>JAQFVV010012456.1:1996655-2645268 GCA_028023455.1 Epiperipatus broadwayi
TTCCCATCTTTTTAATGCATCTATCTGATTTCTTTACTAATATTTTATCTTCAATCATTTTTGTGACTCAACCTTTTTTTATTCTAGTATAAATTCAAAAAAAAACTATTTTTTTCTTTGTAATCTTCTATTATTTACATTCCTTTTCTATCCATTTTTTCTTAGCTATATCTGATTTACATCTCAATTCTTTATTATGTCTTCAATATCTTATTTGTCACATCATTAATCAAAAGATTTGTTTTAATTTACTTCTTTTATAACTCACTGCCTCTATTGCAGCATTTAATTTTTTTTTTTATAATCATTTCCATATTTTATTTGAAATTACCTATCAATTAAACTACTATTATTTAGGTTATTGTCCCATTCAATAACTTTGAAAATTTTCTCCAATGCTTCTTTTTATCAACTGCTCAATTTTTTTTGTCTGAGTTCTTACTCATTTAAATATTTTAAAAGTTCTAATACGTGATCAGAATCTATATCAATTCCACGATATATATATACAAGTATTCTTAATATTATTTCTAACTCTTAATATTATTTGTAAATCTATTTGGAATCAAAACAATCTATTTGAAATATATTCTTATCATTCAACAGTTTTCACCTACAAATCCCTTATTTGGAGTTTTTATTCATGTTTTCATTATTATGTCATTTTCTCTATAAAACTTATCAATCTTTCATCTCTCTTATTTCTCACCCCCATCTCAAAATATACAGAACTACTTTTTTTATATTTCTTTTCAATGACTTTTTTGATTTCTTCACATATATTTTCTACTTCGTTGCCATTACAATTACTAGTTGGCATGTATATCTGAATAATGACCACATTTATTAGAAACTGCTTTCAATTTTACTGCCATCAAGTTATTATTTACTGGAGTGCTATTTATAAAAGACTCTTGTCCTAGATCTTAAAATAATATCTACATCATTGTGTCTACTTTTACTTGCAAAATATAAAATTCTTATATTTTCTTCACTCTTTTCCCACAGGTCCATTTTGTCTAAGCAAGTCTTACAATATCCAACCTTTTTATCTCGACAACAAATTTACAATCTTCTCTGGCTTGTTTATCATTCTAACACATTTGATAAATCTTTTCTTAAAATATTCTCTAATTAAAATGGCTTCAGATATTTGGTCACGATTGGATTGATAATAGACAATTCTGAAAATCTATAATTTTACTAGAGTAGTTTTCCAGTAAACATAAGAAAAAAAGTAGTTACATTGTTTTTAAATTAATTTATTCACAGACTAATATGTACATTTGAGCAATCCTTGATAAAGCTCCCAAGACCTTTAGATATTCAATAACAGTTATAAAAGATTTTTGTCTTCAATTGGTTGAGATCTTTTAATATAAAATTAGAAACTTATAGTAATAAATTTACTACTCAATGAGTGAATGCTTTTTTAAAATTCTATTACTAGCAGATATCACAAGTCTTCTGGCATCCATTGATTACTCTGGTTAGCACAAGGTGACACTACTATATGGAGAGTTTTTGCCTGTTTACTAGCAGATATGCAATTATATTTAAAAAATGAAGTATAACATACATGATCCAAGATTTAATAGTTTCTGAGATGATCTAATAATAAAAAATAGAAGAATTTATCCACACAAATAAATATTACATATATTTTACTAAGATCATTAAACATTGCAGAGGTAATGAAATAATTATTCTCATTAACTTTACAAAAATATAATAACCAAGAATGTTAATAAGTAAGATATGTAATCAAAGCATTTATTCTTTTATTTATTGCTCATGACTTCTTTAGTTTGCTTTTTATAATTTTCATTGTCTTTTTTTAAGAATCTCCTAGAAGTTTGGATTCTATTTAAACATTCAGTAAATATATCAATCCCATTTTTCTAATTCTAATTCAGATATTGTCATCCTGTTTTCTGAAAGGATTCAAATCAACATATACAATATTCTTTTTTATTTATAATACATACTTTTAATTTTATATTAATATGAAAACAATATTTTATAACTTTATGACCTATTCCCTCATTGGTTTCTGTTAGCCAATCATGTGAAATCATAAAATTAATGTTTTCAGTAAGTTCCTCTAGATTTTTGCAATGTAAAATTTCAGTAATATGTCATCGATTAAATATGTGAGATATTAATATCAAACGATGAAATTTAAGTAACATTACTACATAGATATTAAAATATGGATATAAGCTTATTAATTTGTGAAATATATTGTTGTATTGAGCCCTTTTAAATTATTTATTTTATTATTTATTGTAGCTTCAGTATTTTGTAAAAAATTTCAGACTACTTTTAAAAATTTTATTTACAAAAAAATAAATATACATCTCTACAATGTGATGACGTATGTTAAATTTTAATGATTTTTCATATTTTGAAATATGCCGGTTCCAATATTTTAATTTTAACTGAAACACATCGTCTACTTTTTGAAAAAGTACAAATCAATATATAATATTATTTTTTATTACAATAAATACTTTTAGTTTTATGATAAAAATAGCATTTTATAAGTTAGTGATATGTATTCATAATAACTATTAAAATTATTATGTTATGTCAAAAACTTTTTGCCATTTCACATTCACTATTGTAATTTAAAGAACACTATTTTTACATTATGGGTGTAAATAAAAATGAATTTCAATATGAATATGTGCAGTTCATATTGTTTTATTATCTTTATTTATCAGCATCAAATCTTGGGCTTAATGCCATAATTTCCAATTTTAACAATTAATGAATGTATATTAATTCCACATCATTCTTTAATATCATTTCTTTCATACTTCATAAATTTTATTTTATTTCTGCAATATCAAAAATAGAGAGGGAGAATGCTTTCTGAATATCGTTCATTTGAAAAATGTCAAAAGGTTGTATCTTTCTTTCAATGATTAGCTTCAATAAAACTTTACACAAACTTACTATTCGACACAATTCTTTATTAAAAACTTTTTATATTCAGCTAATCTTAATTTTCTATAGTATATCATCTCAAATCATAAGATTTTCGCTTCTAGTAAATTTGATTTGTAATCTTATTTATTTCCAAATCCTGACCTATAGATATATTTTACTCTTCTTATTTTTACTTTTATTTCATTTGGCTATCTTAACTTGTCGTACTTTTTATTTTTTTCAAGCACCAATATTTTTGTTTTGACATAGTTATGTATAATCTGTATTTCTATGATTCCTTTCTTAGCATCTTTTCAACTTCTTCAGTGACTACAATTCATCTGATTATTTAAAATTACTGATTGTCATTCCAAACACTGATGTTCTTTTGATCTTTTCTTTGATCGTAACCATTGCTTTTCAAGATGTTTTCCAAATATGTTTTGAATTTCTCAACACATTCCCATAGAAGTTTTAGAATTATCATATACATTTTACAGAAAATTAATTTATTAATTTTTTATTCCTTATAATTCAAGTACTGCCATGTCACCTTTACTCAATACTCTACAATAGGTTCTGATAGATATATGTTATTTCTTCTTTTTTTTTTCCCATTTAGGCTTTCTTTATAATAAAAAGGGAGATAGATATTTATTTAATGGCATTTTTTTTTAATCCAGCTTGTTCAGGGTTCCATTTGAGTCTAATCATCACTTAAAATATTCATTAGGTCATTATATAAATGCCAATTAATGCAATGCTTTCCTAATTTTCATATACTATCCTGCTCCTCTTTTCATATACAGATATTAATATCGATTTTGTCTATTGTACAGTTATTGAATTTTTTCCATGCAATACATAACCTATAAATTTCTTGAAATAAATTATCTCTAAGTGTATAAGTTTGGTTAACTTTATGCAGACTATATAAAAAGTACTGCAATATTGCTAGCCATTTATTATAATTTCCATTAATTAATTAATTAATTAATTAATTCTATTTTTAAACAGCGTTTTGCACAAGAAAAAAATTGTGCAGATCATATATCAAAAAGATTTAATCTGCATTGAACTTCACATTTAAAATGCTCCATAAGATCATTTAAATTATATTATGGATATATATATATATGTTCCATGTATAAAAAATACTCTTGCCTCTAATCCAAAAATCGCTATGCGAGTTATTCGAGCAGCTGACTCATCAGAAACAGTCAGTTTCCAATAAAGTTGTTTTAGTGACTTCAAATATCTAGTTAAAACTGGAAGAATTAAAAACAAAGCAGTCCACAAGTTATTGTCCAGCAACAATGCTTCTAATTTGGATAAATATCGCTGTTCTTTAGCAGTTGCACCATCATTAAGCACCAAAACCTAATAAAAAAATAACAAAATACATAGTAATTTATTTTTTTTAATATAATATTTATTGGGCATTAATATAAAGAATTGTATCAGTTTAATAGTAAAAAAACAGAATCACAATAATTATTTCACAGACATTATCTATAACGTTATAAATAGTTATGTTCACAATACAAAATAATATGTAATTCTATAATCACATACAATATTTATATTCTACAAATGAATACAATTAAAAATTGAAGCAAAAAAAAAAGATTATCCAAATCATTTTTAAAACATATGTTGAATCACAAATCAAATTGTCATTTTATTAATTAGATTTAACATCAAATTTAAAAATTAAAACGATGACATATATTGTTGTTTCTAAAAAAAGAAGTGTAAAACAAATATGGATAGATATGTTTTATTCCTATTATGTGCAGAAAGTACTGATGACAGAATACAAGTTATATTGCATTATCAAACTAATTAAGGATGCAGTCTTTTTTCCATTTTAAAAAATAAATAAATAGCATATTAATATAGAACACATATCACGTCCAAGAAAAAGTGATTAATTCTAATTAAAATTTCTTTAATCAGAAAGCAGGTGTATGTATATTTAAAATGTGCATTCACATACTAGATACTTAAGTATCTTTACTAATTTACTTGTTGATGAATTGTATAAAAATCTATTTGTTAAACTAATCATTCCAAATAAATTAAATGTATAAATCACAAGTTCCTGGTAATTGTTAATCAAAAGAATTAGACCTTTCTTTGTACTCTCTAGCCACAGTTGGTCAAGCAATCAAAATAAATTTCCATCAGAGACTGCAGAAATCTACAATATTTTTCAGAATGGCATCAATTCAGCATTTAATTTATTTAATTCATATTCTATATAAAATATATATATAAAATACAATAAATGCTGTCTGAAAAATATTTTTGGAAGAAAAAGAACAACTTTTCATGTCCTTCAACCAAATCGGGAAGGGTGGGGGGATAGATATAAAATATCATGCATAATCTTATAATTTAAAAAAATGTTTGCTTTATGTATACTTTTTTTTTAAAAATTATTTTCAATTAAAATATACAATGAAAAAATAGACTTAAGCAATGTCATTTTCAAAAAAATTTAAATACTGTCAATATCACTTAAAAACAGTTTTTAGTACATACATGGAGTTTCTAAATTAATAAAATTGTGAGCAATCATATATACTGAAATGGATAATTCCAATTCAAAATTATTTTAAATAGTTTGGAAATGGGGCAAGACTAGTTAATGTATACTATCAAATTTAAGAAAATAAAACCAGCTAGAAGCTAATAACTAAAACTTTTATAATATTTATGTACTTTTTGTAAATATATACATACAGACATAATGTAATAATATTATAATTCGATGTCTGTATTTCTTCAAAGCAATATACGTAATTATATAATTGAATATTTATAAATACAGTAATCAGATATATTTTAAAAATTTTATCCACTTAGGAGCGCTTTCGACTATCCTCGTAGACTTTGTCAACTAACACTTTGAGAGGTTAACCTTCCCACAATTCTGTGATCTTAATGTTTGCTGCTTGCCTGTTAATTAAGTTATGTTTGTATTTGTATATTAGCATAGCTTCTTTTATTTTTCTTTTGTTATTTTTTTCAATTTGCAATATTTTAACGTTATTGTAATTGAAGTTAAAATTATAAATACATGAATTATTATGGTCGTGAAAAACTGAATTATTATCTACTTTGCAATTTTAATTCGATTTCTGAACTCTTTTTAACAACAGCAAGTGCTCTTTAGTTCTTTTTTCCAATGTACATCTCAATTCACCTATATATCCACTACCACACCTACATATCCATTTATAAATGATACAATTTTTATTTAAAAATGAGGTTTTATCTTTAGAATTATTTATTAATTTGTTAAATGTAGGTGTGTAAAATGCAATATCATATATACCTTTATAAATCTTCCTTATAAAATTTACTTGATCATTCGAAATATATGGTATTGATATCCATAGTTTTTTGTTAACAGGAAAATCAATATTATTATAACAATATTATTATTACAATAATGTTAAAATATTGCAAATTGAAAAAAATAACAACAAAAGAAAAATAAAAGAAGCTATGCTAATATACAAATACAAACAATGACTTAATTAACAGGCAAGCAGCAAACATTAAGATCACAGAATTGTGGGAAGGTTAGTCTCAAAGTGTTAGTTGACAAAAACTACGAGGATAGTCGAAAGCGCCCTAAGTGGATAAAATTTTTAAAATATATCTGATTACTGTATTTATAAATATTCAATTATATAAATACAGACATATATATATATATTTGATATATAAATTGTATAAATTTTATTTAGTTTTCTTTTAATAGAAATATGTTTTTTTACTTTTTTTTTCAAAGATTTAATTTTTGTATAAAAATATTTAAAGAAAAGTTTGATTTTTTTATTAAAATAAAAGAATTTTTTTTTCTTTCTGAGAATAATAATTGATCGATTAATTTAAAATTGTACAGAATGAGGTTTTTATTTTAGTTAAAGTAATATGTAATTAAAATCAAAAGTTATTACTTATTTGTTATCAAAGGAAAACTAAGGAATTTAGTATTTTAATTACTGCATTTGAATTTATTTTAAATCATACATTAAAATAGTAGCAACTCTCTCCACACGATAATCCCATGGTCATGGATGTTTTAGTGGTTTAAATATAGATTACTCATTGTGAATATTTCAATCAATCCCAAAAATAAAATTTATCATAGTTTTTCCTTAGTAATTAAAATTCCATGAGATAAATAACTTTACATTAATAGGCCTGAAAAAATAATAAATTTGTCTTTTGCTTTATTTCTTTAACTTCGTGTACTGGTGTCATTATCATCAAAGTGAAATTGCAGATCTGGTGCGACAAGATTAAAACCTCTCTAGAGTACTTGGAAACTTTACTATAGCTGGACAGTTTATCCTAAATCTTTCCTGCGTAGATAACCAAGCTCTTAAGAATGATCCTGATAACATCTAGTCTATGTATTTTTTGTGAAACTACCAAGCCAGAATTAATGGAAAAACCTGATAATGACAAAATCATTCTTCTGAAGTGTGGAAACTTGATTGTGATTTTAATAACCAACCATAGTAAATGAAAAACTGCTGGATTCTGAATTATAAGTTGCAATTACAAATTTCTCCCAATATGAACTTGAAATACACATGACTGAAAAGAAAATAATGCTTCAACCATAACGAGAGCTGGAAATCTGTTGAATGCTAAACTATTTTATTTGTATGAAAGCAAAAATAAATATATAAAATTATTTGAATTTATAAATCTTTTCTTTGGGAATTAAATTTAATGAACTTTTTTCATACCTAAAAAATTTTTAGACAATCTTTTATTATGTTATTTATGTATTTTGACTGTATATTTTATTTAAATTCGCATTTAGAATATATTTATTAATGTCACAACTCTATTAAAATATTTATTAAAATTGTTTAGTTTGTCAGACTAGAAATGAGAGCAAATTGTGGGAATACAGTTCTAAATCATTTTATTTTAAATTAATTACTATAATAAAAAAATCAATAATAACCCAGAAGTTACTCATCATTAGATTTTAATCTTTGTTTTATTTTATAAGTTAAAGCATGATTTAAATTAATGGATGTTAAATTCCGAAGTATTTATTTGGATCAAATATTAAAAAAGGAAAAGCTGAATATCTTGTTGGTTGCTTATTGAAGTTAGGTTTGGGTATGCATGTTTGTATTCTAAATGTAATCAAAATATAGTAGAATTTGTTAGTTAGACTATTGATGAAAAATCCATTTTGATATCACACATGGCTTATACATATAGAAATTGTTTAAAGATTTGGGATGCATTAATAAGATTCCTCATATTATAAGTTAGATGTATATTGTATAGCATATGAAAAATTTTAATGACATATGTGCACGTTTTTATGTTTGTAAAAACTTTGATATTATTAATATAAGTGTATTTGATACTGTAATATGAATTTAAAATATTTGTTAAAAATGCTAGTGTATGACTTTGTTGTATTTTCCTCACATGATAATAATTGCCCTGAGTGGTAATTATATGTGTATTAGGATGGCTAAGATAGAATTACATGCACATGCAGGCCTTAGTTTTAATAAATATGACAACCAGCGTTAAGTTTAATTAAATAAATTAATAAAAATTATATAAAGATCCAAGATAGTATATAAAAGAGATACTGCTTTACCTTATAAATATACACATATCAAATCATTAAAAAAGGATTATTTGCCAAATACATTTATAATGTATTTATATGACTTATAAATATGATACTGAATTGATAATACTATAAATATAATTTATAAAATAATCATAATATGGAATTGATAATAATATAGCTGATAATATAATATTAAATTGAAAATAAGTATTCTTTTAATCTAATGAGTCTAGAGTTTGCTCTTTAATTGTTACAAGATCCAGAATACCCTTCACCTAATAATTTATTTGATTAACAAAATAAATAATTAGCTTGGTTCAGATAAGAAATGACAAATAACTTTAATTAAAGAATAAAATTATATGATTAATAATAAATCCTAGTTACGATATAGAATATTATTATTATTATTATTATTATTATTATTATTATTATTATTATTATTATTATAATAATAATAATAATAATAATAATAATAATAATAATAATAATAATAATAATAATAATAATAATAATAATAATAATAATAATAATAATAATAATAATAATAATAATAATAATAATAATAATAATAATAATAATAATAATAATAATAATAATAATAATAATAATAATAATAATAATAATAATAATAATAATAATAATAATAATAATAATAATAATAATAATAATAATAATAATAATAATAATAATAATAATAATAATAATAATAATAATAATAATAATAATAATAATAATAATAATAATAATAATAATAATAATAATAATAATAATAATAATAATAATAATAATAATAATAATAATAATAATAATAATAATAATAATAATTTAATTTAATTTAATATAGTACATTTAACAGATTTTACATCCAAACAAAAATGCACAGCTAATCTAGTTCACAAATCATTTGCAGAGTTTTTTGCACAGTAGTCCTAAATGTTCTATCATCTGTTTCAAATATATTAACAGTATTAAAGTACTTATTGTACAATCTAGGTAATCTTACTAATGCTGAATTTTTTAATGTTTCACTTTTAAATTTTGGAATATTATACAAATTTTTTGATCTTGTATCCTTTATCTTCACCTTAAATGATAATGTTGTCTGGCAACTTCTCACATCTATTATACCTGATGTAATTTTTTTTAAATACTTCATATCAGTATAGATTCGTCTTTTTGTAGAGTGCATTGTTGTCACATATTATTTCTGATTTAATGTATCTGAAAAATTTTTTATAAACCTTTTCCAGTGCTAATCTATTATTTAATTTAGATGAGTTCCAGATCAAAGATCCATAATTTAAAATAGGTAAGACCAATGTATGAAACAAATACACACATGTATTTCTCTTAAACATTTGACAGTTTCTGAGAATTAAACCCATTATTTTATAACTTTTTGTAATAATATTTTGAATATTATTATTATTATTATTATTATTATTATTATTATTATTATTATTATTAATAATAATAATAATAATAATAATAATAATAATAATAATAATAATAATAATAATAATAATAATAATAATAATAATAATAATAATAATAATAATAATAATAATAATAATAATAATAATAATAATAATAATAATAATAATAATAATAATAATAATAATAATAATAATAATAATAATAATAATAATAATAATAATAATAATAATAATAATAATAATAATAATAATAATAATAATAATAATAATAATAATAATAATAATAATAATAATAATAATAATAATAATAATAATAATAATAATAATAATAATAATAATAATAATAATAATAATAATAATAATAATAATAATAATAATAATAATAATAATAATAATAATAATAATAATAATAATAATAATAATAATAATAATAATAATAATAATAATAATAATAATAATAATAATAATAATAATAATAATAATAATAATAATAATAATAATAATAATAATAATAATAATAATAATAATAATAATAATAATAATGTATTTACATATTTACTATTAAAACTTTACATGACGATCACGTGTGAGATGGAAAAATTCTTTGTAACTTACAATAACTCTTTGATAATATCTATAGAAAGAACAGTTAATTTACCTTAACATCTTTGTGAGCTCACATATATATTTTGTATCCATAAATGTGGAAATATGACCATTAATCATTAAATTTTAATGTCAGCCGGTAATATAATATTTTAGTTTCTTTTGGTTCAGTCCAAGGCAGTTTTCCTATGAGAGTTTCCATTGCAATTTTCTTCTGTGTATTTAAAATAGGTAATTTATAGAAGTATATTTCCATGGGATCACTTTAGATGACAAGTTGCTTTTTTTTTGTAGCAAATAAATGTCAAATATTTCATCAGCATTGAATCGTGATGAATAGACCAGCAGAATCAAGGTTAATTTTTAAGGCATTTCTTTGCCCACAGATCCATATTCAGCTACAATACTGGAAAGATCAGGCAAAGCATTCTGGAGGATTTTCTACTCCATAAAATGTGTGATATTAACTTAAAAAATCCTTATAAAATTTTATTGTCTTCTATACATGATGAAGTGTGTTACAATTCTTTCCACGATTTCTTGGAAAGCAGTCGATTTAAAAAGTTTCTGTTGGTTCCCATAGCAATGTTTTTTTTTTTAAATTCTTAATTTTAAAAAAATAAAATAATAACACAATTTTATCTTTACACTTATTTTTTAACATTTTAAAACTACTTTAAAATATATTCTACTACATCCATATCTTTAATATTTTGTTACACATAATAAAGAAAAATATTAGCATAAAAGCAACGCCTGTAAACTCAGACATGAGGGTTACAATATATATATATACAAAAAGCATTATTGCCTTTAACCTACCATACTGGTAAAGACTTTTGAAAATTTCACAGATAGCAAGCAAATAAATAACTGAATACTTCATTAAATTAAGACATGAATTCTTGGTTAAGATACAAATGACCATATTGAAATTGTCCTATTTTAGCCATATTATGAGACAAATTTAATAGAAAAATATTTAATGTTGGAAGAATTGGTGGTAAAATAAAGATTACCATCAATGAGTAGGAAGGATTCCATCAGTTAATAATAAGAGTAACTTTCTGCAGCCTGAAAGAACAGATAAAAAATCATTCAGAAAAATGTCATATATAAGCACTAGGAGTTGATAATAACTTGACAGAACCTAATAACAATAATTACAAAGCATCATGTTAATCAATTTTCTCAAAGATTACATGCAAAACAGATATCATAATTATTATATCATTTTTTCCTTTCAACAGTTTTGAAAGGCACTTTTTTTTTTCTTTTTAATTTCTTATATATATATATTAAAAATTACTAATGACCAAAATATTATTTGACTATAAAAAGCATCTTATAGACCAAGATTTGGATTTTAAAGATAGGAGTAATTTGCTAGATTAATAGTTAATTTATATATACATACATTTATATTGAAACAGATATGTTGTTTCATATATATCTGAAGTTTCCCCCCTATTTTACAAGTATATAAGTGAAAATAAAAGTTGATGCAGTTAGTGAGTGAAATTTAGAAAAATAGACAAATAATTGTTAGTGATTTAAAATCATTTTTCATTCACGTTATGAAAACCAAATGTGTGAATTCAAATTCTCTAAGAAAAAAAAAAGAAAATCAATATTTAAAATCTACAATTAAAATTTAAATGACACATTTATTTAATTAATCTTCAACATTAAAAATTTGCAGTTTCAAATTAAAATGTTACCAATATAATATATTTATTTGTTGGAGCTGAATGTTCTCCAAATTAAAGCACAGAAACATTGTAATTAGTTGATCAAGAATGAGAGCATTGCTTTCTTGCCTTAAGCAAAAGAAGTTAACACATTTTTGGGAAACATGTTAGTTCGTGTGGGTGAGATCAAAGAAGATATTGAAAAACACCATGGAAAGTAGGAGAATATAAAGAGAGGAATCGATCAATTCCAAGCAATTAGTTGATTGATTGTGACAGTTGCTTAGCAGTAAATCGCAGCTCAGTATTCAAGCATTCTACAACAAAGAGTTTAGATAAACAGACCAACTAAGTTTGGAGCCGCCGAGGACATTAATTAAAGAAGTGCTGCAGTTAAAGAGAAACCAGAGGTTACCATAAAACTGCGATATGAAAAAACAACTTATTAATGCAGTAAACGCTAAAATGTTTGGCTAATAAAGAATAGCTCGCTCTCCTTCCCACACCATGGAGTAAGTCATGAAGATGAAGAAATATGCCTAAGCGACCATATATAAACCATTCATCCCTAAAGACAAACCCCCTCTTTAATGTGAAGATTGCGTGAAACGTCAACATAAGAACCATTATGGAGATTTGAAAAGGTAAGAATACTCTAGATAGTTATTGAAACATGTTTAATTAAGATTGACGTAATTGTGCTATGATGTAAGAATATTACCCATATTCATTTACTTAATAATGATAATTATGAAACTCCATTATTACATGAAATAGTTGTGTTGACAATTGAAATATTTAAAGGTATTTACGAAAATGCGGTAAGAAAAGCGTTTTGGAAAGGATAAAGTGAAATGTAGTTATAGAGTTATTTAAAATAATTAATTGGACAAAATAATAAAATGTTTGTATCAAATTTAGAAACAAATGTCGTAATAGCAAAACCCAATGTTATATGAAAACAGTTATGAACCGAAATAATTTCTTACTAATAATGTGGTACTAATGTTATTAGAGTGAAGAAGGTAAACTGAAATACATCAATAGAAATAGTGAAATATAATAATGAATATAATTTCATTCATTGATTTTTATTTAATAAAGAGTATAAAGTTATATGTGTCAAACTGTTAAATTGTAATTTGCTAAATGAAATATAGAAATTATAATGTGAGGATTAATTTAAAATAGACATACCCGATATATGTATACACTATAAATGCTTAATGTTTAATTGAGAAAGGATTAATATTTTATATATGTGAGTTCGCTTACTAAAAGGATATATATCTATATATATATATGAGTTGAACACATGAATATATCCGAATATGATTATTGCCTACTAAATGATTGAACAGAAAGGATTAATATTTTATATATGTGAGTTCGCTTACTAAAAGGATGTACATCTATATACATGAGTCAAACACATGAATATAACCAAATATGATTATTGATTACTAGATGATTGAACAGAAGATTTAATATTTTATATATGTGAGTTCGCTTACTAAAAGGATGTACATCTATATACATGAGTCAAATATGTGAATATATTCGAATAAGATTATTAACTACTAATGATTGAATGGAAAAGATTAATTCAAATATAAATCAAACTTGCCTAGGAGTGTACTGCAATAGGGAATTAACAGACATATCTATGAATTATATATATATATATGTGCACATATAAGGAGAATGTAAATTTACAGAACGAGAATTCAAACTTGTGGAATGTTAAGGGAAGTACCCGTGAGGTACACACGGATATGTAAGTACCTGCTATATGATTGCTGGCAGAACAGGATCACTGACTAAGCACTGCGTGGAATATAAACTTAGCTTTTCAGCAGAAACGTACAGGCACACGTATACTCTTGTTATATAAATGATGGACACTGTATGAGCACCAACGATGAAACTAAGCATCAGAGAAGTTACCGATGGAATGGACTAAATTGATCCATGGAAGCTGAACTGTCATGAACGTTTTTGAAGGAGTCATTATCCAAAATATTGTTATTTAAATAAATTATTATTACATAAAATATATCTTGTCAGTTTCATTTCACATCATCCATCTATCAGTGAACTTGTTCACCGGAATCTCATGTTTCCTAAGCTACGTCCGGCCTAACTTGATCTGGGTGAGTAAGATTGTAGTAAGCTGGAACCTAGTGGCACCATTTAGGAAACCAAGCAGATAAATTTCTAGCTGTTGTCAGTCTCTTTAATGCTACATCCTCTGTTAAGAGCTGGAAATATTGTTGTAAGGGGGAATGACATCAGCATTGGGCACCACCAATCATTCTTTCCTTCTTGCAATATGCTCATCAGGAAACAAACCAACCCCCAGAGGGGATGGAAACCCCAATCCATTTACAATATATATATATATATATATATAGATACATACATACATACATATATACCTAGATATACACACATATGTATTATGTGAAGAGAATAGTATTAAAGTAAATACCTGATGAGGACGAGGCAAAAGACCTACTAAATGAGAAATATGCTGAAGCAAAGTCACTGTAGCAGCCTGGTATAATGAATCTTCTATTGAAAAATCACCTGAATTTATGCTACCGCTTGAGAGCTTCAAAGTCATATTTTCTACCCCAAGTGTAAGACATGCCTCTAAAATTGATAAATTAAATTCCTAAAAAAAAAGAAAAAAAGAAACATATAAATGCTATGTATTTATTTATTAACAGTAAATGTGCCTATTATTTAAAATATATATTTTTCTCAAATCTTTATTTCTAAATAATAAATACATTTATCAGTTTTAGCAGAAATGGCAAAAAAAGTAATTTTTAAAACAATTTAGAATGACTATTTTAATAATTTAGATAGCTTTTACTTTTTAAATTATATCTTTTCAAAGATACATGTTAATTTGAATTTATTTGATATTTTTTCTAATGGAATGAAATTATTATATTGAATTTAATGTAATTTTCTAATAAGCTAATACTGTACTAGATGACAAAAATTCATTTCATATTTATTCAAAAATAGATTAGAAAACTTTACAGCATCTGGATATGAAAAAGTTCCTGAAATCATTACACAATATTTTCTTTAACAACATTTGCCTACATGTGTGCATATATATGTGTGTGTGCATGCAAACAATTGAAATGGTTAAAAAAATATAATTACTTTATCTATCATAATATTTAAAATATCTTCATAACTTAATTTTTGTAATAACTGAGCACATTCAGAAGGAAATGCATCTGCAGAAAAGCACTGGTCTTTTGTGATACTAATAAACCATTCCTAAAAAAAAGATTAAAAAAAATCAATTTGCAAATAATATGATAATCTCGTGAAATGACCACATAGTTTTAAACAGGCAAAAAAAATTAAGGCAAACAGAAGAATTTTGCATATTATAATAAAAATTAAAAAAGAAATAAAAATACTTTCATAGTCAGAGTGGAATAAAATTTAATAATAAAATTTCAAAAAATAAATAAATATTGGAAACTATGTAAAACTAAAATGAAGTAGACAAATTAGTAAATAATAAATTTAGAATGAATCCATTTAAGAACTAAATAACAAAAAAGACAGAATAAAATTGTAAGATAGAAAGAAAAAAAAACGATACAAGAAACAAGCTTAGCATTATAAGAGTTAGACATTTTATGACTTCCAAGACAACATAGTAATGCCAACAATAAGATCACATATAAAAAGTGAGAAAAGGACTAAAAAAAAAGATTCTCAATAATAATGTATATTGTAGGTAAGAAATTAATTTTAGAAAAAAGATAATACATATAAAAACAATAAAAAATTTATAGAAATAAAATTAAACATTAAATTAATAGTATTATACTAAGATTAATAAAAGTTGGTATAACAAAAAGAAATAAAAAGGCTGAAATCATCACTGTATATTGAAATAAGAAAATAGAAAACTTTACAAAATAATAATAACATCTATGATATCTTTACTAGTATATTATAGAATCATCATTTACTTATTTGATGAATGAAATTATATACCATTTGAAAAATGTCTAGAGAAATATAAAGCTGCTTGTTTTGAAGAAAAACCTCTAACTTTCTGAAAAATAACAATCAAAAATATCAATTTTCATTCATTATTCAAATTATATCCTACAGGAATTCAATAGTATTCAAACCAGATAATTAGTGGGAGATTTTCATGTTCATCATACTAACATTTTATTTTGTGAGCTATATAAAATGGAGCATTGTCTGAATATGATTTTGTACCAGAGAATAAATCTTGTTGCTCAAAATGTTCAAATAATCTGCACTTTGGTGGATTAAAGCATTGAAATCACTGGACAAAAAAAAAAAATCACTATATAATTAACTAATTCATAATTTGGATAATATTGACAATATGTTTCACAGATTTTTCTAAAAATTGCCAAAGAAATAATTGGGGGAGAGAGATGGGAGAACAATGTAGATTTTTTTAATTACATGACATGATTAGTCATCCATTATCCAATTTTTATGCTTATGGCAGCAACTATTGTGGCATCCCAAGCACTGAAGTACTAACATCTGAAAAATAATAGCTTTGGAATGCCAACATAATGATAAAAGTAGACACTGAGGCATTCATAGCTGCAGAAATTTGTCTCACTAGGTTTTTGGAAAAAGATAAAAAATCTTCATAATGTCCATTAGTTTTCCTCAATAAGCACTGTTTTCCAAATACAGAAGATTCTATCATATTTATATTGTTCCAATTTTAATAAATGTAATCATCACTCTAGATAAATAGGCACTAACAAATAATAGAATATGTTTTATCTTCATATAGGCTTATAAAGCTGAAATGAACTTCCTGTTAGATACCCATTACTACTTCCTTAATGTTCATTTTTGGATTATATGATAAAAATATAGTATTAATACATCTGCATTCCTATTACTTGTTCAACTCTTGTCAAAGAAGAAAAGGCAATTGCTACATTTAAATGGTTTAAAATTAATGGATATTCTTAAAAGGCATTAAACTGAAAATGAAAGGAACAATTATCTTAAACCACTAAACATCATGTCACCATAATAATGATCTTAGTAATAAAATTGAATTAGATAAAATTTTAGAACAAATATATTATCTGATGTTAATTTTGTTTTTAAAAAAAGTTGGAAATGTTAACTAGATGACAAGTTCAATGATTTAGGTTTGCTGTTGATGGACTTCAATGGTGATAGCTGGATTTTAAAACAATATTGAAATAAAAATGGGGGGGAGGGGGGTAAATAAAATGGACAATTATTATATATAATTTAAAATAAGAATAAATTGATAAATCAGATTAAAAGTTTGTTAAAATGAATACAGGAAGGTAGAAATTAAATATCTGGATTAGAATGACAAAAACATTTTTATAAATAAAAAGAGTTTATTTTGTGAGCAAATGAAATTAGAATAGAAAAAACATCCCAATGAAATATTTATTTTGGAATGTAGCATTATATCAGGCAAGATATAATAATTAAAAAATAAAAATTTTATAAGATTTTGAAATTCAGAAGTACAGGGAAAACTTGGTTTAATAAAATAAGAAAAAACTTGATTTTATGAAAATAATAGCTGCAATTTAGCACAAAATTTTAATAACTTTTTAAGAAATTTTTTTTATTAAAAAGATGACTAAAAAATTGATTATTATAGTAGAATTAAATACACGATTCAACTTCCAACAAAATAATAACATGAGTAGAATTATTTTTTTTAAAAAAATGATATATAAGTCAACATTGCATAATTAAAAAATATACATGTTTACAAAAGAAGAAATAATAAATCAGTTTCAGCAAAGTGAATTCTTGCTTACACTGATTCTTTATTCTATATAAAACATATTGTAGTAATTATCCATTTTTATTTGTTCAATAAATTATTACTAATTATATGTCTATTATGCAAGCTATTTTGAATTAATGATCAATTCAGTATAGTCATTAAATTATAACTCAGAACTCTTAACTATATACTGATGCTTCCAATGATTGCTTACTTTATGTTAATTCAAGCAATTAGCTCTTCTGAATACAATGGAACCATGAACTATGCTATATTTTATTCCAAATCTCCATGTGTAAAAATATATATAGCATAAAATTATTTATTGAATTGCAAGTGTACATTACTTTTCAACATGTACATATATAATACAGACACTACACATATATAAATTAAGATCACAGTATAGACAAAAATTTTAAAAAATAATAATAATATAGTTATTAATAATATATTGAGAGGATACATTTATATATATTTTACTGAGTGCATATGTTCACTCACACATTCACTGAAACAATAAGAGTAAGAAAAAAACCCCAAGGTATTCTGTATTTTTATTTTTAAGATAAACTAAATAGCGAAATGACTCTGGGCAATATTCTTTTTTTTTTTTTTCAAATAATTTTCTCTTATTGGTCTTGCTTTAATATGTTTTAAAATTTTGTAAAACTTTTAGCATTACATGCAAAATACTGTACATCAATTTCGAAAAGAATAATAAATGTGTGCTTTCAACATAAACTGAAGAAATCTTAATAATAAACATAATCATGTATAGCGCTCTGCCAAGATGGAAAAATGGCTGCTGGCATATTGTAAAATTTATTTGCAAATATTACTCTTTTTTAAAAAAAATTGATTGCTAACAGTTCTCAAAGAAGAAAAAAGGCTGCTTGAATATCATAAAATTCGTAAACCTTAATGATTTTTTATTTGTTTATTTATTTATATCAATGTTTATTTATATTTTTCTTTAGATAACATACAATTGAAGTCATGTAATTAAATGTAGCATAGTTCATGATTATACTGATATCACATTGACTTCACTAATAATCCAATTCCAAAATAAAATAATTGTAATTCAATAATGCAAAAAAATAAGTTATCATTTATTTCAATTATCAATAATCATGCATTAACTATCCCATCATTTATATTCCTTATTAATTGTATTAATCACTAGAAATATAGTTCAAAAAATTATCTGTAATGTAATATCAAATTAACTGATAAAAAAGTTTGTATTACATTCATTTTAAAAGTAATAATTAAAATTAAGTATAAATATTTTACATATAAGTTTTCTTTTTGTGTAGGGAACTGGGAGATCGGACATTAAAATAATAGAGAAATGTATTTCTCTTATTGAGTTCTTTCATTTATTTTAATTCATATGATAAAAACAGTTCCAATTTAGCACTATCAAATATAGACACATTTAACTATTATATAAATTATCAAATATGCAACATCTAACATATAAATGTGGATGTTTAGTGTCATATTTTACTTTTATCTGATAAAATAATTATGCAACATTTTCAAAAAACTATTATGATGATTTATAAAATATATATATATAAATTACCTTATTTATAGTAACATCTGGTAATGGCAACGAAAGTAATGCTAAAGGCTGAACTTTATCTGGAGAAAGTGTTAATTTAGAATCTGGACTTAAAATGTTCCTCAATTTATTAAGGAGAGAGGTTAATCTTGAATATCTAGATAAATAAATAAAAAAATTTGTTTCAAATCAAATTTATTAGATAATAAAAAATAAATTTACACTTAATAACAAATTTACCTGTACTATAATACAAAGTACACACACACATATATATGCACAAAAGAAAACTGTATTTTATTTTAGTGTTAGTCTAATCTTGTGGAATTAATTTGAACTTTTAATAGTTGATATTAATACAAAGATGTATATTTCTGAGGATAAATAATACATAAATTTTATTTTTTCTTCCTGAAATGCAGTAGAAAAAAAGTCTTAATTCAATAAATCCAATACAATTTTAAATTTCCTACCAACAGTTAAGTGACAAGTAGCATAGTTCTTATGACTACTCTAACACAATAATTCAAAAATGCAGATGGAGATTTTTTTATTTCTTTTTCACTATCAAGAATAAACTGTTCTGATCTGGTGGAGTAATTTTTCATTTGCTTTATCTAGCAATTTCAATTGTACTATAAAAACCTAATGTCATTTTTAAATATATATAAAATTTTATATATGTTTACTATTTACAGATTTAATGTTCATAAAATCCAATACTACAACTTAATTAATAAAAAATATTACATCGTAATGTCTTTTTTTTACTACAAAACAAAAAAGTATAGCAGATATTTATTTATATGTTATATATATATATTTGCATGTATTAAAAAATTTAATTTCCTATAAATATATTTTTAAAAAAACTGCAAAAAAATAAATAAATCAATAATTGTAAGCAATTTTATAAATTAAATTTATAGTATAATTCCTCTGTAAGAAAAAAATTTGAAAAGTAATTAAGTTATTATTACTTTTTGATTTCAAAAACTTATTATAAAACATCAGTACAATAATATACAAACAAAAAGTTCATAATAAAGTATATTATAAAAATTTACAACCAGTATAAAATGAACATTAACATTACTAATATTAATTGTTTATAGTGAATTATTGACGTAACATGGAATGACACATTTCCACTATCTATCCACAGCCTTATATAAGCTTATATTAATAATTTATAACATACATTTATGAAAGTAATATAATTTTCTTCTTCCTTTTCTTATGTATTGATTTCTACCTTTACATACCATACCATTTACAACTTTCGTAAACACTTCAACAATACTATTTTTTATATCAAAACTTTATTCTAACAGTTTTGACTGTCCTGCAGTCATCATCAGAGCTCTTTACAATCCTATTTATTGGTGTAGATTTTTGATTGTGAGAACTTGCATTGGTTGAAAATGCATTCTGCATTTATCTTATTATCATAAATATATATACCATACCATTTACAACTTTCTTAAACACTTTAACAATACTATGACTGTCTTGCAGTTATATAGTATTGTTAAAATGTTTAAGAAAGTTGTAAATGGTATAGTATATACATTTATATTAATAAAATATATCAAGAATGCACTTTCAATAAATGCAAGTATTCACAATCGAAAATCTACGCCAATAAATATTTTTTAAATCCTCTGATTTAAACTAATATAAGCTATTTTAGGCTCAGCATTACCTAATTTTAATTCATGAACTTACAATGTAAAGTTCTTTCTATGATTAATCAGTCTTCCAATTAAGGTGAATTTGGTAGAATACAATCAGAAATTTATTCTGATGATTAGATTGCATGTCTCCTCAAAAGATAATGGAAGTAGTGGCAGCACAAAGTAGAAGTAACTTTTCTCTGATACAGCAAAATGTGTAAATCCGTAACTAAAGATAAGGGATCTACTACCACCTATGGCAATAGTTTTCTTCATTCACTTAAAATATAATTATATATGTATTAACAAATATATTATATTTTATGCCAACTGAATTAAAATTACTTTTATATGGTCCTGCACTAGCAGTTACAGAACACCATCACTGTGGGATATATTTCATAGCTGTCGATAACTTGTTGGACTATCTCCTAGAACTATGGTGCATAATCTGTCAAGCACAAGTTCCTTGAGGCTCAATCAAGAATTATTAAGGGCATGAAATTTGTAAGAAATGCAAAAGTAAAAATAAAATATAAATATAACAATGTATCTAATTTTTATATTAACCCATAGTCATCATGTTGGTAAACAATATCTATAATAAAATAAATGATATATTTATGACCCAATATAAAACAATATTAATAGCATTCATACTAGTTTAACAAGATGATAACTGCACTGGGTGCATCTTTTTTCTGCTATTATTTAACTTCCACCACTGTGTAAGATCAAGATATGCAGTATGATTCAAAACTTGATGAAAATACTGTGTGTTCTATTTGTGATATTGGAGTTATTATTATGTTCACTTAGATTCTTTTTTTTTAACACATATTAATAAATAAATAAATATTTTTAACTCTAACATCTTTCTAGATTTGGGGGGGGGGTAATTTCTTAACCTTTCACATGACAAAGCATTAAGCACTCAGTTTAAGTCACTGATGTATCAGAAATTTTGTTTGTCAATTGAGAAGGATTACTCTGAACTAAAAAAAATGCAATAAAAGTTTGAATTCAATTTGCATCAACATACTTATGTGAAAATGATTTCTCAAAATTAGTTTGCTATTAAAATGAATTGATCATAACTAGATACAGAAAATGTTTACAATTCTCGATTTCTAATGTAACTCCAAATATAATAGCATTTATGAGCTCTATGAAAATGCAAGTTTCACATTAATTATTGAATTAAATTTGTTAAAATTTTCACTTCATTAAAAAAAAAATTTCCTATGTGGTTATGTAAAATTATAGATATCTTTACAGCTTGTGTGTGTGTAAATACACTAAAATTATTTCCTAAATTATTGTCTTTCACTAATTTCTTAATTAATCAAAAAAATTTGGAGATTGTGTAAAAATTTTATCCAAGAAAAAGGTCATGAATAGAAATAATTGCACATCACTATAGATAAATAATTACAGTAGTATTCCAAGGTTCTCAAGAACAGAAATACAGAAGAGCAAAATCCTAAAAATATCTAAATCATATTTACCAATTAATGAAAATTTCTATAGTATATTATATTAAATATATATTACAGTTTGCTCTAATTTTAAGCAATTCTAAATTTTTTGATAACAATTCAAAATATATGCAGAAATTATTGAAAACTTCTATAGTATACTCATATTAAATATTTACCAATCATAAACTATTAAGAAAAAACTTTCTAAGAAAATCTTCCTTGCTTCTGAATACTCTTAACTAATTATTGAAAACTTCTATAATACTCATATTAAATAAGTATCAATCATACATCATTAACATGAAAAAATTTCTAATAAAATGTAAAAGATCAAGTTTGAAAAAATGGAAAACTTGATAAGTTACAATTGTTCCTGATGCCTGTTAGCCATATCTTAGATCATTAAAATATAAAAAATACCGGTAGTTGTAACTTACACCACATGTGGCCACTGGGTGACACTGCAATATCATCAACAAGCTGCAAGAATGTAATGAAAAACATTTATTAATATAGAACTGATTTTACTTCTTTATAAACCTGCTTTAGAAATTTAAATACGTTTGAATGCCTCATTCTTCTTTGTCTGTTCAAAGTTGCTTATTTCGCCATATAAATATTATTTTATTCAAATATTCTTTTATCAAGTTAATGAAAACAGTCCATGATTTTATTATTTAAAAGCTGCTCTAAAAATTATCAGGACGGTCATGGTATTAATCAGTTGGTTTTTAATGATTACTATTTTAATACATAAATGACTGTGCTCAATTTGAAGGTCAAACAAAATACAAAATACATGCTAAAAAAAATAATTTGTTTTGAATTTTTCTAATAATTTTATTAATTTTAATAACTTATTTAACTCATATACTGGTTCCCTATAAGGGTAGATGAAAGTATTCTCTTTGTACAAATTTTCCATTTAGCAGATTAGTCTCCAGAAATTAATGATTCTATTTGTTGAGAAAACTTAATGAGATATTCTTCACTGGAGACTAGCAAAGTAATTCTCCAAAAATATTCAAAAGAATATTATAAAAGACATAATTTTTTTTTTAACTTACACAATCATCATAGATCTATATGAAAATACAGAATGTGTCAAAGATAACAGATGATAAACAAATTCAGCTGGAGATACATAAGAAATTAGAATATTGAAAAATTTCAATATTGCATTCCTCATCTGAAGTTATGTCATTAAAAAGTTGAACATATCAATATCTTCTCTTGAAACTACTAATTAATATCACAAGTTCTAAGTAAACAACAGATGAAGAATACATGACTTATGGTTGTCAAATTTTCCAAACAGGATTTTGATGCAAAAAGCCCAGAACATTAGTGTCACCATCATGCCCATGACTAACATTGAAGCATTATTATTCATAATTAGTTTGGATGAATTTCTATATATTTAATAGACTATCAAAGCAATATCAGAAAAAATATTAATTACAGCCTTCAAAACGAGATTGATCTTATAGATTATCTCTATAAATTTTTTTCAACAATATCAATGAGAATTGCAAAATACTTTTTAATAAAGCCATTTTGAATGTATAAACAGGATTTATCCTTCTACTTTGGTTTTAGCTTATTTTTTGCTACTTCCTTCAATTCTAAAAATATCTTTTTTATACATATATTTTATTATTAAATTATTATGCTATCTAGATTATTTTTACTTTTGATAATTTTTTGTGTTTTAACATTTTTTGTTAATATTGGATTTCTTCAGCTATTTTGTTCTGCACTATTTTCTTGTCTATCTGAATTATCCCTTTCATGTTTTAAGCAATTGTTGACATTATGAAATAATTTTTTTTGTAAAATAAAAACTGCAAATCCATGCTATCATACTTATGATAGAAGACCATGAGATATAGCAATACACCCGGGTCTCGTTTTATGCGGATTTATTTAATGCAATTTTGAAATTATGTGATTCATGTTTCTTCTTAATATCTTTGTATGCGGTTTTCTTTTATGCGATAAAAATTATTAGATCAGAAGTGGAGCGCCGATAATGCGCTATTACTTTAAATATTATAAATTTTGCACACTCACGTCATATTTAAAGTAATAAATAGTGCATTATCGGAGTTCGACTTCCATCTAATAATTTCAATATTTTAAGCACTTTATAATAGTACTGTAATAGATTTATGCAATAATGAAGTTCATAATTCATTTAAAATCAGGATTTCCTCATTTTATATACACACATTAAATTTTACAAGATTATAATGTAAATCTGTTCAAACGTTATAGATGCCTACACTATGTATGTTGTTATTTTTGCATTTTAAATCACGTTCTATTTTTGCTTTTTAAAAAAAGAGTACATAATCAATTAATCATTTAGTATCCGCAAATAATAAATTTTACAAGACTATAATGCAAATCTGTTTAAATGTTATAGATGAAAAACACTATGTATGTTATTTTTTGCATTTTAAATCAAGTTCTATTTTTGCTTTTTATAAAAAGAGTACGCAATCAATTAATCATTTAGTGTCCGCAAGTTTATTTTTAAAAGGACAGTAACAGCGGTGGACACAATTAAATTTGACAATTAAAATCTGATTTTTAATTGTAATTAACAATTTAAAAATTACGTAACGTGATCTTAAATTAATGTGATTTGAAGCGATGAAATTTGATTTTTAAACGAAATTGAAAATTAAAAAATTAAAGACAAAAATAAGAATTTAATTTTTGTTAGTTTTAATTACATTTTGCTCAACAGTGGTGAGTCGATGTCTTTTTATTATCGTAAGTCTTAAGTTCTTATTTTTATTTTAAACTTTTAGTTTACTCTAATGGAGAGGAAAAAACACCCAAGAAAATGAATTTCTTTGGAAACAAAAATATCAATTTTAGATCGCTTAGCGAAATGGAAGGATCAACAGCGATTGGAAAACGTTTTAGTTGTATTTCCTCTTGACTTCGTTTAAGGAGAAGCTACAGTACCTCACATCACATCATGACAAATCTGATGTCTCAAATAGCGTTAATAATTAAAATACAGTACATGTATGAAAAAAATGTAAATTACGCATAAAAATATATTGTTTTGAATAAAATTAAATGCTGTAGTTAATAAAAAAAGTAAAAAAAAGTTTGTCTTGTATCAATTTTTTTCAAATATGAAATTTTTTATTAGTCATATTTTACTTTCTTATTTTTTTTTTATGCAAATTTTAAAGTAATTATACATTGTTGCTTTGCTCTTATGCGATTTTTGGAAATTTACAGTATGTATCCCCCATTTTTCAAGGTAAAGTAAGTCTATTTTTGTGCGATTTCTTTTGTGCGCATTTTCTGAGGAACCTATCTACCGCATAAAATGAGACCCAGGTGTACTCTTTAAAAATATGAAGTAAGATAACAATTAATCCTTATCAAATACTTTCAACTATATATGGCAAAAAAAATACATCAACTTCCTTTTTAAATTTTTTCACAAAGCCTTTAAAATAACAAATGCATCTGAACATTTCAACTCTGCAAATAAAAGAAATCTTCAAGTTTGGATAGACAACAGCAGAAATAAAGTTAAAAAAATAGATATTACTTTGTTAAATAAAATTAGGGTACCTTTTTGTTAAACCTGTTGATTTCATTAACTGGAGAAGTTTTTCCAAATCCTCTAGAGGGAGTTGATTCCTACAATCCTAATAAAAAAATATTAAAATGTTAAAATTTATAATCAAATATTAAATAAATCATAAAAATATTATTTCTACCTAATCATTACCTCAGGTGATTCTGTTAATAAATCTTCCACTCGTTTACATGCTAGTCTATCACAGATACGCGCCAGCGCTACATGGGGAGTGTTAAGAAACTTATCAATGAGAAGAGTGAGAAGAGCTCCACTCTGAGTAGGATGGATTGTCATAACACATTCTAATGTTCGTTTGACTAGATGAGGCTATGTAAATATATATATATGTTAAAATTAATGAAAGAATTTAAATAAAACTACTTAAATAAACTGAAATAATATAAATAATTTTATAATATTAATAAGCCAATAAGCTAATACACATGCGCTTTGCAGATGTCACTATATAAATGTGTATTAGCTTATTGGCTTATTAATATTATAGATTATAAAAAACATCGCGCTATATAAAAAATAAATGTCTTGTTTATATAAATAATTTTAATATATATGTATTCATTCCTGTTTAAATTTTCTATAATTTTATTATAAATAATAGACAGAACAGTTATTGTAATCATATAAATATTTTAAATATCCATTTTTTGTCAAAATAATATAATATAATATCATCACATCAATTATATATATATATATATAAATGATTAATAAACATCCATAAATGAGATTCAAGATAAATGTTAATGCAAAACAAGAAAGTCAATTTAAAACTATTAAAAAGGATTGATGGCTGATATTTCTTATTTCAAAAGCACGGCATATTTTAAAGTTGTTCAAATTTAAATGAAATCAATAAAATGATAACTGATATATGACTAATAAATGCAACAGAAATACAATATACAAAAAAGCAGCAATTCACCAGTAAAATTTCAAGTGAGATGAAATGACATATAAAGAAGATATATGAAAATATTTAAAAATAACTTATTAAAAAAAACTGAATATTTAGAGCTAAAATGATATAATAATGATAAACGAAAATATAACTGTGAATTGACATGGAAAATAATAGAAAAGAATAATATATTGATATTGGAAGAAAACTTACTTCAGTAAAAAGAAAAAAAAATTTAACTATTACTAAAAAATGGGATAAAACTATGGAAGAGAGTTCTACTGAAAATTATATAATAAGAAGCAAACAAACAAACAAAAAAAATTTAAATGAAGAGGCAAGACATGCAATTAAATCTATGAAGGAGGGGGGAAACTCCAGGAAATTATGGAATTACTGTTGATATTTTAAAAGAAGTAAGTAAAGAAATAGAAAAAATATTGGCAAAACTATATACAAATGTCTAAATGATAAAGATATACAAGATAATTCAAAGAAGGCAGTAATAATATGGGTAATTACGTAAGATGATAAAGGAAATATTAGAAATTAAAGATCAATCAGATTTTCATCAGTTCTACACAAAATCTTTACTAAAATAATTATAACTCATCCATTGCAAACTTTGGATTCAAATAAAAAAAAACAAGTAGGATTTAAAAATAGTTTTAATATAGGTAATTAAAATCAAACATTGCGAGAAGTTACAAGTTGTCATTATGATTTGGGTATGTAAATATGTAAATACTTTTGATTCTAAAAATGTTTACATAATAAAAGCTTTAAACCATCAATATATAGATTCAGGATATTGTCATATTCTAAAGAATATTTATCAAAATGCAACAGCAGTGACTAGATTACACGATGACATTAAGCAACATTAACATTAATAAAGATGTCTGACAGAATGATTCCATATTTCCAAAAATTTTTATACTAGTTTTACAAAAAGTATTTTGTGAGTTAAAATAGGACACTAAGAGATAAAAATAGAGATCACTCAAGTCATCTAGATTTTCATGGAGGATGTGATGGTTTTTGCAAATAATAATTAAGAGTTTCAAGAAATGTTGCAGGAGTTATCAAGATAAAAGTAAGAAAGTAGGATTAAAAATATTTGCTAAAAAGACTAAAGTAATTTTTTCAGAAGTAAATAAAGATTGTTAATCGTGAATTAGAAGTTAATAACTGCAAATACCTTGATCAGATTAATTATATATCTTATTTGCAAAATAATAGAAGCATATAGCATCCAGAACTTCCTGACACTAAAAATTCTTTTTTGAGTAAATGCTGAAAGCAAGCAAAAAAGTTATCATTGTAAATGATTCAATACGACTTCAATTTGGAGCAATAAGTTTAAAATATAAGCTTATTGTTCCACAGTTCATTTGTCACTATTTTATGTAATATGACTATTCAAATCATATTTATTGAGTCAAAGAGGTAATCATGAAATGCATTAAAAATATTCAGTAGTTGACATAGATTGCTACAATATACTATCATCAATGTATGATATTGCTTAAGAATACAAATGCAGTATATTCAGGTTGAATGTATTGTTAAAAAGTATTACTGAAATAAACATAACAATTATCTGTTACTTTTTATAAAGCTTTCTATATTATAGAAAGCATATTTACTAAAATATAATTTTTTAAGTTACATTCTATACTTTTATATTAAAAAATAAATAAATAAATATTAGAATTAAATAAAATAATTTAATATATAAAAATCACATATTAAATACAAACCTTAGTTAAACCTGCTCCACGGGCATGAATTGCCTGAATGAAAAGACCACTAGCTGCAAAATTCCTATGAATGGCACTTTAAAAAACACAATAAATTACTCCAATATGATGAGAGTAATCCAAAAGTTACAAAAAATTATAAAAAGTTATAAAAAAAATCACAATAGATTTAATAATCCCACACAAAAATTATCAATACTTTAAACATAAAGAATTTAGGATCAAAATCAATGATATTTCATTTAATTGAATACTTACTCTATCAACATAACAACTTGAAATCACACACAAGAGATATTTTGAGATAAACTAATTTCAAAGAGAAAATATTCTGTACAGCATTAATTGTACTAAGCATCATAGTAGTACATTTTAATTAAAAATTTACAGTTATATTTTTAGAAATTTTAAATGTTGAAGAATCAAAACTGTTAAGCCACTGGACATGTCTATGAGCTTGCATTCAAAAATTAAAAAATGAAGAAAATTATTTTGTTTACAGATGAAGTTCATTTCCATCAGAAAGACTTTGTCAATAAGAAAAGCCACAAATGCAGGAAAATTTGAAGTCCTAATGCTATTCACCAGCTACAATGCTTAAATGCATACTTAATATGGTATTAAGCAACAGGTCATCGGACTTTACTTTTCCAAAATTGTGTCAGCAGTGCTACAATATTTAAAGATAAACAATATCATTCTTAAGAGTGATCAAAAAATTTTTAAAGCCTAAAATTGATGTATTTCTTTCACATATAATTTCAGTAAAATGAAGCCAATGTCCACATGACTCAAATCATAATAAAACTTTTAAAAAAAATTTTTTGAATGAGAATAATCTTATCAAATTCTGTAGTCACTTGCATAACACAATCATCAGATTTGATTTGAATCCGATTTTTCTTTTTGGAAATACTATGCAATTGACATGTATGTTAACAAGCTTTTGACCATTCAAAAGCTGAACTATATTATCATGCAGAAATAAGAGTATTGCAGAAGAAAAACTGATTTTAAAAAATGCTTTGTAAATGCCCTATTTTGGAGTGGAGGCATACTATTTTCAAAATTTTATCAAAAAAAATTCTCTATTTTGAAATATTTATTAAACAAAATATTAAATAAAATTAATTCTAACCTTTTGACCAATAGTTTATATACATGTATATACGTGTATGTGAAGATATCTAACAATTTAAACAAGATGGAAATTTAGTTTTCATAAAATGTAATTTAAATTTTTCTTTGTTAAATAAATCAATTTTTTTTTAAAAAACATATTAAATGTAAATGTATGTTTTAAATTTTCTACACAGAGCAACTAGAAATGATAATATTTTCTATTAGGAAATTATTTTTATTGAAAAATTCCTGCTATTTTCAATCATTGCTTCTTTGTGAACTTTTGCATAATTAATTTCCAGAATGCAAATTATGATAAACTGCAACAGAAATTTTAAATAATAAAAAAGTTATAATATTATAACTCTGTGAAATCAATGTCTTTTAGTTTTAAACACTTTTATTTAAATTAGAAACTGTTTATTTAGGATAAATTTTGTAATTGAGATTTAACAGACTTCTATGAAATAAATTAATTTTAAATTTTGTCCATACATTAAAAATTGACAGCAAAGCAATATGGCAGATTAGTTTCCTGGTTTGTTTACTGTAGAGAGATTGGCAGATTAAATTTAAACACTTTGATATTGATTCTGTAAGTTTTCAATGATGCGCACAAGGAAATGATATATTTTTTAAATGCTTTATTTTTAAAAAAGATTATACTAAAAAATATTAACTATCAATTAAATAGTAATCGAAACAGTTGATTGTAAAAGTTGCTTCTTTTAATGAAATTTTATTTTCTTTTGATTGTAAAATTTATTTTTTAAAACATTTAAACAAAATATTGCTGCAAATTTTCTTTAAAATGTTACAGATATTGTAACATCATTTTCATTCTTTATTTTCAATAGGAAAAATGAGCAAAAATATACAAATACATAAAAATTAAAAATAATATATATAATATTTTATAATAAATGTTTTATTTATTGTGCAAATACTAAAAACTTAAAAATAATATATATTTTATAATAAATGCTTTTACTTACTGTGCACTAAAAAGCCAAAAAAAAAAAAAAACAATTGTTTTCTTCAATCACAATTGGGGTTTTTGTAATTGAATCACTACTTTCTACCACAAATGATTGAATTAATTAATCTGTACATCCCACACCTTTATTTCAAGTCAAACATAAAAACTCCATTAGTGGTTGGAAAAACAACTATTTTTTAACTTTTTAATGCACAGTACAGTAAATAAAAGTCTTTATTATAAAATATTATATATATACATATCAAGGCTAAATCATTAAAAACCAGTCAACACAGACAATTCCAATATCAATCAACAATTTCAAACTGTTGTCAAAAGGAGGTTGCCTTGACAACAGTTTGAAATTGTTGATTAATAATGGAATTGACTAAATGTTGACTGGCTTTTAATGATATATATTATTGTATAAGAATCTGTGGCCTTTTCAAATAAATATGATATATTTTAATTAATATTTAATCTCTTGGTTTATCATATTATAAATTCTATAAAAAATATTGTATAAATTATTTAATCAAGAGATAGTTGTTGGCTTATTTCTAACAAATGAAATTATTTATTAATATTGATAATCAGCTCAGGAAATGAGTCATAGTCAAATGTTGAAACACTTATATAAAATCTTTAGCTCTTTTTTATATATATATCTGATTGAATGCTAATTTTAAATAAAAATAAGTTTTGTAATATTATTAAGCATGAACCTGAATCAATAGAAAATAATTAAAATAATTTTCTTAACATTCAATTTATTCTATTAAGTAGTTGATATTTAGGATAGAGATCATCAAGATAATCAATCGTAATTTAAATCATGATTACCATCAACTTCTAAAGACAATACCTTATCACTGCAGCAACATCATTCTATCTTCAACAATTAGTTTTCACATTTGTATATGAAAAACATTTAATTTCATTGATCACATTCTTCATCTGTCTCTCAATCTACTTCCTAAAATTCTGCTTTCCCAAATATTTTATAAAAACCTATTAGTTCTTAAAATATAACACAAAAACTTAATCTTTCTCATTTTTATTGTATTCGGTAGTTCTTGTTTCACTTCAAATTCTCTTAGTAATTGATCATTTACTTATTAATATTTTATAATTTAAATAGAGGTTTTAATTTTCTTTTTTTCCTTTTTTGATAAAATTCCTTAAAAACAAAGAAAGTTTATAAAAAAAAACTTCCTGAATTAAATTGCAATTGTAAACTGTTATAATGCATGAAACAATATACAAAATTAGTGAATATCTTTTTTACATCAGAAGAGATATTTTCTCTTTTAACTTTATCATTTCTGACTCTATTATATCTTGCTTTAGATATTTTTTGAGTTCATAACACCTTTGAAAAATGACATTTAATATTTAATCACAATATTTTAGTCAAAAATATAATCTTACACTTTTCGGTTTATTTTTTTGTTCTAAAAAAATTTGGTTTTATTACAAAGATTTCGAATTTAATACTATTAAATCTGGACAAATAAAAAACTTTATAACAACATTTTTAGTTTATAATTTTTAGCAGAATCAAGACCAATTGGAACCAATCAAATGGCCAGTGGACAAAAATTTACTTATATATTTCAATTTTTATTGTAGAGAAATTTACTTATATATTATGTTTCTGGCAAAGTCATTACAATAATGCCATAAGAGGTTGGTCTTCAAATATTTAGCAAAAAGTAAACTTTGAAAAAATAATTTACAGTCCAAAGTTCAATGCTTTTTGGTAAGAAAGAATTTCTCTAAAAGCTATGAAAATGGCTTAAAATAATGTTTCCTAATAAACTTTTTAAGCACATTTACAGTCTTTTCTCCAAATGTTCTGCTTGATATAAATAAAATTTGAAAATATAAAAAATAATAAAAAAGATAGGACAAAGTTACAAGACAATCAAAAATTTATATATAAAATACTTAAAATGGTAACTAATAAAAAGGATCTGACAAAAAAAAATTTTTTTAATATTAAATTTTATATATAAATGAACGTTAATAACTTACCTGATAAAATCTTGGACTGGTGGTTCTTTGGACAAACAAATAAGCTCATTAACATGATTTATTATCAGCCATGTTGTATGTTCAGCATCATTCAAATTTACACACTAAATTTAGAAAAGAAAAACAATTTAAATGTGTAAAAACTATAAATTCATGAATATAATTGTAGAATTAATCAGTTGATTAATTAACAATATAATTGAATAAGAATTATTGGCAAAATACTTCTGGCTTATAAATATTAAAGATAATTTTCTATTAAAACTTCCTGTTGATTGATCAATTAAAACAATATAGAAAAACTTTCTTAGAAGAAAATGAAACTACTATTAAATCAAAACTAATAATTTATATGCAAATTTTATAAATTATACATATTAAATATCCTACTGCAGAACAAAGAATCTTCAACTTTCTTCAAAAAAAAAAAAAAACAATGAAGAAGTAGGCACTTCTTACCAATAAGCCAAATTGCTGATTGGAAAAAGTTTTAGTAGTTTATTTTTATTTATCCATCGCTGGTTAAATTCAGCTAACTGGAAAAAAAACAAACCCATAACCAATTTGAAACCTAAATTCTTAAATTTCTTCTAGACAGGATTAATATTAGCTCATGGGCCTGGCATAGTTTCATTAATAAATATAAAAAGACAAGAACATTTATTTTTCCAATGAATAAAATCATTTTCATTCTGATAACAATTTATACATGGCTCATCCAGTTTTATTTATTCCATAATTTGTTTTATGTTTTTTCAAAAAAATGTTCTAAATTTGAAAGCAAATTTGAGCCTTTAGTCTATTTAAGGGAAAATATAAAAATGTTTTTTGAAAATTTTAGAATAAACAAAGATAATAATAAAAATGAATATAAATTATTAATTCTAAAAAAAAATCCAACTTTTATTTTTTAATATTTAATATAATCTATTTGTCAGAGTATGATAAAAAAAAAAAAATGAAAATACAATTCCAAGATTTACCTAACTTTTTAAAATATTGTTCAAGTATTAATTCAGTAAAATTAAAAGAAAAATTTATTAAATGTTGATTATGATATAATTATGAACAAATTTAAATCAAATTTCACGAGGAAATTTCTAATAATAGTTAATATTAAACATTCAAAAAAGGCTGCCGTTTTTGTAATATAATTATTATTATAATATTTAAATATTTTTTCTGAACAAAAAACTTTAAATAAATAAATTATAAAAAAAAATTAAATTTTAACAATAAATATTTGTATTTTATTTTCAATTTTTTTAAAACTGTGTTTTACTTTGTCTGTTTTTCTGGAATAAAATGTAATAAAAATCAAATAAATTATTCTCAATGAATATTTTTGATATATAATAATTTCAGTCTAAAAAAAAAATTAAATAATTGAAATATTACTTTTGCAACATTAAAACATTAAATATATTTTTTATATGTAGCAATTATACTACATATAAAACATTAAATATATTTTTATATGTAGCATTTATATTACAATTTTTGCAACAACTGAGCATTTTAATTATTACAATATTTGTAACTTTTCTCTAAGGGTTAATTGGGTAAATCAGACTTGATAATTTTCAAACATAGTTTCTTGACAATTTTTTAACATGATTTATTTTAACATCTTTCTTTTAGTTCTTTATTTTCTATCCAAATTTATTCAGGAAATTGGGATCATTAAATTTTTGAAAGACCATTACTCTTTTATTAACATATTAGTTTTAGCACATAATATAATAACAAATTCCCAATTGTTTCTAGGTGTGATAAACCAAGGTAAAATTGATCTTATTTTCATTTCAAATCAATGTCAAGTTGCCAGCACAAACAAATGCATATATAAAGACCAAATTAAACACACTAATAATCTTCTAAACAAAAAATGAATTAATTTTTTAAGCGAATATTAGATATTTCGATGAGATGTTTTACAATTTAAACTATGCTGCAGTGTCATGAAAAAATACTGGCATGAGTAATCGATAATCTGGTAAAAGTAAAGTATATACATGATTTACTGTCCATCTTTAATTCTTGCCAAAGTAAGTATGCATTGTATTTTTTTGCCCCAAAATTAACGGGTTGCTCAGCTGCAGCGTGTCATATGCTTGTGGCAGCTGATTCATTAAAATTTTTTCAACTCGTGTGAAAACTATAAGCATGACATCAATGGAAATCATGGCATTTGTTGCTGCTTAATTCCATCTTTAAAATGGTGTATCACAATTTGAAATCGGATAAAATTTGATTTATTAATATTTTTATTAAAAGGTGCATTTAATTTTTTTCTTTTCTGATCAGTTTACTAGATTACATGAAAACACAAAGGGCAGAAAATCTTTATTGGCCAAATTAGTTAGCAAAATGGATTAAAAATACACTGATGATTCGCATTTCAAGACCTTCAATGTGATAAAAACCTAATCGCGGAATATCGGTCATAAGTATTCAATTTTAATTTTTTTATTATTTGAATATTTTACTTTTTTTTTTAATTATTTGATAAATGGTAATTATTAATGTGTTTGTGTTTGTATTGGTGTGTCTGGGTAGTATATAAATTATATAATATTAAATCATTTATGCTCTTTACTATACAGTATATAAATTTGTATTCAAATATAACAAAAGTGGTTTATGTACAATGTAATTTTGGGTCTCTGATTCAAGTTTGAGGCAACTTTATTTTATAGATATAATGATTCTCAAAAGGTTCAATAATTTATTAATATGGTTTATATTTGTATTAGTGTTTGCACTTGCATGTTTGTGTTTGTACAACAAGTAATGATTTAGATATATAAAGCAGTGCAATGTAAATTTTAAGACTGATTATCAGATGTATACAGAAAGGTTGCAGTTGATAAAGCAATCACAAAATTTACTGGGCATAGTACCATGTGAAAATATATACTTAAAACCAATAAAGAGAGATTCAAATGGTGTGTGTGAACTGACAGTCACAATGGTTATGTATTTACCACATAGAATTGTATGCAGGCAAAAAAGCAAATTCTGATTTTTGCCTATGCCTTGATACTCATGCTGTGGAGTCAGTAGTTTTGCCACATCTTGCATCACATTATTTTCAAGTCTATAGCTAGCAAATGAGCTATATGCAAATAAATTATATCTCTGTGGGACAATAAATATAACAAGATAGCATCACTGGTGTGCATAAAGAATATAAACATCACTGGTGTACACAAAAAATATAAAATGAAGAGATGAAACTCATTTTATCAGTGATACAGACAGTAGCCTACAATTTCTAGTTTTAGATAGACAAGAAGCCAATTGCTATGATGACAAATGCATATCCACCTTCTGGAAATGATTTGTTTTGTATCTTTTATTAGGATGAATCTTTTTCTTATAGACGCCTTTGAGATTTGTTAACTTTTGGGGTACAAGATAAAAATGAAGACTTCTTATGCGACTAGTTTTGGAGATTCTGAAGCTATGGATAATCTCAGGTAAAAAGAATTATATATGGTTTGAAAGATAATTTTGTGAGGAATACAAAGAAATTATCAATGAAGATGTAATTTAAATTTATATTAATGATAAATTAGAAATTATGAACAAACAATAAAGCAATAATTGTGTCGGATGTTGAAATTTCTTTTTTTCCTTATTTTTTAAATGGTAATCACTATTTGTCTTAGCCTTATTGTTTTCTTTAGTTTTTCTAGTTTCTATCAATGTAAAGTGTTTTGCTCTAACATTATTAAAACTGAAATTCAATATGGCGCCAGGACAATCAACTAGTTAAATGATTAAAATTTGGAAACTGTTCGCTACTGAAGATGATGCAGTCCACTATTTTCAAACTTTTGCATCCTGACCTCACAAAAAATCTGCACAAATAGCCATGATATCACAATTTAAGTCCACAGTTTGGACAAACAATGATACTGCATCATTCAGGATTGTAGAAAGAGAATAGACATTCATAACGAAATGTGGTTCGAGATAAGAAACTTAAATCTGCCACAATAGAGATAAGAAACAACATTTTATAAATAGACAGAATTGTGCAGTTAAATATATGTATGTTTTTTTTTTGTTTGGCTACCACTTGAAATAAATGTAGATTGTTAAAAGTTTACTTATTGGAAGATAATTTCTTACACAAAAATGTTAAATGCATGTTTGTAAACATTTGTATCATTTCCAGTAAATAAAGTTATAGATCATCATTTTTCCAAATAAATCTTTAATTGATCAATTAAGTTTGTCAGAAGCTTCAACATAGATGTTATTTTCCAAAATCACAATATTAGAAAATTATTGCCGGACTAATATGCATCTCATTGCCAGATTAATACCTAAGTATCTAAATATCTTTTAACAAACCTGATTTAAACTGTTTAAACCAGGAGTGTAGAACTTTTTTATATCTCTGGGCCATACATCAAATATACAAACAATATCAAAAGCTGATAAACAAAAAAAGAGAAAGATTTGTGCATAATACAAATATGCAAAAAAAATTCATAAATAATAATCCTAATTATGCAGCAAACCATTCAGAAAATCTTTTAAAATCATGGAGCTGGTTACAAATTTGTGATCAATAATATAGAAAATTTATACATCTGAGGATTGCAGAAAAGTTTGCTGTTAACTGAAAGGAGACTCTTTGATATCTCATGAAGCCCTTAAAGGAACAGAGCAAAGCAAATCTAATGTCCACTCCATATATTCTTATCATTATAGCTGTTATTAATATGTGATTATTCATATAGTATACTAACATGGATGAGCTGTTTAACAATACATATTAGCCAACGTGGTGAGTTTATTGGCTTCTTATCTCCAAGTTTAAGATTAAAAAACACCATGGTCTTTCTTCTCAGTTGCCTAATAAGGCAGAATGAATGTGTGTGTGAATGAAAATTTTTTTTCTAATAGATATATACAATCATAACAGACAAAAACAAATAATGGTTCTTATTGCCAGAAGGCTGTAAAGTCACCAGCCAAGTCAGCAGTTGGTGGCCGAAGGCGGACGGTGTAAGAATCCCCTGATTGTGGACCCAGGTTGCCATTTGATAACGACTTTTTATTTAGAGACTTACAACTGCAAATCACTTTCAAGAGAAGGAAGATTGCAAGAACTGGAAGAAGAACTGACTCATATTAAATGGGACATTATTGGATTTTGTGAAATTAGAAGAGTAAAGAGACAATTGATTTAAAAAGTGGACATTTATCCTACCACAAAAGCACAAGTATTGGAAGTACAAATGGAGTAGAATTCATTATAAATAAAAAGTGAAAGAATAACATTGTGGAGAATGACAACGTATTGGACAGAGTGGCAAAATTAGTTGTTCAACTTAATAGCAGATAATTCAGACTTATGCCCCAACAATTTCTCATAGTGATGATGTAGTAGAAGATTTTTACATGGATGTACAAAATGCTTTTGATCAGACTGAACAACATTTTAAAATTGTTATGGGAGACTTTAATGCTAGAATAGGTAAACAAATGAAAGATGAACGTGCTGTAGGTAAATTTGGTTATAGTAATATGCTGTTATGTATATTCATATATGCACATAAAATAAGTAGTATTTAGTAAAATGATATTATGTCTGAAAAATAAATGTATGTGCGTGTATGTCGAAGGCATACACATTATTTTAAAAAGCACTTAATGTAATTAAATAGTTTTAAGTAAGAGTAAATCTTAACTTATAAAGATTAGTTATACTGATAAATAATCAGTATTAGCAGAGATATTAATCTTGGTTAAAGTAAAGAAAGCCACTGCAGCATTGGAATGTTTAGTTCCCGATCAGATTTGACAATAATGAAAACTCATTACTAAAAATAGGTAATTGAAATGTGAACTGGGCTATCTGATCACAAGAATCGAATATCGGAACTCTAGAGATAAACCACCACATGGGCAGCTGATGGCCAATAAAAAGAGATATTCTACAACACCCAGGAGTGCATGTAAAAGAACAAGAACAGTAACTTGCTAGGCGAAGCTTCAGAAATGCAGATGTACCATCCAATGGGTGCTTCAGTCACTCCCACTTCCCCTTAACCTTGCAAAGAAGTTTACCTCCAGACATGTGAAAGTAAATTTAGGGACTCACAACAGGTTGTATCAATCTATAATATTATTTTGTAAACCTTATATTATGTTTAGTGAGATATATATATATATTGCACCGCTAATGATAGCGCTCCACGAAACATCATGTTTACAATTATTAAAAGTAAAATTTTCTTAAATAAGGCAAAAGTTTTAAGAATTGATTAATAAATAATAGAATCACTAAGCTGTCTGTAAATAATTGAATTAAAGTATCTCATTAAAAAAAAAAAAAGAAAATCTAAAAAAGTTTAAAGAGTTATTCATATAACGTCATTTATCAGTAAAAGTTACAATTAATTAATTAGAAGGGGGTAGAAAATGTAACTTAGAAAAGCTAAAAGTAGTTGAATTACAAGTAATTAAAAGTTAAAGCTATAGCAGTTTAAAAATAAATATTTTCTATGAAATTAAAAGTACTCTCTCCTTTTGTTTAAATTATTAAAGAAAAAAAAAGGAAAGAAATCTTAAAACTAAAACAAAAATCTCTTCCCATTAAAATAAATAAGATTGTAAATAACGAGTTGATTTTAAATATAAAGAAATATAGTAAAATGGGTGCCTGTTAATAAAATAGAATATGAAAGTTAAATATTAAAAAAATAAAGGAAAGTTTATAAGTTAAAAGAAATTCCCTCAAATATAGCAAATACTCAGAAGCTACATAAAAAAAATGGATTAGCAATGGTTACTAATTAAAAAATACATAAACAACTGGATTAATTAATTAAAATCTTATAAAAATTTAATCAAAAGCAGTGGACGAATTTTCAACAATGGATATAGCTGGCAGGTATAGAAACTAATTTAAAAAATGACAACAGGTCATCACATAAACAGCCAGTTTTTCATCATTCAATCAGTTTTACAATCAATCTTCAGTCAGTCTTGTCACATATCCAGAGTCAGTGTTTTTTCATGACAATGAGTGTTAGCAGTCATCGGAAGCATACGACCAGACTCCAGCCTCAGTCCGATGGAACATCAGCAACCTGCCCGATAGAAGTAATGCCTGCTGAATAATTTGAAGCCAAGATATCTAACTGTCTTGAATAAGAGTATTACAAATAGCAATCGTAGGAATCTCCACAGAAGCCTAAAATCCAACCGGTTGGTAAAAACTCACATGAAGCAACAAACAGCAAGAAGTCAACGTCCAAAATCCTATAGGTAACAAATAACATTTTCTTATTCCATTTCTAATATTAATGTAGCCATTGCAATAATTTGAAGCCTCCAGAGTCAGTAAAACCAATGAACTCTATAGCATGCATAAAACAAATTATTGATGAGCGTATTTTAAATGCCTTGTATTATTTGAAGCTTTATGTTATATTGTATGTTCTTAAGAATGTGTGTGTGGTTATTATATAAAAAAATATCAGTATTAGATTAATTAAGAAACTATAAAAGTAGTTTTATCATTTAGTTAAAATAAATTATCTTTAAAACTAATATTTTGTTGGTCAATTCTTTTACCACTAATTAAAGCAGTAATGTATTATATTATTCGTTTTAATTGAGCTAGTAGGGATTTCTTAGGCGCTGAGTTAGTTGCCATCATTCAAAGTACGTTATTTACTTCTTGTAATTAACTAGCGCCTGGAGTTCTCTCTGAAACAAAAAATGCTTTGAATGATAGGTGTTGAATTCTACAGTCGAGAAGATCTATGTCCTTCAAATGTGGTTGCAGTTATATTATATATTTTATATATAACTCTGGCATGGGCATGTATCTTCTGAGTATTATGCTTCTCTGCCTAAGGGGGCCAGTATGGAGCAATATTTAAATTGCTGTAGTGTAGATCAAATTTTATAATATCATATTTCTATATATAAAAGTCTTACAATATTGTTTTCACAAGTTTAGATTTTATTAGAGAGTTAAAATTTCATGCAAGATTGAATTCCTCAAACAATCTACAACATCACCCAGTTCAATATAAAGTGTATAATATATAACATGTATAATTGCTAATGATTTATTATCTTCATGCTTAACCCTCTGTAAATAAAACTGTTATCTTTAAATTACTTGCCAAGCTGTTTGACATTATTCTGAGTATTTCTCTATTTAATTATGTTTGCAATCCAGCAGGCAAAAGAGTGCCACGGGACACAGCATAATAGAAATGAGAGAGGACACAGACTTGTGGAGTTAGCAGGAAAAAAAAAACCCTTTATATTATGAATTCTTTTTTTAAAAAAAATATCAAAAGGAAATGGGCATAGAAGCATCCAAATGAAGGTCCAATAGATTTAGATTATATTTTGACTAACAGAAAATACATATTTCAAGATTGTAATGTCTTAAATAAATTCAGCATGGGAAGTAATCATTGTTTAGTAAGATATAAGATATATGTTAATGCAAAACTAGAAAGCCAATAAACATCACATGACCACCACCTCTTATACTTGTGTATAACTATTGTTAAAATTATCACGAAACAATATTTACAGTTGATATCCTTAATCTTCGGGAACATTCTAATGAATTTAAATTAGAACTTGCAAATCGTTTTTAAGCTTTAGTAGATTTTGAACATAATTCAGACTTGAATGAAATTAATATGAAAATAACTGACACACTTTTACAAACTGCAACAATGATAACTGGTAGAAAAAAGGAGCAACTGACCAATAAAATTTCTACTGAAACTAGAGAATTTTTAAAGAAAAGAAGGAATATAAAAATGATGGGAAAAAGAGTTGATAATGACATAAGAAAGTATAATTGTGACCTAGCGAGGAAAGCTGTAGAGGAGAATAAAAGTCTCAAGAATGTAAAACAACATTTTGGTATTAGTAGGAAACTTATATCTGCAAGAAGAAAAAAAAATGGAACTATTACTAAAAAGAAAGATGATTTTATGAAATGGGTAGAAGAGTTCTATCAAGAATTATATAATAATAAAGAACAAGTATCTCTATAGATTTTATAAACATCTCCATGTTTCCCCATTCTTTTTAAATATATATAAATAAACTATCATATCTTCTGAATTACCCAGGATTTTAAAAGAAGAAGTGAGACATGCAATGAAATTTATGAAGAAGGGAAAAGCTCCAGGTAATAATGAAATTATAATCAATATTTTAAAAGAAGCAGGTGAAGAAATAGAAAACATTTTGGCAAAATTATATACCAAATGTCTAAATGATAAAAATGTACCAGATGATTGGAAGAATGCAGTATTAATATTAATATTTAAAAAGGGTGATAAAGAAGATATTAGAAATTACAAAACTATAAGTCTTTTATCAGTTTTACCCAAAATTTTTACTAAGATAATTAAAACTCATCTACAGAAAATATTAGATTTCAACCAACCAAAAGAACAAGCTGGATTTAAGTGGTTTTACTACAGTAGATCATATCCATGTATTGAAAAAAGTTATAGAAAGGATCAATGAATATGAGCTGCCATTATGCTTTGGATTTAGGCATTTGATTCTATAAGCATTTCTTCAGTGAATAAAGGATTGGATCATCAAAGTATAGACCCAGAATATTGTCATATTTTGAAGAATATTTATAAAAATGAAATAGCAACAATTAAGATTACATAATAAAACTAGGAAGGTTAACATTGAGAAGGATGTAAAACAGGGTGATCTCCAAAACTTTTTACAGCTAGAAGAAGTATTTTGTGGATTAAAATGGGAAGTTAAAGGAGTAAAAGTAAATGGAGATTATTTAAGTCATGTAGATTTTGCAGATGTTGTAGTTGTTTTTGCAAATAATGCTTCAGGAAATGTTGCAAAAATTATCAGATAAAAGTAAGAAAATAGGATTAAAGGTAAATGTTAAAAGGATTTAAGTAATTTTCAATGAATTTTTTCAAAAAAAGAAAATAAAAATTGATAATGATGAGTTAGAAGAAGTTAACAGCTACAAATGTTTTGATCAGATTGTTAATACAGATGGAAACATAATGGATGAAATTAATCGTAGAATTAAACTTGGTGGGAGATGCTTTTGGTAGAAATAACTTAATATTAAAAGAAAATATGCCTATGTGTTTGAAAAGAAAAATTTTTAACAAATGAGTTTTATGTATTTGAAACTTGGATAATTAATAGAAGAGCAATACAGAGATTTCAGATTGCTCAAAGAAGTATGGAGAGATGCATATTAGAAATAACAAGAAGAGATTGAAAACACAATACATGGGTAAGAAAACAAACAGATGTTACTGACATCGTTGAAAAAATTAAAAGACTGAAGTGGAGTTGGGTTGGACATATTGCTAAAAAAGATGATAATAAATGGACAATTGAAATCTTAAACTGGATTCCAAGAGACTGTAAAAGACCCAGAAAGAGACCATATATGAGTTAGATGGATGAAATATGAAAGTGTGCAGGGATGATGTGCAGAAGAGAGGCTAGAGATCAGAAAAGATAGATTGAACTTGAAGAGACCTTCATTCTGCAGTGGACTGATAATGATGGTACATCTGAGTAATAAAACATCATTGATGTTTTATTTTTTTTAAAAAAATAGAAGAGGAAAACAAATTAGTTCGATATTTGACATTGAATTTGAGTACATAAGTACATTTATTTTAATTACATTGCAACATGTAATCACAAAAAAAAATCACATAAAGTTTTAAGTATATGATTTTGCATTCAGTCATACATGCTCTCGGGCCACAAGGTTGGACATCCCTGATTTAAGCATTTATAATTGTTTTTAATGATTATTTCAGCATAGTTATATCAGGAAGAATTATAGATAATTCCTGTGACGAAATATTTTTAAGCATGCACAACTTTAAGTACAGAATTGGTGCTATGTTTTAAATCAATTCATTTTACTATTAGAATGAAGCAATAAACAAAAAAAAAAAAAACCAATGAGTTAAAAAAATCATCATAAATGGTATTTGATATAAAAATAAAATGGTTGTTTGCTTACTACATAATCACAAAAAAGAATTAATCCTCCTGTCTTGACCAATTCAAGGTGACAACATGTAGTAGCTGCAGTTTTAGTTTCTCCTCCATGCCTTAAAAAACAAAATGAAATCATGTAAAATACTGTTAAAGAATTAACTTAAGATTAATTCTCTTATCTTCTGTTCAATATATGTATAAGTTTAAACAAATTTGAAGTTTTTTTTTGCTATAGCTGTATCATCATTAATTTAAAAAATGACTAATACTAAAAATAATTTTGGTGGTCTTGGTAAGCTAAGTAATTTAAGATGATATAAAACAAAAGATGAGAGAAAAATTCAATGTATCACAAAATTCATTTTAAATAATAATAACAATAATAAAAAAGAATCTCAAAAATGTTAAAAAAATAATTATTGCAAGAAAACAATTAAGAAGGGTAAACAGAAATATAACATGATGCTGTAAAAATAAGTCAAACATAAAGTTAGTTATCTTAAAGTTACCCAGAAACAATTTCAACAATTATAACACATCTTTATTCAGTATAACATTTTTATCACAAATGTAATACTGAATAAAATTAAGATGGATGGATTGTTCATCAAATTGCTCAAACTCTAGTAATAAGTTTACTGGTAATTAAGATTCATCTTAAGTTTGAAACTAAAAAAAAAAAACATAATGGTCTATTTTCCTTCTTAAAAGTGTAATACTTTTTGACTGAGTTACCAATGAAATTTTCTAGAAAGCAAAATGCACATACAAATAAAAAAGTTTTATACTTATGATAAAACAATAATAAATTATGCCCTTCATTATCTAAAGACAGTTAAGTCATACTAAAAGCAGCAATTCGTAATCAAACACAGAGAATACTTAACTTCCAGGTTTTAAGTGTAAACTGTAATTTGATGGTGACATTATACTGATTATGACTTCATTTTCAATGATAAAAAGATGAAAAAACAATTGCTTTACAAGATAGTCATATGTTTCAATAAAGAATATGTATTACAATATTGCATATTAATAATAATAATAAGAATTCTATGAATAATGTTAACACGCTAATAAAAGAAAAGATTACATTCTGTTAGACAATTAAATAACGATTTGCTGAGCATAGCTTTTGACCCAGGGAGGAGAGGGATCATAATCATAGCACTTCAACTTATCAATCCAATTAGTCAATAAACATCACATGACCACCACCTCTTATGCTTGTGTATAATACGTATAGTGTGGCAATACGTATAGTGAGATTTGCCCATTTTAACAATCCAATTAGTATTAGTATTTACGAAACATGATCATGATATTTGCTGGTTAATACATAATTACATAATTTATTGGTTGATATGTAAATACATAATTTACATATTCCATTTCCAGCACAAGGTTATGCAGGAATCTTTTGTTTATTGCATGGGTGTTAGTGGTAATAAACCAGGCCTCTTTCAATTTTCTATTCTTTTGATTGTGTTCTGCACAAACTATTTTGATGTTCTGTGGATCAAAATCATGGCCAGAATTCAATTGGTGATTAAGAAACACTGTTTTTTTGTTTTTTTTTTTTGGGGGGGGGGGGGTTTGAGCAAGAATATATATAATAATATTAAAATGTCCAACCACTCATAAACTAGTCATTCTAACTCCAAAAAACCATAGAAAAAAAAAAAATACTGTTCTAGAAATAAACTTTGCAATGATTAGGTGAACTAATCTGTGAACCACAAATACATCCACATATAGAAGATGCTACTCCATTTTTTTATTTACTTGACATTTTATGTTTTCTTTTAATTTCTTCAGCAGAAAACATTTCATTCTGAAAAACTTTAACCTCACAACTAACTGTAGCTCTCCAATGTATTCCATTAGCTACAATAATTTCCGAGTGAAAACAATTAATGATGCACTTAAGAATTTCTTTGAAATAATTCATATAATTTATATCTCACATGAAAATGATGCTACAATACTATAAGCACTATAAATAGCCTATATTAAATAAGGGCTCTATTAAACACTCCTAACACAAGCAAAAAACTTCTCAAAGCTAAGAAGTAAGAAGAATATTAAAGTTAAACAAGTAAGTATTGCCAAATACAGGATTGAAAAAAAAAAAAAACTCATTCCCCATAATGTCTGTTGGGCAAGAATATTTAATTCCTGGATGTATAATAAGAAATACTTTTACAGCAAAATGACATAAAATAGCAAAAGTAATTATAAGGAAAGTTAAAGCAAAGATGTAAAAAAAAAAATCATAAAGTAAATAATAGAGCTAAGGTTCATAGTGGACATTATTTTGAGAGGGGAGATGGAATGCATGTGTCATGAACATGATACATATAATATAAATCTAAACAGATCTATAATTAAATAGGCACATACTCTGACAATATGATCATAAAGAGTTAATGTTCATGTGAACATGAAATATTGAAGATGGGTAAATGACTTCTTTTTCATATCCAGTAAAATTACTGCATTATAGATAAATCAATATGTATTATGGATTGGGGGGGGGGGGGGTAAAAAAACAAAAGAGAAAAAGAAGTTATTTTACATCATCAAAATAAGATTTTAAAAATAAATTATTAAATAATCATCAAATAGTTTATAAAAGACCTAAAATATTAATTTTATATTAATTTGAGGGGGGGGGGGCATAATTCAAGATCACTTTTTTAAAATAATAAAATGTATAAAATTATTAAATTTAATCAACAAAATTACCAAAAATGTTCATTGACTATTTAAAGTATTAAAATAATTTTTTTATAAATTAAAATAAAGAAATTCATTAAGAGAAGAGTGAAAATTCTTATTTATAAAATAATGAGTTTTAAAGGAATAAACAGTTGAATTATGATACAATTTGTTTTGCCAAAGATAGAAATAACAATAGTTAATCAGCATGTAGTTAGAAAAGTTTCCATTCTCTTTCACTTATTTAATTTTATCAATCCATTACATTACTCTTTTTAATGCATAGAAATTACTAGCTTACAGAGATTTCCAACAAACTGAAAAGAATTCACTAGTAAAAATAAATAAACTACTAACAGCAACCAAAGCATTACTAAGAGTGAATTACCAGGAGTTTGTAAATAATATTGTATGATCTCTAAAGATATGTTGTTGTTTTTTCTAAATTTCTGTTGGGGCTGTGTTCAACTAACTATGTAACCCAAAATGATCAATAAAGATGCCTGCCTGATTATGAAGCCAGTTTGTTCCTAAGCAGAAAAGAAACAATCTTCAGAAAAACATACTAATGAGTTATAAGTGTGAACAAGGGAAGACCATAATCTTTCTGACCTGTAAAATTTATCAGGAATATCAGATATATTCAATATATTATGAAGTATAAAAAAAGTAATGATATCATAACTTATTACCAATAATAATAGATAGCTAAATAAAAACATATATCATATTACATTAAAACTTTGAAGTAAGCATCTATTTTTGTATCTGTATAGTATATGTTTATTTAGAGGTCCAAGGAATATGTTTTAATAAATATGTTTTGTTAAACTCTTGAATGTTTTCAAATTTCTTTCTCTACTTATCTACTATTTTTAAGTATGCAAATGAAGTGCAGCTGACAAGTACATCATATTAACTATTAGACATTAATTAGAGTATTTCATTTCCTGATTTTATAACACAATTTCTGCATTGATGTGTATCAAATCATTTTATTGTATATTGTTATACTGCTAATTTGTTATGGAAATTGAGTAAATATTATTATTAATTTAATTTATCATCTAAGTAATTCTCTGTTCTTTTCTTTACATCCCATGATTATTCATATATCTTATATATGTGTGCTTTGGTCATTAACATTAGAAGTAATATGTTTTGAATACAGCATTATGTACTCTGAGAATTAAAAATGATTAAAATATAAAGATTGAATCTCATGTGAAAGCAGTCCAATTTGGAAATTAGATGGGTGTCTTATGGAAATATTATAGCTAGCCCAAGATTTATATAAAAAAAACTATTATTACCATATATCACTTTTCTTATCATTATGTATGATCTCAACAAAAATTCAATTCTCCATTTATTCACATACATGCATGTATAATTTTATATATATATAAATTAGATGTAAAGTATGGATATTGGACTTGAAATGACATTTACCGAATGCAAAATTAACATTAAAAATATCATGGAACATAATCTTTTTAGTTTCTTATCTCACTCCAAAAATCTGGTTTTAATAAAATAAAGATATATATATATACATCATTAATACTAAATAAATTTATTCAAACATGTATAACATTACTCTAAATATTTTAAGAATCTTGAAATTATGTAAAAATGCATATTTTAATAAACATATTCTATTTACCTTGGACTTGCCAAGGACTGCCGCCTAACAGTCCTTAAAATTTTACTCCAAAATTCTTGATCTTCATAGTTGATGAGAATAAGAACATTACACCACATGAGTGTTAAAGTTGGATGGCATATAGCGATATCTAAAAAATGTTTATTAATTTCATCAATAGAAAATAAATCTTCAGAAGTATCTTCTTTAACAAGAGACATAGCAGCAGTTGCTACACGGCGATAAATCCCTAAAAAGAAAAGAAAATCATTATATTATTAAAATATAAATATATATTATTGAATAAATTATTGCAATAATTTAGTATTAATTTTTTAAAAAATCACTCTTAAAATAAAAATTTAAATAGTGACCAACACAATAAAATATTTACTTAGTTTTATGATCTAATGCCGTAAACTTTTTATTATAACCAAACACATTTTATATATCATTATCATGGATGTTTCTGAATTTGTGGCTATTGTCTGCTTTTCACATTTAAGTAGTTTATTGATACCTTAAAGATATTCTCAGATAACAACAATATGTGCATTTTGGTATGAAGATATCAATGTATAAAAAATTGCATAAAAATTTACTACTAAAATATTTATGCAATTCTGTACAGATAGTTTTATAATCTACATGAAAATTACACATGCTACTGTTATATGAGAATATCATTAAAGTATTAATAAACTATATATAGTCATAGAATCAGAAACATCCATGACAATAAATGGTTGACTTCTTACCAAACAAGATATCATTGATAAAATATAAACCAACCCATAATCAGCAATTTCAAAACAGAAATATAACAAATGTGTTTTTTGAAACTGCTATTGCTGATAGTGGCATCAATATATGCCTATGTACTAAACACTGCAAAATATTTTTTAGTTAATAACATATCTTTAAAATGAACATGTTCTAAAAATTCTTTATAAATTATATAATAACTTGTAGATTTATGATTTTACGCTTGTCCAAATTATGATAATATTAAATAGTGCTATCACACTTATAACGTAAAGCTGTATAATTAATATCAATTAGTCAATTAAAATGGCTGAGAGCTTTCGAGAAACTGTACTTCTCATAATCATAGCCAGTTCTGACTCGTTCGTTGAAATCATTCTATCAGTATAATATGCAAACTCTATGCAAATGAGTCAATTAGACCATCTTTTTGATATAGCAAAACATGCTTCTTTACGATTAATGGCTAATTGATATTAATTATACAGCTTTATGTTATAAGTGTGATAGCACTATTTATAAATTATAGAAGATTAAAATAATGGACATCTATTAAAAAAGTTTTTTTTAAATGGCTTTATTATTTGTGTAATTTTTAATTCAAAGTTCAATTTAGACGCAATGTTTCAATAATCCTGACAAAAAAATAATCAAACTATTCTTAAAGTGATAATCATGTTGTGCTTCATAGAATATATACATCATAAATTTATTATCTAAGCCAAAAATACTAAAGCAAAGCCTTAGAAACCTTATCACTGGAAGTATATATCTCAATATGAACAACAATGAAGAATGGTGATTACACTTAATATTACTATATTTATTATATACAAAATAATTTCTGTAATAGATAATCCTTTAAGATCTACTTGGCTTAATTTTTTTATTAATATAGTAATTGTAAAAGATTCTTGAGAAAGACATGCAATATACACAATTTTAGAGGATTTAATTGCAAGTTATAAACTGTAATTCAATAATCAATTAGCAAAAAGAAGTTTGTTATTAAAGTGGTTTGCAATTAGATATCATTAATAAAACACAAAAAAAAATTTAATGAAAAACCTCAGAAGAAAATGAAGTTTAAAAAAATTAAAGGAGAAAAAAACAATGAAGGAAAATTCTAAAGGTTTAATATCTAATATAAATTCTTGTCATCGCATTTATTTGCCACATTACTGTTAAGATAAGAAACAAATTTGATGGATAGACAATCAATATGCATCAGAACGTGTGTTCGCATAATGACTTTTACCACAGATTTTAAAAAGATGAAAACATTTTCCTTTCAGATGCTTTATAGTTTTTAATTGTATGTAAGTGTGTGTGAATGATTACTTTCTTTTTATGAACCCACTCATAACAAGACAAATAAAAATAACATATAGCACAATTCTTGGAAGATGTAAAGTCATTAGTCAAGACAAAGATTAATAACTGAAGGCAGGAAGATGCCAAGAATCTATAGATTATGGAACTAATCTGCTATTTCATAATGATTTTTCAATTGGCTATCTATAACTGTAGATCACTTTCAAGTGCAATAAGATTCATAATAAATAAAAATGAGAATGTTATTCTAGATATTGATAGTATATCAAACAGAATACAAGATTAGTTACTACTAAATTTAGTGTAAGATAACCAAATATAGATAATTCAAATACAGAATCTAACAAGTTCTCATTCTGATGAAGTAGAGGATTTATATACAAATCTATAATATGCTTTTGAACAAATAATCAGCATTTTAAAATGTTGATTATTTATTCAAGACAAAAGTTCAGTAAATAAAACTGGTTAACATACAAAAGTAAAAGTAATGGGATTTAGCAAAAAAAAAACTTGTACATTATTCATTCTTTTTTGAAAAAAAAAAATCAAAAAGGAAAATGGATATGAAAGCAGAGCATATTTTAACTAATAAATATATATATATATTAAGACTGTAATGTATTTAAAAGGTTAAGACAGGGAGTAATTATTAATTAGTGAGATATAAAATATGAGTTAATGCAAAGATAGAGAATGAAAAGTTTATTTTAAAAAAAAAACAATATTAACAGTCGGTATCCCTATTTTCCAAAAGAGTTCCATAAATTTTAGTTAAAACATATAAACTACTTTAAATATTAAGTGACTTTGAAAATGGCTTCAATAAGATTACTAACAAAACCCAGAAAAGTCTATTAAAAATAGTTGAACAGCTAAAAAGAATAAAGTAACAATTCCTCAATAAATTTTCTACTGAGATAAGGTACCTTAGGTGAGGACAAAGTAATATATTTAGAAAAAAAAAAAATCTAGAATCATATAAAATATGTATGGAAGGTCTTGTAATAAAAAAAAGCCTCCGGGATATAAAATAACACTCTGAAATTCGAAAAAAAATTATCTCAGCAACAATATCAAAAAAAGTGGAAAATGATTGTTAAAAACAAAGATGACATCATGAAGTTTGTAAAGAATTTTACAAAATAGTTTATTATAATAAAATGATGTAATCAATACAAAATGGACATCATAATTTGAAATATCAATAAATCTATAAAGAATAAAAAAAAATTACTCTAGGAATTGATAAAATTGTTATAGATATTTTAAAAATAGAAGATAAAAGATCAGAAAAATTATTGGAAAGACTATACATGAAATCCCTAAATTATAAGACCATGATGAGTGAAAAATAATAGTAGTGGTATTGATAATATATATATATATATATATATATAAGATATTAAATGTTACAGACTAAGAGTTTACCAAAATCATTATAAATCATCTATAGAGAACTTTAAATTCAAGACAAGTAATTATCACAATAACTCGTATTCAAGGACTGAAAGAAGTAGAAAGGACTGATGAGTATGAAATATCATTTAGCATTAGATTTGTAAGTTATAAAAAAATATTTGATATAATAAATATTTCTTCTGTGATTAAAACTTTAAGACATCATAACAAAAAACGAAAATATTACTTAATTTTAAAGAAAATTTATCAAAATGAACAACAATGATTCGATTATATGGTGACAATAAGAAAATTAATAGTAATGTGTACAGAAAAAGATTACATCTCTCCAAAACTTTCTATTGCAATTTTAGTAAAGTATTTTATAGACTAAAATGACATAAAAAAAAAAACAAGAGTAAAAATACGCAAACGTTATTTTAATTACATTTTACAGATGATGTGATTGGTTTTACAAAAGGAAATATTACAAAGACATCACATCATCAAAGACATAAAATAGAAAATTGGACAAAAAATAAATCCTTGTACAGACTAAAGTAATATTCAATAATTCTTTCAAAAAAGAAAAAAATACATATTAATAGTAATGAATCAGAAGACCCTATCAAATTATTCATATAGATAAAAACATAATTGAATCATAAAAATAAATGTATGTTCTATCAGTTATTTATAAATCTGGAACATGGGCAGTTAACAATACAGCAATATAGAAATTAATAACTACACTGTAAAGTGGATTAACAAAAAAAAGAAAGTTTATATGATTTCACATATTTCTCTATATCAATATTTATTGCGGGCCACCATATGTAACTACGAGCCAGAGCTTTGGCCCGCACTATCCCAGGATGACCTTGATGAATTAAGTGAAGAATCTTATTCCGCCCACTGCTCGGCATCAACACTCTATCATCCATTAAAATACATCCCTTGTTTATGGACAATCTTTGCCTTACGTCCCATAAAGTTTTATGTAGTCTCTCGGGCCGACTTTGTGGCCAGCCTTTGCTGATCCATTTACTTAAGTGTTTATATCCATTGTCAGCTTTAGTCCAATTAGCTACCTTTTCACTGGTTATTAATTCGTTGTTCCAATTATCGATATAGTTAATAGTTTGGTAGTCTTTTTGTAGTTCAGCTTTAATGGGCATTCTTGACAATGCGTCTGCGTGTTTAATGATCTTTCCTTTTTTGAAATTTAGATCAAAATCATAGCCTGATAACAGATTAACCCAACGTAACATTCTAGGGCTTAGATGATCAGGTGCAGTTTTATTTTTTGCTAATAATCCCAACAGCGGTTTATGATCAGTAAAGATTTTAAACTGTCGACCATACAAATATTGGTGAAACTTTTTTATTGCAAATATGATAGCCAACGCCTCTTTATCTAGTTGACTATAATTTTGCTCAGCTTTTGTTAATGTTCTTGAAGCGTAGACGATTGGTCGCTCGCCGTCAGCTACTGTATGGCTTAAGACTGCCCCTACTCCAACTTCGGATGCATCTGTTGTCAATATCAATTCGAGGCTACTGTCGTAATGTACTAATAAGCTGTTTGACATTAATAATTCTTTAGTGTCACAAAAAGCTTTTTCTTGGGTTTGATCCCAAATCCATTTTTGGTTCTTTTTTAATAAATTGTATAGCAGTTTTGCTATGTGAGCTTTCCCCTTAAGAAAAACTTCAAAATAATTAAGAAGTTCTAAGAAAGCTTGAAGTTCTTTAACATTTCTGGGTCTTCGTGCTTCCTTTACGGCTGCAATTTTTTGAGGGTCGGGTCTTTTTCCCTTTTTTGAGATTATGTGTCCCAGGAATTTTAATTCAGTTGCCATCCAGATACATTTGTCTGCGTTTATTTTAGCTCCGAAACTACATAACTTGTCGCAAACTTTTAAAACTCATTCACGTAATTCCTCTTCTGAATTGGCCACGACCAAAATGTCATTAAAATACGGTGTTATACCATCCAATTGCTGGAACAGCATGTCCATTTTGGCCTGGAAAATGTTTGGTGCAACCGTAATTCCATAAGGCAATCTATTATACTTAAACAATCCCTTATGTGTTGTAATAGTTAGCAATTCTGATGTGCGTTCAGAAACTGGTATCTGGTGAAATGCGGCCTTTAAATCAATTTTAGCATAGTGAGTTGCCTTTTGCATATTTGCCAGTATTTCTCTGACATTAGGTACAGGATACTGACTTTTAGTGAGGTTTTTATTTATTGTGGTCCTATAATCTCCGCAAATGCGAATCTGCCCATTTGGTTTAGTTATAACCACGATTGGAGTCGCCCATTCCGTTTTCTCGACTGGCGTTAATACACCCTTACTAACCAGATTTATCAACTCTTGTTCTACCTTAGTTTGCAGCGCAAAAGGAACTTTTCTGGGTCTGCAGATAACGGGGGTCGCGCCACCTTGTAGCTCTATGTTTATAGGCGTCGTAATAATTTTTCCCTCATCACTTTTAAATAATTCACAATATTTATTTCTCATTTCTTGCTCAATAGCAACTTTATTTATTATACATATCTCTATTCCCAAAGCATCGAACCATTCCTTACCTATAATAGGATTTAGACCGCCTTATACTATATATAACGGTAGTGTTCGAACCTTACTATTTAATTCAATCTGAGCCATCACCTTCCCTAATATTTTCATACTATTTCCGCTAGCGTCTTTTGCCCTTAAACTTGTCTTCATTAATAAAGGAGGATTTTTCGATTTTTCGCTACTTTCTCCCAGTCTTCAAGTGTCATCATTGACACGCCTGCTCCGCTGTCAATTTCCATTTTTACTGGTGTCTTTAATAAATTAACTGTCAGCATAAACTGACTTCCGTATCCCATCTGTGTATTGTAAATATCACATTTTTTTTTATTTTCGACTTTACAAGTTGGCGAGCTGCCACAATCCTTTTCTCCTTTATTTCGACATACTTTCTGCAAATGCCCAACTTTACCACAAGTCCTACAATGCTCCTTATTATATTTACACTTACGAGCCATGTGGCCTTTTTTTCCACAGCAATAACACACTATCTCATATGTTTTGCTCTTAATAGGTTGGGACTTATTTTCAGTTTTCCGAATATACGCATTACCGTCATTTTTGTGGGTAAAATTTCTAAATTCTTCCGATTGGTCGAGTACTATTTCGTGGGCTACTCCCATTTTGGTTGCTTCGTCATACGTTAACTCTCTTGAGGCCAGTAACTGCTGCCTAAGCCTATCATCTGACATGCCCCAAAGTAATTGCTCAAGCAGATTATCCTCTAAGGCATCGCCATAACTGCAACTTTTAGCAAGTTCTCTTAGAGCTTGATCATAATCTCGTATACGCTCTCCCTTGTTTTGCCTTCGGTTTCTGAAGTGTAGTCTTACGACATGCTTCGAAGGCTGGGGACTGAAAAAATTATTTAATTTCCCCGTAACTACATTATATGGCAAATTCTCTGGCTCTTCGTGATCACAGAGTCTATTTGCTATTTCGATTACTTGTTGCCCGGCATAACACAATAACGTGGCAACTTTAATGGGGTCACTTGTCGTACCATTAATCAAAAATAGTTTCTCGAGTCTCTTAAGATAAATTGGCCAATCAAAAGGGTTATTAACGTTGAACTCGTTAATTGTTACCTGAGGCACTGATGTCATCATTTTCTATTTTGCTTTTTTTTTTTTTGAAAAAAAAATTTCTATTTCGCTACGAGATAACTATTAAACACGCTTACTGAGACAAATTTCTATTAATACGCTTACTAAAACAAATTACTGTTAATACGCTTACTAAAACAATTTTTCCGACTACCAATTCTTGACTTCGATTCTCAATTTCCTTCTAGCTTTCTCTACGTTATACAATTCAATTTGAATCCACTACTATTTCTAAATTGCACCAGATTTTTCTACTGGAACGTATCCTGTCGATTAACTGCGCCAATTTTCTGCTGTGTACAGCCACTCACTCGGCTTAACCATCAGGTAAATAGACAGCAGAAACCAAATGATTATACAAATAGTTTAATAGAATTAACAGTCAGATAAATAATAGTACATATATATAGTTATAAGACAATTAAGTTTAACTTACGAACGCTGGCCATGAAGGCATACAAAAAACATAATCTAGACCGGTGTGGCCTGCAAAGTTCCTAGGTCCACTTTTTAACCTTCAGTGGTGGAATTCACTGGGTTTGTTCCGTTGCTAAGTTAAAACTCTTGACCTTCGTGTGCATTCAATGAGTTCTCCGCTACAAGTGCTGCTTAGTTATTTTTTGTTCCTTCTTTTTTCTTGTTAAGGAATGTTTCAGAAACCAATTAATTTTCAGCTATTGTCTACTTTTAGTAATCAGCACTTTTAATCTTGCTGCTTAATTAGTTTCTGATCTGAAGCGCTTATCTTTAATAGCGTACCAAATTTAATTACAAAATTCCTGTCTATTTCTTTTAATAAAACTTATTTTAATAAAACATTAATTATTATATACGTATAATTTTCTTTTAACAAAACATTATTATACACCTATATAGCAAAAGTGAAATACAATAGTAAAAGAAGAACACATATCACTGACATTATTAACAAACAATCCGAGGCAATAATAAAGCATCATAATGGTAGAGGAGATGGCAACAGATGAACACTGATGTCTTAAATAGACTGTAAAAACATAATAAAATTAAAAAAACCTCAAATAAAATAGATGGATTATATAAAAAAGTTTATTAATGTACTCTAAACTGTGTAAATGTTTAATTTATTGTGTGCCCAAAGGCTTTTCTCTCAGAAAGGAAGAGTGAAGGAGAAGACCATGTTCATCAGCTTACCAATTGTCTTCTGGTGAACATGCTAGTAGTTTTCCATTATTATTTTACCTCCTAAAAAATTGAAGGTAATCATTTATTGAGCATTAGTGGTGGCTAAATGAATTACAGACACCTGAAAAAAAACCTAAGTCTATTTGGTTGCATGGAAATAATTTTTAAGTTTTAACAGACCCAGATTCAAATGCTTGATTATGACCATGGGAGGCAACTAATGTAATACACTATTCTTCACACACACACACAAACAATTATACAAATATGCAGAATCTTAACTAATAAATTTTCTTAAATGCAAGAAAATTAGAATAATAAACTATCAAATAAATGTATGTTTTACTGCAATGAATTATACCTATTATGAATTATGTATCATTATTGCTATTAATATTTTAAAAAAATATCTTTCTACTAATTAAATATACATATTCAAATTATTTATAAGTTATTTTTATTTGTCTTAATACCTGCATGTAAACAAATTTTTATTTTGTCTAGGTTGGATTCATAAGATTAAGGTAATAATCTCATGACAGTTAATTCATATGGTTATAAACCATAAATAAAAACAGAAACTCCACAGCAATTTTCTTGGTAATTTTAACTTCACTTGATGAATATAATTCATTTAAAATACAATTTTAATTATCTTGAATTTAGGCAAAAAAGTCTGCTTAAAACATTATATTATACAATAGAATAAGAATAAATATATATACATATTGTGTGAAAAATTGTATATACACAAAAATATTATGAGAAAAATATAAACAAAATATATATGATGGTAGATATATTCATTAGATTTTCAAATGGTTTTAAATACTTTTAAAGAATAAAATGAATGAGAAAACTAATAAAATAAAATGAAAGAGTTTTTGATTCAAAGAGAAAGAATCATTCAAACAATCAAAAATCTGGCCACGGTAAGAATATCAGTGAATTAAACCACACTACATAGCAATTTTTGAATTAAAAAAAAACATACAGTAAGTTTAGGTACATTTCTTGGAAAATAAATAAGTAAACAAATCACCTGACTGAAACATGTGCGTGACATAAAGCAGTAAGTGTGCTAACTGTTGGCAAAGAAAGATGTACGATTCATTTGCCAACGATGGTGTGCTTGATCTTCTACAAATTTCACCACTAATAAGACCAATTGTCTGCAATAAAAACCTTCCCAACAAATTTAAAAATACATTTCAATTATTATTGAAAATTTATATTTCAAAAAATAAGTAAATAAGATACTTTTTTTTTACCTCGCAATAGTATCCTCTGGAGGCAAAAGGAAAATATTAGTCATACTCCGTTTTAATGGGTCAGACGGAGTGGCACTTAGAGAATCTTTGAAAATATTTACAGTGAGCCCCAATTCTGACATCCGCGATAATACAACTTCTTCTTTGGCTTGAGCAATAAGAACCCGTAAACAAACCAATACTAAGCAAAGCCAACGCTGCAGTTTACCCAAACAGGACTACAATAATAGTAAAATTAAAAAATTGAAATCATGTGTAAGTATTAAAATACGCAAGTTAAATAGTAATTGAATATGTTCATCATTAATGCAAATCTTAAATAATCAAAACTTCAATCTCATTTTGACATTTATCAGAAAAAAATACCATTCAAACAAAAATTAATAAAAGTATCTAAGTGATAGCTATTCCTATATTAACCAATTTTAAATGAGCATTATTGAAAAAAATAATATTGTATTAAAAAAATATATATATTTGATACTTAAAAAATGCTTTTTGACTATGCCAGCAAATCAGATTTCTGCATTATATAAACAAACTTCTGGCTAAAATTAAATTAAAAACTGAAACAATTTGAAGGTCAAAGTCAAAATCATAGATAACTGTAATACATAAAATGATCATCCTAGTCAATTAGCATCTTTTTTATAATAAATCTAAAAACTCAGAAAATTGTCATAATGTGTGAAGATTTATTTATGAAATTTTAATTATGCTAACCAATTTCTTTGTTAAGAATTGGAAAAAAAAAAAATCTATTTATCAAAAATACTAATAAATTATATTCTCATTAAATATCCTATGTTCATCTTATTGATGAAAAACATTTCTTTATAAAATAATTATTAAATATATATATATTTTTGAAGTTTTTCATTAATTTTTAGAAATGTTTACATGCTAACACTAAGATATTAAACTTAATATTTATATATTATATTTTCTTATTTTAAAATTGATATGTATCTAAAAAGTGTAATTTCCTTATGCATACATTATAAAAAAAAATATTTATAAGGTTAGTGCTTAAACCAAATTGTAGTCTAATAAATATGTAAATTAATATGACAGAAGTTAATTTTAAAAAAGCAGGCAATTATCAGATTATAATCAATGAAAACGTTTATCAAACAACACAGTGGTGCAGGCAAAGAATACCTGGGAAGAAGAGTCCATATACTGAATGAATTATAAATGTCATTACAATCCCTCTACACTTTAACCAAGTTACTTCTCAGTTTTTGCAGATAAAACTATAAGAATAATCATTCACTTGGATTTTTTTTTTTTTTCCAGCCATGTAACCTTATAATACATATGAAAGGAGGATGTCCAGCTAAATCTCTGAAATACTAAGAAAATAATTGAAAGTTTGAAAAAGAATTGACCAATGTAAAATAAACTGCTTATCACGAGATGTTGAATATAAAAGATGTAAAACACTAAGAACCTAACACTAAAAAGATATTTAATATACAACTGTCAGAAGTAACAACATTAGAAGTATATATTAAATAAGAGAGTTGTATCAAGTCTTTGAATTGCATAAACTACAAATATAAACTGTAGATGAAAATTTAAAATTTTATAAAATCTAAATACATATATATTTTAAAAGTCATTATTTAATTCTATTAATATTGATTTTTATATATATATAGTTTTTAAAATTTATATTTTGCCTGTAGATTTAATATTTATCATTTTCTTTACAAATGTTTCTGTGAAATATGCACTGACTTTACATATACATCAAGATGAAACTGATGCTTATTTCGCCATTGCTATATTATAATTTAAAATAAATGGCAGATTTAGTTACTTTTTGTTTCTAATAATTTTTAGCCAAAATGATGTGTATGAAGATATTGGCTTACCATTATTAAAAAATATATATTCTATCTAAAGTCATACATACTCACTATTGCTTACGCAATAAAATAAAACTAATAGCAGATTTAGTTATTCTTTTTTTTCTAGTAATTTACGAAGCAGGCAGATATAGTTATGTTTTGTGCTAACTAATATTAATCAATTGTTGGTTTTATATTTGTTGTATAATAAAATTTTTATTAATTTAAATTCCTATGCTGAGTATAATCTTTATTCTCTAAAATACACTCTATATAGAAATATATATACTTTATATTTGTAAAAATGTCTGGTCATCTTAATTTGTGAGTTATGTCTTATAGAAATAGACAAACATATGGTGAAACCAATCCATCTAGGAAACTTAAAGGTAGTATCCTCATAAAACAATTGTAAGTTATGCTTAAAATAAAAGCAAAAGTTGAATTTTATCATATAATCCTTCATACACATGTTTTAGTTTGGTATTTTCAATTAAGGTATATCTGCATTGAGTCCCATAAAAGTATTGGAAATATGAATTTCACACCAACAAATATTTCATAAATAAAAATGGCATGCCAACAAGTATTTATGAATAAATATATAATTATCATTAGTCAATTAAAATATATATATATCAATTTAATTTATAAGCATCATTTTATCAGAACATATTCACAAACAATTGTTATCTTTAAACATTAATTACTGATATTTTAATTTTAAAAATTATTACATTTCTTTGACACAAAATATTTATTTTAATAAATCATATATTTTAAAGACTAAATATAGATCCATTAATTTCTATTAATATAGACCATTGCCCTAATCCACATTTCGGCATAACATTCAAATAATTTAAACTCTTATTAATTTTTTTAGATATTCAATTACAGTCACAGGAAAAATGTAAATGATTCTTTTCAAGACAGTCTACCTCCTGATCTTGCTCCAATAAAAAATCTATTGACTTTATGAAAAACTTGAAGACATTTGAAATGTATATATTTAATATACAAGGGTTGGACAAAATATAAGAAACGCCAATGATATCTTTATTAAAATGGTAAAGAGTCATTATTTGCTTCAAGAATTACTTGTGCAACAGTTGAATAATGACTGCATAAATATTGAGCCAAATCGCTTGAGAGATATCAGTGAAAGATATTAACTTTTCAGCACTTATACTTTTCTCAGTCATTGAAAAAATTTATGTTCATCTAAACAAACCTATTAATTAGACTATCTTTTCCTATCTGTGAATCAGAGGTGTATTAGTACAGATATGAACATCTAAAATCATTGTATGCCACTGATTGAAAGATAATTTTGTATGATCAATTACAAACTTTTTGAACATTTCAGGGAACCAAGTTCAATTCCATCATAAAAAAGCACTGTCATTTTCAAGAAGATAGTTCTCTAATTGATTTGAAAAACATGAGAATATTAAACATATCCCATGGCTTCCTGATCATGTGGCTGAAATATTATTGAACAAATAAAAGGCCAATATTCCCTCATACCTCTCAAAGAATTTGGCTTAATATCGTGTACAAATAATTCTTGATGTAAATGATGGCTACATTATATTATTAATGACATCACTATATTCATTTTATTTTAGTAAATCTTTGTGCCAAACATTTTCTAGTTTTTCCATAAGGATAAGCAAAAGATCTTTTATGAATAGAAGATTAGCAGTGGACAAGATGCTGATATTTCAATGACATCATAGTTTTTTTTTCAGAACAAGTCCTTTCAAAAAAGAGATCTGAGTTTATTGATAAAATAAATTTTTGTACTGGAATTTTGTTGAATTTCAAATTAATCAACAAAAAGAAAGACAAAAGGAGGAAATACTATAATAAATTGATAAAAATTATGATATAATTCTATAAATAAATAAAAGCTTCTAAATATTATAAAATTTTAAAATGTCATCTTTTTTATTAAATCAGACTTTTTATATATTTCTATTGGTTCTCATTAATAGCAAAATTGAATTTAATATCAGAAAGAATGACATCATCTTGGAAAAACATTAATATTGCTCTGTAATTAATATTAGATGTTATTACCTAAGCCATGCTATTAAAGATATAATTTTATTAATATATGGTAGCATAAATATAGTATATTTTCTACTGAACATCTCTTAAAAATGTATTGATATATATCTGAATTAAAATAGAATATAACTGTAATAATTGTCCTATGCTTTTAAAATAGTAATGCTATAGAAAAGTATAATAAATTTTAATAATCTTTTACTTTGTATATACTTTAATAATCTAATAGACTATCTTTATACCAAAGCTAAATGCTTCATATAAATATGTTATTTATTCTACAAGAATGTGGCTTTATTACTTAAAATGTCTGCCTGCTTTTTTTTCTCTTTTACAAATATGATGATTTCATAAAACTCAATGGGAGCAAAATTAATACAATATTCAGTAATACAAATTTTATGATAATGATATAGTCTTGACCATATTTTGAAAACAAGTCCCACCAAAGATATAAGCTAATCTAATTTTTATATATCTACAAATATAATTAAATATAATTAGCTTAAAATCTGGAGCCAGTACATATTAGATCATGTAGTTAATACCCTACAGATTGTCAAGATATAATCATATCTACCAATATAAAAATAAACTCAAGTTATTTAGAGCAACTACTATTCTTGTAATTGTTTTATTACTATTTCCTCTTTTATTTGCATCAAAGATCTTGATATTACCTTTTAACATTAACAGATGATTGTAATAACAAATTTTATTTCACCTTTACTTTGTAATTAATAATACGCTGCTGTGTTGCAGTGAAACCTTTATATCATAATTTGTAGGCTTTTTTATATTATAATATAAAAAAGCCTACAAATTATTATATAAAAGTTTCACTGCAATGCAGCAGCGTATTATTAATAACAGATGATTAAAAGAAAAAGTAAAATTGGTTATTCAACAATATTATAAAAAACTGTTATGTTATATAGTATGTTTTTTATCTGTTCATATTGTAACAGTAACCGGGTTCAAACCCTGTTACAAAGCAGTTACATAATATTTCGCAACTACCTAGATAAGCGTGAGCCCAATAAATTGGCCTCAATGAGCAAGTATATATATAAAGAATCATATATATATATATATGTCGAAAAGAGAGATAAAGTTTGAAAGTTTTTTTTTTATTGAAAGAAAAAAAAAGAAAGAGAGAAAGATGTATATAGTATTAGTTGTTTGTTTTAGAATACATTCAGAAAAATATGTGTAAAGAAATTGTGGGAATGCAGTTATACGCAAATATATAATTTTTTTTTTTGTATTATTACTTATTTCAAATGTATATTTTTCTTTTGTTTTATCGTATATCATATTTTAATGAGAGTAACGAAAGAACTTTGATATATCTACCTTGAGACAATTGTGTCTTTTGTTCCATTACTTAGCCACTCTAAATTCCAGAAAATCTTAAATAAATGTACGGCTAAAAAAAGAAAAGAAACCTAAAAGAAAAATGTTAAAAACATGCCTGAGCAATAGAGATCTCAATGCTGATAAACTATTTTGGGAAATAAAAGAATTGAATTAATTACTATGTGAAAAGGAAAGAGAGAGCAAGAGTGTTTTTCGGACAGAAAGGTTGTATTAATATTTTTTTTCTGTTTGCTAAGTTTACTGGTGCGGCTATGCTCGCATTATAAAAAAATGAAATATTAAAAGTACTTCAATCAACCATCTCGAGAAGAAAATAGATTCAGCAATATCAATTTACACAATCGCTACAATCGTAATGCTGGGATAGAACAAATATGTGTAAGGAGAACAACCTAAGCTCCAAAATATATATAGCTGTTCCTGTTCAATGCTTGCTCATCCAAGAACCCGAAGGATCCTACCGAGTAGCCACTAAAATAATCCAGGAAGGAATGAATCTTAAACCGTATACACTAAGAAAGCTTCCAATAAGACGTCATTATTTTCTATATCCAAGCAGTACCACAAAATGGATGGTCATGCCGGACTTTATCATCAACAGAAATTTTTTCCATTTGTCAACAATAAAGAATTCATAGATTTCGTTTGGATCATTGAAACAAGCTTACGTGGAAAGAAACTTATACCTAATCAAAATAAAATCCCAGGTACTCCAAGGTAAATATGACTAATTTTTATTGTCCTAAGTGAACTGAAAATTGCCTATCATTACTCTCTAAAGGTTTAATCATTGTAAAACTATATAATTTAATTTGTAACGTATAAATGCATTCTTACACACGCTGTTTAATTATATGTTCTTTTCTATTTAACTAATTTCGTTTTTTTTTCTTTTTATGTTATCATTTGATATGTAAATTATATATATTTTTCTCTTTTCTCAATATTCAATTAGACGGAATAGTAATAAAATTGTATACTTACTTTAGAACGAATTATTTGTCTATCATTAATGAACACATTTATCACTTATATTGGCCTAGTTCCCTTCCTGGCAGTATATCTCTCAGAATGAATTGAGTATGCTTTTCCGAGTAAGCAATTATATTAAACATACTTTTAAACTCTAAACCATAAATTTGATAAGGAAATAGATTGCGTATTGAGGGAATAAATGTTTAGAAGTAGGGAGTTCAAAGTAGCTAATTTTAAATGGCACGCGATATAATTTGAGTAGCATAGAAATCAGGGAAAGATCGTTCCAAATACGCAAATTTATCCATTTAACTCCGTTCAGTCTTACAGATATTGTTACCTCCCAGCACTGGGATTTGAGCTATCTAGAGGGCTGGGCACCTAATTAACGATAGTTCTAAGATTATTTAGATAGGAAAAGTCTAATTCTTACAGTAATAGTGAGATTGGTGCTTGAGGTCAGTTATTAATTGACACTCATAAATATACTTTTTCCGAAGAAATTGTTATTCATCTTTTTAATGAGATAATGGCCACTAGGTAGATTTTTTTATCTTTTTTTGTTAACTTATATCCTTATATAGGATTTGTAGATTTTATTTCTTAAGATTTCATTAAGAAAGTGGATTCATATTCGAACCTAATAGGATAGATAGTATGCAAATTCAATCTGCAGGTGTTATGGCGACTAGACAGCCATAGTTTTGCATTTACTACCCTACATGGTCGACAGATCAAATTTTTTTTTTAGACATTTATACAAACAACAAAATTGATACCGGGGTTGCCCGTTAAAATATATTTTTGATTACTATTAAACCCTAATAATATTCTTGGATTGTTTCACCAATATTAATCATCTGCTCTAAGTCTATCGTGATTTGATTCGTGTCTAAGACTGGAGAATCTGTGAAAAAATGAATAGTTTGCAGAATAAAATATTTAGCATACGTAACCTTGTGGAAATTAAACTGACATAACGTCTTGAATAATTTTCTTACTATTAATGAGATAATTTTTTCAAATACAAAAAACATTTAAGAACCTCAACAAAAAAAAGCTTTCATCCCAAATGAATTGATTTTTTCTTTTTTTTTTAAAAAAAAAAACTGCTTCAACTTCAATTTGCAATAAATTTTATTATTTTAAAAATGTATTAACTTATTATTCAAATCATCTACTTCTGGAAAATTTTTCTCCTTGCTTATAAATCTTCAAGACATGTATCACAAATATAAAATTTATTAAAATATTTAATAAAGTGGAAAAAAAAGTCAAATTCATTATTCCACACATACATTACAAGATATTTATATGCAGATTTTTTTTTTTTAAATTTGACACTTATAATTATAATCTTTACCAATATTCAGATAAGTGCCTTTAAAAAATCACATTATATGCTCATTATTTATATTTGTAGATATTTTAAATTCAATTTTAAGATTATATTATTAAATTTGAAGATTTTTATAAAGATATATACATGCATATAAAAGAATAGTGTTTAATCACTACTACCCTCTTTTTTTATATAAATAAATAGCAAGGTTGATTTTAGGCTAAGATTGAATAGACATTAATTTAATTATGGAATATATATATAGAAGTGCAACCATAAACGTTTGAAAAATTTTGCTTTAAATTCCAATTAAAAACTTTTCTTTCTCCATTTCTCTTTATATAAATTTTTCTGATATATATATAAGCACCATCAATCAATATCATTATCAACGAAGATTTGCGTGGAATTCTTGTTCACAATTTTTAAATTCCGTGCTTACAAATGATAAAAATATTACAACAATCTTTTTTACAAAAATATTTATCAATTATCAAATCAATTACACGACTATTTGTTAGAGTAGAAAGATGTATTACTATTTACAGGCTTTCTCTCTTGCTCTATGTTTCGCCATTTTTTTTTGCAGAGTTTTATAAGCTGAAAATTAAAAGTTTATTATAAATGAGAATTTTGAATAAAATTAAATCAAAATTTGTGCTGTATCTAATGATAATTTATATAAGACTAAAGTTATAATATCACACGCTAAAATAACATAAATTTTATTTTTTAATAAAAAAATATTAAGTGTATGACAACTCAAATTAAAACAAATATTCTTTTTAGTATCAAAACTAAACATTATATGACCTCTCAATTACACTATACAGTTGTGACTCTATCTTCACCCTAGTCAAAATGTTTAAGGATTCAATAAAACAGATACTAGATGGCAACATAAACAAATAGATTCCCACAACTGATTTCTAATAAAAAAATTTGTTATTGCACTGATCTATCAATAAACTAGCTTCATCCTTTCATAATGTTTAAGTCAGTGACTTAAAACTTTAAAAATTAAATCAATACAGCTCACTGACTAAAATGTTCTGAAACTGGTGATCAACTCTAAATTAACTGTGGGCACTTTTGAATCCTTGAAAGAAGGGTGATATAATGCCATAATTAAGCATTGCAGAACTTGCTTCAACTTGCTTTAAAAATAATAGTAATTACACCTTTATACTAGAAAATTAATATATAAGCTGTTATTAATGAAATGAACACAGAAATAGTCTTCCATGATTGATTTCTAAGAAATAAGTTTTCTTTATGACAATAAATATTATTTATACACTGTTCTATTTAGTGGCCTAGATTTATTCCTTCTGCACTAATCAAATTGATATTTTGAAAAGTTGATTTGAACAAAATCTTAGAAAACTTACAACTTTCTGTTACTTGACATCCTACAATGAAAATCATTAATTAATGAGAAAACAGTCATAGGAATCTATTTGCACTGCTATATAATGTCTTCTGACTTGAATTAGGTCTGTGCTATAAATTAACATAATTAGTTTAAAATGGAATTCTCATGATTTCATATTCCAATTATGAGAATATACTAAGTCAGGGGTGGGGAAATAGCAGCCCAAGGGCCACATGTGGCCCGCCAAGACAATCAGAAAAATCCGCCTTGGACTGAGATTTCCTTCCCATTGCGCGACTAAATATTCTTCTCATATTTTCCACTAGGATGGCCACATCAATACACATGCGCAGTGTAGATACGATGTGCAGTGCTTTTCCAGTTGATCTTGTTAATTTCAATTTTGTCTTTGCATTAGCAAATATATACATTTCCAACTTTAGTGAAACCATGAACCCTCTGAAAAAATGTAAAAATCAGTAATGAATGTTATGTGTTTAATGAAGAATAGAGAAACAAATATTTCTTTGGTAATACAGGGAATAAAGCAGTGTGTTTATTGTCATGAAAAAAAGGTGCGGCCCTCCGCTAACCTTCGCTTCCACAAAGTTGCCCCCGATGCGGCCCCTGAGCCAAAACAATTGCCCATTGATCTTTCAAATTTAAAAAAATGTAAAAATTTCATATAAAATAAATATACGTCATATATGATTTCATATTTCTGTAATGAATTAAAATTATCATATTTATTTCAAAACTTCTACTTTTATTTTCCCATAGCAATATGATATATATAAATTTATGTAAGTAATATTGATTAATAGTGTTTGAAGATTCCTTAGCTTTGAACTTACCACATCATATGGCTTAGCAAATAATTTTTTGAGCAGAATATCCACTGGCCTGAAAACACTTGGTGCTACAGCCTCAAACAGCCGGTGAAGAACATCTAGAGCTACCTGATCATCCAAATTGATCTTTAAATAAATAAAACAATATTTTTAAAAATTTCACAATTATTAAACATCAATAATTAAGATTTAAGTACAAGTATTACATTATGTAAATTAAAACAGTGTAACAATTATTAGATCTATTTTATTCACTTGTCTATATCCAATCAATTTATTTTCTCTATAATTAATTACTCTACTAAGCATGTACATATATATATCAACCAATATATTAATTTACAATCTCATCCATTATACTCACAATAATATCTTAAAATTTATTAAAACAGGAATCTTTATAAAATGAAATATGTGCACAAACATCAAGCTATCAATCACATTTTCAATTTTTAGTTTAAAAAATTTGATTAGTTGCATTTACTGATCTAGATTTTAAGATGAAATTGTTTGATCCTTTTTCAATATATTAAAACTGACTTTATTGCATAATTAAACTTCTCCTTAATACACTTTATAATTACATATATAGTTTGTTTGTGTAGGAAAATGGACACGTGTTGATGTTAACACTCTCATATAATACAGTAATTTAATTTCTAGCTATTGACAAAGATATTAAGCTCAATCTCTGGGGAAAAAACACTTAAATAATATGTTTTTTTATCAATCCCATTCATTCAAAAATCTGAAGTAAGTTTATTTATTAAAAAACTGTTCAAGAATTTATCTTTTATAAAAAATTATATGATATGATTGCCATTTTTTATTAATTATGATAATAAATCTAAAGATATGCATCAAAATCATGTTTCTAAAATATCTCCATTACACCAATTCTTTATAAATGATATAGAAAAAGTAAAAATATTTTTAGAATAAAACACGCTTTTAAAAAATTGCTTTTTAAAATGCACCAAGGTTTTCAAAGATCTTTGAATAAATAAAATTATATACTTTTAAAATATTATAATTATTAATAATATTAAATAATAATATTACATAAACTATAATCTTATAATAATTATTAGCAGTACTATTCATGACGCCAAAATGTCAAAACCTGAAATAGAAGTTGGGGTTTTTTTCAGATGATTGAGAAATCCCCTCACAACTTTTTATGTCGTCAATCCAAAGCTATTATTTTTAATTTCAAGACAAAAAGTTCCAGGATAATTTGAATTAGTAAAAGAGTGGCAATCTTCACTACAGATCTATTCTACAGTTCATATTTATCTTTTCAAAAATGCAGGTAATTGCATTTTGTGAATATTAAAAATTCAAAATAATAATAATAATATTAGACTTCTATAGTTTCTGGTAATCTAGAAAAATTTAATTCAACCCTTTACATAAAACTTTATTAAAATAATTATTTATTAGTTCTAAAATAGCTATTATCTTTATTTAATTAAAATATGTAAAACATTTATTTGAAAAATCATATTAAATATTAGGATGCATTTTGTCTTAATATTTCCAGACTTACTTGAAAAAGCAGAAATTTATTTATTTTTACTTGCCTAATGTTTTTGTTTTTTTTTTAATCATGTCCGTTATATTTTAGAACTGATCTAACTTGAAACTTATTTCATTTATTGAAAAATACAAAGTTTGCAATTTATAAGTGGTAAATAGCCTAAATCAATTAAGATTTTAAGGAGAATAACAACTAGATATTCCTTTTTTTTTTTTTTTTAATTATTTTGAAATACATCTAGATCATCTTTGAAAATATATTTATAATGCTCAATTAAGTTTTGATAGTGGAATAAATTCTCTTATCTCAGTTAAAAGATTTTTTTAATATATAATGCAGAAAGAATTATTTTTGTATCTGATATATATTACTTTCATCATTATAATATTTAAATTAACTTGCTAATATTAAAATGATAATAAAATTAAATGAATGATGATACAGAAAGCTGTTACATTAAAATACATAGTTTCATATTCCGTCTTTATGAAGAATCAACTATTGTAATTGGAGACTATATAATTCCTATTTGTTTATACAATTTTATAAAATATTGTATTAGTTGTATAGTTATAAACTAAGTATTCATATTAATATTTTTCATATGAATGATTGTACACTGATTTGACCTATTATTATAATGGAAGGAACATGAATATATTCTATTATTTATTATTACAGTTAATCCAACCCCAATCAGCTATTTAAAGTTATTATAATAGAAATGTTATGTATAAAATTAAAAATAAAATGACAGTATTCTCAAAAACAAAAGACACTTTCGTATGTACGTTTAATTTTAAAATGCATATTTTACATTCATAATGATAAACATAACTTGATACAAAATCTCTGAAATATTTTATAAAACTTTTTTTTGATAACAACTGAGAGTAAGAGTTGAACCATTTCAATCCTTACAATATATATAATAATTTTATTGATTGTTTTTTAAGTTCCTTGAATGTTTGTGAAGAATCTTGATAAATTAATGAGGCAAATATGAATCAAGAAAAGAATATGTTATTTTCCTACAGATGAAGATTATTTATAAGAAAGAAATAAAGTGCCAAAAGTCGGGAAAAGACTGTTTAAATTTTGAACTACATTGTAAATCCATATAGGGTGTATTCCTGAAGGTTTGCAATGATGGTGTTTTAGTTGTATTTATTGTCTGGACTATTTCCATCATCTAATATGAGTATTGAATGTCTTTAGAAAAATTTATCTTTATTTAAATATTCCAAATAAATTCAACTGTTAGTAATAACACATCAAACAGGTACAGTGCAATTACTAGCAGTTGAATGTATTTGGAATATTTAAATAAAGTTAAATTTTTCTAAAAACATTCAATTCTCATATTAGATGATGGAAATAGTCCAAACAATAAATACAAATATAGGGTGTATGTCTTAGAAAATGCAAAATAAAAGCAGTAATCCTTACGATTGTAAAATTTAGAAGAAAGAATTGACAAATTTATATAAATAAATAAAAAACAAATAGTGACTATAATTTACATTAACGGTGACTATAATTTACATTTAACAGTATGCATTTTCTTTTCCCAGCTGTAAATTTGGTAACTCAAAACTTTTTTCCTGACAATAGAAAACTGCAATCAATTTATAATATTATCAGTATACTTGTGATATTAAATAAAAACATATATTTTTTAACTATAACGTATTTTCTAGTTTCTATTTAATAATTTAGAAAAGTAATCAGGAAACATACTTCTTAAGCATTTAGTTAAAGAAAAATGTCTTACTTGTTGTTTATCCAGCAGAGGTAAGATGATATCAATGACTTGCCTGGACATTCGTTTCCATTTGTCCTCACCTTCTTTAAGACTTTGCTGCAGAACAACAATCACCATTTCCAATACTTGGTGATACTGAATTAACCTCAGGAGCATAGACACTATAACCTCTCTCTGGGTATCAAGTTCTTTACCAGCATCAATTTTATTAGCACCACGAATCAGAAACAGATCTTGTAAAACAGGCTGAAGAGCTGGAATAGCTGAAAAACAGATACTACTAATATATTTCTATTTTATATCAATTGTATACATGTGATAAATATCTGTATGTGTGCACATATTGAAGCGAATAATCTGAAGCTCAGATTACACTTTACAATTATTAACACTTATAGTACTGTCCAACAAGGTTCAAAATCTATCTCTCCGTGCTTGTACATGTACTCTCTATTTACACAGGATTTTTTTTTTCATTTTAATATTAATCCCGTTTTGCTACAAATAAGTTAATGATTTGGAAAAGAAAGTGAATTAATAGAGTCGTGGACGCGCAGCGAGGAATAGATTTAATCAAAATATACACACATTTTTACTGTATTAATAAGATATATACGAATTCATTGGGAAAATTTTATATATTTTATTAATAATGGCAGCACGAGATAAGGCGAACGGGTTGGAAATTTCTAGAAGCATTACTATGAGGCTTAAAACAAAGAAAAGGGGAGGAAATTACTTATTGTTACTCAGATAACTCAAAACTGCTATTAATAAAAGTACACTTTCCATTAGCAGAAAATTAATTTATTGAAGAGATCTTTCACAAATATTAAAATAGAATTTAAAACTATCGTTCAAGAATTTTTCAGACTGATCGCATTATCTTAAAATACTTACAAAACAAAGGGGGTTGGCTGTGGACAAATATCCATTGTACAAAAATTACACAGCGCTTCAGGCTACAGGCGCTAAGTGCATTCCAAATATCCAGGGGATCATATAAAGAGTGCAAAAATTTGATTGTACTGGACTTTGGTTTTTTTTTAGAAAGAGTTGTTTTAACTTACTTCACATCACTGTAATTATGGGAGAGGAGCAAAACCATCGCACCTTCTCTTTTGGCCATTCCCGAACCACTCTCTACTGAAATGCCTCTTTGAACTTAAAATGAAACCATGAACTATTTAATTGTGCCCTGAACCTGATCTGGAAAATTATGCTACCTGCCTTTAAGTTTCGAACCATGTCAAGAATAATGAACTGTTACTCAAGAAGAGAATCAAGCAAGTATTACAAAAGTAATAGTGCCGCCTCCCACTTATTTTCTATATCTGTTGTATATTAACTATAACTAAGATTAAATGCAAATGTAATGTAAATTCTCATAAAATTAATTTACCTATGTAACAATATTTAATTCGCTTTCTACATGATTCTTTATAATTAATTCGCTTTCTACATGATTCTTTATAAAACTAATCATGTAATTTTCTATTAGCCTCGCAAAATTCTTATTCTAAAATCCGTGTGGCATTGATTTTCTATATAATTATAGCATATGTTTTTTTTTGTTCATGTAGTATGCCAGTAATTTATTCCCCAACTCTGCAAATGTGTTTAAATTTAGCTCAGTTTCCATGTCATTAAAAGGGAGCATCATTTAATTAATTAAGTTGTTTATTACAAAATTGTACATTTGCCGGGTTGGAAAGATTTAAAATGTTACTTTTCTTAGTATACTATTATTGCAAATTGACAGAGGGGGGAAGCATTTTTCACCTTCAATGTTTTTATGATTAAAATAACCTTAATAAACAAATGCAAATAATTTAAGATCGCAGATTTTGGAAAATTAAAAAGTAAATGATTTTATATCTTTCATATGTCATTTCTATATTTAATCATCGCCTAAGTTAATAATTATATGTAGTGTAATGATCCTCCAAAGAGTATCAGCCACGTAAATAGGTAAATTAATGCTGTTAAAATTTTTTTGATCTCTTGGTGTCAAATCCAGAACAATGTTAAAGTTAAGATTAGATGCCGTAGGGGTGGCAAAAGTTGGGCTCTATATTTTAAAATTTATTAAAAGAAAATTACTAAAGCGAGAAAATCAGTCTTATATTTTATAATATGCATCATAATGTTAGTTATCTTTAAATAAGTCAGCTTAAGCAATTTGATCATACCGTCAAAAGAAGGGAAGAACTAATATATTATGGGTTAACTTTAAGCCTCATAAATGATTGTTATATTTTGTCCAAGCATTGTTAAGGCTGGTCTATTTCATAAATTGTGTGCTATTCATCCAAAGTACGTGTCGAGAAAGACCCAAGCCATTTAATCTTTGTTTCCAGTCCATGATAGGGGAATAGACCTTGGACAACGTGCCTGTTTAATAATGGGATTTTGCACCATCACGGCGATCTCATTCAGGCTAAATATTTCTTTGTTCCAGAGACCTCCGTAAATTTGGAGCATGGCAAGCCGGTCTCATATGATGTGAAACAAAAATCGCATTTTCATTCTATAATCTCACAAGCACACCATCATGTCTTGTAAATGGAGTCCTTAACATAAAAATAGCCCATACATTAGCATTGCCATTACTATATCTTATTCTTTCTTTAGTAAGTCCTATCTATAAAATTCTGTAGTTTGACGTTGAGATCACTTGAGGCTAAATTATGTGTATCTAAATGTTGTTGCTTAATATTATATTTAAATTTCATAAATCAATGTGCTAGTATTTGACTCTGGATATTTAAATTGCTCAGAATGCCCTACCCCTACGTTCCATCTGAAATCTAAAATCTCTGTTGATGTATAATATCCTAATGCAATAAACTAATTGCTTATACAAAAGATTGGTAATTTATTCTCATGTTAAATGATTGTTTAAAAAAACTTATATATATCGCGAGTAACATTAGGTTGATGGTAAATAGTGTATTATTCAAGTAAACTGCTGTAATCCCTTTTTACTCTATTAACGCAATAATAAAAGGTTATTGGCGTATCACTAAAACCGCACTCGAAATAAATGTATCTAAAGAACAAAATATATTTGTTTTAATGTAAGTATAAACCTGTGACATATGTAAATGTATTTGGTTGTAATGTGAGGCTAATATTTATTTATTTAAATGTAATATATATTAACGCATAATATGCCTATACAGTTAATATATATTAACGCATAATATGCCTATACAGTTGATTATGCTTTCCCTTACACATATATCTATGCATATTAGATTTATACATTCACGTAAAATATAAACCAATTTATTATAAGTTACAATTATATAGATATGGCCAGTTGCCTAATTAGAGTCTTTTTGTTTTCCCACTGAGCTGCTGGCCGGAAATAATTGAATATGATTTGTACCATAGATATTGCTAATCATAGGTATATAGACATGGGTTTTAACCTGTAGGGCAGAGTTAGAAAATGTTCCTGACTTAGGTATCTTGCACATGATCTGACTCGAGGTACTCAGGTTGGAATTCCAAGTTTGGTTGTCAGAATTACGCAAATTGACCAGTACAATATATATATATTTATATGGGATGCTAAAATATAAAAGAAAAAATAGTTTCTTCCCTGAACAAAATAATTTGTATGTATTTTGATTTTACTAATTAGTTAAAATATGTTTAAAAGTTGCAACCCTTTCTAGTTTTTCTCTTAATTCATTAACAAGTTACAATGAAAATACCAATGTAAAAAGTGTCCAGAAGTGTTTTTCCATCTCAATAAAAAAAAAAAATTCAAACATTTTTTTCGTCCTGACATAATAAATGTGATCTGGAATTTAAAAAACATCATTTGTGTAAATTTTTACGCTGGACAAGCTATCATTACATTTGACAAACAAGACTATCTAATTACTTTTTTTTTTTTTACTACTAAAGAAGTTTTCACCCACACAAACACAAAAAATTTCCAGAATAATGAAAAATTAAAATCAGAAAAATTGGATATATGAGCAATCAAATTCATTCTTTAAGAATGGAATTATAAAGCATTTAGAATATTAGTATAAATGTATTGTAGTTAACAGGGATATGTTCAAAAATTAATAAAGTAGATAATATCTGACTTTTTTTTCCCCCAAAAAAATATGATTTATTAACATAATATTAATCTTTGAATTTACATGTTCATCATCATCATCAACCATTATCAATTCACTGCAGGATGAAGATCTCTCCAAGTTTAATCCATCTTCTCCGATCTTTAGCTTCTCTTCTCCACAACACCCCTGCACATTTTCTTATTTCATCCATGCATCTCACATGTGGTCTCTTTCTGGGTCTTTTACAATCTCTTGGAAGCCAGTTTAAAATTTCAATTGTCCATCTATTATCATCTCTTCTAGCAATATGTCCAGCCCAACTCCATTTCAATCTTTTTAATTTTTTCAATAAGGTCAGTAACACCTGTTTGTTGTCTTACCCATACATTGCATTTTCGATCTCTTCTTGTTACTCCCAACATACATCTCTCCATACTCCTTTGAGTGGTCTGAAGTCTCTGTATTGCTCTTCTATTAGGTGTCCAAGTCTCAGATCCATAAGTAAGAACTGGTAAAACACATTTGTTAAAAACCATCCTTTTCAAACACATAGGCATATTTCCTTTTAGTATCAAGTTATTTCTACCAAAAGCACTCCAACCAAGTTTAATTCTATGATTAATTTCCTCCATTATGTTTCCATCTGTATTAATAATCTGACCAAGGTATTTGTAACTGTTAACTTCTTCTAATTCTTCATAATCAATCTTTATTTTCATATTTTGAGCAAATCGATTAAACATTACTTTAGTCTTTTTAACATTTATCTTTAGTCCTACTTTTCTACTTTCATCTGCTAACTCCTGCAACATTTCCTGCAGCTCTGAAGCATTATTTGCAAAAACAACTACATCATCTGCGAAATCTAAATGACTTAAATACTCTCCATTTACTTTCACTCCTTTAGTTTCCCATTTTAATCCACAAAATACTTCTTGCAGCACTGCTGTAAAGAGTTTTGGAGATATGGAGTCACCTTGTCTTACACCTTTCTCAATGTTGATTTTTCCAGTATCATTATGTAATCTAATTGTTGCTGTTGCATTTTTATAAATATTCTTTAAAATATGACAATATCCTGGATCTATACCTTGATGATCCAATGCTTTAATCACTGAAGAAATGTGTATAGAATCGAATGCCTTTTCATAATCTACAAATCCAAAACATAATGACAACTCATATTCGTTTGTCCTTTCTATGACTTCTCTCAATACCTGGATATGATCTATTGTACTAAAACCACTTTTAAATCCAGCTTGTTCTCTTGGTTGGTGGAAATCCAAAGTTCTCTGTAGACGAGTTGTAATTATCTTGGTAAAAATTTTATATAAAACTGATAAAAGGCTGATAGGTCTGTAATTTCTAATATCTTCTTTATCACCTTTTTTAAATATTAATATTATTACTGCATTCTTCCAATCTTCCGGTACATCTTTATCATTTAGACATTTGGTATATAACTTTGCTAAAATTGTTTCTATTTCTTCACCTGCTTCTTTTAATATATCAATTATAATTCCATCATTTCCTGGAGCCTTTCCTTTCTTCATACACTTAATTGCATGTCTCACTTCTTCATTTAAAATTCTGGGCAATTCGGAAGATGTAATAGATATAGGAGGTACTTGTTCTTTATTACTATATAATTCTTGATAAAAATCTTCTACCAATTTCATGATGTCATCTCTCTTTTTAGTAATAATTCCATCTTTTTTTCTTATTGCAGATATAAATTTCCTACCAATACCAAAATGTTGTTTAACATTTTTGAGACTTTTATTTTCTTCTACAGCTTTCCTTGCTATTTCACAGTTATACTTTCTTATATCATTTTCAACTCTTTTCCGTACCATTTTACAAAATTCGAGATATTCAATTCTTTTTAATACATCATTTTTGTATATCTTCATATTCCTTCTTTTCTTCATAAATTCTCTAGTCTCAGTAGAAATTTTATTAGTCAATTGCTGCTTTTTTCTACCAGCTATGTTTGTTGCAGTTTGTAAAAGTGTATCAGTTATTTTCATATTAATTTCATTCAAATCTGTATCATGTTCAAAATCTCCTAACACTTGAAACCTATTTGTAAGTTCTAATTTAAATTCATTAGAATGTTTCTGAAGATTAGGAATATCAACTGTAAATATTGTTTTTCTTAATAATTTTTGTCTCTCTAGTTTTACATTAACACGTAACTTACACCTTACTAATCGATGATCACTTCCTGTGTTAAATTTATTAAGAACATTACAATCTTGAAATATGTATTTTCTGTTAGTCAAAATATAATCCAATTCTGCTGTACCTTCATTTGGATGCTTCCATGTCCATTTCCTTTTAACATTTTTCTCAAAAAATGAATTCATAATATAAAGTTTTTCTTTTTCTGCAAACTCCACAAGTCTATGTCCTCTCTCATTTCTATTACCATAACCAAAATTACCTACAGCAATTTCATCTTTCATTTGTCTACCAATTCTAGCATTAAAGTCTCCCATAACAATTTTAAAATGTTGTTTACTCTGATCAAAAGCCTTTTGTACATCCATATAAAAATCTTCTACTACTTCATCACTATGAGAACTTGTTGGGGCATAAACCTGAATTATCTGCATTTGGTATCTGCTATTAAGTTGTATAACTAATCTTGCCACTCTGTCCGATACACCATCAATCTCCACAATACTGTTCTTCCACTTTTTATTTATAATGAATCCTACTCCACTTGTATTTCCAATATGTGTGCCTTTATAATAGAGTATATGTCCACTTTTTAAATCAATTGTTTCTTCTCCTTTTCTTCTAACTTCACAAAGTCCAATAATGTCCCATTTAATATAAGACAGTTCTTCTTCTAATTCTTGCAATCTTCCTTCACTTGAAAGTGATCTGCAGTTGTAAGTACCTAAATAAAAAGTCATCATCAAATGGCAGCCTGGGTCCGCAATCAGGGGATTCTTAGCACCCTCCGCCTTCGGTCACCAACCGCTGCCTTGGTTGGTGACTTTACAGCCTCCTGGGAATAAGGGCCATGTTATATGTAGTGATATACAAGATTCAACTATGATTTACAATGCAGAATTTGATTTACCGAGTAAACAGAAAAACCTTAAATTGTATATGCATATATCTTGCCATTCATAGCTTCTCTCATAATTTACTAAGTAACCCCTGACCTTAATGGCAACTAGATAGATCACAGCTACCAAGAATCACATCATCTCCACCATCCAGAAGATGAGAAAGTGAAAACCCGTACTAATCCCCGCAGCACCCACGTCCCAGCCCCCCCCCCCCTGCTAAGGACTAGGAACCAGGCCTTGGGGTATTTCCAAAGCTCAGACTCTCTCATCCAATGTCCTTACTATAATCCCTATAGCCCCCAGATCCCCACCAAAACCCAGGCTTGTGAGACCTTCCAAGCACCAGACCCTGCCATCCAGATGACAGAGATGAGTGACACAGCAGCTCCGATTTGAAGTTTAAACCATAGTAGAACTCTCTGGCCTGAGTCACCCATATCTGACTTTTGCAAATAAAGTTTCTGCAAGATTTTGAATAATCAAACAGTGTATAAATTTAAAGAAATTACAAAGTATTTTATTAAGCCTATCTTCTTTGAATAAGTGGATTTACAAAGTTTTACCAGTTAATATATTTTTAAAAATAAATACATTATTTAAAATTTTATATTTTTAATAGTATTTCAAGCAATGAATCGCGTGTATAAATAATGTATAAATAACACAATTTTATGCTAATGAAAAAAAAATGTTTTCCTTATTTTTCATATTATTAAGTTATATACAAGATTCAAACCAACCAAAAGAATAGTCTGGATTTAAAAATGGTTTTAGCTTAGTAGATTGTTTCCATGAATTAAGAAAAGTTGTAGAAAGTACCAATGAGAATGAATTGCCATTATGCTTTGGAATTGTAGATTATGAAAACGCATTTGACTATAAACATTTCTGCAGAGATTAATGCTTTAGAACATCAAAATATAGATCAAGGATATTGTCAAATTCTGGAAAATATTTATCAAAATGAAACAGAGTTGATTAGATTACATGGTGACATTAAGAAGATTAACATTAACAAAACTATATTACAAAATGATTCCATATTTGTGATATATTTTGTAGGATAAAAATAAATGGAGATTATTTAGGTCATGTAAATTTTTCAGATGATGTGAATGTTTTTACAAATAATGCATTAGGAAAATTCACAAGAGTTATTAAATGAAAGTAAAAAAGACTAGGATAAATGATAAAAATATATGTTGAATGATTTTCACATATGAAGAAAATAAAGATGGATAATAATGAATTGGATAAAGTGAATAGCAAAAAATATTTTAATCAGATTATTGATACAGATGGAAACATATAATTATAAAATTAAATTTGGATAGAGCGCTTTTTCTAAAAATAATTTATAGGAAATTTGATTGTATATTTGAAAAGAAAGATTTTTAAGAGATATATTAATTTACCAGTTTTTACATATGGGTCTGATATTTGGATGCTTAACAGAAAAGCAATAGAGAGACTTAAGGCAACATAAAAAATATGAAGAAATGCATATTGGGAGTAACAACGAAGAATCAAAAGTGAAATGCGTGGATGAGACCACAAATGCTTATCAATGATATGACTGAAAGAATAAAAAGAAAGTTAAAGGTTTATTTTAAAATTTGATGAAGTTCATTTGTACATATATATCCCTGTATTAATGGCTATGGGTTAAATTTTGTGTATGTTAGAACTTATTATGTACATACAATTATTAGAACTCTGTTAAATGGTTTAATATACACGAATTTATAATGTGGATTAATTTATGGTTTTGTTATATAAAGTTGTGGCAAAATCCAAAGGATTACCTCAATTAATTAAGGAGTATTAATAGTACATAGGGTCAGATTCAAAGAACCATCTCTCTTAATTAGTGTGTTATTGCTAAATTAGGATTCAGGCCTCAAAAAGCCATCCACTAGAGTTATTCTAAGAAAGTGTATTGGTTAAAATTATTCCATATTAGATATATATATGACTATGCTATTAAGCTTATGATATAAATAAATGTATTATATTTATGAGGACAGGCCATATATAGCATGGTATTTGGAGCATATTAAAGGTCAAGGATTTACTCTGTGGCAAGCTCAATCATATATAAAATAAAAAAAAGTTGTATTATAAGATTTAATTGAAAATTAATGTTTTAAAATTAAGCAAAATAATCTGTGAAAACTTTATAAATAACTATTGTTTTCACAGTGCATGTGAACTAAAAGAAAAAAAAAGAGATGGGAGAAATGGTCTTATTGAAAAAAAAATTATATTTGTTTGACAATTATAATATTTTGTGATAAACTATAGTTTTATCAATGGTTTAAACAACATGTTAACATTTTTATATGTAATATTGTTTGTTCTGCATATTTATTCCATGTCCATTTCATCGGGAGTAACTTACGTTCAGCAGAATCTAGTCTCATATTGCAAATAATGTCTGTTTAGTGATCATCATCACATTAAAGAAAATATTTTTCAAAGCTTATTTAAATTTACATGTATAAAAAAAGGTATGTATGTCTGTCTATTTACTGATATTTAATGTCAGGTCACATCTGTGTCAATTAAATAAAGGTAAAAAAGTCAAAAATACATTAGCTGACCATTACAATATGTACACACATACATACATACACATAAAATTTATAAAAAAATGGAAATGATTAGAATATATCCTATCTAGTCAAAATATAATTATAATTGCTTATTGACAATAAAAAGCATTACATTTAATAATTGTATGCAATACATTTTTTTATATTTTTGAATAAAGCAAATGCTAAGTAAAACTTACCATGGGTTTTGGCAGGTTGACCACTTGCCATAATACCATCACAGAGTTGAATGATTTTAGGAACTCCTATGATGGTCTTGGAATGGTATCGCTCATAAGATAATAGCACCAAAAAATTAAAAATGTATGGTATCAGCATTTCTGCATTCCTACATTAAAAAAAAAAGTTTTAAATATATGTGTAATTTTTTTTGTTTTTTTAAGGTTTCTCAAATTTATTTCTAAGTTTTAAATTTAATATATATATATATATAAACAATAGAGTTCCATGCAATTAATACTTTCAAAAAAATATTTACTATATGACAATAAAGCTAATTACTCAAGGTTTTAATAGATTGTTGATAGCTTAGGAATTGATTGTTATCATTTACTACGTGATCTGTTCATTCAATGGGAATAATCCGTTACAGACAACAGCTTAGAGCAAAATTATCATCTAATGACCATTAAAATAGGAAGAATATAATACAAAATCAAAAATAAAAGTGTAAAAATGAATATAGAATTAATTGTTATAGTACACTTCACATGTAAATATGAAAGTTAGATTTTAAAAAAAAAAAAAAAAAGAACGTATAAATCTATCCTAATTACTGTTCAGTATAATCATTTCCATGATAAAGTAGTTTCTTATTGACATTTTCAGGAAAGATATATATCAGGCAAATGTTGACAATCAATCAGCTTGGTTAATTCTCTATAGTTTGATGGACTTCAGTTAGGCAACCAGTGTAGTACATTAATATAGGCTATGAACCAGAGAAAGGCCGGCCTTTACTTCCATGTGAATTCAAACTCGACGGTCATCTTGACCTTATCAGCAGCTAGTTTGCACACTATATCTGCCTTCCCATTATAGCTTTTTTTTTTTTTTTTCCTTTCAAACCCACTTTTTATAGTCTATGTTGAAATTTGAAAACACAATAACTAAGTAAGGTTTTTTTTTTTATCTTGATAAGAAAAAAAAACAAGTAAATGACTCTTTTCAATTCATATTTCTAAAAAATTTTCTTAATACTTCAAGCGGTAGAAATTTAAAATAAAAGTATATTACAATACTTTTATTTATCAAAAGTATTTTTAATTAGAGAAAAAAAAAATGTTACTTAATCTAATTAAAAATAGATAGCGGAATATTATAATTACCGGTATTATCTACTATAACATGAAAACAAGCTTTAGACTTTTTTTTTTAATTATCAAAATCAGAACTAAATACAACATTAAATAATCTTTTTTTAATGCTTGATTTAAAATACAATAATTTTATAAATCAAAATTATTACTTGAGCATTAATCTGTTCTTCCAATGTATATATTTTGTAAATAAATATCTACAATAAATTTTGTTTGTGTTCATTTCTACATTTCCTTTAAACTTTATATATATATACCCACACATACTACTATGTTGTCATATGCCATGAGACATAATCGTCTCACTATATACATACAGCCAACTGCTAAAACATTCAAGCGTAAAAACAAACAGATCATAATTCTAGAGAAATAAATAGAAAGTCACACTACCATTTCATTGGATATTTAAGTATTTTAAATTTCAGACTAACCTCTCAATAAGGAGATTATCTCTTAATATATACATTCAATGAGAGATGTTGTTGAATGATAGCACATGATTTAATAGCTAACTTTTGGGAATAGTGTGCTGCAAACCTAAATCTTGATTGGTTTTACATATATAGTGATGTGGAATATTTTTATCAGTAAAAGATGTCAAATGTTCATTCAGGTAAGGATATATAAACAATTTATCTATAGAATAAAAAAATCAATCAATGGTTTTAATCATTTTTATGACTAAAGATGGTATTCAAAATTTCTTGCAATTACTTCATTAAATGAAATATTACTGAAACAATGACAAGCAATTTTGAATACTATGAAAGTTTACAATAAGTATCAGAACTGTAAACTTACAAAACTTTTGCCACATAAATGACATCTTGTCTACCTAAAAACTAAAAATTTTTAAATATATACATATATTATTTTTAAATGATTTAGTAGAGTAAAATGGAGGATAGAGAAGAGGTTAAAAGAAGAGAATAAGATCTGATGAAGACTGCATGGTACAGTCAAAACTGTAATCAATAATAAAAGGTTTTTTTAATAAACAAGGCAAAACTCTCCTTACAGTAGTGCCACCCTGTGCGAACCAGAGTAATCAATGGATGCCAGAAGGTTTGTGCATAAAATCCCTCACTAGTGCCTACTCATCCAATATCCCCAGACTAGTTTCTGGCTTGTGGCCTTCGTCAGTGAGGGGCCTTGAATCTGAGAGCACTGCACCTAGATCTTAGAATCTAATGCAACCCTCCAGCAGCCACCTTTTAACTCTACTTAACTACAAAACTATGAGAATGAAATTGAAAACACAATAATATTTTCAATCTAAGCTCAATAGCTTATATAGTCATATGGGTCTAAACTCAGTTCAGCACCCATACATTTTCATGTCTTTGGCTCTTTAACAACCATAACCACCACTATCCTATTAGGCAGGATTGGTATTAAATCACTAAACATCACATGATCACTATCTCTTATACTAGCACATAATTGTTAATAAATAAGGCAAAACTCTCCATACAGTTGTGATGAGTAGGCACTAGATAGGGATTTTATGCACAAGCCTTCTGGCATCCATTGATTACTCTGGTTGGCACAGGGTGGTACTACTGTATGGAGAGTTTTGCCTTGTTTATTAACAATTATGTACTAGTATAAGAGATAGTGATCATGTGATGTCTAGTGGTTTAAAAGTTTTTTTGCTGAAAAGTGAAAAGTGTAAGATTTTTGAAATTCAAATTTAAATGATTTAATTAATATTATTAATTTTAAGAATTAGTAATATTAATTAAATGTAAAAAAATAAAAACAAATTAGGTATAACTTTACAAAAAAAGAGGCACTTGGAAACATATATGAATATACAAGATATCTATACTCTGTGTGTGTGTATTAGTATAGTTATTTAAATGTAATTACCTAATCTGACCTTCTTCAATATACTCAAACTGTTTAATAACAAATCCAATAAAAATTTGATCAGAGTCAAGGAGACAGTAGTTGACACGAAGCTGGACAAGCTGTGCTAGTAAATGAAGAACTTGGCATTGAAGCTCGATGGAGCTGGTCACTGTATACTGCTTCAATGCTCTGATCACAAGAGGCTCAAACAACCGAATATAGGAAGCAATTGAAGTTTTGTCACCCTTTTGACCACTTTTCATTAGTGCAGCTAATTTCTTTTCACCTTTTCGTCGCATCCAACCCCACCAACTTAAAAAAATAAATAAATATTTAAAAAGTTTATATATGCTTGTATGTGTAAGTTTGCTCAAATAAATAAATATATATATATATTCTTTTTAACAACAAAAAGTATAATTAAAAAAATATTTACAATATTTGCTGATTGATTTCTATTCCATTCACCCTTAAAATTTGCTAATACATATAAAAAGAAAACCATGCAAATATTGCTAAAATACACTGATTGTTTTTTTGTTTTTTTTGGTGGAGCTAAACCAATTACCACTTATGCATTTAATCAATTAGGACCAGGATTAATATAGTTCAGGCAGATGGCAATGAATGACTCGGGTTAAAAATAAATAAAATTAAAAAAAAATAACAAGGATATTAAATGACTAGTCATATTGGAGTGATGCAAAAAATGGCAAAAACAACTATTATTTGTTGTAAAAAAATAAACACTTTGGAAATAAGAGTTAATCAAGTTATTTATTAAGTTAAGAAATTTGTATCAGTTCAAGATAACAATGTTTTTCTTAGAATTAGCAATTTTCTTAACTGCTAACTGAATAGCTAATTTTGGTTATTTCATTTTTGTTATTTAAGGCATTCAAAGTCTTTTCTTCAAGTACAATGTTACAAATATCTAAATAACAATAATCACTGTTATCATTCATCAAATTTAACATTAATATCTCCATTCTGACTGCTAATATTTGATTGGTTTTACTCAATTTTTTCTCTTATAAAAAAATTAGTTAATAATACTTTGAAAAATTATTATAAATTAATATTAGTTTTTAACTATTATTTTTACATTAAAAAAAAATTTGGTATTTCACTTCTTGAAAAATATTTTATGGTTAATGTTAAAGATTGGAAAATATTTTATAAAGATAACAATTTCTTTCTATTTATTTCTGGTTTTCTCAACAACGTAAGAAGATATTTTTGACAAATAAAATGATTTAAATAAAAAAAATTAAATTGAGAAAATAAAACATTAAATTACTTAGTTAAAAGAGATTAAAAGTTCCAAATTCTTTCAGTTTAATAAGTTTTAGTTACATATTTCAATAATGTTAAATATATTTCTTTTTTTTTTTTTTTTTACTGCTCACAAAAACTAATTAATTTACATTTAAATTCAAAATGCTACAGTTGCAAAAAAAAAACTACCAATTATCAAATAGAAAATAAATCAAAAGCACAGTGAGTGTGGCTTATATATGGATATGCTCGAAAGACAAGTGATTCACTTATTCTTTTAAAACTTCTTACTTACAGGTGAATGCGTGTAAATTCATCCAATTAAAATTAAACAGCATGTATGAAGATCAATTTTCTTTTGACATACAGATAGATTGTAAAGAGTTGATTAACTTCTGTTTAAAATTACAGTTTGAAAGTGCGCAAGTAAATTTCTTAGTTTATTACAACAATAATCATTAATCAATGGAATTTCCAAATCTTATACATAGGTTTGACTTACTTTATATTCCTAGCTAATTAAGCATATGACGCACTGCCTTAAAGCATTAGTGTAATCTTTGATTTTATTTATATTTATTTATGTTTCTTTCATACTTGCATTAATTAACTATCATGATTTTCTTATGCTCCTCTTGAGACTATGTTATTGATCTAATACAACTTTTGATTTTTCTATATACATGGTTTGCATACCACATTTATATGTATACATTGAAACTTTCTTATTGACATAATTTTATCCTATCATTGATTTCTTTTGTATCCACTCTAATGTGTAAATAAAGTTTTAATTTTTGAAAGTATAACAATTCTAACATCTCTTAATATTAACACATGGTAAATGTTCAAATTAAGTAAGTGTTAATATGCGTAATAAAGAAAATGGAAGTAAAGTGAATAATATAAAACCTTCATGCTCTTATTCAAAGATACTTAAGATTGCCTATGTAAATGAATTTAGGTACAAAGGATAAGATGGCTGCTCTTATCTTTTGAAAGACTCTATCTTGTGTCTTGGAGAGTTTCTGACATTCAACAAAACAATGTTGATTGAATATAATAGTACAGCACATATGTAAAAGGATTGATTATCTTCTGAATAAAATAAAAATATCTCATAAATTATTTTTTAAATTAAATCACTAAATATATGACATAGAATGACGTAAATCCATTAAAATTTAGTATTTTATCAAAAATAATAGGAAAAATAGCATTATAACCAACCAATAACTAATGGTCATCTTGTTTGTTAATTCTACTTTGAAATATCATGGAATAATATTATATAAATTTAACTAGAAGGACAACTACTACAGATATTTATTAATTTAAATATTTGATTATGATATTGATATATAATATCTATTGAAATTAAATAATAATTTTTTGTTTATTTATTTGTGTTATTTTTAATTTATTAATGACTATGAATAAAAAAATATGTTTTGTTTTTTTTAATTTTGCAATGGTTATTTATGATAGATTAAAATAAGACATATGATAGCAATAATGAATTTATAATTTTAGTTTATTTATTAATCACTCAAAATTAATATATATATTAAAAGGATTTCTTTTTCTGATATGATAGCATGTAAACAGTCAACATTTAGATAATCCCAATAACAATCTCAAATTGTTGTCAAAGCAACCTCTTTTTAACAATAAAGGTGGAATCAAATTAAGTATTTATATTAAATAAACCTTTAATTAACCATTTAAAATTTCAATTTTGATTAATTTTATTATAACATATTTAGTTTTAAATATCACTAATAAATATTTTGCAGTACATAATTTGACTTTACAATTTTATATTATGTTCATGCAAATGGAATAATATCAGATGCTTTGTAGGTTATAATGTTTGGAATTAATAAAAATTTATGTATTAAGTATTTCTTTCTTAACATCATTTGTTTTAAGTATGTAAGCATACAATATAGATGAGTATATTTAAATATTTGATGAAATGGATGAATTTTGTTTATTTGGCTCTAATGGAAAATAGACAATAGATATTTTCTTTATATCGGGTTACTATAAAGATTTGTAATATTTTGTTTATAAAATAAACATTCATATGCAATGTAAGAAAGGGTGCATTTTAATGGGTATTATTCCATAGTAAAGCAATCAAAGAAAAGTCTACTAGAAAATCTAATTCTTTATATATTTTAAAGGATGATACTTTGCTATATTATGTAGATACCTAAGAGTCACAATCATGTATCTTAAAATATATTTTTCCTATTTTCAAAACCACGTTAGCAATCATGCTTAAGTAAATGAACTTAATATTCTTTCAAGTATCATTATTATAATATAAATGTCATATCATTAATATGTAGGGCTAATTATACTTATTAAATCATTAATTAAAAACAATAGTAATTTTTATTAAACCAGAGAAGAATATTTACACACATATAATAAATACTGCAAATTAAATATTCATATCAGAATCCACAAAAGATTATTATATATATATATATTAATGTGACCATTTACAGTATCACTGGTATTGTCATTAAACATTTTCCATGTACAGAAATCTATTTATGATTTATTTCAAAAGGGATGTGAAATATTAAATAATAATGAACATAATTTAACTAATGATCTCAATTTTTTGTTTATACTAAATTCAATTGTTCTATAAAGAAGAGATACAAATAAAATCTCATAAGATTGTAACTTCACCGTCTCACTTTTCCAAACAGGTAAATTAATGGAAAATTAATAATTGCTAAATTTATATATATATATATATTCATAAAGAATAATTAAACCTAATTATTCATTACTTTAAACAAAATTTTGCTTTCATTCATATGGTGAACCATTCTCCTAATTAAAATATGGATAAAAAAATATTAATTTTCTTTTGTCCATAGATTATAAAGACAACAAACAATAAACTTCATTATGGCAACTCTATTCTGAATTTAATATCTCTAATCTGCATTTGTCATATGAAACACAGTTTTATAAAAATAATAATAACATAAACAATTTTAAGCATTAATATTTTTCTTTCTTTCTTTTAAATAAAATTAATATGACTTTTAAAAAAAAATTTTCATCTCTTTAACAATTACTATACAAATGTTTAATGTATGTGTTTACACTTAATCCACATTCATATACATGCATTTTCAAACCTTTTACAACTACATATTCTTTTGATAATTAGAATAAAGATTATAGTCTCACAAGTTAAAAAAATTATTTAAATACATATATAACAACAGCATATGATATGAATTGACTATTTTAAAGCAAAATTAATCCAAGAACTTATTATTGATTTAAATTTTATTTCAGTCTTCTTTTTTTCTCTTTCCAATAAACTAGCCATCTTGACCTAAATGCCTACATATATATGTTTGTGTATTATATTAGAGAATTTATATATTACAAAAATAGATTTAAATATTTGATAATTTTACCCTATAGTATCCTCGGCATCAGGCTGCATAGCTGATTTGAGAGTACTGCCAGTTAATGACTGAGTAAATTGCGTGTAGGGTGTAGTAAAACAACAGTGATAAAGCCCGGGCTCAAAACTTGTAGTCAGACGAGTAGCTTTACCAGGTTTCCGGCTTCCCCCACTATTTTGCTGAGGTCCTTCCCATAGACTGGCAAGATTGGTGCCAAACAAACATTTTAACAACTAAAATATATATGTATAAATTAAATACACTATTTAAAAGTAAAAATTACTAATATATTTTACATATCTAAGTATATGAATAATATGTTTAAAATTTATCAAAGCAATTTTTTTATTTTTTACAAACACAGAAATTAACAAGATTAATTTTAATTATACATTCTTTAGTATATTATTGTTTTGTTTAAACCCTCACAAGAAAAAAGACCATTATTATTGTTCATCTTTAGATATATTATTTTGCTTTAATAAAAAAAAAATTACATAAATTAATTTTAAATGGATTAAGAAAGTAACTTTAAAAGAAAAATAACCAAGATAGTATATGTGAAAATGTCAATGGTTAGCATTAAAAAAATGGTTTCCTTCCAAAATCACTGGAGCGAATATCATATACATGATCACAGTGATCTGACAAATAGCAGATCTCAATAATCATTCCATATTTATTTTTCAAATACTATAAATATAAAAAACAGCGGTACTAGTCTGAAAGCCAAGCACAACCACTTGATAGCATTGTTGCTATGCAAAAACAATCAAATGTAACGTTACCGGGCCGCCTGCCAGCAATTTTTTCTACTACATCTTAAAATTTTTTTCCTTACACAAACACATCTTTACCGCTGATATAGTCAAACTTTTATTATTTTTAAAACAAATTTTTATTACATTTTATTTGTATTACCTTTTATTTTTAATAAAATCTTGATATACCTTTTTTTTAAATAAAAACAAACCAAAAATAACTTTTGTCTCAGTGACGACAAACTTTTTTCTCAAACACACACCCATCCACCCCCCACTCCCAAAATAAAATAACACCAAAACTTTTGCCTTGATCAACTTTTGTTTTCTTTTTTATTGATTTATGGCATAGAATCACAACCTTTTGTTATGGAAACATTTTTTTTTTTTGTTATGGAAACGGTTTTTTTTCTTCCTACTAACAAATTACAATAACAAAAACAATGCACAAACACATCTTTACTGCTGATATAATCAAACTTTTATTGTTAAAACCAATTTTTATTACAATTTATTTGTATTATCTTTTTTTTTTTAAAAATAAAATCTTGTTCTAGTTTTTTTTTGTTAATAAAAACAAACCAAAATAACTTTTGTCTCTAACTTTTGTTTCAGTTACAACAAACTATTTCTCAATCCACCCCTTCACCCCCCCCCCCCCCCAAAAGAAATAAAATAAGACCCAAACTTTTGACTTTTGCAACTTTCGTTTTCTTTTTTTTTTATTTATTAAGTCATAGAATCACAATCTTTTGTTTTGGAAATGTGTGCAAATCGAATGGCTTCGCTTGTAGGAGCGTGACCTGACATCGGAATTGCAAGATTGTTTTGCAAATGTAAACTTTCATGGACTTGCCACACTACAGTGTACTGACAATTCTTACTGAGTCAGTCAGACTGCATGATTTAAGTAGAAATGAAATTACTCTGCTATGGAGATTTCCAAACTTGTGGCCACTTCAAATCCAGCCATCCTCAGAAAGGGTACCTTTGGTAGCCAACTGTGAATTGTGCGAATTCACATAACCCGTGTCGCGAAGCACAAAACAGACCGTAATTTTTTCTGTGCAATGCCATCAAGCGGCTTGCAATGACTAATATAACAGAAACTGTTGTATTAGCCTTAAGTCCGCCCATGTAAACGCCACCGCAGTTACCCCGATTTGTTTGTTGGCAACTGGCACAATTTGAAAATCTGCTTGCCTCAGTGCGCTATTTTATTTGCCTCGTATATTTTCTCATGAAAACTCACATTTTCGTGCGAGCTCAGTCGAATTGTGTTCGGCCTTACCCTTTGACAATGTTTTGCACCTTCAAAGTTGTGTAGGGAAGGGTGGGGACGGTGTGACAATTCTTAGTGAGTCAGACTGCGTGATTTAAATTGAAATGAAATTAGTCTGCTATGGAGATTTCAAAAGTTGTGGCCACTTGATATCCAGCCACTCTCAGATGATACGGTAGCAAACTGTGAATTGTGCGAATTCGCATAAAGTGTCGCAAAGCACAAAACAGGCCGTAATATTTCAGTGCAACACTATCTAAGCAGCCTGCAATGGCTAATACAATTAGAACTGTTCTATTAGCAGTAGTCCGTCCGCGTAAATGGCATTTTTATGTGATGTGATGCACTGTGACTTCTCCTTATACGGAGTCAGGAATCTCTCAGCAATTATGCCCAGAGAAATCTGTTAGCCACTTTACCTTCCCTTTTCATTTCCCACTTTATAAGTTTTCCCATAAACTGCTCCATCCCATTTCCACAACATAATCTTTGTCAATTCCATGGCCTTCCTATCTAAATCACCCTTATCTTTTCCCAAACCCAGCATAAAAAAAACCAATAACCCACTTTCTGTATAATCACTTTGTTCATATTTATTCTTCCATAACTTCATTATTTGTACTCTATCTGCTTTCAAGCTTTTACATTGAATTAAGGGATGCCTAATGTTTTTCTGTCTTTCTGCACATAAACAATGCCATCAAGTGGCCTTGCCCGGTTTTCAGACTAGTACCAAAATAGCTTAACAAATTTTATTTTTCTGCAAAAAATATAATAAAAACCACAATTTACTTTGATACCTTAATTATCATTTCTTTTCCAACATCAGAAACAATAATAAAAATGATAAATCAAAATTAATGAAATCTTAAGTAGTAAGATAATCAAATTTTTTTAACTAGCTTCTGTCTAGCTCTAACTTTTACTCTTATCTCAATACTCAAAACCAATGGTATGAAAATGAAAACATTCTACAGAAGACATCAAGTCAGCTATATATTTTAATAATCACATTAATAAACTAACTAGAGATAATGTTAAGCTTTTGACAAAAAGATAGTAAAAACCAATAAGTATTAATATACTTCCCTTTTATTTACATTAATATACAATAGTGACATCCTTTTTCCAATTAAATAGAAATTGACTTTAGAAATTATTATATTATATACAATAACATATTCCATCCATTCATAAATGAAGTTCAGAAATGTTAATGCTGTATATAAGTATACTATTCATTCTTTATGTGAAAGAATATTAAGAACATTTGTGTTATGTATACCATATATTCACTATCATTTAAAATCAAAATCAATGAAAAAGGCAATTAAGAACATCTTATTTTAATCATGAAATCTATTGGCTATACCCACATTATAAAGATACAATGTGATTAATCTGGTTACAGAAAATTCAGTAGGTGTTAATATCCAGACAAAATTGCATGAGATAACTCATTAAAATTTTTTTAGACTGTTAGACTCTTTTGATAGCTGAGCATGACTGGTTGACAGCATTGTTTATGTGCAAAAACACATAAAAAGGCCATTTACATGGCCATACTTACGGCTAATACAACCGCTTGATGGCATTGCACAGTAATATTATGCCCTGTTTTGTGCTTCGCGACACTTCATGCAAATTCGCACAATTCACAGTTGGCTATCGTATCATGTTATGTTGATTGTATTTCAAGTGGGCATAATTTTTTAAATCTCGAAAACATACTAATTTAATTTCTACTTAAATCACGCAGCCTGAATTAATAAGAATTGTCACACCGTCCCCACCCTTCCCTAGACAACTTGAAATGTGGAAAACATCAGTAAAGAGTAGAGCTGAACATGATTTTGCAGAGATAATGCAGAAAGTCATGTTTTCGCGAGTAAATGTATGAGAAACCTAAACCAAGGCTCCAGAGTAACGTTTTTGTAAGCAGTCCATCTTGTATATTATTGTTGTGTATTATTTTTGTTATTATGCTAAAAAAAAAAGAATTGCTTTCCAGAAATTAATAAATAAAAAGACAACAAAAGTTATTTTTTGTTTAGAAGAAGAATAAACAAAAACCAAGAAAAAGGAGAACAAGATTTTATTAAAAAAAAAATTAATACAAATACTAAAAAGTAAGATTTTTTTAAAAAATAATAACATAAATAATTTAAAGACATAGTAGAAAAATAAAAGTCTTGAAAAAAAAAAAGGTGTGACTGTTTTTAATTTTTGTTTTGAAAAACCAAAAAAAATTAAAATAAGATTTTATTTTTAAAAAAAGTTAATACAAATACTCAAAATTAATAAGTTTTTTTTTAAAAATAACATAAAAAATTAAAAGGCATAGTAGAAATTTTTTGTTTTGAAAACCAATAAAAAGTAGAACAAGATTTTATTTAAAAAAAAAATTAAAAAGTAACATAAAATGATTTTTGATTCTAGTAAACTATTAACTGTGCAGCCTTTGGTGGCGCTGTTTCTAGTTAAAAACAGAGCGTTATAACATTATCGGGCCGCTAGATTTTTTTTTATCTAATAGATCATATTTTGACATACGGCTCTGTAGTTTTGTTTTTAATATTTAATATATTGTTGTTGTTTGTTTTGGACATAATTATTATTTTTTTTAATATTTAATATATTGTTGTTGTTTGTTTTGGACATAATTATTTTTTTGGTTTTCATTTGATAAATTTAAAACTATAAAGGAGACTTTGACCTTTTTTTTGGATCTCAAAAGTACATAATTTTTGACATACGCCTTTATTTGGGGGGGGGGGGGATTTCCATTCTAAATCTACTGTTTCTTTTTTACAGACGTCTTTTATTTTTTTGTTTTGGATTCGATACATTTCAAAGTATAAGGGACAGTTTTAACTTTTTTTTTGGAATATCTCAAATATACACAATTTGCTTTACATACGACTTTCTTTTTTTTTTGTTGTTGTTATTTAAAATTAGAATCGACACTTTCTTTTTGAATTATGTTAAAAATGAGGGGGTTTGCTGTTGATTGATTTAGCAAAAAAAATTCAAACCTGTCCGACAAACTCCGCCTCAGATGTCCGTATTTGCTTATAAACGAAAAGAATTGTTTGGTATTTTATCTTACATTTATAAATACGGGGTTTTTTTTTTTTGGGCGGCGTGTTTTGATTTTTTTGTTTTTTTTAATAATAACAAATAAAACGGGGTTTTGATTTTTTTGTTTTTTTTTAATAATAATAAATAAAATGGGACTTTTTTCTCTTAGATTTATAAATACGAGTTGTTTTTTTTGGTGGCGGGTTTTGATTTTTTTGCTTTTTTTAATAATAACAAATAAAACGTCAAAAACAAAAAACAAAAAGTCAATCGCGGTATTGTTTTTTTAACACAAAAAATATGTATGTTAACCGGTTTTGTTACATTCTGTAGGATTTATTTATTTATCTTTTTTAAGAGTCGTACAAGTTTGTTAAAGATTTTTTGTTTTCATAACAAATAAAACGTCCGGTATTTTTATTCTTTTTTAACAACAAAAATTAGCTCGGGTTCATTTTTAAAATCTACTTAACGTGCTGTTTATTGATTTAAAACAACAACAAAAAACCTCTTTTTGCTTCTAAACAGAACGAATAGGTATGTCAAAAGAAGAAGTATTTTTTTTAAAAAAAAAAAATCAATCAATCAAGAGATGTCCAACAAACTACACCGCCCTTTTTAACACTGTCATTCTGGGTGTTAATTACATGATTTACAGATAAAAATAATCGCAAACAAAACACAAATTCTTTCCAGAAAATAAATTTATTAACCACATATGACTGAACTAAATCAACTGTAACGAATGGCAGGATGTTTTGGGCTTGCTGCCTCACTTTCTCTGTTTGGGACGTCCCACAAATATAATAACGTGGTAGACATTTTGTTCTTCTTTTTCAACTCTCGTCCGAGTCACGACAGAAACGGTATTTTTCCGCAAACAACTCCAATCGTCTGCCAGAGAGCTTGAGAAATTTTATTTTGTCTTTTTTGACCCCCAAAAAAGCCAAAATTAGCCAAAAAAAAAAATTTGACAAATATCAATAATACGCTGAAAATTACTAGTACGCAAAAATCTTTCAGTTGGGAAATACAGAAAATCATAAACATCAACAAATAAACACTTGAAAAAGATGACAATGCTCACACTCTCATCTTAAATTCTAGCAACAATACAAATTCTGTCAATATGCATAGGAATTCAACCCGCAGTGAAATCAACGGCAAACTATACGATCATAGTATTGTTAGTAGACGTAGTGTTATTGAACGCGGAAGAATTGGCCACGTATTATAACCACTACATATGATCTACTCGTATATTAATGATTACTCGTATATTAGCCGTAGGTTCGGCTGTGAAAGCGGTATAATTCTGTGTTTTTACACAGAAACAGCACCACCAAAGGCTGCACAGTTAATAGCTTATTAGAACCTGATTTTTTTATATTTTTGTTTGGTTTTATTAATAAAATAAAAGTCTTGGCTCGGTAACATTACATTTGATTGTTTTTTCATAAAAACAGCACCATCAAGTGGCCGTGCCCGGATATCAAGAGTACCATTATTTTAATTACTTAAGTACTATTTATCTACTCTTTAATGCACACAATTAAAAATAATAACCCCAATACGATAAATAAATTTAGTAATATTTTAAAATAAAATTTAAAAAAAGTTTAGCAAATACCTATATATTAATAAGCTTAATTGTCATGAGCATCATGTTTTTGTTATCTGTCTTAATCCAAAACTCAATTTTTGATTTTCATTTCTTCCTAAAAAAATAACTTAAATTGATAACTTTTTAAAAATCATTTATGAAAGCTAATCTTAAAAACAAATTATCTTTATTTGTTCAATCTTATAGAACATTAGTGGAAATAAGTGAAGAATAAAAAGATGTTATACTTTTACTTATAATTTTTTATATTTAATAAATCTGTTAATACACAGAGGCAAAACTCTCCATACAGTAGCCACTTAGTGAAAGTCAGAGTAATCAATAATTGAAGGAAGGTTTCTGCATAAAATCTCTATCTAGTGCCTACTCATCCAATAACCCCAGATTAGTTTGTAGCTTGTGGCTTTCAACAGCTTCAAGGCTCCTCACTGCTGAAAGCCACAAGCTAGATACTAGTCTGGGGATATTGGATGAATAGGCACTAGATAGGAAATTTATGCACAAACTTTCCTGCATCCATTAATTACTCTGGCTTGCACTGAGTGGCATTACTGTATGGAGTTTTGTTTCTATGTAAACAGCTTGTGCAAGCATAAAGAATGATGGAATGATGATCATGTGATGTTTAGTGGTTTAATACCAATACTGTCCAATAGGATTATGGTGACTGTTGTTATTAAAAAACCAAAGGCACCGAAAAGTATAAATGCTGAACTGAGTTCAGATCTATACAACTATACAAGCTAATGAGTTTGAACTGAAAACATTGTTGGGTTTTCATTTTGTATAGTTAGCTAATAAGGTAAAAAGTGGCTGCTGGAGGGTTGCATTAGATACCAAGATCTAGGTGCAGTGCTCTCAGATCCAAGTTTCTCAATGATGAAAGCCACAAGCTAAAAACTAGTCTGGGAATATTAGATCAGTAGACCATATAGGAATTTTATGTACAAACCATCTTGCATCCATTGTTTACTCTGGCTTGCACTGAGTGGTACTACTTTAAGGAGAGTTTTGCCTCTGTGTAAACAACTTGTGTAAGCATAAAGAATGGTGATCATGTGATAAAATCTGTTAATACATATATTGATTATTATTGTATAAAAATGATTTATTAATATAAAAAGTTTAATATCCAGTACATTATGAGAAAAAAAAATCCAATATTGCAGATATTAAAATTAATAGGACTTATTAGTTGTTTTAAAAACAAATAAGATTTATAGTGAAGAAGTAAAGAATGTATTATTGACTTATTACTACATATTCAATTAATCCAATAAAATTTTTAATCGGAAAAGCTAGAAAAGCAAGAGCAGCATATTAATAATATTGCACATTGCAGAATTCAAAAGATTTACAAAACAAAAATTTCTGTAGCTGAAATTTATTAATTATCATCTTTTCATATAATCTCGAATATTTTGAAATGTGATTCACTTTTATATATTTAATGCTAACTTTAAAGCTATAAGTCAAATGCCTAATATATTTGTAAACCACAGAATATAAGACTTTTTTTTTTCTTGTATTAGTTCTTTATTTGCATACATACTTAAATCACCACTTATTATTGCAGTACACGATTTTCTCTTTGTATTTTTATATTGGACTATTTCCATCATCTAATATGAGTGTTGAATGGCTCAGTTGGTTAGAGCATTACCTTAAAATTCAATAATCAAGAGTCTAAGGACCCAGGTTCGAATCCCATGCTAGTACTGTCACTGGTCAGACCAGCAACACCTGAAGAAGAAGGGAGAAAAATACCTCTCGAAACGTTGTGCATATACTAACTTGTTTGCTGTTATATTACTGACAGCTAGTGCATTTACTAACCTGTTTGCTGTAATATTACTAACATTTGTTTGCTGTGATATTACTAACAGTTGGTGCATATACTTACCTGTTTGTTGTGATATTACTAACAGTTGAATGCATTTGGAATATTTAACTAAAATTAAACTTTTCTAAAACATTCAACACACATATTAGATGATGGAAACAGTCCAATATAAAAAGACAGCTAGAACACTATCATCACAAACTTTCAGAAAAACAATGATTTTCTCTTCTTTTCTTTTTTGTATTATTATTTTTTATCAACCATGATTTAACTAACAAATAAAAATACTAATTATTTTTGTCATTACAAGTAAGCAAGCAATAAACTTTATTATTATTAGACTGAGTCAATTTAATTTTTAATATTTTGACTGAGCAATATATAGATATTTCTCTCTACTTTAATATTGAAATGTTCAATGAGTTTTCTTCTTTTCACTGTTTTATTAATCATCTCAATAATTATCTAAGACTTTTTGAATGTATACCTTCTCATAAGTTATTGTTTAAATATTTTTTTAATAATTCCTAATTTCTATTAGAGCTTAACTGAGTAGAACTTTTTTGTATCTATTTTCTGATCCTTCATTCACTTTATCAATCATCAATTTCCTTATTGCTTTAGTTTTTCTTATCTCAGATCCAAGGCTCCTCACTGACGAAGGCCACAGGCCAGAAACTAGTCTGGGGATATTGGATTAGTAGGCACTAGATAGGGATTTTATGCAAAAGCCTTCTGGCATCCATTGATTACTCTGGTTGGCACTACTGTATGGAGAGAGTTTTGCCTTGTTTAATAACAATTATCTGCTAGTATAAGAGATGGTGATCATGTGATGTTTAGTACTTCAAAAATGTTCTTAATTTGTCAATATTAAAGTGCAATCAGTCTATATTAGCTTATCATATGTGCATGTATTTTTAATAATAGTCCTAAATCTATTTTCAATTAATGCATTGTAGCAGTGTGTAGCGAGCTACAAATACATCAGACGATAAATGTAATAAATCAAAAATAATAGTATTTATAAATGATATAGGCTCAGAAATAAAAAGATTACATTTATTCTGATAATTGCTAATACAAATGCATCAATACGCACTCTCAAATAAATATTTACATATGTATAAACTTTTTTAATTAACTAATAAGTTACAATTGAGGGGGAAAAGAAATAAAACAGATTCAAAACAGACCCAAATTATAAAAATTATTAATTAAATTATATGAAAATATAAAAATATTGCTAATATTTCTATTAATATTAACTTCAACAGAATAGTTTGCTAAACTCCAGTGGTTCATCTCTCAGCAAACATGTGGGTCCACATTCAATAAGCTGAAATTATCCAGACTTAATTTGAAAAGACAGGCCTAGCATAAAAGAGAAAAAAATCATCACATTTTGAAGATGTGTGTTTATTTTGTTTCATCTGGTTCATGGATAAGAAATACTATTGCCACTCCATCAATAATTTCTACAAGAGAGAAAACAATAAAAACTATTGAAGCCAACCAATACACACCAAAATCAGAATGACAAAAGTGATATATTCATTTATCAAACCAGTGAATAAGTACCATAAACTATTTCATGGAATAAAATGTCTACTTTATTCTACAAGTGAGTATAATGACTTTTGGATTAAGTTATTTAAGGAGTACAGAATTAATTAATGAACTAAAATTAAAATGACTTCATGAACAGAAGGAATAAATAAATAATCTCAAGAATTATCCAATTTATGCATAAACAGCTATATCTGGACAAACACAGAAGTGATCAATTTATCAATACAAAATTGATATAGTGTTCTTTTAGAAAATTTATTTTCAACAATATCAATAGTCAGGATTTCATTTATAATAAATTTAAAATAATATAACAACAGATTTAACATTTATAGAAAACAACAAACTTTCAATATAGGAATACCATAATCATGGCATAAAGCTAAAAGTTCATTGTTTATTTATTATATATATAAATTAAGCAGTTTTTATTAATAATATTAGTATAAACAAGGCAAAACTCTCCATACAGTAGTGCCACCCTGTGCCAACCAGAATAATCAATGGATGCCAGAAGGCTGGTCCATAAAATCCCTATCCAATGCCTACTCATCCAATATCCCGAGACTAGTTTCTGGCTTGTGGCTTTCATCAGTGAGGAGCTTTAAATCTGAGAGCACTGCACCTAGATCTTAGGATCTAATGCAACCCTCCAGCAACCACCTTTTATTTCTACTTAACTAGAAAACTATGAGAATGAAATTGAAAACACAAAAATATTTTCAATCTAAGCTCAATAGCTTATATAGTCATATGGGTCTGAACTCAGTTCAGCATCCATACATTTTGGTGTAGTGATCATGTAATAATATTAGTATTTGAAGTAATAGAAAACTTTTTAAGCATTTTATTTTAAGATATGCCAAAAAATTCCAACTGTAGTTAATACTATAAGTATATTTGGGTTTCTTATCTCTTTCTTTTTTGAAAAAAAACATAGTGATTATCTATTTTAATTTGATATTTATTTATTTTTTTGCTATTAATTTCTCTTATTCCATAAATGATTTTTTTTTTTTGTTTGTTGGACTTCTTCGTTTTTATAATTTAATGTTAAGGTGATTATTCCATTTAATTTTATAAGATAAATTACAGTGTAGTAGATGTGCTATTATATTGCCTAAGGTACATTATATTTTGCTTTTGTATTATAGCCTCAGTAAATATTACTTTCGTATTATTGTAAAAATTATCAATCCGCTACATGCAGGATTATAGAAGGTAAAATAATTTAGTTACATTATTACATCTTAGTATATGGTCACTGGATGCATATGTTTCACCCTCATATAAGGATATTTATTTATTCAATCTGCTAAAGGCAGAATTAGATTAGGAATAAAAGTATAAATAAAAGGCCATTCCCTATTTAATTATTTGCTTTGTCCACTAAATTCAGGACTTTTATAGGAACTGTTCAATATTAAAATAAATACATAAATGAAAGTAGTTCCTTAGTGTTATAGCATTTTTTTCTTCTTGCGTTTGAATCATTTAATTTAAATAAGATTAAATTTAATCACACAAGAATTATGAGAATTATTTTTTTCTGAGACATACACATACCACGATCAACATACATATAAATGATAAATTATTATTGCAATAAGATTTAGGTAAAGGTATTTGGATGAAAGTGCATAGATGGGAAGAAAAAGCTCAGGTCATTGCATATATATATATATTTTTTTATAAAGTCAACTAAATGAAATGTATATTTCTACCAAGAATTTTGTTTTTATTTGTGTTTATTTACTTTTATGATTTTAACCGCCATAGGGGTTTCAATACACTTAATATTTAAATTTAAAGTATAATGTAGTGACGTGCGTTATTGTTTCGCCTTCTTTATTAACTAAGGACAAACCACATTCCCAAGAGAAAAAGTAGGCTGAGCTAGTAAGAGACTATACTTTATCGGGATACAAGATTATATGATGGTGTGTTTAATTTTCCATGAAATATGATTAATAAAATAATAAAAGGAGAGATCATAACTCTTTTTGAATTGCGTGGTCATATCCTTTGGAGGAGAGAGCAATCTTTCCCCGAGGTGGTGCGTAAAGGTACTAGAAATGAACCTTTCAAAGATATTATCATCGTAAATTCTAACATATAATGCCCGTTAACATCTTTAGTGGAGACCCATCATCAATAATGCGCATTTCCATGCTCAACGTTCATTAGTGAGGATTACGTTTATTCTAATATTTGGTAATACGAATGCATCAATACGCACTCTCAAACAAATATTTACATATATATATAAAAAACCTTTTTAATTAACTAATAAGTTACAATTGTAGGGGGAAAAGAAATAAAACAGATTCAAAACAGACCCAAATTATAAAAATTATTAATTAAATTATATGAAAATATAAAAATATTGCTAATATTTCTATTATTATTAACTTCAACAGAATAGTTTGCTAAACTCCAGTGGTTCATCTCTCGGCAAACATGTGGGTCCACATTAAATAAACTGAAATTATCCAGTCTTAATTTGAAAAGACAGGCCTAGCAAAAAAGAGAAAAAAAATCATCACATTTTGAAGGTGGGTGTTTATTTTGTTTCATCTGGTCCATGTATAAGAAATATTATTGCCACTCCACCAATAATTTCTACAAGAGAGAAAACAATAAAAATTATTGAAGCCAACCAATATACACCAAAATCAGAATGACAAAAGTGATATATTCATTTATCAAACCAATGAATAAGCACCATGAACTATTTCATGGAATAAAATGGCTATTTTATTCTACAAGTGAGTATAATGACTATTGGATTAAGTTATTTAAGGAGTACAGAATTAATTAATGAACTAAAATTAAAATGACTTCATGAACAGAAGGGATAAATAAATAATCTCAAGAATTATCCAATTTATGCATAAACAGCTATATCTGGACAAACACAGAAGTGGTCAATTCATCAATACAAAATTGATATAGTGTTCTTTTAGAAAATTTATTTTCGACAATATCAATAGTCAGGATTTCATTTACAGTAAATTTAAAATAATGTAACAACAGATTTAACATTTATAGAAAACAACAAACTTTCAATATAGAAATACCATAATCATGGCACAAAGCTAAAAGTTCGTTGTTTATATATATACATAAATTAAACAGTTTTATTAATAATATTAGTATTTGAAGTAATAGAAAACTTTTTAAGCATTGCATTTTAAGATATGCCAAAAAATTCCAACTGTAGTTAATACTACAAGTATATTTGGGTTTCTTATCTCTTTCTTTTTTGAAAAAAAAAAACAGTAATTAAAGCTGTTTAAAACATATCAAAAACTTTATTCCTATAATGAAAATTATATGCATGCAGAAAAAAGGATAGTCACAAATATTTAAAGAAATGTATATTGTATTAATATATGTGTTACATATTTGTAGATATATATACATACCTGCTGAACACAAAGCACGGACATAGTGGCTTCCAAACTAATTGTAGACTTGAGATAACCCAGTAATTCTTCAGCATGACGACCCACTTCCTGTACAGTAGCAATTTCCATCATTTGTGATAATACCTCCAAACAACAATGCAAAACGCACCCAAACTTCTCATTACTCTGCATATCTAAAGAAATCTAAATAACAATCAAAAATTAATTAAAATCATTTTAAAAATTTAAATATTTATTAACATCATAATAACTCAGATGACATTGCTTTCAGTAATTTACTTTATAGTTGGAATAAGCTCCTTTTAGTATATCATAAAGTTTCATATAATGCGGCAAGTTATAAAAAGTACCCAAAATACTCTTTTGTCCCTTCTCTTTTTCATTCTCAGATTTATCTAAAACAGAAGATAATGCAAATTGTAAAAAATGTTTTTAATGCATATTTAATCTTAATATATGAACTAATAAAGTAAATTTTAAAAGCTACATTATGAGCGATAAAAATAAGATGGAGTTCAATTAAATTTTTAATTATTTTTCTAAATTTTATTAGTTCATCAATTTACTAAATTTTTCCATTTTCAAACATTAAAAAAAATATTTTTAAAATATTTTCAACTTCAAATATTTAATATCAAAATATAAATTAATTTCTGCCACAAGAAATAAAGTATTTTTGTTTTTCTTTGTACACATGACAAATAAATAAATATTTATAAACTAGCCGCAATCCATAAAATAAAATGGCTGCAAAAAAAAAATTCAAAACTACATTGTTGGACTATGAGTATTGTCCTACTTGTAAACACAGCGGAGACATTCAAGTTCAAATTGAATCTGATGGTTTTTTTAAAATGTGGGTATGTGAATTTTTATAATATGCATACAAATATAAAAAAAATTTTTTAAATGTTTCAATTATTTTCATTTTATTTATTAAAAACTATAGTCAATATAAAAAGTATATATATATATCATTGATTCTAAATATATGTTTGCACATATATATAAATTTTCAAAAAAAATTATGAAGATTAGGAAAAATAAAAACCATTTAATATTTGTTTTATATATTAGCAAACATAAGATAATAAAAGTTAGAAATAAATGTATTTTGAAGACTAAAATTATAATGTTTTTAATAAATTCAACAAGGAAGTGGTCATCCATTAATGAGCTGTAAGATATGTGTTAATGCAAAACTAGATAGACAAAAATTTACAATGGATATTCCAAGTCTTCAAAAACATTCCAATGAATTCTGGCAAATTGTTTAAAATATCAACAGATTTTGAAGATTGTTCAGATTTGAGTGAAATTAATAGAAAAATAACTGATACATTATTAAGAACTACAAAAAAGATAGCTGGTACAAGAAAGCAACAATTTATAAGCAAGTTTTCTACTGAGACAAGACAATGCATGAAGAAAATAATCAATATGAAAAAATATAAAAATGATCCATTAAGAAGAATTGAACATTTAGTTGTGTAAATTAATATACATATATATGCGCTGTCTGCAAAGATAATGAAGGTAGAAAGTATATATTTAAAAGCAAAATTTTAATTTACTAAAATAAAAAAAAACAACAACTATTAAATCAAAGAACTTAGTGCTTTCAAGAGACTACTTGCTTTCATACTCATAGATGTTAAAATGGTATGAAAAAAAGTTAAAATGATATAAAAAAAATATAGTTATGAATTGGCAAGAAAAGCTATACAAAAAATAAGTCTCAAAAATATAAAACAATATCTTGATACTGGAAGAAAAATTATTTCTGAAATAATAAAATAAAATGGAATTAATTACTATAAAGAAAGATGATTATGAAATAAGTAAGAAAGTTCAATAAAGAATTATATAATCATAAAGAATAAATAAAAAAATTCCCTATAATTATTACACCAGAACTGCCCAGCAATTTAAATAAAGAAATGAGACATGCATGGAATTCTAATATCTTACAAGAAGAAAGTGAATAAATAAAAAAATTGTTAGTAAAGTTATATATCGAATGTCTAAATGATAAAAAATGTATGAGACAATTAAAAGAACGCAATAGTCATAGTAATATTTAAGAAAAGTAATAAAAAAGATATTAAAAATTACAGATCCGTTTTATATAAAATTTTTACAAAGATAATTATAACTTGTCTACAGAAAACTTTGAATTTGGATTAACCAAAAAAACAAGTTGGTTTTAAAAATGGTTTTAGTAAATTATTATATCCAAATATTGAGAGAAATTATAGAAAGATCCAATAGATATAAGTTGCCATTATGCTTTGGATTAATAGATTTTGAAAAGGCATTTGATTCTATAAGCATTTTTACAGTGATCAAAAAATTGAATCATCAAGTTATAAGCCTAGAATAATGTCATATTATCAAAATGCAACAACAATGTTAAATTACATGGTGATACTAAAAAGATTAACATTGAGAATGGATGTTTGACACGAAATTCCATATCACCAAGACTTTATAGCAGATTTACAAGACAATTTTATGTATCACAATGGAAAGCTAAAAAAATAAAAATAAATAAGATTATTTAAGTCATCTAGATTTTGCAAATAATGTAATTGTTTTTGCAAACAATGCTTCAGAGCTTCAGGAAATGTTGCAAGAATTATCAGATGAAAATAAAAAGACAAAAGTAATGTTCAATGGATTTTCTCAGAAGAAAATAAAGATTGATAATGATGAATTAGAAGAAGTTGACAATTGTAAATATCTTAGTTAGATTATTAATACAGATGGAAACATAATGAATCAAATTAAAGATAAAATTAAATTTTGATGAAGTGCTTTTAATAAAAATAAATTAATACCAAAAAGAAATATGTTTGTGAGTTTGAAAAGAAGGTTTTTAATGAATGCATTTTAGCAGTCTTTACTTCTGGATCTAACAGAAAAGCAATTCATAGACTTCAGATTACTCAAAAAAGTATGAATAAACCTATGTTTGAAAGAACAAGAGATAATAAAAAAAAATGAGTGAAAGAACAAACAGAAACTAAAATAGAAATGGGTTGGACATATTTCTAGAAGACATCATAGTTGAAGTTCAAATTGGATTCCAAGACATTGTAAAAGACCTAGAAAATATCACAAGTAAAATGGATGGATGATATAAAAAAGTTTGCTGACATATTATGGAGAACAGAAGTTGAGAATTGGAAAAATTAGATTAAACTTGGAGATATCTTCCTTCTGCAGTGGATTGATAATCTTTGAAAATGACTGTGATGATGAACTATCAGATCTAATGACTTAAATTCTGGCTTTTAGCATAATGATTTTATAACGAAATATTATTTTTTAAATTTCTGGCTACTGATAAATCCAAAAATTTTAATTAAATAAAATCCAATTCATTTTCTCAAAATATATTTGGTATAAGGATCAAAACAATTAAATTAATGAAACAATTCTTTTAATTTGTTTTTTTTTTTTTCTGCTACAAATAAACAATGGCTTGCATATCTAACAAACAAATTTAAATATTCACATTTATTATCAATAATTATTTCTTCCAAATAATCCATATAAACACAACAAAAGAGAAATAATATATATTATTATCAAATGTTCTTTTCTTTAACTTTATTAGAAATAAAAATACAAAGAATTTTCCAATAGCAAAAGCAATCCTTTATAATGTTAATTTTTCCAAAAGATAAAATTTACTTTGTGCTGATATTAGATGATGTTAAATTATGTAATAATCAATAAATTTTACTAGCGCAGTGTTTAGATTATAATTATATAGAAGATAATCATCCCTTATTTTCTCAAAGTCTCTATCTTGTGACTGGGACAAGAGTATTCTTACAGTTTTAATATCACTGTTTAATGGCGCTAGTAAAAAGGGATGATTACCTTCTATATAATTACAATCTAAACACTGTGCTATTAGCCTCCCTAAAGTAATATATACAAAATATTACAAATATTAATAAATCATTAATATATATAGTGATATCTATATTTTGTTTCCTGAATTACAACCTCTTTAATAATAAATAATTATTATATAATATTTAACAATGAAAATATAACAATATCATATTTACAAGAAAAAAATGTTGTTGTTTTTTTAATAGCTTACATTATTAGTAATTGTTTATGTATATTTGTATAAATATATATATTTTTCTATATAATCACATATATGTACATGATATATATAACTCATAGAAATCCAAGCATAAATGAAAATTACTAATTATACTGCACGGAATGTATACACATACCAGCACATATAAAAAAATACAAAAATCTATATACATTATTTGCATGAATAAAAATTACATAATGCATGTGCATGCATATAGATTTCTACATTATTCTGTATGTATAGATATATGCATATACAAATGTTGAATTACTATCAGTATATTTCATTCATTAATAAAGAAAACATGCATAGTATATAAATTTATACAAATCTATACCGAATTTTATTATTATATTATATTTTCATTATAGTATAATGTATACATGAAATATATAAAAAGTAATTGTAATTCCTGAAATAAAATCTAGATATTACAATATATATATAAACTCTGTTAACATTCAATATAATGAGACGATACTCTGTCTCATGACAAACAATAATATAGTAGTATGTATAAATGTATATATATATAAAGTTGAAAGATAAAGCAGAAATAAACACAAACAAATATTACGCTATTGTTAAGAGTTAAATAATAATTTTGAATTTAAAAAAATTATTATAAATTAAACATTTAAAATGGTCTATTTAGTGTTTTCTTCTGATTTTGATTATTATAAAAAAGAGAGAAAGAGAGAAATCTAAAACAAGCACGCTTTTATACTATAATAGATATACTGGTAGTTATAAAATTTCCCTATCTATTTTTAATTAGACTAAGAAATTTTTTAAATTAAAACTTGTATAATATATTTTGATAAAAATCTTACGAAGATATTGTTGAAAGGATTAAGAAAAAAAAAATTTACTTAATTATTGTTTTCAAATTCCACAATATACTATAAAAAAGTTGGATTTGAATCATTACATGATGGAGACAACATTGTAGAGCACTATTATTAAGTTATAACTGGGAGCAAAAAGTAGAACTGCTGCTAATGTCACAATAAGAGTTTGAATCTACATGGAAACTAGGACCAGCTTTTATGTGGTTCATAGCCCATGTGTGTACTAGATGGCCTGAAGTCTATCAAATTATAGACTGAATGGAGCTGACTAATGCCAACCATTATTTGATTTATACTTTTCCCAAAAATGTCAATAGGCCAGTCTACTGTTTTAGAATAGACCAGCTTACTGAGAGATTCCAGGAAATAGCTTACTGAAAAAAAGTATCGTGCTACAGTTTATACATATGCAGTTTTACACATATGCAGTTTTATCAATACATAAAGAAGCACAAATGTATAATTACTGCTGGTCATATAAAGATTGTCCATCCTGATATTTATTTCATGAAGGATGAAATCAAGTATTGATGGAAGAAGTTAGCTGGTTTTAAAGGTAAATAATTTTTAACTAAATTATTCAACTAAAAATAAAATAATAAATAATAAATGGATTTATTCCCATTGTTATTCATAAATGAAATTTCCTGTTTTATTTTATAAAAAAAGTAGACTCGGAAATCTTATTGTAAATGAAGAAACAAAAAGCCAAAGGCATTTTTAAAAAGAACTTTCCAAATTAGATCTACAATATTTTTTTTTAAAAAACAAAAAATACAACTTTTACTTAAAATATATTAATAACTTTGATTTGTAAGAAGATAATAATATTCACGCGTGAATTTTATGTATATTTTTCAACATCGAATTATGTCTTGTGAAAATTTAAGTTGGTTTAATAAGTTGTTTTTTTTAACTAATGAAATATCTGTGGGCTTATATAGATGTGTGTAATGTAGACATATTTCTGTTAAAATCAGTCATACTTTAAAAATTACTAAAATGAATTTTTTTTTTTTTTAAGTCTATGACAATTCAAATATGTTTATTTTATATTATAGAGGCACATCTGTGGGCTGATATATGTGTTTTATGTAAACCTACTGAGATATTTATAAATCACAATGTGATAGCTTTTTTTTTTTGTATTCTTATCAAAATCAGAATGGTGAATTTATAGCGTACTCAACAGAATTTTGTTATTAATAAATTTATATTTTATAAAGTTATTCCAGTGAATTTATTTAATCCAAAAATAGATTGGTATTATCTCTTGCTCACAGTAAGTTATAGAATTCTAGATCCCTGAGCTGGATTCATGCATAACAGTCAGTTATATAAATTGGGGTTTGTTTGGTATTATGGATATCCAGTTGATGATAATTTCATTACTTTTCTGTAATGCTGGATGGTACAAAAGGAATATCCTTTAATGTTCATGCGCTAAATTTTATTTTATTATTAATTGGAAATTAAGTTTATAGTTGACCAGTACATTAATGATGCTAAGTGGCCAGAGGACATTGATGATAATCAGCATGTTTAGTATACCAGCATTATTTTTTGTATATATTCTTATGGATTAGCACTTACTTATGAATCCGAATTATTGTTTATATAATCCATTCCAAGCTTAGCAAGGGCTAAATAATAAGACTACTTTCAAATCCAATCATAAGGTTGACTGATTTTATTTTTTGATCATCTATGATGATGAGTGATTATTCTTCTTCTCTGTAATGCTGGTGAACTTATAGTTAGTATTTGTTTTTGCTGATCTCTCATGCTCATAATCATTATATTATTTGTAGATTTAAATTTGATTCATTTACTGGGATTGATGGTGATGATGAGTGTCATCACCCCAGGTTCACCCCTGTGTTCATACTGTTACAATATATAAGTTACACTAAGAAGGGTAATAAAACATTAGTAAAGGAAGCTTTTTTATGCCAAATATTTATTGTTAAATAATCTTTCTTTGGTTTATTTATTTATGTAAATATTAATTAGTATGATATCAAAAATATATAACCACTGGAATAATAAATTTTCTGAGTGCTGTTTATATCAATAATCTCAGAAAGTTTATTGTTCCAGTGATTATGTGTGTGTTTGTGTTTGAAGGCTTATTTAGCTCTATAAATATATAGTATATGTTTCATTAAATTGAAAATATCTATACATTTTATTACTTTATATAAATCTCCACAAATACACTCTAATGCAAAGAGTGTATATGTGGAGATTTATAAAAAGTAATATATATAAATATATGAAGGAATTCAAAAAAAGTAAAGGAGAAAATATAAGAATCTATACATTTTACATACATTTATATAAAAAAACATAAATATTCATTACTAGATTTATATATATATAGACATTTAGATTCATTAAATAACATATTACCTTGTGCTATTTTTACAGGTGAGCCTTTATTCTGATTGCTACTTTCTATTCCAGAAGAATTTATATCTCCTTTAACTTTTCTTTTTCGGCGAATAGGGCTTAAGGAGGGAGCATTAGGCAATGAAGGAAGAGCTGGTTTAGTCTGAGGTGGTCCAGGATGTTGTTCTTCAATTACATGAGAACAGATATTTAATAACCTAGAAAAATAATGCAAATTGTCTTTTTAATAATGCAATCCTAAATAATATATATATATATATTTGTGTTAATCTCTATATGTGTCTGCAAAAAGAGTTAAAAATAGTACCTTTCTTTAAGAATAAATAAAATACCTTGGATGATTTTGAAAAATATTTTTCTTACAATAATATATATAAAATGTTACAATAATACAATAAAGATAAATTTAACAATCAAAATAATAGCATATCCAGTCTAAGCTTTCAATATAATAATGTATTGAAAGTTTCAAATTATTTTTGTTAAAAAAGAATATTTTTACTAACATTTCTAAGTTAATACATATAAGTTTATGTTTTATAATTTGGCTTGCAAGTGTCAAATGCACTGTGCTCACATTTTTGATGTCATTCACTTTAGATAAATATATTATTAATTATTACTAATTATTTATAAGACTAGAGATTCTCATATAATTTCTAAGCCCATGTATAAACTATATATTAAATTTTTGTTATTAAACACAACAATATGGGATCATTAATTCAATTTCATCTCTCTGTTTAGATATACTTAAAATTTTCTTTTCACCATATATTCTTGAAACAAAAATAAAAAGAACTGAAAAAGACCCCCAAGATTCATTTAACCAACACTCTTCAATTGACCCAGATCATAGTCTCTTATACACATTTTCATCATTTGTTCACTATCAACTGACTACTATTTGATACAAGTATCAAACTTCCTATACGTACAACTTTGACATCATTCATTTTAGATAAATATGTAAATAATTATTATTAATCATTTATAAGATTAGAGATTATCATAATATTTTTAGTTCAGACAGTTCAGATATAAACTTTAAATCAGTTAAAGATTAATGTTTTTATTATTGAATATAACAATATGGTATCATTAATCCAATGTTATCTTTCCTTTTTCATATGGCTTGGGTCAACTTAAGAAACGCTGCTTGATTACGAAAAACAACTTAAGGGCTATTCATCTTTTTCGGATATCTTTATTCATATATTTCAAAAATGTGTGGTGTAAGGAAAACCCAACAAAAGGGTTATTATAGGTTAATGAAGAAAACTTGTTTGGTCTCAGGAAGATTGTCAATTAATAGTAATTGATAGTTTCCTAGCAATATCAAAACCTAAAGTTATTTCTGCTTACAAAAATATAATCTCTTAATTTCCATTCTTTATCAAACTAAAAATCAATGAAAAATATAATCCAACATAAATATATATTTACATGGATATAATCTTTTTATTTCTATTAATCAATTTAAGAATCCATGAAAATATTTATTCAACATATATAATTCTCTGGAGAAGATTAATTATTATTTGCAGAATGTCAAAAGAGATACTAATCTTCTGCATTCTCACATCTATAAAAAAAAAAAAAATAGCTGTCTATGTTCAAATCCTTATAATAATTTGGATTTGAAGTAAAAGAGAACCCCATTTGCTTCACTAAAACTCCAAGCAAAGAAGCTGTCTGTATAGATTAACAGAGAAAAATTTGTAAAGTCTCAGAAATGTCAATTAGTAATTGATGGTTTTCTGACAACATCAAAAGGCAAAGTTATCTCTATTTACGTAGATATAATGTTTTTATTTCAATTAAAAACCATGAAAATATTTAATTCAACATATAGATATATATGCAAAAAAGTCAGAGAAAATAATATAAATACTTATACCTTTATCTTGTACCTCAAGAATTAGTTTATTCTATGAGATGGAATTGTGCAGATTTAAATTGTTACTTCAGGGATATTAAACCATTCCTTATAGATAAAACTAACAAATTTTCTGCGAGATATTAGTCAAAAATAATGATCTTTCACTCATTGATCAAAAATAGCTCATAGATATCATATTCTTTAAATTAATATTTGATTTCATTTAGGAGTATTATCACTTGAAAATTGATTGTGATGGAATGGAAATAATGTTTGCATAATGGTATAAATTTAATTCCACAAAAAGATCTATGCAAAGTAATGACCTAATCAATGAATATGGCTGAGCAAATCACGATATTTATGCCATTTTGTTTCACATTTGTGAAAAGGTTCTTTTGGAGGTATTTCAATGATTAGTAAAAGTGTAAGTAATGACCTGTCTAATCATAAAATATGCTTTGTCACAATTATCAATTCTTATGTTCAAGCTGATTCTCAATAGAAATCAATAATTTCCAAATGTAATAATATTTTGCTTGTGAAATGCATATGTATTTTAGTAAACATTAGAGTTAAAATATTTGCTAATCTTTGCAGTGATGTTGTTAATCACTATTGTTTTCTATTTTCAGCTATATTTGTATGTAATAATCGATGATCACTCTAAATGGGCATTGATTTTCAATCATATTGATTCAAGCAAATAATGTTCCCCTAACATTAATAAACTGCAATCACTATCTTTGAAATTATTGATTTGAAACATTGGTAGTTCAGACCTTTTAGATACTACTGATGTTCACAACTATAAGAATTTGACAATTTCTAAAACTACACAGATTTATCACTTCTTTTGAGATGCTTATAAAGCTAACATCATGTCAGATACATTGTTAAGAGTCTTGGAATACAATGATAAACCTGGAGTTTGAATCTAGACCAGATAAAAATTGGAAAAAAAATATTTTAATTCCAAACAGGCTTAGGATTTTTCTTTCAAGTAGCTGGCCTATAGCCATTCAGTTACAAAATTGATTAGTAAATAAATATTTAGCTATTTTTATCTATAAAAAATTAAAATCTTCGCAATCTGGTATTTGATTACTATCTCTTCTTTCATTATTCTTCTGGGGGGGGGGGGGTATTGGAGAGATTTTTGTCCTACAATGAACTATTTAAAGACTGCTTTAATTTTCATTCATTATTTTTTTAGGCTTTTATCTAAATAGAAAGAAAAAAAAAGGGTATTTCCATCTCTGTAGTGCATGATGTCAAAAGTATATTAGTTTCACCATTTTATCTACAAAACTGAGCTTTAAATCTTTGGAAGTCAGTTAACTGAATAACAATTTTCTTAGTAGAATATTGTCAAATGGGATGCAATAAATTAATATTCATTAAATTATGATGAAGACATTTTCATAACGATGTGTAGTTTAGCTTAGATTATAATCAATAAAAATTCTTAAGAATGATCCAGGTCTTTGGTTATATTTTAGCATGTGAAGTCTATTGTAATTTATTTTAACATGTTTTTATTCTGCTTGAAATAGTCGATACAATCTTTGCAAGTCCTTCAAAAAAATAATTAATTTACATCTAATGTGCCACATATAGCCTAGCTTCCCAGAGCTGTAGACATTCTTATAGCATTTAATGTCTTCTATGAAGATATAATGATAAAAATAAAGATCTGTTGAAGTTCTCTATTTCACTAAAAAATAGCTATAATAAATGACACACTAAAAAATATTGGGTGCAAGACGGCACCATTTTAATTAATATCAGGAAATGTATCTAAGATTAATTTGATAAATTAATAGTTCCTTATTTACCAAAACAAACCTTAAGCTTTTTTAAAAAAAAAAAACTTCATATTTGCACTTTCATTTAACATAAATATTTTATGTTAAAATTCCTTGAAAATACGTGATCAATCAGACTTTAAATCAATATAGTGCATGACTGATAAGGATTACACATATGTGTAATACTTCATTCTTTTTGTTATTGTATCAGTTTTTTTTTTTCTGTATAATAAAATTTGCAGTTTTTATGAGCTTATAAAAGGAGTTTTTTTTATTATATTTCTCAGAAAAAAATGAAAAGAAATTATTTTTATTTACAAACAGTGGATATAAATCAGAAGAGTATATAAGTATTTCCTGAGGGCTTGAACCAACCATAATTTCGTATGAAGTTTTAGAGATAATATTTTCTATCAGTCACAAGTATACAATATTTTTCTTTTTATTTATATATACATATAAATAATTTATAATGTAGTAGAATAACAATATGTTTTCTGTGTATTATATAATGTAAACATAAGCAATTTTATCTCTACATTTTTTCCAATCTAGCTATTTTTTACTTTTTTATATAAATATTATAATTTTTTTTTTGCAAGTAATAATTATAATAAAAAATCATATTTATTTTATTATTGTAACTGATGTTGGAAGCAGTATCTCACATCTGTGTTTTGTGTGTATCTATTTTATATAACACTGTCGTCTAAATATAAACAATTACATTTCATTTTTTGCATTAAAAAAAATCAAATTTATATCAGTGTCATAACTGATGCTGGAAGCAGTATATTATATCTATCTGTTTTGCATGTATCTGTATCACATATCACTGTTATTCAAACAAAAGTTATATTTAATTTTTTGCAATCTATGGTTATTTTTTCTAATTTTTTAATATAAATATTATATTTTTTTGTAAAATATACTTATAATCATATTTATGTAATTTAAACAGTAATGATTTTTCATCCTAACACATGCATTGTATTGTTTTATTTATAGTATCTCAAATGTTACATCACTTCTAATACCTTCGAGTATTAACATGAACTAAATTGGAAGATTTCGCAAGAGTTAAAACATGAAAAAAAAAAAATAGAAGTGAATAGAGAAACATCTTCATGCTCTTAAGGTGAAATGCTTTACATTGGCCTATATTTAAAGATAAGATGGTTGCTCTTATCTTTTCAGAAGTTTCTATCCTTGTGTCTTAGTTCGAAAGTTTCCTCAATACTCAAAAAGACATCATTGGAATATTATAAAAAAAATAAAATAAACAGTACAGCACATGTGTTAGGATGAAAAATCCTTATTGTTTAAATTACATACTATCTCTGTGCTAGCAAATAAAATCAAATGTTAAATCATATTTATGATTCTAATTTTTTCTTGTATAGTTATCACAATGTATAGAAATGTGATATGCATACACCCTGAAAAAATTTTTTAGTCTTTCATCCTGTCACATTTGCGCGTTGCTCTTTTATATTATATATATTTTTTTTTCCAATTATTTTAAAATAAATTTTATTTTTTGATAAATTACCATTTATTAAAGTTTTTTTGCAGAATACTTCATTTACAATAATTATTGTTAAATATTATTTATTAGAAACAAACTTATTTCTAGCAGAAGCCTGAAAGCATTAAAAGCTGATGCCATTGTTAGTAAAACTGAAACTCCAAGACTAAAAAGCAACATTTTAGAGTAAAGCTTTATTTCAAGTAAGTCAAGTTATATATCATTTTTTCAAGAATTTCAATATAATAAAACCGGTCTATTGTCAATATAAGTAAAATAATCATTTTTAAAGCTGTTAGAAATTTTTTTAAGGTAAAAAAATATTTCTTCAGTTTATTACAATCCTTGATATTTGCTTTTTTTGAAAATATATATTTTATATTTAATATGCTCAAATTGAAGACATTGTATAAATTATGTCAGCATCTATTTTTTTTTTAAATTCAACATGGCATAGGGACCAAACAAGTTTTAAAAAAATGATCATTTTCTCAAACTTATTGAAGATATAGCATTATCTTAAGGTAATATTTTTGGTGAATATTGATATTGTCCTTTTATCAGTGTGTGAATAAATAAAATACTTGATAAATAACCAGCCCTAATATGTTCTTGTAAATTTTAATTAAATATTGATTAACATCACATGATCACTATCTTTTATACTAGCACATAATTGTTGTTAAACAAGGCAAAACTCTCCATACAGTAGTGCCACCCTGTGTCAACCAGAGTAATCAATGGATGCCAGAAAGCTTGTGCATAAAATCCCTATCTAATGCCTACTCATCCAATATCCTCAGACTAGTTTCTGGCTTGTGGCCTTCGTCAGATAGGGATTTTATGCACAAGCCTTCTGGCATCCATTGATTACTCTGGTTGGCACAGGGTGGCACTAATGTATGGAGAGTTTTGCCTTGTTTAATAACAATTATGTGCTAATATAAGAGATAGTGATCATGTGATGTTTAGTGATTTAACACGGAATCCTGCCTAATAGGATAGTGGTGGCTATGGTTGTTAAAGAGCCAAAGATACCAAAATGTATAGATACTGAGCTGAGTTCAGACCCATATGACTATATAAGATATTGAGCTTAGATTGAAAATATTATTGTGTTTTCAATTTCATTCTCATAGTTTTGTAGTTAAGTACAGATAAAAGGTGGCTGTTGGGGGATTGCATTAGATCCTAAGATCTAGGTGCAATGCTCTCAGATCTAAGGCTCCTCACTGACGAAGGCCACAAGCCAGAAACTAGTCTGGGGATATTGGATGAGTAAACACTAGATAGGGATTTTATGCACAAGCCTTCTGGCTTCCATTGATTACTATGGTTGGCACAGGGTAGCACTACTGTATGGAAAGTTTTGCCTTGTTTAAATATTGATTAAATATATTTTTTGCATTCAATAGTCGGTTGGGCTCAGCAAAAGTTGAAAATAACAATATTTAATTTAGCAACTTAAAAAAAATATCCTTAAAGCTAAGGTAAATTTGATGACACAATTGGTTTGGCATCAACGTAAAGATTCTTATTGATGACTTTTTTAATTTCTTAAATAGAAAACAACAATCAATTTCCATTTCTGGATATAATTCCTTATAAGATAGAAATTAAACACACACTGGCAGATAATCTATATTTTCTTTTTACTACCAACCAGTTCAATTATTTTCTATGGCTAATACTCTTACTAATAGATGATTTTTGACTATGGATACAACATTATTAACAAATAAAAGATATTAACAATTTAGAAATTAAACAAAAAAGTAAGCACTGATAAAGTGAATAATGCTTTCAATAAAAATAATTTATACTGGTTACAAAATTGATAAAATATAACAACAGCCCAACGATAAAATATTAAGCAAACTTATGATATCCACTGGACAACTTGATTAAACATAGAATCAGTGCCAGGATGAAACACATTCTTACAATTATAAGAAAAATAATCAAAAAAGCATCAACTATTTTATTTACATGTTAAATTAAGGTACCATAGTATCAATTTGAATGAAAGTTATATTCTGGCAAAAACTGATAATTAAAATTCAGAGATTAGAGATTTTTTTAAAAAGCCCAATAGCAGATTCAAAAGATGCAAATTGAATAAATTAAATTCTATTTTAAAATATATATATATATATATTAAAAGCAAAATATATATATATATATTTTTATGGTTCTCAGCCAAGTCTTTGAGAATAAAAAATAAATAAATAAAGATCTAAAAGAATATATACATTTTTATAAATTAAAATAAATATTTATGTTTTAAGTGATCACACTAAAAAATTATCTACCCAAAATTATCCTTATATATTTAAATGGTAAAGTTTTTAATTGTGTTTAAAATACATAATAAAAGAAAAAGAGACTAATGTCTCTTTCAAAAAGTTTTAAGTGCAGATGGTACTAGTATTTTAAATAGTTTTCTGCAATATGTTCAAAGTTTTCTATTTAATTATTATGAACACAACCATACATATATTAATAAACAAATTTCACTTTATACAAAAAAATATTGCTGCATCATCTACATACTATTGATACCATAAAATTATCCACATTCCTGATTATGTTAAAATTTTTAATATAAATTTGTTTTATTACTTCATAATTTAAATTTTTAAGATCTAATAACCAAAACTAAATTATAAAATTGCATTAAAAAAATAAAACATTTTATATTAAAAATTAGTTTAACCAAATGAGTAAAATTGTTGTACTTCCGGTTATCAATTTGGTGCTAAAAAATCACTTGACCCTTTCGACAACTGACCCTATAATTATTTTTTTTATTAATGTTTTGTGTAAATATTTAATTCATTGTATGCATATATACAGATAATATATACATGGAAAGGGAATCTTTAAATAATCCATTGCAGAATAAAGATCTCTCCGATAGTTCTACAAAGAACAGTAAAGAAGGCTTTACAAGATTTACCAAATGCTGGGTGATAAGAGATTTAATAACTTTTCCTGTTTTTGTTTTATATTCTAAGTGTTTAGTTAGATTATTCATTTAGCAAAATAATTTTGTTTAACAAGTTGTGATAATTATTGAATGAAAACCCTAAGTCTGATTAAAATCTAAAAAACAAAGATGATGGATATATCATGTAGATGTGCTAGCCATCATGTCAAGAGGCTTACATATATACGTAACAGATTAAAAAGGCAGAAAAAAAATACAATATTCTATATGTTACAATATTGAAAATCATTTCTGGAAATCAAATAAATATCATTTGTCTAGGATTCTGAATGTTACAATCATTACTAAAATGATATATTACTTTGCTGTTATCTTTTTTTTTTATCTTCAAAATTTTGGTGGTTCCATAACAGACTATTCAAACAAAATGTATTATCTTATAATATGCCCCTTCCCCCTAAAAAAAACAAAAAAAAAAAAACAATTACAATCTGATTATTTGTACTAAAGTTCAATTTAATAATTATTCTGAACAATCAACTAGTTTGTTTACTTGTTATCCATGCATTTTTAAAAATCTGTAACACTATTTTTCTCATACACTTTATGAAAATGTTAAATGGGGACCTATAAAATCAAATTTATATTAAGTACCCATTTACACAATTACATATAATAATCAATCACAACATTTTATCTTAGTTATCCATTCTTTGAATAGTAAACAGAATGTATTCTAAATCTTCCAATAAATATTGACTTCAAGTTACTGATGCCTAAAATGACAAAGATTAGCAGTCATATCCACTTTCACAACATCCAAATTTTTCTTGGTTCGCAATCTAGTTTCAGTTTATCTTCTGCAGCATTAATTTTTTTATTATAAGATTATAAAATCAGTATCCAACAAATTTATTGCTTTGCCATGGTTATGATTATAAAGGTCAGTAATACTATAAAAAATCATTAGCATTTTAAAAGTTCTCTTATCAGATGTGTCTATCTTTCAACATTATATCACAATTTGGTCGTGCTTATTTTTATTTTCTTTCATTCCATCTGGAATTATCCTTAACTATTGACACAATTACCAAATTTAAATAGAAAATAGTAAAAAAAGTGCAAAGACAAAAAATAGAACATAAAATAATAAAATATCAAAAGCCAAAACTAATAAAAAATATATAAACTCTCATCATGAAATAAATATCTAAACTCAATATATATTTCAATATAAAAGTTGTAATCAGTAATGAACATGGTTTGCATCTAATTATGATGCTTTAGACATGTTACAATCAAATACATTAAATATCAATCATGATTTATAGTAAACATATTTACATTTCTAGCATATACTTTTTAATAAAGAGCTTTATTAATTAAAGTCATAACCCATCTTATGGGCATTTCCAAAACATTTTTAATTTTTAGTAAATTCCCAACCCTATAGAAAAAGTCTTCACCACCATCAATTTCAGTTATTATTGATCCACTGCAGGATGAACCTCTCTTCAAGTTTAATCCTGTTTCTCTTCTCCACAATACACTGGCAAACTTCCTTATTTCACCCTAGATCTCCTAAAATTTCCTGGGATCCACTTTTAAAATCTCAACTGTCCACCTATTATCATCCTTTCTAGCAATAAGTCCAGCCCAGATCTATTTAAGTCTTTTAATTCTTTTAATGATGTTAATAATACCTGTTTGTTTTATTATACTTCCTTTTGATCTCTTTTTCCATAACATGCATCTCTCCATACTTCATTGAGTGGTCTGAAGTCTCTGTATTGCTCTTCTATTAGGTGTCCAAATCAGATTCATAAGTAAAAAATGGTGAACTATATTTATTTAAAAATCTCCCTTTTAAAACACATAGGTATTTTCTTTTTAATATCAAGTTATTTCTAGCAAAAGCACTCCACCCAATTATGTTTCCATTTGTACTAATAAAGTGACCAAGATATTTGTAATTATTAATTTCTAATTCATCATTATCAATCTTTACTTTCTTCCTCTGACAAAATCCATTGAACATTACTTTAGTCTTTTAAGCATTTATGTTTGTCCTACTTTCTTACTTTCACCGGATAACTCTTTATGATATTTCCTGAAGCTCTAACACATTATTTAGTAAGTCAAATTTTAATATATATAAAAACTTTCTATAAACTGGTTCAGCTATCCTAAATGATCTTTGAAGAAAGCCACAGCAGATTCAGAATCACGATGAAATTGACATTTGGCATCAACAAGCATTAAGAATTGCACATTTTCAGGATAATAATTATTGGATATTCTAACAATCAATAAATTCATAATAATCATTGTATTCACAATGGAGACATCAAAGCTATTTGCAATAAGTTCTTATATACCTCACCATGATACTTTTGATCCAAGTCATAAATATCAATAAAATAAATTTGTACCAGAGTTTTCTTTGTCTAAAATAAATATAACATGGTTATAACATGGATCTCATGATGCAGCAGTAGTGTACTCATCTGCTATGTCTATGATCCAAGTTCAAATAAGAGTCAAAACAAAACATTAAAATATTTTAACATTCTAACCATTTAGATTTTTATTTTAGATATCTAGCCCACAGCTCCATTCATGTCAATCAGTAAATGGGTATTTACCTATTCTAAAATAAAAGGTAAAATAAGAAAGGAAAATGCTCAAATTCTCATTTTCCAACAATTGGCAAGCCTGAAAAATAGTGTCTTCTTCTTCACTATCTTCTATGAAAATTATTTAAAGGCTGTTTTACTTTTTCATCTGTAATATTTAGCAAGGAAAAATAATTTCATCACTTGGTTGTATCATAGTACTGGCTGTCACTATTTTATGCTGATAAGTTTAACATAAATGAAATCTTAGTTTTAATAAAATTTTGTCTTTCATTGACAATATTAATTCTGAAGATTTAATTATTTCCTTACATTTGAGCTCTGTAATTAGATATCAGTTGTAAAAGCAGTTGAAAATGAAGTTTTAGACAATAATGTCAAAGGGATTTTTTCTTTATAAATTATTGAAAACTTCAATTCATCATAGAATTCTTACAAAGACTTCAAACATTATCATAATACAAACTTTAATCATCAAATTGATTTTTTCCCAAAGAAGAATTCATTTTTCACTAAAAGTTGTAAAAGTATACACATAATACTGATATAAAAATTATTATCAAGAGAAAGTGAAGCATTACCCAATAAGTTTGAGTACCTCAAACTATAGATATAAGTAAATGCATTTTATAATAATGCAAACAACAATCAAAGTTTAGAATTCTTCTACTTTCTTTGATGTATAATAAAATGCTACAGAAATCATAAATTTAAATATATGATTATACTTTACTGAAAATTAAAAACTTTTAATAGAAATTAAATTTATAGAGTTGATAAAGAAAAAAATAACATTAATGTTACCTAGCTAGATGTATGAGAAGAAGTTCAGCCTGAGGAATAAGTTGTTTATCTTGGAGCATACCCCAATTTTCCTCTTCTCTTGTACTAGGATCAACCATCTTCAAGGCTTTAAATGCAGCACCTAAAATATATATATATAAAAAGAAACAAATCACTTTGATATGCTTCTCATCGTACTCTGAAATTACCAATACTTTTCTGGGAATTTATTAAAAATATCTTGTGATAAATTATTTAAATATCTTTTCTTTTTTACATATTTTTAATAGAAACGTCTGAAATTTAAAGAATTCATCATAACTAATGCATATATGAAATCAAAAGTCATTCTTATTAATAAAACATGAATAAAATGGAAAGAATGTGAAAGTCAAGATTCACTTAACCATTTACCAAGGCTAATAAATTTGTGCTGTTTTTACAATTTCCTCCAAAATGGCAAGAATTTTGACACTATTTTCATCAGAAACTTCCAGAATAATTTCTACACTTTATAAAACTGATAACAATATTGACTAGACTTGGTCTCTTTTTTTATCAATGAGCCAAGACTGTGAGCTAAAAACTTCACTGCCTATATTATTAATTGCTCAGTAAAGCATTTGGCATTTAACATAAAGTAATTTACTTTAAAGTGCATACTCTTAAACTGTTTCTTATTATTGCTATGTATAATCTTTTTTCTTTAACCTTCTGAAAATAAACCTAATAATGCATTAATAAAAAAAAAAAATATTTGTGCAATAATAATGTAAGACAGTTTATTAAATATAATATAATCTCTTCTATTATTATGATAATACACACTCATGTTTGCTATCAAAATCTAAAATGTAACTATCTTACTTGTGTTCTTTATGGTTCCTCTAAATTAAGGATAAATGCATAATTAATTGTAATAATCCCAAGATAAAAAAATAAAGATTATAAATATTTATTCACTTTATAATATTGACCTAAGAAATATATATGTATAATAAAAATATATTATTTCCATGTTAGAAAAAAATTAATGTAAATATGAACAACATGAATGAAAATTTATATATTTGTATATCAATATATATAAATAAGTAATTTTTGGTTAAACCGTGTATCATGTTTGCTTACTTCCTAACATTTTGACAAAAAAAAATGGTTAACTTTTCATGGAAAAACTATTAGATCTCAAATAATAACAAGATTGAATGTGAGGTAAAGAATGAAACAGAATATGAAGTAGTTTAGCATTTAGAATATGTGAATTAACAAAAAAGACGGAACATGAAATAGTTGATCATTCAGAATATGTGAATTAACAAAATGTTTGTTAATTCACATATTCTGAATAATCAACTACTTCATGTGCAATCTCATTCTTTACCTCACAGTCAATCTCGTTACTATTTGCGATCTAATGATTGTTCTTTGAAAAGTTAACCTTGACAATGGCAGAAGTTATTTCGTCAAAAGGTTGGGAAGTAAGCAAAAATCACATATGGTTTAACCCAAAAACTACTTTATTTACATCATAAAACTGTGAAAACATTAAATATAATATATATATATATATGCATATATATATATAATTTAATAATAAATTATGTAAATATAAAAGGAATAAAAATCAAAATATTGAATTTTTTATTTATGAACTTATGAAAGTAGGCAAATTTTACGTACATTAAATTGGTTTATTAATTAAAAAAATAATCATAATACAAAATTAGATAATAAAAATGAATATCTTCATCATTTGTAAATAAAGTTCAATCTAAATTAATTTTAAATATACTTAAAGATAAATACAATATTTCATTGTGTGTTCCTGGAAATGTAAATAGACTAATTAATAATTCTAAGAGTGTTATACCTAAAATGCAAAGAAGTAATATAATTTATCAAATTATATGTAGTAATAAAAAATCATATATTGGGAAAATCAATATATTCTCTGGGAAAAAGAATAAATGAATCAATTATTATATAATCATGTAAAAAAAAAAAAAAAACCAATAAATAATCAATTAAATACTGCCTCAATATTCTTTGATCATGAAATATCTTGTAATTTTAAATTTACTTTTAATATAAATGATACAAAAATATTAATGGAAGAAAGAAATCATAAAAAGAAAAAAATTAAGAAAGCAATATTGATAAATAAATTCAAAGATAATATAATAAATAGAGAAGCAGCAAATACCGACATACACAGCTCATGGAAAATCACGATATTAAACTTCCATATTACTTTACAGTTGATAAAGATTACTACGTAACTGAAATCACTATAGATTAATTAAGATATATATTTTATTATTTTTACTGTTAAAATTATTTGGAACTTACATATATACATGGATATACAAAAAAATTTCATAATCCATTATTTCTCTTAGGATCTGAGAAAATAAATGATACTAAAAAAAAAAATAGTACCTTAAACTATTAAAAATTATAGATAAGGTCAATTTATTTAATGAATATTCATTGTAATTCAAAACACCCTACATCTATTCTTTGTAATACCTATTTTAGTAATCTCATATAACTTTTAATGTTTTAATATCATACCATGCTTATCAACTTTATAACAAATCCATCATAAATAATATTTAAAAAACCCTTGTTTATTTGAGTGCTATTGATATTTGATTCATCATGTCTTCATTTTGTGCAATAAAATAGGCTTTTTTGATTTTTTCATTCTATTATTTCTGCCTTGCAAACCATTTCCGCAATATGTGGACCAAACTCATGTCCATGTTCTTTTTGTGATTACAAAATACAGACACGTTTGTAGAACTAGCTTTAGTTTTGCTATATGATGTTATGTTATTCTCAGTCTTAAGTTCATCTTATTTTCCAGTAGTCTATATATTTATATATGGGCAGACAGTGGTTATATCCCACTGCATAAATGACATTAGATTAGTCTATCTTATCTATGGCACTATTAATTCATTTATTCAAAATCATATAGCTAAAGTTCACATTAAACTTCTCACTGCATATCACACCAATTTAATTTCAAGTGCACATGGTAATGGCATGTATTTCTTATCACTTTTATTTTTTTCTGCTTTATACATATTATTTATTTTAAAATGCTCTACATAATTATATATTAATTTTACAAAAATGCATTTTAAAACATAAAATATGTGCAAAAAATTAGAAATAATAAGAAATGGATGTCATTACTATACATATTGAGAATCGAAAAAAAATTAGTGTAATACATGCAGAAAAATTTAATGTAGGGTTTAGGATATTATAGCTTTAAATAAATAAATTAATAATGCCATAGATAAAGTAGATAAGATAGATTGATTTAATATCATATATGCAGTAGGGTGTAGCCAATCCGATTGTCCATATATAAATATATATATTGTAATGGTCACTTCGATCTTTTTTTTTTGATCACCGAGAGTGCCACTGGGTCACTAACAGAAAAATGGGATGAATCAAGTTTTTATATGAGAGATGTAAAAAGCAAAATGAAAATGTTCGGTAGATTGCAGTTTATAGATAATAAAAGAATAGCCAAAATAGTATTTAATTGGGTTATGAATAAAGGGCAGGCAACAAGATGGTTGAGAAAGCTAATGTGATATGCAGAAGATTTGGATAAAGAATTTATGTCAGTATACTTACAGAAAAGGTGCGATGATTGTGTTAGGAGAATTGTTGAGTATTATAGACTTAAGGAATGGTATAGAAGGATAGATGCATTAATAAAGAATAGGGAGTTGGAGAGATGGAGAACTGGTATGGAGAGTAAAAAGGATTTAAATATTTATAGAAGTAAATAGAATATTGGGTGCGAGTTAATTTATGATAATAGCAAGAAAAATAGTATACTGTTTAAGGCTAGAACGGGATCTTTAGCAACAAGGAAATATACACATACATGGAAAAATGTGGGTGATTTAGTCTGCAAGCTGTATAAGGAAGGCATAGAAAATATTAGACATCTGTTAATTGAATGTAAATGCCTGAAAGCAGAAAGGATACAAATAATGAAGTTGTGGAAGAATAAATATAAACAAGGTGATTATACAGAAAGTGGGTTACTGTTTATTATGCTGGGTTTGGGAAAAGATAAGAAGGATTTAGATATAAAGGCCATGGAGTTGACAAAGATTACGTTGTGGAAATGGGATGGAGCAGGATAGAGAATAATATAGAAAAACTTAGGGCGGGGCATGGAAAGGGAAGTTAAAGTGGCTAACCGGTTTCTCTGGACATAGTTGCTGAGAGATTCACATTACATCATACAAAACTTAATTTATGGAGATCCAAAAGTTAACGATGATGATCAATGCTACCAGCTAAATCCAGGGAAAGAAAGAGATCTTTAACATTATTCAGACAATTGAGAAAAGAACACAGAAACAAACTCTAACCAAAATAATTATAAACAATTTTAAAGTTTATTAAATCTAAAATAAATATTAGTCAAACAAAGCATGAAAATTTGACCGAAATTTCTCCAGCAGGTTCATCAGAGAGTGTATGAGAGCAAGGTAACATTTAACATCCTAGTAAATAAGTTCGTTTTCTCACCTAAGAATTAAAAGGGATTTATAATGACTTCCTGCTAGCGATTTATATAAACAAATTCCAGTTTCCTTTATTTAGAGATTTCAAAACAAAATAATCTTGTACGAAATACAACGAATCAGCGCAGAGCGATCTTTTCCTACAACCCGGCATAAATCTCAGGATATTATAGGAGTGTCATTTGCCTACAAACACTCATGAATCATCATGTTTAAGAGCATCAAGATTGACTCCAACAAAAGTAAAAAAAAGAATACGATAGTACATAATCTGAAACATAGAAAAACCAAGCTATTGACTAAGAAAAACAGAACAATACATTCTCTAAATCACTAGCCAAAAGATTTACGGTCTGCAGAAAATGCAAACCAAGATTGTCTAAATTAATTACCATGAAAGAATAAGGGAAAGGTGAGTTAAAAGAAAATTACTAATATCTGCCCAAGCATTTATCAAGAGTTCATAATATAAAAAGAAGAAAACATTAAACATATAAAATATAAACTAGCAATACACACTAGGATAAATAAATTTTAAAATATGAAATCTTAAAAGACTCCATAAAATACATAATAAAATAATTAGGATATTTAAATGAGTATGTATAACTTATTATATAAACAGGTTTCTTTTTAGATTAAGCTGAGACTTTAACATAGTGATTTAAACCATGAGATTTAAGCCCTGGTTATAATATGAAAATGTTTGTTTATTTCGAGGCATAATGTCCTGTCTGGCTGGTTTCTTCCAGAGGGGTAACGCACAGTTTATTTCTACCTAGAGTTCATCTCGAAGGTTTTGATTTCCATTTATTTATCTGTTCAGGAGTCTGAAGGCAATCATTGGGATCAGTTCTGGACTAGGCTTTTAGGTCATGTTTTTGAAGGCACAATTATGAAGCTCCGGGTTCATTTTTGGGTTGATTTAGCACTGCATATTATTATTAAGGTTCTTTACCGTGCATATTTTCTGCATCCTGGATGTACGGTCGCTATTTCCAATAACTTAACGTATTTACTTCTTATATTAGCGATTAGCTAAGCAAGTCTTCTTTAGCACAGCAAGCAGCAAATACTATTAGCAGTCCACAGAAATCTAACTTAGGCAATCTACGCTGAGCAATTAGCAAATATAAAAATTAGAAAAGCAATCTGAAAAAGAATCACAATAAAAATAAAAATAATAATCATCAAAACCCTGTGACTATTTAGGTCAATTGTTATCTCCTGTCTCATCTTTAATTAAAAGTTTTGACCAGGGTAAATCTATCTCCCGCTTAATCTTAATTTTTAAAAAAAAAAAAAATCCAACCAGGATTCTTATCTATTTTCAAACATTAATTAAATTTAAGTAAATGAAAAAATAAGTCTCAGCTTTTAAAATAGATTATAATCAAAACTTTTTTTACATTAAAATGCTTTTACAAATAGATTAAAACTTTGTATTTTTATATTGGACTATTTCATCATCTAAGTGTCTTTAAAAAAATTTAACTTTAAATATTCCAGTGCAATACTAACTGTTTGATGTGCTATTACTAACAGTTGAATATATTTGGAATATTTAAATAAAATTAAATTTTTCTAAAGACATTCAATACTCATATTAGATGATGGAAATAGTCCACTATAAAAATACAATTAGAACACCATCATCACAAAACTTCAGGAAAAGATTAAAACTTTGCTTGCTTTTAATTACTGTAATGAAAAAAAACAAGCATCAAAAGAAAATTATTTTAAGCTAAAATCTATTTAAAAAATAAAATCACAGTATTTCAAAATATAAACTAGTATGTGTGTTATTGCGCATACTTTTAAAACAAGAAAACAAATTATAAGATACAAGGCCTTATAGTGATATTTTCTGTTCTTTTATATTTTAAAATATTGGACTTTTGAAGCGGAGAAATCTCCGATTCAATATACTATGGAAAACTAAGATGAATTTAAGAATGAGAATGATATAGCAATTGCTTCACACAAAAAAAATATGAATACAAGTTATATCCAGATATCATTGAAATGGTTTGCAATGTAACGGGATATATATACGTTACATTTAAATTTTGGTACTTAAATTTTTTTGTAAATATCTAATAATGAATTAAAAGCACAGATGTTCAAAATGCACAAATAATGAGTTATTAATTTATTAATAAGTTTCATTTAAATATTGAAATAAAATAAGCTTAAAAAATTTTTTTTAGAATCGAAGTAAAGATTCTAATCTTAAAATAAATATAATAAAAAACCTTTTAATCTTAAAAATAAAATTACTAACAGGTCCTTAGGGCAAAATGACCATTAAAAAAGATTACTATGAAATAGATAAGAGTCGAGAGACAGAAACAAAAGACTTGCTTTTCCCGTCCAAGATATATACACAGGCCACAAAGGAAAATCTACTTAATATGTCAGATGGATCCGCGCATTCCTAGATAAGACGCTTCAGGACTATAAAAGGAAAAAATTCAAAAAAAATAATGAATTAGATTAGAATTTTGAATTCGTTTTGTCATTGCTGAAAAGTAAAAAAAATTAAAAAGTTATGTCGCTGTTACCAAAAATGTAATTGTTTAATCGCGCTTCCCTCGGTTCAGCCAGCAGCCTCCATCCCCACAGATCTCAGGATCGAACCACTGGAACCGTCTTCATAAAGCGTCATAAGTCTTCATAAACCATCATCGTCCGCAAGAAATGACCCTTGCATAAATTCAGATCTTCATCGCGAAGGAATGAGCCCGGAGAAAGGAAAGTATAAATTATAAAGAATAAAAATGAACTATAAACTCACTTTAATTTAAAATCTCCGAACTTTATTTTTCTTTAAATATGAACTATAGATTTTCTTTCCTGATCAAATCTAAACTTTATTTTACAAATTTTGCAATTTTAAAAGTCTTATCTAAAATTTAAACATAATCTTTTTAAAATATGTATTATATTTTTTTATTTATGCTTAGTATAAGATCTGTTTGTAATAGGGTAGGAGTTTGCAATTGCAAACATAAATTTAAAGATAAAAGCAAACACGTATCATTATTTGTGCATTATTAGATTTTAAAAATAGGTCAAATATATTATTTGATGTAAAAATAAGTTGAATGCAGTGTATGATTTTAAAATAAGTTAAATACCCTAAACTAAATATTTTTTTTTGTAATAAATTAAATTAGTAAATTGACTTAAATATAAGTTGAGTGTAGATGGCTGCTTAGACTCATTTAAATATATGTTAGTTTAAAGGGTTTTTTATTTCAGACTATTTGTTTCGTAGTTGTGTCAATGCTGGTGGAGAGATATATGGATGTTTATATCAATGTAATGTGAAGTGTGTTAGCATACAGGGCAACGTGCCCAACTGAATACATGAGCCCAAAGATGTAGTCATGGCATTGAAATGGATGTGGAGTACTTCCCACGACATTGACCTCTTTCAGCTCTATGGATAGGGACTATAAGTCAGCAAGATAGACCACTCTCCCATCCATACGTAGCGTCTTCTCTTTATTATTTTATATGCATGATTCCTTCACCAGACAGACGCACAGTTCTGTACTAGACGAAGGTCATGTTCTTCAAATAATATTATGTTGTCAAATGCACATTCCTATCAATGTGGTTTTATGCTAACATGTTCACATTGCATTGGTTGTGGATATATATCGGGAAGTGAGCATTGGTGTGGCTGCGGACTTTTAGCCTGGAATCAAATGTTTTGAAAATCTTTTAAGTGCGTCCTCTAGGTGGCCTATCTATGCTCAATATTCTAAGATTAAGAATTAAAGTTAAAAAATAATAATAATAATGAAAAATAAAGCATAATTTTTTTTATAGTAATTATTTTTCAAGTTTGTTTGTTATCACCTATATATATGTGAATAAAATCTTTTGTGTTATTACTATTGGCAGTGATCTAATTTTTTTTTTTTTAATCTTTATTAAAAATATATTTTAATAAATATGTTTTAAACCTCTGCTACTCCATGAGCTAGTGGCAAGCGCTAACAGTCAATAAAAATAAGGGTTGGATTTTTTTTAACTTGTATGTCTGCCTACTATATAAATTTTCCAGGTTTGAATAGCCTGGTGGTACTCTTGTATGGCAGATACGATGAGATTCCACCTCTTCCCCGACCATTATAGCAAATAAAAATATAGTAAAAAAAGAAAAACAAAGAAATTTGGTTTACTAGACAAAGTAAACACTTAATGATTTGGAGAACCAATAGTATTCAAATAAATAAACAACAGGACTTTTAAATGTTATTTAACAGTAGTATTGTATAATGTTGATAGCCATGTATGCTGTTAATGCACTAAAAATATACTAGAATACTAAAATAAATATTAAAGTATAAACTCTGTTATATAAATATATCATTTAATATTACAGTAGTACCTATGACAAAAAAATCAGAATTAAATCTTATTTTTATTTAAAATCTCTTATTGATTTTTGCTTCAATTTGCAGTAGGGTGCTTAGAACATTTAAAAATTTTGGTAATATTGACACATTTTTTTATCACTTCTTACTGATTCAAATAGTAATAATAGTTTGATTAAATTGGAAGAAAATGGTTGCCTGCTAATTTAAGAAATTCAAGTTAAAACATTTTTTATTTTGATTCTTAATAAAGTTAAATTAACTTTTTTTTTTTTTTTTTTGACAATGAAATATTTTTTTGCATTTCTAAATAAGTTCATAAAGGTAAAAACAAATTTGACAAATTTAGCAAATGAAATTGTTAGAAAATTATTCTGTATATATATTATGAAAATTTAATTACTGTAACATTATTTAATAATGAATAAAATAATTATATGTACATTTGTATGGTGTTTCACATTTTAAAAAAATAAATCATATATAGGGTGACCAGGTTAGTTCAATCAAAAATCGGGACATAACGACCAATCATTTTTACAGGATTGATTCATTTTTTATAAAACTCCATTCCTGTGTATATTCATTGCTGTAAGTACACTTCCTCTTTGGCATATTGTCTATTGTTTAGGGTTATTAATATTCCTATTAATTTTATCACTATAGAAAATTGATATCAACAAAGAACTAGTAAAACTACACTGTCAATCAAAGCAGGTGCAAGTGCAGTTCAAATTTTAGCCTACAGAAATCCAATGGCAGATGAGGTTGGATGCGAGAACACGTCTAGCTTGAGAACCCAACCATATAACGTAATAGGATCTTTGTTTTGGTGTTAGAATTTGTCTGAAGTTTTTATAATATTACTGTAGAGACTGAAATTGGAATGGGCAGAGAGGACCAAGAAACTATCATTTTTGCAATGAATTATTTATGTAAGATAAATAATAATTATGAATATTTGAAAATTGGGACATACAACAGTTCCAAAAAAACATTTCGGGGACACTAGAACATCTAATCAAAAATAGGGACAAATTCCGAAAAATCAGGATGTCTGGTCATCTAATCATATAGGAAAATGTTATGTTAGGATCTTAATTTATCAATGATCAATATAATGAACTGATCACATGATCAATATAAGGAACAATAAATAAATGACAATATACGGAACAGTTAAAAAAAATAAACAACATGTATTTCTAGGAGATTAGTTTTTGTATCAAAGAAAACATATGAAAAATACAAAAAATGGCATATATAGAAATAAAGAAAAAGGTTTCATTATATATAGTTTTATACAATGTGTTTAAGAAAATCAAGTCATGCATTATGTGACTTAATTTAATAAGCTTGTAATTTAATAAGCTTGTATTACAAATCTGATATAATGAGTGTGCTAATAGCTCTAAACAAACTTTTCCGCTAAATGCCACAAAAGAAAGCATTTAAAATCTGTCTAGAATTATCCCTATCCCCAAACTGGTTTCGAGCTATTGGCTCTCATCAGTGAAGCACTAGGACATTCAGACACTAGATCCAAAATACCAACTCAAGTTTATCTAAGACTTAACTATTAAGTAAAAAATCTGAAATTTTCAGACACCTATATGTCTTCAAATCCATGTATCTAACTTAAATAGCTGTATGAGTCTGAATAATTTTCAGCTACACCATATATTAATAGCCTTAGCAATATAACATTGCCAAACCCTCAAAAGCAAAACTATAATAGTAATAAAATCAAGTCCTACACCATGTGACTTAACTTATATTGCTAAGGCTATTAATATATGGAGTAGCTGAAAATTATTCAGATCCATATAGCTATTTAAGTTAGATAGCTGGATTTGAAGACATATAGGTGTCTGAAAATTTCAGATTTTCTACTTAATAGTTAAGTATTAGATAAATGCTGGGCTTGAGTTGTCATTTTAGATCTAATATCTAAATATCCTAGCACCTCACTGACAAGAGCCAATAGCTCGAAATTGATTTGGGGGTAGGGATAATTCTACATTGAGATTTTAAATGCTTTCACTTGTGGCATTTATCGGAAAAGCTTGTTTAGAGCTATTAGCATGCTCATTATATTAGTTTGTAATATAAGCTTATTAATTTATGGTACGTGATGTATGACGTGATTTTATTACTATTATAGTTTTGCTTGAGGCTTTGGGGAAGTTATATTGCCAAGGTTATTAATATATGGTGTAGCTGAAAATTATTCAGATTCATATAACTATTTAAATTATTAGCTGGATTCGAAGACATATAGGTGTCTGAAAATTGCGGATTTTCTTCTACTTAACAGTTAAGTATTAGATAAATGCTGGCCTTGAATTGGTATTTTGGATCTAGTGTCTGAATATCCCAGCATCTCATTGATAAGAGCCAATAGCTTGAAATCGGTTTGGGGATAGGGATAATTCTAAATAGAGATTTTAAATGCTTTCTCTTGTGGCATTTATCAGAAAAACTTGTTTAGAGCTATTATCACACTCATTATATTAATTTTTTAAAAAAAATATTGATGGCAAAGTTTAAAGTTTTTTTATCAAAATAAAAAAAAATATTCAATTTGAATTTAGGCAGCTTAGAATTTTTCTTCATGATTTACTTTTTTTCAAATACTTTTTTTTTTTATTGGATACAAGGGAGTAAAGATATTTGAATTTAATTCTAGCCACTCCCCAAAAATGAATTAGCTCTTGTAATCGAGCAATAAAATTGGTCAAATGTCAATTTCTTTTATATGTATATAATTTTAAATATGTGAAAATAATTTTAAAAATTGTATTCTATGGTTAAAAATATTTTTATATCTGATTTTAAACATGCCCATTTTTAAATAAAAGATCGCAATTTAAAACAGTTTGCATTAAGACTTTATATAATCCATTTTTTAAATATCTTGTCAAGTTTTGTTTAAAATATGATTTAATTACTTTTTTTTTTTTTTAAATAAATAGCGAACAATGAAAAAATAAATAGATAAATTTCAGCACAGTAAAAAATTCAAAAAAATAAAATCTCAACTTTTCTCTAACCTGAAAATAAGTTTCCAGCAAATTGTAAACCATATTGATGTGTTGAAAGATCCCAAGCAATACTGCTACTAGTTAACAAAGATAAAATAAGAGCTAATGGCCCTGAGCCTGCACCTCCCTCAAGAAATAATTGTTGTCTAGATGTAGGTATTGAAAGTCGTCTTCCAGGTGATTTGTAAAACGAATCTCTTGGTGACATAATAAAGCCAGGATGACATCCCCAAGCTTGTGCATACTGCGTGACTAAATATTCTTCAGACAAAAGACACAACGCCTGACAACAACCATACTAAAAAAGAGAATGTGAGAGATCAATCTGATGAAAGAAGTAAAGATATAATTAATACTGATTTACTTCAATTTTTTAAAAAGAAAAAAAAATTTTTATAAAATGTAAGTAAATGCTTTAATATAAGATGTAATTCTATATAATGTAATATGATTAACTCATAATTAATATTTAAATAAATTTACATTAAATAAATTAATTTTATTCATATCCACTTTTACAACTATGACTATAAGAGATATTTTGGATATGACTAGAGTAATAATGACATTTCAACAATGCTTTCATTTTTGCATACATGCTGAAAAGATTATGATTATATTTTTTACCCAATGCTATTACTATCAGTAACTTTAATCCAATGTTACTTCAATGACAGTTTATTTGATCCCCAGCTTGTAATTATGGCTTTGAAGGCTTGGCTGAAAGATGACAAAAACCAGCATTTGATTGTTAGTTTGACTTAATCTGCTTAATCTCTAGTAAACAAAATAGCTATAAGAGAAATGAGTTTAAAGCAGATTTATATGAATCAAGAAATCTATTTTTAATTTATTGTTCATCTATTACATTCATTTCAACATTGAAATTTTCTTTTAATTTCCAGGATGGTTTACACTATTATAAATTTTATTCGGAATACCATTCAAATTTAGCCTTTCCATCCAACAATTTTTCCAATGTAATATGATAATTATTTGATGGTAATAGCAAAAATCTTATTAGTCTGATATTTAGCATTTCTTGATTCATTTCTTCATCCTATGATATGTTTTCAAAAAATTACCAATTAATGGGAAAGCAATGAACAATGCTTGTTTACTCATTCTACTGCTAAGGCATTGAAAATTTCTATTACCATTGTATATATGTGATATGAACATGTCAATATATATAATAATTGCAATTGTTTTAGTAGCTGAATTTCTTGAAAACCTAATCTAATTATTAAATACTTTTATTTGCCAAAATCAAAAACATTTTGGTAAGTATTAAATTCTATCTTATTGACATTTGAACCTTAATCAGAAATTGCCCTCTTTTATGTTTAATAGAGAAAAGTGAAGTTGATTCATTTAAAATAATTCCAATTTTTCTTTACTCACCTATTATTCTTAAATTTATATATTAATTAATCATTTGTTATACTTGAAATTAATTGGCTTCCAAATGGATACTTTATCACCTAGGGAATCATTTTCTATCTTTAATATAATTTTGAATTTTTTATTGTTAAATTTTTACTACTTATTTTTTGAGGCAAATATGCTTTCTTAAGATATATGACCCAGATGCTGAAGGTGCTTTTGAGAACAACATTTTACTGACATTCTTCCAGCATTTGATATCAGCTACTTTTATCAATTTAAACACTTAAATTTAAATAAACCAATTTCTATAGAGCTGATTATGATTATAATTTTTGAACACTTATACACAATTTTTAGCTTTGTAATCTTCCATGATATATCTAAAACAATTTATAAATTACTCTTCATCAGTATAAAAGTGTAAACTTGTGGCATAGATTTTTAAAAAAAACTTGATATCTTTCCATTTGTGCTGCTTCTTTACAAAATAAAATAAGTTCAAATATAGCTAACTTAATTATTTTTGAAATTTAAACTATAGTAGATTGAAGATAGTTACAGTCACCTAACAGAAAATTGTTGCTTTAAATTTCAAACATTGTTGAATTAGCTGTATTTTTAATGTAATATTTATGTGCATTAATAAATACATTGTACCATATCATTCATGCCAAATATATATAGCCATACATTGATATAACAGTTTTGTATCCGATTTAAAAACTGATTACAAGCTTTGGTAAAATCTTTCTAGTTGAGCATAATAACAAAAATTCATCCAGCACAACATTAGTTAATAATTAGATTATTGCCAGAATCACCTATCATTATTAATTAGCATAGTTTGATTATTCTAAGTATAATCTTAATGTAGTAATATTGATGAAATGCTATATTTCTTATAATAATCACTCTTATTTATTTCTTAGATTTAATCACAAAATAATATTGGCTAGCACCAATCAGTTTTATTTGTTTTGAATAAGAATGTTTCTCTATTCTCCAGAATAGATTCTTCTGGATTTGAAAAACTGATTTGATCTATTTTAATAAAATACTATAATTTGGAAGCATTTTGAAATATCTTCCGTACATTAGGTGACTCACAATCATATGTAGTTGAAGAAGTGAATAATGAATGGACATAACTAATGTTCTATAATTTTAAAATAATAATTTAATGAAATAACTAATTTGAAAATGACAATAAAATGAAACATATAGAATTTACATTGCATTCCCATATAAATACCATTAAATCACCCTTATATGAATTAGTATTATCTAGAAATACATAAATTACCTTCATCCATTGTACTTGTTGGCATATATCACTAGATGGGTTTAATGCCCCTCCCCCTTAACCTCTTCAAAATTATATACACACATTGCAAGAAATCACTAGTTAATTAGATACCAGCAGTATAAGAGATACCTTAAAATGAAACTGTAGATTGCTAAATATCTCATAAAAAAAAAAAATATTTTAAAGAAAATTTTTTATAGCTGGACAAGCCCTCAATCCACAATATCAAAGCAAACTTCCAGGCACACTCGGTCTTATACCTAAAGATCAAAGGGGAAGACTCACTTCAAAGTCTAAAATATCTAGACATCCTCCTACAAAGAAACACATATCATCTAGAATATTCAATGCAATTCAAACCACTCGAAGTTCTTGGATTCACACACCCTAAGCCAATTCTCATAAATTTGCTGGTCTATCCTCTTTCCTATATCACAATCACCTACTATCAAACACGATTCATCTCACAAAGCAAATACACAACAATATTTAAAAGACTTAACCTCCACTGAATTTAAATATAATCAGTTAACAAGGAAAGTCATGCAATTCTAGGGCAAACTAAACTCAAACTCTCCAAATGATGACAGACCTTGCCTACTCCTGCCATTCATTCTCACACTAACAAAAATGTTTAATAAAACCTTTTCCCCAATATTTCGGCTAAATTTACAAACCTCCCCCCTCAACCAATAGACTAATTAATAATTCCCAAGGATAGAATTGAACCCAAACTAACCCTCAACATTATATATAAAATTAAAGGTCCCCAAATTGTATGCAGAGCAACATACTATGGAGAATCTCAGGCATCCCTATCCATCCATATACCACAACATCAATACTTATATAAAAGAGCATCTGACAAGCAGAATACAGCTCTACCTTCCTTAAACATCGGAAAGCAACAGGATATTTATTTAAACCTACTTCGGCTGCACAGAATATATTGAAAGAAAAAATTCAAACATAGAATTAGGGAAGCATGAATATATAGCTAACATGCACACGCACTATAAATCGCAAAGAATCATGTTTTCCTCTCTTCAAAAAATGGATGCTCTAAAACTATAATTTACATAAATTTGAACATCATCCGCATATATATATATATATTCCATCATTTTCCTATTCTGACTCTGCTATAAATATGAGGTCACAATACATCCTCGAAAGCATTAAGCCATCATATTATTATTCTGCTCAGCTTCTCTATTGCTGCCCATAGTAAATCTCAATAGTATATACACTTTTCATACAATTTTCTAATTCTCCCAATTTTGTAGTGTTCAACTTAATATAAAAAAAGTAAAATAAACTAAGCAAGTCTTAAAAGCTCTAAGCCAATTTTCGGCAGATTACTGCCAGAATCAGTGCTGAATAGAACTATGTTGTTAAAAATATACATTTATAGTGACAAAGACTAATATGTAAATAAGGCCCAATATGTAAATTAATGTTCCATTTTTTTGATAATGGGACACAGGAATCTTTTCTATTGATGGAATGAGGATAGCCCAAGCCTCTTTATATTTTCTTTTCTTATCATCCTCTTGGCACATATTGTTATTCTATTAGAGGTAGAAAAGATGTATCCCACAGTCAGCTCATGATTAAAAAAGATCGATTTGTACTCATGATTTAATTTTGCTTTATTATATGAATGCATGTGCTGGGCGACTCTCATTAATTTATTAGCGCGAGATTCACTGTAATACACAGAGCTACAGGATAGGGCAGGGCTTGAAATTTTATATATGACCTGGGGAGCATGTTCAAAAAGGTATTCTATCTTTTATGTTGTTTGAAAGATTGTTGAGTGATGGGGGTGATCTGAAGCTAATTCTGAAAGAGTCCATGTGAAGGTTCATTGCAATACGAGGAATGGAAGGCAGACTTATGCATGGTTTTGCCATTAACTTTGTTAAGGTTATTGTAAAAAAATTTCAACTGTTTTTATTAGTTTGTTATAGTTATGTCTGATATCCATTAAATTCTTAATACAAGACTTTATATTGATTTTACAGTCAGCCTCATACTTGCATAGCTTTTTGTTTCTATGTAAGAAACCTTTGAGGCTTGAAAGTTTATGTTCAAATGGAAATTTACACTTGGGATGGATGGCTACTCTCATTTCGATTGATTTCACATTCATTTTAAAATCTAGCTCACCCTTATTTCTTTGGATATATATATATCCAGAAAATTTATCTCCTGATTCTTATCTTTGTTTTCAATAGTCCATTCCAAAAGTGATGCTTTATAAAGTTCTAAACAGTTCTGAAGCACATATGAGTACATCGTTTACATATCTCATATAATGTCATTAACTGCAAAAACCAAATATTTTGGTAAGATGTTTTCAAATTTTGAAAGAACAAGGCAGCTAACAATACCACTTGGTGGTAGTTCCATAGCACTTGTTCATCATTTTGTAAAATTTCCCATTAGCGATAGTTACAATTTCATTATTAATCCAATTTAGAACTTCAATTATAAACTCTTTTTTTATATTGATTATAGTTATTGATGAAGCATGTCTTGACTCATATAACTCCTTTATGTCCATCAAGGCTAGCTTATGGACTTTATTGACTTCAATGTTTTTAATTCTTTCCAATCACTCGAAAGATGATTTAATAGTGTAGGTGCCAAATTCAAAAGCTTCCATCAATCCATCGAATATTTTCTTTGCTGCATTGAAGTAATGCATATCACTGAAATTTGTCATTAATCTCAATGGTTGGCCTTCTTTATGTAACTTGATATTAGCAAACAATGAGGTGGTATTGCTACAGAGGGGTGCATAGCAATATATTCGGCTCACGTGTACATCTTGTTACATAATTTTCTCAGAATGGTATATATAAATTTGTCTTTGCAATATATCAAATTGTAAATGTCTATGTTTTAAATTGCAATTTTGTGATCTGCGAGTTCATTTTTTTAACATAATCATCGAAATCTAACAAGACCAATCTATTGGCCTTTATCTTCTTTGACACCCATGATATTGTTTTTAAAAAATTGCTTTATTTCCTTTATTTTAAAAATCCAATCATTATTCACTATACTTGAGTTATATGAATGAAGATCTTTAGCAGTTCTTCCTATAACTTTTTTTTGCAACTGAATTTTCAAATTTTGCTTTAATACTGGCGATAATTTTCATCTGTGTGTGCTTCCAGGTACCGTCAATGAATCTTGAATCTATTTCATATCTGGGGGCATAACCGCTATCAAATTTCACCCAATCATTAGCCATGTTGTTATGTAGATCAATACCATGTTGTTATGCAGACCAATGCATTGTTTCTTAATGAGAAAACTTAATTTATTATCATATTTAACCTTTTGTTTTAAAGTGATAAATTCTGCAATGGTTCTCAAATTTTAGCCAAAGTTTTATAGCTTCTCTTCATACATCTTAGTGGGTATTTTTCTGTTTCAGGTTCCTATAGCATCCCTGAATGATATAAGTATTTATCCACAAATTGCAACAATTTAGTAACACCTTATAAGTCAAATATGATTTCAAAAACTGAGTTCTTTGGTGTTTAACTCCAATATATTGATTTATATTAAACGCCATCTTGTTTGATAGATGTGAATCCATAATTATGTAAATCTCAATAGTATACACACTTTTCATACAATTTTGTAATTCTCCCAAACTGTGTAATATGAAACAGTAAAATAAAATAATAAGCCAATCTTAAAACCACTAAGCCAGATTTCAGCAGATTACTGCCAGAGTCATAATGCTGAATAGAACTACTTTATTAAAAATATGCATATATTGTGGCGAAGACCAATATGTAAATTAGATGTTCATATTGATGGAAAGAGGATACCTTACAATAGCTCAAGCCTCCTCCTTCCATTAATAGAAAAGATCCCTGTGTCCCATTATCAAAAAAATAGAACACCTAATTTACATACTGGGCCTAATTTACATTTTAGTCTTTGCTACTATATAGGCATATTTTTAACGCAGTTCTATTCAACATTATGATTCTGGCAGTAAACTGCCAAAAGCTGGCTTATTAGTTTATTTTATATTTTCATATTAACATGAACAGCACAAGTTTGTGAAAATTACAAAATTGTATGAAAAGTATATAGACTATTGAGATTTACATAATTGTTGATTTATATGTATTAAACAAGATGGCATTTAAAATAAATAAATCTATTGCAGCTAAACATGAAAGAATTCAGTTTTTGAACTCATGTTTGACTTATAAGATGTTCTCAAATTGTTACAATTTGTGGATAAATATTAATATATGTAATTGGGATAAAATGATTGAGTTTAAAGGTGGTATTATTACATAATATCATTCAGGGATGCGGTAGAAATTTGAAACAGAAAAAATGCTGACTAAGATGTATGGAGAGAAGCTATAAAATTCCGGCTGAAATTGAGAAACATTGTAGAATTATCACTTTAAAACAAAAGGTTAAATACACTCAGAAATTAAATTCCTCTGCTAAAAAACAAGACACTGTTCTGTGTAACAATACGGCTGATAAATGGATGAATTTGATATCGGTTACACCCCTGGAGCCAATCAACAAACATATTAGAACTAGCCCAAGATTCATTGGTGGTATATGGAAGTGCCCAAAGATGAAAGACACTGCCGATATTGAAGCAAAATTTGAAAACTCAGTTGCAAAAGAAAAAGTTATAAAAAGAACAGCTAAATTGTTTCATTCATATAACTTGAGTAGAGTGAATAATGATTGGATTTCTAAAATAAAGAAAGTAAAGCAATTTTTTAAAAACAATAATATCATAAGTGTCAAAGAAGATAAAGGTAATGGATTAGTCTTGTTAGATTTCGATAATTATATTCAAAAAATGAATTCACAGATCACAAAGTTGCAATTTAAAATTATAGATATGACAATTCTAAATATTGCAGCAAAGACAAATTTATATCAACTACTTTGAGAAAATTATGTAACAATGCATACATGCAAGCTGAGTATCTTGCGAAGTACCCCTCTACAGCAATACCACCTCGTATGTTCACTAATATCAAATTACATAAAGAAGAAAACCACTGAGATTAATGATAGATTTCAGTGGGGCAGCAAAGAAAATAGCCGACTGGTTGATGTAAGATTTTGGATTCAGCACCTATACTATTAAATCATCTTTCGAGTGCATGGAGAGAATTAAAAACATTTAAGTCAACAAAGACCATAAGCTAGCCTCATTAGACACAAAAAAGTTATATGAATCGGTGCCTTGAGATTTCTCTATCAGTATCATACAAGATGTGCTGCAGCAAAATAATTATAATCAATATAGAAAAGATGTTCATAAACCAAGTTCTAAATTGGATTAACAACAAAATTGTAACTATTGCTAATGGGAAATTTTTACAAGATGATGAGCAAGTGGTCCATGGGACTATCACTAAATGGTATTGTTAGCAGCACTATTCTCTCAAAATTCGAAAACAACATCTTATCAAATATTTGGTCCCCGCAACTAATGACACCTATATGAAATATGTAGACGAGACGTATTCCTATGTGCTTCAGAGGATCAGATTATCAACAACCATTTAGAACTTGATAAAGCATCACCTCTAGAATGGACTAGTGAAAACGAAGAATAAGAATCAGGGAATAAATTTTCCTGTTTCCAAGAAACAAGGGCAAGCTGGATTTTAAAATGAATGTGAAATGAATCCAAGTGAGAAAAGCCATCCAGCCCAAATCTAAAGTTCCATTTGAACACAAACGTATAGACCTGAAAGGTTTCCTGCACAGAAACAAACAGTTATGTAAGTACGAGACTGACAGAAAAATCAATATACACAGAAACAAAAAGTTATGTAAGTACGAGACTGACAGAAAAATCAATATCAAGTCTTATATTAAGATTTAACAGGTATAGGATATAACTATAATAAACTAATAAAAACAGTTGGAAAAATTTTATAACATTAACAAAGTTGCAGACAATAATAACCATCTAGACCATAGATGAGCCTGCCTTACATCCCTTCAATTGCAATGAACCTTCACACAGACTCAAACAGAGTTACTTTCAGATCACTTCCATCACTCAACAACCTTTTAAAAAATACAAAAGACAGAATTCCTTTTGAACATGTTCCCAAGGTCATATATAAAATTTCATGCCCTACCCATCCTATAGTTCTGTATATAATGGTGAATCTCGCGCTAATAGATCACAGAGAGTATCCCAGAACACGTATTCGTATAATAAAGCAATATTAAATCATGAAAACAAATCAAACTTTTTTTAATCATGGGACACACCTTTTCTCCCTCCAATATAATAACAATATCTGAGAGGGATGATAGAAAAAGAAAATATAAAAAGGTTTGACTATTGCAAGGGATTCTCATTCCATCAATAGAAAAGATCTCTGTGTCCCAGTATCAAAAAAATGGAACATTTAATTTACATACTAGGCCTGATTTACATATTGGTTTTTGCCCTTATATATGCATATTTTTAATGGCACAGTTCTATTCAGCACTATGATTCTGGCAGTAATCTGCCAAAAGCTAGTTAATGCTTTTAAGAATTGCTCATTAGTTATTTTACCTTTTCATATTAACTTGAACAGTACAAGTTTGGGAGAATTAGAAAAATATTGTACAAATGAAAATATCTTAAAAGAAAAACATTTACATAATAATGAAAAATTTACAAAGTACCTCATCTACTGTCAATTAAATACTAGCTTATTGAAAGTTTAGTTAGTTATAATGTAATTTAATTAAATTTATATCAATTTTCACAGTTCAGTAACTCTTTTGTATTTTCTTTAGTACTTCACCTTTTCTCTTTTAACATGCATGCTATACTTTTGAGAAACATACTTTTCATATTATCCAAAATAACTAACTATCTTCTTTGCAAGGTCACTTTTTCGCTTATGAAAATGTTTTTTCCCCAGTGTTAGATGTAGATTTGGTAAATTTGATTCCTTCTAGGTTCACAGCTTTATTTTCAAATTAATATTTGCTGCCTTTCAGTTTTTCATAGTTCTTTTGTTGGCAGACATGCTATTGACTCAAGAACACCTTTTATCTATAGGACAAACAATAGGCATATTATAAGAAATTTTTAGATTCTATATACTACTTCAACAGATTATATTTCCACATAGCAACAATGATTCAATTAAGATTTGAGATCAAATTACAAGAAATATTAAGATAAATAAATTTTCTCATAGCTGCTATTGAAAATGACAACAATAACTTTACACTTTTTCAATACTGGCTTAGCTTCATTTCATCAGTAAACTCAATAATTAATTTCTTTTATCTTACAGTACCATCTTCTAGTTTTTAGGGAAGTTATATATTTGATATCTTCAAATACTGGCAACTAATGGTTATATTTCATTTTTAACTGAACTCATTCTAACTGCAGCTAACTGCCTCTACCACTGACTATAACTGATTGAAACTAAAAGAAACTGATTGATGTTGTTTTTCATCTCTTTTTTATATTTAAAGTTCTTCCACGAGATAATTTTTGTTTACGTGAGATCAATAAATAATGCTAATGTTGTTTAAAAAATATATTGATTTGTTTATTGGATGACATTTGTTTTTCAATCAATCTTTAGTTAATGCTTCATTTAATTAATAATTTAAATACGAAAGAAAATATCTTAATTATAATTACATTTTCTTTTCCTGATTTTGAACATTTGCCAAATTAAAATTTAAATCTGATTCTCAAGCCTCAAAATTATCTTTATCCAAACTAATTTCTCAAGTTAAAAAAAATATTTATTTTACAAGCAAAAAATCATTTTATAGTATTTAATTTTGAACCTAAACATTAATTTTAATAATATTTAATTGCATAAAACAATATTTATAATACTTATGAATTTTAGAGAGTTTTACTATTGCAATGATAATTTTAATTCACAAAAAAAAAATTCAATGCAACTTTTTTTTTTTTTCGCTTTATTTCACAATAAATATCAATTTTAATCAATAATGTTTTATAATTTTTAGTCATATTTACTCAATCCTGCAGAAAATTTGGTTTAAATCCTTACACTGTTCAAATGATTCTGAATTTCTGAAAAAGCTCTTTAAACATTAAGGCATTTTTTTACATATTAGCATATATAAATGATTCTTCATACATCCATATATATCATATTTAATATTTTAACAATTATATGTGATATTATATTATATATAAAAATGATTGTTCTTTACTTCCTTCTCAATCTCAATATTACTTAAGATCTAACAGTTCTTCATTAAGACCTTAACCTTGACAATGATGAATAATATTTCACTGAAATGTCAGGAATTTGATAAACAAAATAATCACTATTTAAAACCTGTTCGTAGTTGCACTCGCATAATGCTATTTTGAATTTTCAAATTTACAATATCCGGTTTCAGTTTAAAACTACCGGAAATCTACATAGTCTGTATATTGCGCTTTTTACATCTTAGTTTCCATCTTTTTTTCTAGTTTCAGAAAATGTAAGTTTTATTTTTCAGGGATAAAAATTGACAATTTTATGATAATTTTTGTAATCAATTAATTTGAATTTTTTTTGTCTTTCTATCACTTTTTTCCATTTTTACAGAATTGTGTTTGCCCAGAAATTTACTTTGGAAAAATGCAAGATTTTACCAATCTTCCCAATCAGATTGTGTTATGGGTGAACATTATCGGGTCAAGCTTTCCACTAGTGAGTATTCAATTTTATATATATTTTAATTATTATTTGATAAAAAAATATATGAAAAAAATTGAAACTAACACATATGCTGATCAAAAAATAGCTTGCGATTGTGTAAATTTATATTGTGAATTATCTGCATTTTTTGGCATGATAGTGGGCCTTGCCTCCAGATGTCCAGTATATGAATTAGATGTCACGTTATATATGACTTGCTTTATTAATTATTCTGATAAGATATCTTTGTCTGCATTTTAATAATAATAAAAATACGCCAAATGCTAAAAGTAAAGATTTTGACAGAGTATAGAAACTTGGGCCAATTATAGACTATTGCAATGTAAATTTCAAAGCTGCATATCAAATAGAAAGAGAGGTGGCAGTTGATGAAGCTATTACTAAATTTACTGGTCATATTAGCATGAAGCAATATGAGCCTTCAAAACCTATAACACGAGGAATCAAATGGTGGATTGCGCAGATAGCCATAATGGATGTATACCATATGGAGTTGTATACAGGCAAAGATATAAACTTCAGATGCTGGCCAATGTCTGGGTAATCGAACTATTTACCACAGTGAAAGTGTGATAAATGACACATCTCAAACATCACAACAATTCTGCAGGAATGTCAACTAGCATGCCAGCGCAGCCAAGATCCCTCCATGTAGATGCTCATCAGTAGCTCTAATCAGTAAGTTGTATTTGCATTTGGTTGCAGTATTATTCTAATTGTAAGCTATCATTTTGTAATAATCACTTGATTTTATATTTTAGGTAAATTCTATCTAACAAAATGAAGTGTTTGCCACAAGATGACAGGTAGGATAAATAATACTACATTGCATTGACTCTAAACCACTAACTTATGTATCTCAAGTTTAATTCTTTAATGAATTTAGCATTTCATTTACTTTTTATTTTGTTTTATTACAAACTTTATTGAAGTTCTTTATTATAATATTCAAATTATACTAATTATTGATCAATATTAACTACTTGTTATTAGGGATGACATACTCATTGCAAACCCCTGTATGGACAAACGCTTTGAAGGGCTACTAAGAAAAATGAAAGGTACTAATATCTTTATTCTACAAAGTGTTCAACTGATGGATTACCTTAGGGTAAAGTGTTATTATATATCAATTTATTGAAATTTTAATGACAAATGCAAATAATTTATTAACAAAAGTATAGTTTTAAAATTTATGCATGAAAATTTAGAATTTATGAAATAATATGAAAATAATTATTAGAAATATTAAAATTTTATTCTTTTTTTTATTACTTTGAATATCACTGGCTATATTTTTTCAGCTTAGTTACATTCTTTGGTGTTTTATGCTTCAAACAATATACATTATGTCATTTTTGAATAATACAAATCTAAGTTATTATAAAATTTGTGGCTTAACATAATTTTTTAAATATTCAATATGACTGGTCTGCCAGCAAAATGGTTAACACAAACAAGTCTTTATTTATATATATATATTAAATACTGAATATTTATTAATATTATAGTTTTATTTTTATAGTAATCACATTTCATAACTTGAACCATTATACGAAATTAATAGTTACTTCTAATATGAACACACGTTTAATCTTTTATTTTTTGTTTATTTAATACATGATTTTTACTACTTCAATTCCCATGCCTTTTCTCTCTTAGCTCAATTGAATAACTTTACTGTTCTCTGTTTCTTCTAATTATTGTCATATATCACTAGTATCGTAATATAAAAATCTACTTATATATAGAATTATTTATAAACTATATTATTGTTTTAATAATTTACTATTTTATTATAAGGGAACTTAAAAATATTTAGTTTGAATCGAATTATATGCAAACTATATATTTTTCTATTATCTAGCTAAAAAAAAATATTTTCCACTTCAGCAGTCAGCAGACACCAGAGAACTATGAAAATGTCAAATAAGAGATCAGGTAGAGCAAATATGGCAAGAATTGAACTAATAATGAAAAGTGTGTCATAAAATTTGAGCAGCATATATTAAAGAATTGTAAATTAGAGATTAAACTTAAAATAATTTCATTTTTATTTTTATTTTTTTTGTTTTTTTTTTGGGTACAAATAATATGTTTTAAGTGCTAAATACCAAAGTTATGTAAAATGTTAATGTTCTTCAAGAATTACTTTGCATAAACAAACTTCATAAATATATGCATGGATATCTTATAAAAATATTTTAATATAATACACAATATACACTTTAAATGACACTTTACAATGCAGTTTAACATATGATCTATTTTATTTCCTTAAAGTCTGAACTGTCCAGTAGTCATCAGAGCTACAACATTTGAACGTGTACAATTAATATACAATTAATATCTATCTATACATATATCAATATATATATACACACACATACATATACAAATATACATATAAATACAAAAATAAAAAACTGCATTCCAAACATTCCAACTATTAGATCCATATGTAAGTTAATAGTTGGAATGTTGTTTTTTATTTTTGTATTTATATGTATATTTGTATATGTATGTGTGTGTGTATATATATTGATATATGTATAGATAGATATTAATTGTATATATGTATAGATAGATATTAATTGTATATTAATTGTACATGTTTAAATGTTGTAGCTCTGATGATGACTGCTGGACAGTTGAAACTGTAAGGAAATAAAATAGATCATATGTTAAACTGCATTGTAAAGTGTCATTTAAGGTGTATATGGTGTATTATATTATATATAATTCAACAATGCAAATAAAAAGAAGTGGAAGGAAATTTTAATACTTCAAAAAAAAAAAATATTTTAAAAGATTTACTTTATAAATTTTAAAACAAAAATTATTTAATCATAAATACAAATATGAACTCACTTATTACAAAAACTTTTCCATAAAGAAATAAAAAATAAATTAATATAAATATATAATCAGACACTTTTTTTTTAATGTGTTCAAAAGTTAAATTAACACTGATATTTAACAAAATCTTATTTCAACTTAGATGAAATAATAAGTACAATAGTAATATAATACATTTAACAATTAAGATAATAAATTATATTAAATGACATTCTAGAATTATTTTTCATCTGTAAATTTTCAATTACAATTTATTTATACTGAAATATAAATTTGAATTAGTACTCACTGTTAAATATTTAGAAGTTGAACAGATTAACTGGGATACAATAGCATTGATGATACGTGAAAGAGGCGCTTCTATTAAACAACATTGAAGCTGACTGGAGCTTGTATCAAAAGGTTTGACTAAACCATGAACCATAGGCTGGGAAGGAAATGATGTTTCATGTAAAATAGGATCAAAATAATTATTGGTTAATTCTCTGGCTACCACAATAATGGGATCTTGCTGTGGATGTTCCACAGGACAAAACAATTTTGAAACAACTCTAAAAATTAAAAATAAGCCACTAAAAATGTATTCAATATTCATATAATCATTTAAAATATATTCATATTATATATTAATTGGTGCTGTTTAATTCTAATATTTCATATATATATATAGGTGTGTATATATTAATTAGCAGCTTTCCAACAGATTTTGTAGAGACAAATATTAAAATTATAATAGGAATTTTCATTTATTTATCTAAAAATATTTTAGTTAGGATATAACGAGGCAATTAAAAACTGCCAAAAACTGAAATCACATGTATCAATATTTTGTTTGACTCATCTCTAAACCAAAAATGGGCTTACTTTTAATTTAATATTGTAAATTATATAAAAGTTATAAATCAGATATAAATACTTTAGATGTGTAAAAAACAAAAGAATCTTAACTTCCTAAATATTTCCCCAAGTAAACAAGACTCTTGCATAAACATGTATCTATAATAATTAATAGATTTGCATGCACTATATAAATGAAAATATTGGAATTACAATGAAAATTTCTATACGTTTGCCTAAATATTTTTAAATAAATAGTGAAAATCCCCATTGTAATTTCAATATTTTCATCTATACAATCCATGAAAAGCTACTAATTATTATATATAACTTTACAGAAGAGGCTTGTTTACATGGAAAAATATCTAGGAAGTTGAAAGTCTTCTAGTTTTCTCAAATATAAATTAATTATGTTTAATTTACAATAACTATTATAATCTACAATTCTAAACTAAAAGTGAAACCATTTTTAAGTTCAAAAAAGTAAAAGAAAAATATTTAGCAATGACAATTTTTAATTGATTATTTGCCTAATTAAATCAGAACTAAATATTTTTAGATAAAACTCAGAATTTTTCACTACAATTTCCATATTATATATATAGTGTAAGGGATGACTTACAACCAACCATCACGCCTATCCCAATTTTTCTCAATGTTTGAATTCAGGCCAATTGGTAGGCAAATAATTTAACCTACATACCTGTTTATATACACAAAACATACATATAAACTAATATTTTTGTCTATTTTGAGAAATTAATTTTTTCTTTTTTTTTATGCACCTTGAAAGCAGACAAATTCGTTATCTACACAAATGCACTTAATATCACTAACAACAAAAATAATAACTAATTGACTGATAAGACAGACATGATCAAAGGTCAAAATAGTTGCTAGATGATCGGGTTTGAATAATGAAGACTAAGTAAAAAAGAAAAAAAAAAAAATATTTGTATGATTTTTTTTTATTAGTTTATAATAGGCTCAAGACAGCACGAGAAAACAGTCTCGCGATTTTTCACTTGTCTGATTCTAACAACTAAACCATCGGAATATAAAGAAAAGACTTTTATTTTTATTAAAAAAAAAAAAAATTGTTCAGCGTTAAAAACAATAAGAATATAAATTTCAAAATTTAATGTTTATATGTAAAAATTAATAGAAAACCTTTATCATGGGGACAGAAAGAAAGGAGAAATTTAATCTCAACTGTTAAAACAACAAACATGAATATATAAATAGCAGAAATGAACTAATGGTTTAATTTATTCTAGAAAGCTTAAATCGGCTGTTATGGAGATAAAGAAAAAGAAACAAGAAACTACTAGAAAATGATTGTTTCTTTAAGCCATTTTCCTGTATATATATTGAAGCCACGATATAAATATTAGTCAATAGTAAAGTAATCATTGTAATGTGTTTGGGATAACAAATATACCGTAGGCGTCCAATGTCAACTTTGATGCCATTAGAAACCTGTCTATGAAAATGTCTATTTTACAAAGCATTACTGAATATCACTCTTCAATGGATTTATGCTGTGTTCAGAGGAAATAATTGGTCTGTGCTTGCTTTTAACCAACTAGTACAGACTGTGTACAGAGTGTATGGATATCAAGAGTCAATGGACAAGAACGTTATGTATGGAGATTGGCATTCAAGTATATAGACTTATAGCTGTGGACAATGCTTGTTTTCCTCAGGAGATATATATATTTTTGATTCATGTGATTTTTATTTATTTTTGTTATTTCTATTTGCAATTTCATGTTTGTGATTTTTATTTCCTTTGTGTATTCAACTTCATCTTCAAATTCGGTCACCTGGGAGCAATTATGTGAAATGTATCAATATGTTGATATATAAAGGGGGAAAAGAATCAGAATCAGTAAATACGTATACTTATTAATAAAGGTAAATTTACAGATCCCTCTGGGAATTCAACATCGCTTCATCAAAGCGATCTCAAGTAAGGTTTTAATATAATCAACATTAATTGCAGACTCTAGAACAAACAAAGTTATATTACTTACTAATAAGTTTTAATAATATCTACTTATAATTGTTTTTGTTTCTGGGTGCACAATTAATCAACTTGAGTGAATGGTCTTTTTGTTACTTTTCATTAATTTTAATATGACTCACAGTTATAAATATATTTACTCCAACATATAAACATCATTGTGATAATTATATTAATGGGGTCGACTTAGAATTACCGGACTCTCAATTTCCTTTTTCCTTTTGTTATATATATAAATACAATTTATCCATTATCTAATCTCATTTTGCATATGCTTTATTTTGAATCATTCTGTTTTTTCTATTGTAAATAAAAATTGCTTGAGGACGGATTTCTATCATGAAATCTGGACCAGGGAGATTTATTGTTTAAGCCCTCAAAATGATAGATCATCCTGTATGAGATTGTAGTAAATTATATTGCAAAAGTCACAGTTAATTCATTTATTATATTTTATAACATCTCTTAATTTATAATTATAATTAATTTATCCAGACTTTTGCTATTTGCCCATTCAATATTTATATACTTATCAAAATAAATTTTTTTTTATCAATGTATTATAAATTTTGGGATAATGTGGAAAGTTTGATCCATTTTTTATTTAAACTATTGTTATTATCATCATTATAATCATTTTGCATAGATATGTTATCACCTACCACAGATTTCTTAGGATTAAAAAATATATTTTTAATAGTTTTAGGGTTGTATCCATAATCTTTATACAATTTAATAAATTGATTCTTTTGTAAATGAGCTACATTTTTATCTGTATTATATTTATTATTTCTATATTTTAAAATTTTTAATAACCGCCATCTTTTGCACCCATGCTTGTTGCAAATCTATATGAATCACTTTTCTTAATTTGTCTTCTTTAATAAAATGTTTTAATACAATATTATTATTATTGGCTAAATATTTAACTTTATCTTCAAATTCTACTTTTGAAAATATTATTCATAATTCTTTTATTACCAATAATTAAAACATTATCAGCATATCTAGAATAATGTATTATTTCTTGACCAATTACTCTTTTTTTAATTATAATGATTTTTAATTCATTTATAAATATTGATGACATTAACCCATTAATTGGCAACCCATTATCCATCTTTAATGTGTATTCCAAAATTCATTATTATATTTAAAATATAAATTATTTATTAATATTAAAACCTCTTCTATAATATTTATTATGTTTATATCATTTATATATTGATTTAAATTTTTTATTAATATTTCTATACTTTTAAATCTTGGATTGCTTGGATACATTTTACGATACCCATTGTTAGATGCTTTAATACCTGGTTAATTTTATATTATTTAATTTGTTAATAATATTATCTGTATTTTTTATAGAGAATTCTCCATATCCTAAAATATCTGCTATCCATTTATTTAAATATTTACAAAACTTTTGTAAAAAAAAAAAAAAAGAATAACAATCCTAATGGGTTATTATTTTGATGAATTTTAACCTTTGTAATAAGAATATAGATAGTATTGTATTATTAACAAATTAAATAATATAAAATTACCTAAGAATCAAATTATTTTAACAATAGATATTGAAAAAATGTATGCAAGCATTTTAAGACATAAAAATATAGAATAATAATAAAATATTTAAATCAATATATAAATAATGTAAACATAATAAATATTACAAAAGAGGATTTAATATTAATAAATAACAGTTGATATTTAAAAATAAAATAATGAATTTTGGAAGATACATAAAGAATGAGTTATGTGTTGTGCAATTAGTGAGTTAATATAATCAATATTTATAAACAAATTAGAAAACATTATTATTAGTCAAGAAATAATACATTATTCTAGATATGTTAATGATATTTTAATTATTGGTAATAAAAGAGTTGTGAATAATATTTATAAAGATTTTAATGATAATATATATATATAATATTAAATATTTAGATATAGATATTCACATAGCTAATGGTAATAATATTGTATTAAAAATTTTTAATAAAGAAGAAAAACTATTCATACAGATTCACAATAAGTATGGGTACAAAAAACGGCAGTTATTTAAAAATTTTAAATATAGAAATGATAAATATAATACAAATAAAAATGTAGCTCATTTAGAAAAAAAAATCAATTTATTAAATTATATACAGATTATGCATACACCCTAAAACTATTAAAAATATACTTTTTAAGTCTAAGAAATATGTGATAGGTGATAACCTATCAATGCAAAATGATTATAATGATGATAATAGCAATAGTTTAAATAAGAAATGGATCAAACTTTCATATTATCCTAAAATTTATAATTCATTGATAAAAAACAAATTTTTTTTTTTTTTTTGATAAGTAAATAAATATTAAATGGTCAAATAGCAAAAGTCTGGACAAATTAATAGGTAATTATAAATTAAAAGATATAAAATACAAAATGGAATTGTATATAAAATTAACTGTGACTTTCACAACATGATTTATTACGGTCATACAAGAAAACAAGGTAAAAGCCAAAAAGCATAACAATGCAATTAATAAATGAGATGATAAATCTGCTCTATATATTCATTACTTAACATATGGACATAAAATAGATGCTACAAAAAATATTACATTAAAAATCCTAAGAGAAGACAAATATATCATCATCATCAACCATTATCAATCCACTGCAGGATGAAGGTCTCTCCAAGTTTAATCCATCTTCTCCGATCTTTAGCTTCTCTTCTCCACAACACCCCTGCACATTTTCTTATTTCATCCATTCATCTCACATGTGGTCTCTTTCTGGGTCTTTTACAATCTCTTGGAATCCAGTTTAAAATTTCAATTGTCCATCTATTATCATCTCTTCTAGCAATATGTCCAGCCCAACTCCATTTCAATCTTTTAATTTTTTCAATAAGGTCAGTAACACCTGTTTGTTGTCTTACCCATACATTGCGTTTTCGATCTCTTCTTGTTACTCCCAACATACATCTCTCCATACTCCTTTGAGTGGTCTGAAGTCTCTGTATTGCTCTTCTATTAAGTGTCCAAGTCTCAGATCCATAAGTAAGAACTGATAAAACACATTTGTTAAAAACCATCCTTTTCAAACACATAGGCATATTTCCTTTTAGTATCAAGTTATTTCTACCAAAAGCACTCCAACCAAGTTTAATTCTATGATTAATTTCCTCCATTATGTTTCCATCTGTATTAATAATATGACCAAGGTATTTGTAACTGTTAACTTCTTCTAATTCTTCATAATCAATCTTTATTTTCATATTTTGAGCAAATCGATTAAACATTACTTTAGTCTTTTTAACATTTATCTTTAGTCCTACTTTTCTACTTTCATCTGCTAACTCCTGCAACATTTCCTGCAGCTCTGAAGCATTATTTGCAAAAACAACTACATCATCTGCGAAATCTAAATGACTTAAATACTCTCCATTTACTTTCACTCCTTTAGTTTCCCATTTTAATCCACAAAATACTTCTTGCAGCACTGCTGTAAAGAGTTTTGGAGATATGAGTCACCTTGTCTTACACCTTTCTCAATGTTGATTTTTCCAGTATCATTATGTAATCTAATTGTTGCTGTTGCATTTTTATAAATATTCTTTAAAATATGACAATATCCTGGATCTATACCTTGATGATCCAATGCTTTAATAACTGAAGAAATGTGTATAGAATCGAATGCCTTTTCATAATCTACAAATCCAAAACATAATGACAACTCGTATTCATTTGTCCTTTCTATGACTTCTCTCAATACCTGGATATGATCTATTGTACTAAAACCACTTTTAAATCCAGCTTGTTCTCTTGGTTGGTGGAAATCCAAAGTTCTCTGTAGACGAGTTGTAATTATCTTGGTAAAAATTTTATATAAAACTGATAAAAGGCTGATAGGTCTGTAATTTCTAATATCTTCTTTATCACCTTTTTTAAAAATTAATATTATTACTGCATTCTTCCAATCTTCCGGTACATCTTTATCATTTAGACATTTGGTATATAACTTTGCTAAAATTGTTTCTATTTCTTCACCTGCTTCTTTTAATATATCAATTATAATTCCATCATTTCCTGGAGCCTTTCCTTTCTTCATACACTTAATTGCATGTCTCACTTCTTCATTTAAAATTCTGGGCAATTCGGAAGATGTAATAGATATAGGAGGTACATATTATATTAAAAATAATTTAAATAATTGTATGAATGTTTACAAAACTTCAATAAATTTAATTAACAACTGGTCAATTAGAAATAAATAAAAAAATATATAAAACAATATATATAAAGTTGTATAATATATGTATTATTTGTTTTGTATATTATTATGTTATGTAGTCAATTTTTTGAAGTTATACTGGATCTATATGAAGGTTTTATTATAATATGTTAATGTTTTATTTTTGTTACTGTTGTTATTTTACTTCCATTATGGAACATTAGATGGTATTGCATATGTAATGATTGGGTAATGTTATAAGAGATATTAACATCTGAAAAGAGCACTAAACCATACTGAAAAAGGCTTTTTATGTATGATTAATATTTACTTATATTAGCTGTTGTACATGACTTTTATTATTTGTTATAATTTATATGAAAGAACAGCATACTGGATTTCATTATTTCCATTTTTGATGATTTATAAATACATATATACATGCATACTAAAAAATGTGGGAGAGGTTTTACCTGACAATAGCCATTGCTGCTGCATGCCTTACTCGATAATCTTCATCCCCTAAAAGAACTAATAATACTTCAGAAATAACCTTTTCTTGTAAACACTGTCCCTAGATTAAATAAAAAATAATAATTTTAATATCTTATTGATCACATAAAAATGTCACTAAATATATTAATTTACAAGTAACATATATAAAAAAGTGAAACAAATAAACTTAACAAGGATCTGACTTACATGCAAACAAGAATCTAAGGCGACTACACTTTTCTGAAAAGTATTTAGATTAAAACAGGAAAAACTCTCCATACAGTATTGCTACTCAGTGCAAGCTAGAGTAATCAATGGATGCCAGAAGACTTGTGCATAAAATCCCCATCTAGTACCTACTCATCCAATATCCAGACTAATTTCTGGCTTGTGGCCTTCGTCAGTGAGGAACCTTGGATCTGAAAGCATTGCACCTAGATCTTAGGATCTAATGAAACCCTCCAGCAGCCACCCTTTTATCTCTACTTAACTACAAAACTATGTCTTAAATTGAAAACACAATAATATTTTCAATCCAAGCTCATCAGCTTATATAGTCATATAGGTCTGAACTCAGTTCAGTATCTATACATTTTGGTGTCTTTAGTTCTTTAATAACCATAGCCACCACTATCCTATTAGGCAGGATTGGTTTAAGCCAATAAACATCACATGATCACCATTTCTTATGCTTGCTTATAACTGTTATTAAAACAGGCAAAACTCTCCACACAGTGCTGCCACTGTCAATTTCCACATCTATTTTTTTTTGTTAACAAGTTACAGTTGCAATGTAAATTTGCTCTGACCCTTGGTTGATGCATAGTTAATATTATAAATACTATCATTTGTGACTTGGTTAGTTTGTCTTTCTTGATTATCACTTTCTGATGATTTCCACAGGAAAAACACTTCATAATTCTTTTTTTTTAAAACTTTGTTAGCAAAATAACTATTTTTAATTTTTGTTTCACACTCAGTCTTATAAACTGTTGTTTTGCTATAATTTTCATTTCTAACCAGTACTGCCTGTTCCACAATGAATTCATGGGCCACTCCCTTTTTGATAGCTTCTTCTAAATTTAATTCTACATCAACGAGATTTTGTCGGAGTCTGTCCTCTGACATGCCCCAAATTAATTGGTCTAACAGAAATTCATCTATATAATCACCATATCCACGTTCTTTAGCCAGTTCTTTTAATGCAATTCCGTATTGTTTTATCGATTCTCCCTTCCATTATTTCCTGTTTCTTAAAGCTAATCTGGAAATGTCTTGATAATCTGGGGTTAAAATGTTCACTCAGCTTGTTAATTATTTCTTCATATCATATTCCTTCTGTTATGGGTATGTCAAAATACTTATTTATAATGTCAATGGCTTTTAGTCCCGGCATAAGCTATTTTTCTCTTATTATCTTTAATTCTGTTTAATAAAAAAAAAAAATTCCAACTGCATGGTGTACCACAGACAATGACTAGCATTACTCATGTCGAACTCCGTTATTACAGATTGACCTAGCGACATTTTCCCTATACCTAAGGTTGTTAACTTTTAGATTTATTTGCTATTCACAGGTTCAAGATGGTGACTGCATCAACTTGTTGGGTATTTGAATGCAGACACTCAGAATACCAATAAATAAATCAATAAATGAAATTTAAATAAGGACTGGAATAAATGATGAAATATTATTAATAGCGAAAAGTTATTGATACACTCCAACACAGAATATATAATTTACTTATGGTTCAATGCACATAACAACTAGCTGTTTTCTGCATGATTTGCATTGGCCTCAGTTTCCAAAATATTTTGGCTCGACTCCTCAAATGGAGTTCTTTTGCTTCGTTCAAGCTGTTGCTCACAATCATATTTGCTCCACGCTAGAGCACTGCCCCGTCACAAGCTTCTTTCAGCTACTGTCCATTAAAATTTCCCAACAACAATTCACTTAATAAATCCACTGGAAATAGAAAACCATGAACTTTGCTAAACATGCTATTTATTCCACACAGTTTGGTCTCCGGCAATTCAAGGTTCATGCTTGATTGTTAAAAGTCTTGTTTTCCTACTGGTGTTTTTAATTAGTTGTTTCTACTTCTATTGCATCAAGAAATATTTGTAATTAGCAAATATTTCTTAGCATTTACCAAACACCATTTTCTTATCCTATATTATGTAAATATTTTCTATTGTTAAATCCTACATAAAATTAATCATCAATTAAACCTTTTTACTTTCTGTCTGATTTAATTATACAATGTTACCTTTTCTTAAATTACTTTACCCAAATGTTCATTAATTTTACTCTTATCAATTAGTGATCTAAAAAAAATTATATCGCTCTAATATATTTTCCTTACTTTTTCTGGAGTACAAAAAGACATAATTTATAATTACTGAAATACAATGAATATATGTTTATAAAACACAACCCTAGCAAATTTTTGATAACAAAACTGATATATTTTGATATATGCAGGTTTAATGATTTTGAATTAATATAAGGTAAGATTTATGAATCCATGTTTTTCATTTAATTAAATAAAATTATAATTCAATTAATATAATTTGTCATCATAATGATATTTGTTGAGACAATTTAAATGTGTTTAATTTTAAACAAAAAAATTACATATATTATAAACTAATATATAATAAATTTAAAAAAAATCTTTCAAATTATCAAATAAATTAGCACCTATCATATAATAATTAATTCCATAAATTCATGATATTGTTTTTATATTCCACAACTGAAAATATAGTTAACTGTATTTCAGATATTTGAATTTTAAAAAACCATTAAAATAATATATTGCCTAAAAAAAAAATTATAAAAAAAAATTATAATTTGATCTGACATGAAAAAATAGCAAAATATATTATCTTCCCATGTGTTATGTATTACTTGATATATAGTTTTGTTTTTTAACATATTTTAAATTTAAATATATTCTTACCCCTGGTCCCTTATAAGCTGCTTTTGACATAGTAGTTAGTGTTTCCAAAAAGCTTACAACTTTAAAATCAATTTCACCTAAAAGTTCCAACAATTCGACCTTAAAAAATAACAATAATAATAATAATAATAATGATAATTTTTTCTTTAATCAAATACAAAGTTTTTTCTTTGATCAAATACAAAATTATATATGTATTTATTGCTAATATGAGAATTTATTTAATACTTACTTTGACTAGCCAATAAGGATTAAAATTAAGCTGAACTAAGGCCTCAAGTATTCTGGGTCCCAAATGACAATGTAATGAGTTGAGTAATGAATGAACACAAGATTTAAAGGCTAGGATTGCAAGGCGGCAGGCTATGGAGGAATCATCTTGAAGAACACATAGCAGTTTTGTTACTAATTCTTCAATTGGCAACCTCACTATATAAAACAAATATTCTAATGTTTGAACTATTACATTTTTAAGTGTACATTTATATATATTATAATTATTTTTTAAAAGATGTTCATACATACTATGCTATCAAATTCTTAATATTAAAGAAATAAAATGGAAATGATTAGCAAATATTTCTCTATCTCTAAATTATTCCTATCTTGAAACATTCTAAAATGGAATGAAAAGGTATGGAAAGGCTTCCATACATCTGTATTCTAATTAGAAAAGATACTAGGTAAGTATTTTATTATTATTATTATTAGTACTATTGTATGTTTTCATAATTTGCTGCCTTTAACAGGTGTTTATCAAGAAGTCTGGATTCAATGGGAAGACAATTTGTTTCTCACATTAATATATGATATTTGTTGGATGGCCACAAAAAAATATACTTTCCAGAAACAGAAAAGTCTCTCAATAAAGATAAAAGTTTAGATATCTTTTTCAAAAACTGAGATATTGTTTGTAATCCAAATAAAACAGTATGATCAAAATTTCATCTAAACAACAGGAAAACATTTCATAATCTGAATATAATCTTTTGCAATAATAGACTAAAACAATTCTACACCATGCCATTTAGAAATAATGGTACTCATCTTTTAGCTAAAGACGCCGTTCTATGGCGCAGTTTTCACGCCAAAACACATTAAAATGCTGTTTCCCTGGCCGACAGGTTAGAACCCGCTTTTTCAATAGTACAACTTTTTTGTTGTGCTACAGAATGCAGGCCGCTATGTCGCGTCGCAGTACAGCATGTATGTTGCATGGTAGCAAATATATTTTGCGAATTCGCACAATTTATAAAACAGTTACGACTTGATGAGAGAGTTTGTATTTGAATCGGATGGAAATGTTGTTTTCATTGAATTTTTTTTTATTTTAAAGGATTAAAATGTTGATATTTTGTAAAGTAATAATTCTAAGACTTTTTACAATGTACTGTATTGAAGTTTTAATTGGGAAAATGTTAAAGATCTATGTTTTTAGTGAGTTGCAATTAGGTAACGCGTCAAGTAACGTACTGTTCGTAACATTCCACGAGACAAAGAAGACTTCTACCGTGTGTATATTTTTGAAGTAAGAAAAGTACAAATATACAGGTTTTTTTGTAAATTTAATAAAAAGCAAATATTATAAACATGTTTAATAAGTAAAGAAGACATTTGTATGTGTTTGTTGTTGTTTAAAAAAGTTTGAGTTTCTTTATTTTGTCCGAGTACGGTTACGATTTTGAATTTTTTTATTTTAGCATTACAAACAAACAGAACACTAACCCTAAAACTAACCCTAAAACTAACCCTAAAACTAACCCTAAACCTAACCCTAAACTAACCCTAAAACTAACCCTAAAACTAACCCTAAATCTAACCGTAACAACTTTTACTTTTATTACGATTATTATTTTTTAGTTAAACAACAACAAAAAAAGTCGTAACACAAGTAAAAAAATATCCGATAGAAAATTGATAAAAAAAAAAGCCGTAACACAAGTAAAAAAATATCCGATAGAAAATTGATAAAAAAAAAGCCGTAACACAATTTAAAAAGTATACGATATAAAAAACACGAATCAAATTGTAATTTGTTGATTTTATTTTACATTTATTATTATCATTTAAATTGTATACGTTAATAAAAAATAATATTTAAAAAAGACGATTTTGTTTTGTTTTTATTTTCGCATTACAAACAGAAAAATTATTAAAATCAACGGCCCGTGAATGTTCATATTTTATAGTTTTAGCGTGAAAACGACGCCATCCAACGGCGTCTTTAGCTATAATACAAGCACCGAAATAATTTTGGATTATAGCAAATTTATTTTCATCACTTATTTAAAGTTAGATCTAAAATAATTTCTAGAAATAATTTCCTGGAAAGTTAGATAGCATAACTCAGAATTGTGACACAAACCACATTATGGGCAGCTTAACTAGGATAATCTACTGATGAATGCTGTACCCCTTCTGGAAAAAAATATACTAAACTTCTAAATATTCAATTAAATAATACCATAAGAAATATTACTGATACACACATCTCCTTTGCAGTGTCTTCCTTGATGCATTCCTCCATTAAATATCACAAAAGAAAGTACCTTACAGAAGTATAAAAGGCTGTCACTAAATCAAATTTGTCAATAATTCAAAAAATATGTTTTACTATATGATTCATCTTAAATCAAGATCCCCTTTCTAGATGTCCAACTAAGAAGAACCTATAATCAAAGAATTATGGTATAAAACGAGACTTCATACAAGATTTCAAAAAAAATATTTTTCCAGATCCAGCAACACAATCAGATGGATTTCCCTAGGTATTATGTGAATCTCATCAACAGATTCAAGGTAACTCATAGTTGTTGCACTCATATATTTCATAAACAAAATTTAACAGCCAGGGTTTTTGTAAATGTGTGTAAACACAAACTATGAACCACACAGTTAATGATTATTTAAATCATAGTGATTTAATCTCCTGATTAGAATATCTACAGGTTCCTTTATGATATTTTGTTAATGGTTATGTAAAAAAAAAAAAAAAAACTATATCTTAAATAAATACATTATTATTATTTTAATATTAAAGATTAAATTACTTTCAGATTTTTTTCTTCAGAAAGGCTTTTAAAAAATGTGTGTTATAAGTTTGATTGACAATAGCCCATCGTAAAAAAAAACAGATATGGAGAAGACATTATTCATAAGATTTGCCAGTTACCAAATATTGAAGATTTGGACAGTTTTTCATTCTTGTTTTTGTACATAAAACTGCTATGAATTTCTAGATATCCAATTGATTAATATTGTTGGCTATCTGGGTTGCTATAAGTAGACTATTTAAATAAAAGAAAATTGTAAATTTGACTGAAACCTAGAAAATTTTCAAATTTTATATTTTAGATTCAAATTTGAATCTTAGGAATAGCACTGCAGGTTCTCCTTAATAAATAATACATTAACACACATACACATATATTACCATTTAATTGTTGTACAAAATAATCAAATCTGCCATGTGCTTCACATAATACTGCTTGAATTAAATTGCCAATTAGAAGTGCAGCTTGACCACGCATTTGAGGATCTCCATGACTTACATATAACAGTACATCACTAACTTGCTGACCATCTTCTAAAAAAAAAAATTAATTAGAAGTTGCTTAAAATACAAATTATTTTAACAATTATCTGTGCAAATAAATGATAAAGAATAAAAAAAAAAATTAAAATGTTTGAATAACAGAAAAATATTTTACAAATAAACTTCAGCTAAATTTTAAAATGTTTTTTTTTTTTCAGTATAGCTCATAATTAAATTAAAACATGAGCAATTAGAAGAAAAAAAATTAATCAAAATCTATTTAGGGAAAAAAGTTGCACAGTAATTTGAATAGCACAATTCAATATGAAGAAAAACTAACAAAAATTAGTTAATACTGAAAAGTTAAAAATACACAATTTTTTTTTACCGATTCATAGAAATATTACTTGGCAGGTTTTTGTCATTAGAAATAACTTATGATATCATCCAAACTGATTAAATTTTAAAAAAAGAGACATTTCAAAGCTATCTAATATTTGGAAGTCTATTTTCACTTACAGAATTATGTCATGATTTCTGCTAATATATTATAATGTTCCCTTATTTTCTTATTTTTTTAATTAATTTGGAATTCAATGAACAAAATAAACTTACATGCAAACCATTTCTTTTGAAATACAGTCACTCCTGTCCTAAAAAACAACAACAATGATTTTACTGAAATGTCAGGAAACAATCTTGGACACAAATTTACCCATAATAGATATTGGTATCCTATCAAGATCATCCATCTATTGATATTTATTCACATAAATCAGTGGTGGGCAAGATATCAATAGTGGTCAACTGATGGACTGCCAGGAAATATTGGAGTGACCCACAAAAGAAAGCTTCATAATTTTCAAAAAAGTATCAATCTTAGCAAATTCAAATGATTCTAATTATTAATTTAACTTGCTTTAGTGAAAAAGTTAATTTCCAAGACTACCTACTTTGTCCCTCTTAAATGTGTTTTATTTCAAACTGTCAAAATATAATAATTGTTTTGCTATTTACTCATATAAGTTACTTCCCAAAAGATAGCATTGAATAGCCAATAAATCAGTGTAAAAATGCTACTTTGTCCCTCTTAAATGTGTTTTATTTCAAACTGTCAAAATATAATAATTGTTTTGCTATTTACTCATATAAGTTACTTCCCAAAAGATAGCATTGAATAGCCAATAAATCAGTGTAAAAATGCCCAGCAGTCTATCAATTTCATGCTTCTTGTTGTGACAATTGCACAATTACTATTGTCTGCTTAAATATTTTTATCATAAAAAATGTAGAATTTTATCGTGTATTAAAAGAGAGATATAATGTCTAAAATACATAAAAAACAAAAAATATTTTAAAAGTATGCATGAAAGTTGTGATACAGATTATCCATCAAAATGTGAATCACATAAGTTTAAAAAAATTTAAGTTATGCGTAACAGACCAACAACTACATTTTATTGAATCACAATTAAATCTCAGGCAACAACAGTTACATCCTATGATGTGAGTCTTATATTAACAAAATAAAAAATATTACCAATGAAGAAAGAATTTTTAAAAAAAAAAAAATTATATTTCATTCAGAAATAAAAATGAAATTATATCCATAATTAAAGGAGTGCAATTTTGAATAGAACTGTTATGTGTATACAGACATTTTGAAATATGATTTGTTTGAACAAATCACCAAAGACATCAGTATCTATTTGTTTTCATTACAGTTTAATGAATCCATTAATATGACTGATGTTTTTCTTAGATTTGTATAAGAATGGTTTTTAAGACCATGAGAATAATTATTAATAATAACATTTCTAAAGAAACAAAATATACTTTTAAAAAAAAATATATGGAAGAGAAAAAAATTTCAATTTATAAAATATCAATAACAGACATTATCAATAACGAGAAAATCAAGAATTTCTAGCAATGACTATCAGAAATGGTAATATTTTAGATTTTCTTTCTAATCTTTACATTATTTATCAGCAGTTTTTTTTTGTAAAATTCTGAATATATATTATACACAGGAATCTGCATAAAAACTATAAACTCTATTTGAATAAAAAAAATGTTCAGAGAAGAATATTTAGATCTCATTTAGATGAAACGAAATTGAATACGTCCAAATGTTATATCATGCAAATGTCTGTTGATTAAATTGGGGCATATTTTTACAAAAATTTAGAGTTTACTATAAGACCTAAAAAAATTCTTAAATTTAAAAAATAAAACATATGTTGAACTTAGTAATGACTTTTGGTTTAAGAATTTAGTTGTCATTATGGATATAATTAACTGTATTAATGAATTGAACTTACAATAGCAAGGAAGGCACAAAACAATTGCTGAAATGATTGAATTTATTATTACTTTCAAAAAATTCAAAACTTTTTGATAAATGGTCAAAATAGAAATATATTCAATAAAAAAAAATATTAAAAAATTATAACTTTTTACTGTAAATTTGATGATTGTTTCCAAGAATTTACCAGACTAGCACCAAGAATTTTATTATGTTTTTAATCCATTTGATACTGTTGATGATAGAAAAGAAAATTCCTCTTCAAATGATAAAATGCTTTTGGAATCTAATGATATTTTCATAATTTTAAAAAAGTTGCATTGTTTTGTTTTTGTTTTTTTTTTTTTGGCTGGGCTCCCGCGAGTCTGAGTGTTTTTGACTATAAATATAATTAAATCAAAATATTATTCCTGTCTCATAGGCAATTACTGAGAATCCTGTCCAAGATTAATGATCAGTAATTATGTATACACATATTCAAAATTAGTAAACAGTATAATCTTCAACAATTAATTTTCATGATTTCACTTTAAATTTATATTTAATAGTGAGTTTTTATTGTTTTTTGATAATAAAAACATTATTTGATTATATGATGTAATTATTACTATTATATTATACTGTAATAAATAAATGGTGGATTGCCACTTGAAAAAATTCGATGTAGTTCTTGGTTTGCAAAAGTCTGCCAGGTTTGATATAAATGATTTGCCTAATCTTATAAATGGGAAATAAAAATTTTAAAAATGACATTTATATCTGTATAGGATCCTGTCATTTAATATTTATCAATTCTTTAAAAATTTTATGCTAATAATTTAAAAATTATGTAATCTCCAACATTTCCAGATTCAATGATAAATAATTGTAATCTTTTTTGCAAAAATTCATAAAAAAAATTGATTTACAATATGAAAATGCTTTAAAAGCAATCATTTTCTTTTTTGCTAAAAATAAAAATGGCATACAAAGCTAAAAAGTTAATAGAGAATTAAGTGCACAGACTACAACTTTATAACATTGACAAACACATACTGTTTTATTACAGTAATAAAATATTGAACAAATTTTGTAATTTTTTTTTTTTTACTAATAAATATTTAATACTTAATTTAAACAGGGATTACTTAAAATACAACAAAAAATCTAAAAATAAACTTTTTTTTTCATCTTGTATTAAATTATAAGATGAAATTAAATAGTGTTAGAATAGAATATTTTAATTTAAAACGTATTTTTTAATCACTATTTGTGTGAAGAAAATTAAAGAAATAGTCCCTTCAATATCATTCAAAAAATCAACAGCATAGTAAAGGTCATTGGGATGGTTCCTTTCAAAGCTCTTCTTTGTAATGCCATCAATTTTTTTCGGAATTCTGATAAATATTTCTTAAACAAAAATTAGCATAAAAATAAATCATATCACTGACCAAAAAAAACCCTCAATTTTTCTAAATAATCTCAATCCAGTAATCTTATAATTCACAGTCAAAATTAAACTGTCAAAGACATTATCTTGCTATTATTCCTAGCATTAAACATCAATTTTACAATAATTAAAATTAATAAAAGCTGTACATCTATGTATGGAGAAAAAATCTCAAGATTGCTCTCATTCAAAATTTTCTCTTCTATAGTCAATTTAATATACTCTGTGATTAATCAATCCAAACTCATATACCCAATTTTATAATTGGTTGTATATAAAGCAGATCTGGAAAAATTCATTATTTATATTAGCAACACAATTAATCTATAGTCATTACATATTTCTAGCAGTCAAATCCTTCTTTGTATTAATACTACATTCCTCCTTTCAATCAATAAACTCAATTCTATCAATTTAAATACATTTTGTCCAAAATATTGTGGTAACTAATGTAAACTTATTCAAACATCATATCATTTAAAGCAATATATTGAAATAAAATTTATTTACTGCTTTCCAATAATACCATTCTTGAATGCTACTGTGGTTCTCCAACACTGTATGCAAAGAATACAGAATAAGTGATAAAACTATAATACCCAAAATAAATACTTATCATTTTTTCTATATCTAAAATAGCTAAAAAGACTTTTTTATCTCCTATATTAACAAACAGAAAGTATATTTTAAAAATAACTATTATCATTGTGTTGTTTCTTTTAGAAATCAAAATATTTTGTAATGCTTAGAATAAAACCCTGTCAGAGATCTACTATATCACCTAAGATTATCCCAAATCCATTATGATCCTTAGAACTTCCATCACAGAAAATTGCAGATTATATAAGTTTCTGAACAGTATTAATATCATTTAGACTATCAATTCTAAACAATTCAACACCATCTCAACATAATATGTATCTTACATAGAAGTTGCCATAAGCCAAGTAACACAATATTTACACATAATTATTATTAATAATATAATACACCATATACACCTTAAATTACGCTCTACAATGCAGTTTAACATATAATTTATTTTATTTCCTTCCTTACAGTTTCAACTGTCCAGCAGTCATCATCAGAGCTACAACATTTAAACATATACAATTAATATCTATCCATACATATATCAATATATATACACATATATTGAAACAGTAAGGTCTGCTTTGCAGATCTTCGTTTCACCTTTTCTCACCTACTTCCTATCCTCATACTTTGGTTTGAGCCCCAATCTATCGTGGTGTATCTGCAATACGCTTATATACCGAAAATCCCGCCTAATTTTAAAGCACAAGTACAATGCTCATATTATATATATAACTCATTCCTAAATAAAATAAAATATTATGAATTATGTATATGTTCACATAATTTTGATTTATTAAAAAGTAGGTTATATAAGTCGTAATTGCGCACACACTATGATATGCATTTTAAAACATATCAGAATTATAAATTGTTAAAGTTATTTTGTTTGAATCTATTTACAAAAATATATTACCGTTGTTATATATTTTTGATTTAAAATAAAATTCATTTAGTAAGTATTTGTTTAGTAAATAGATTCAAATATTGCAATTTAAGAGTAAAATAATTTTCGTTTAATTTAATAAAAGACATTCCAAATATTTCTGTTAAAATAAATGAGGGACAATAGTTTAATCAGTTAATGTTATACAAGTTTATCTAAAAACAGCAGATGTTCACTTAAGGTTTTCTTTAATTAGTCAAAGTAATTTTTAATTAAATTTAGTTTGTAATTCGAATGTCGACAGGTAAATTAACAAAAGAAATTAATTAATGTTGAATTCCTTTAGACATTCGGATAGATTTAATTACAGCTGATGAGTCCGGTATATTTTTGTAATGCTCCAGGGCAGTTCTATTGTTAAATTCTACTATAAAAAGGAGGGTTTTCTTTTGTTCTCCATTATTCTAATGTTTCTAAGAGAAATCATTCTGAGGTCTAATGTTTCTAACCAAAATTATTGTAGTAATTTGTAAATCTTGACATGATGGAGTAGAGCGCAAGAAGGCTATTTCTCTCCGGAATGGTCATATGCTGCCATAGACCATCGGAAGTTATCACACAAGGAACCCCGGAACTGCTGCTGCTGCTGCCAAAAATATGAACATTTCCAGATTTTGCTGTTAAATTATATAAAAACCTGCCGACCATCAATCTACCTAAAAATGCTTCTTCAGAGGTAACCCTAAATTAACCCAAGAGCTCTTGTGATAACTAACATGCTATAACTATTTTAAATTGTTTTCTGATGTTTCACATAACTTTATTATGTATTTCTTTTAAATATAATCAATATTTTGCTCTCTATCCTTGGGTTAATATTTTCTATTTATTAAGCTTTCTGTTATTTTATTATGATAATGTGTCAGAATCGTCTTTGACCGAGTGAATTATTCCCTTTGTTGAAAATAAGATGCCGCTATGAAGGCATATTTTAAATTTCTAAATAATTTTCCAATTTTATTATCTTGCAAATCACTCGTTCGAGGGCGATTCTTTTCTTTAATATATAATATAATCACATAGTTTAAAATCTACACGTTATTGATTTTAATCTAATATGAGAGTATGTGCGAGGTCAATGATTAAATGTGTCTCCTAATGCATGATTGCGTATATAAATCTATACTTACTTTTCAAACCCGCAAGCATGCATTTTCCTATTTTAATTACTGTGTTCTACTTTAATTACAAAGTTAATCATTGACGTCGAGAATGTGCAGACCCTTTTAAATGAATTTTTGGGGAATTTGATTGGGCATTTCTCTTAATCCAAGTAAAACCCATTCAGTATGTTTTATATACACTAGTCTCATATTGTTGGTAAATGAATTGGTTATTGAGACCGCTTTGTTTTAATTTTCCAAGGATTCTTTGCATGGCCAAGGCCGTTCTCTTCGCTTCTTGCGGTTTCCAGGCAGAGTGTGTCCACAAATGACACACCTGGGAAATAAACGCAATCGTCACCCAATCGCTAAGTTTCGGCTGTTCATAAAAATACTTTCCTACGGGTTAGCGGCAAGATGCCCTCCGTAATCATTTCGGATCTTCAATATTGTTTTATTTTATATTTATTTTTACAAAGCATACATGACTTAAACGTGTCACACCCTCCAACTTTAATAAATTCATTATCAGCAATACTGACCTCCCAATGTAACTTTATTATTATTATTATCAAATAAATGCCTTGATCACATTCCCACTTTGTTGCTTAGTAAGCTTTTATCCATACTATTCTCGAAATCAATAAATATTTTATAACACTTAATTTTCAAATATTTTCTTAAACTTGTATAATTACTCAAAGCACCTCGCACATATTCCTATCTCGTCAAGCACATTATCGTAATGCTATTAGCCCGAGGAATAGAATATATCACTTTGCTTTAAAACCTGTTTGTCATTTATTGAAATTAATGCCAACAATTATTTAATACGCGTCCCTGTCTCATATAAGCAGACAGTGGCGTTATATATATATTATATAAATAAATTTTGTGAAATTATTTAAAACTAAATTTGATCTCTTATTTTATTTGATTCCTATCACTGTCTCGATCTATATATATATTTTCTGCATTTCTTTTGTAAATCCATAGACGTTAATTAGTCACCCAAGCTTCTTTTAGCATAGAGTCTTTTGTTTCTCCCTGACCACCAGGCACCGGTCAAAGGTTATACTAGTAGTGGCAACAGATGCGTTATCACGTAGATGGTGCTGTGAAATTTCGACTTTAGACTCGAACTTAGTATATCTAGAAGGCAACCCCTCCTGGAATGTTCAGTTTCGTGTCTGGGGTTTGAATTCTGCAGTGTGTTAGCGAGATAGACGATTCTGACTGTTACAATATATACAAATATACATAGAAATGTAAAAATAAAAACAACATTCCAAATACTCCAACTATTAACTTAACTGTAAGGAAAAAAATAAAATAAATCATATGTTAAACTGCATTGTAGAGTGTAATTTAAGATGTATATGGTGTATTATATTATATATAATTCAGCAATGCAAATAAGAAGAAGTGGAAGGAAATTTTAATAATTATTATTGCTTTCATCCTACATTCAATGTTTTAACAATAATAAGGGTACAAAAAAAAAATCAAAATCTACTTTAAAAAAACTACACCTACAGCTATTTAATTCAAATAATGAGTTTTAAACAAGTATTTACTATTGTAAAACACATCACAATCACTGTATTCATATAAAATTAATCCTATGTATTATTTTAAATGCACACAATTTAATAAATATATTTTTATATCAAGATTACATTTTAATTCTAAATGTAGACTGAGATATTGAAATAAATTCTGCTAAGGCAAAAGCAATTTACCATTAATGATTATCAAATATTATTTTATTTTAAAATCATATTATCTAATTATATCCACTGCCTCTGGACAGTGAAATTAACATATACAGATGTCAAAACACATATGGATATTAAAAGATTACATTGAGATTCTATTTTGTGAATTTTACTTAAGATCAATTTAATAACAACTCCATAAATGTGATAGTGAATCTTCAAATGTCATTATTCATACTAGCTACCTTAATAAGAACTGAGGAAGCAGATAAAAAAAAGTTTCATTTTCAGCTGTCTAAGACTGTTAGAAGATGATATAAAGTGAAATGTTTAATTAAATCTGAGAGAGATAGAGCCAGGAAACTTCATTGGCTCCTAAAATAATTACATATATAAATATATATTGACACAGCAAATTCAAAATGACTATTTTAGCAAATAAAAGAAAAAAAAATAATAATTAAAATTATAATGAATATTTTCACTAATTATATTTTAAAATAGTCAGTTCATAACACACATACTTATTATAAATTTATAGAAGCAATATTTTCTTAACCAGTTAAATTATTAACAAATATTATATTTACTGAAAGAAAATATGATTGTGAAAAGATTAAAAATGCAAGGGTGAATGTGGAAGTAAATATAAAACATATACGTCAACCAAATAAATTTATTTATTGTATAATAATAATAAACAAATTCCAAAATATTTAAAATAACAATAAACATTTCTGAAATTCATATTAATATTTTATTTAAAGGGAATAAAACAAAATTAATGTATAAAATTTATTCATTTTATAAATAAATAAATAATAATAACTAAATCTGTTCTAAAATAAAATGAATGCAAGGAGAAACATCAGTTTTTTTTATATTATAATCAACATAAATTAGTTTTGTTGTAGTCTTTATGATTTGCAAATAAGAAAGGAAATATTACTATTATTAAATGATGTCATTAAAGATGATTAGCTAGAAAGTTGCCAGAAGAATTAGAAAATTTTGATCAATCTCTTCAAAAAGAATTGGATGTATTAAATAACAACAAGAACTTTGCCTCCCTTATAATAAATTAAATTGCAAGAATCAAATATTAAGTGATATAAAGTCTAATAAATCATTTCAATAACAAATAATTCCAACCAAAACCTAGCAAAAAAGGAACAAAATTTTAGGAAAATAATAAAAATAAAATGATGAACTTTAATAATGTATAGAAGTTAGCAAAATATGGTAACAATTTTTAGTTCTTTATACTTTAATATTTTGCTAATTTAATATTTTATGAACATGCACATCTACTTTTTCATTGTTTTGTTAATAATTTTTGTAAGGTGATGTGCTTATTATTCATACACTTTGTTCTTGTCCCTCCTAATAAATTTACTCCTGAATAACATTTTCAAATTAAAATAAACTTTCAATTAACCAATACACACTTAATAGTGATATATATAAAAAACAGATATATCAAAAGAGATAAATAACCCTATCATAAAATTGAGCAAATTTTAAATTAATAAAAGATATAATTATCAGTTATTTTTATGCATTATTCTGAAAATAGAAGTGTCACGCTTATATCATTAATTGCAAGTTTTCTTTTATGTAGAAAGAATAGAAAATTCTTATTTTTAATAAAAGTTAAAAATAAATATATATTATTATTTTTAACTAATATATAAAATATTTACGAGTTAGTTATTAGATTTATATAATAATAATAGCATGTATTAGTGCATATTTAAATTTTAAAAAATCCTTCTATAAAATGTATATTTATAAATAAGCCTTAAGTGATAAAAGTTACAATATATTTGACAAGTCTAGCCATAGATTTTACATACTTGATTTTATGTTTGTTTACTCATAGTATTGCAGAAATATTTCTCCACTTACATTAATAGAATTTAATCTAGCATGACAAACATAAATATAATGTGGAAATTTAAGAGTAATGTTACTGCTAGTATTCTTTAAAAAAAATTGTTCAAAGTTTTGACCAAATTCTTAAGTACATCATATCTCAACAGATAAATATAGAGTATATGAAAAAAATTAAACATTCATAAATAATTTCTTTACACATTTGCTGTTTCATTACTGAAAGTTTAGCATAATTATATAATTTAATATTAATAAAACTTTATACTTTTTTAAAGTCTTACAAAAAATAAATATATGTGGTAGATTTTAATATCAATATCAGGTATTTATATATATATTGTTAGTTATTGTTTTATTTTGTGTGCTCAAGATAGTTATGGGTTTTCATGTTATAAATAATTTTTTTTATGCTAAAATTGTTAGTAAAGTTGTATTGTTTCATTAACACAGATTTTCTGGATCTATCTTTTTCATCTCATGCTTTATATATCTGCAATATATATTACAATAACAAATTAAACAATCACTTTTTTCTTTAAAATATATATGTTCTCCTACATTATAAATAACTTCACAAACTTCTAACTTCTTTTCAAAAACTTTGTTTCCATATATTAAATATATGGACATATATATAAAATCACATATTATACATTTCCAATGTTTCGATTGTTTTTTTTTTTCACCATGACAGTCATTTTCAAGGACCTATAACAAAAAAAAAAAAATACACATCTCTACATAATACTCTAAATACAAATCTCTTTCATATACTAAACATTAACATATCAAATTCACAATAATAAAACATATTAACTATATATTATTATATTTTACTTACATCTTACTCCCTCTTCTCCCTTTAATATAATATAATAATGTATAGTAATATGTTTGTGAATTTGATGTGTTAATGTTTAATATATAAAAGAGATTTGTATGTAGAGATATGTGTTTTTTTTTATTTTTGTAATAGGTCTTTGAAAATGACTGTAATGGTGAAAAAAACAGTTGAAACGTTGGAAATGTATAATATGTGATTTTATATATATATGTTCATATAGTTAATATATGGAAATAAAGTTTTTGAAAAGAAGTTAGAAAAAGTTTGTGAAATTATTTATACATCTGATGTACTCCTTTTACAGACTAGTCAATAAAATGATCAGAAAATAAAGTGTAAGTATGAATACCATATCATCCATGATGATTATTGTGTCTTGCATAACAACCATAATTTATAAATGTTTGCAAATTCAAATAATTAATTTTATTATTCATACTATAAATTCATTTCATTTCCATATTTTTTATTGGGATAAACTCAACAAATCATATCTGATCATCATAATTCATATATATACTTTATATATTTATATACAAAAATAGGTACATAGGTTTATTATACTGCAATCCCATCTTTTTAACATTATTCCTTTGAAAATTGGACATTTATTAAATGAACAGTTGAAATCCAATGATTTTTTTCCCCAATCCAAAATTATCAGAATAGATATTTTTTATTCATATATAAATACTGACATCACTCTGATTAATTCAAACTAACTTGTTTAAACAGAGAACTAACAAACATATAAAATTGAGTTGCTAGAATATTAATAGTTTGCATTATCAAATTAATATTTACTGAATCTTTCTCTTGACTATTCAAAAATATATGTATATGTGTCATGTATGTGTATGTATGTCAAATAACTTTTTTAATCAGCTTGGGATGGTGTCATTAAAAAACAATTTGTATGTAATATAATTACATGTAACAGATCTATTATTACTGATAAATTATTACAAAAAATTAAGTCAGTACCTAAAATATTTTCTTCCGATAGTATAAACAATGGAATGAAAAAACACTGTGGGTATAAGTTCACCATATTGGCTATAGATCCTAAAGCTAAAACCTTAATGCTGACCCGTACATTTTTATCAGGCATCAATGTATTAGGATAACCAGTGAGTAGAAAAGATGAAGATAAAAGACGAACACAATGATATAAGGGAATACCAGGATCAATAAGATTTCCAATATTTCCCACTCGAAATGGAACTTGTATAACAGGAGAAGCAGGAGTTCCTGTATCACGACTTAATGTCTCTTCAAACTCATCAGTTCTATCTTCACTTACTCCTTTCCTAATTCGAAAAGTTGGAGAAGAGGGACTACTAGGTTTTAATCCAAGATCAACTTCTAAATTTGAACTATGAGAAGGCGAATGATCATCAGAACAATCACCAATACAAATATTGGAGTATTCATCATTAAAATTATTATTGATTACAATATCTCCATGAGAGTCATTGACCTGACTGTTCTCATCTTGATCATCCTCAAATGATGTTGATTCATCTGGGATAGGCAGAACCAGTTCAGGAGCATCAGAGTCATTACTTAAAGGTAATGTTTCTTCAGAACCTATGGTGTGATTGCTAATCTCAGATTTGGAATCAGGATCATCATCCAAGGGAATATCATCTTCAATCAAGGAAGGCATATTGGTCAGATGACCTAAAAATATATAGATATTTTTTACTACAGAAAAAGATTCCACCAAAAATTTCTCAAAATTTAAAATTTACAGCTTACAGCTTACTTCCTGAACTACTTATTCGACCTCTAAAATGGTCCTGAATATCTGTGCTAAAAATTCTTGTTCGCTCAAAACCTTTTGATGATAAAAACTCAGCAAGCAAGGCTGGAGGTGGAGTGCGGAATAACTGTTGAAGAGTTTCCAGTGATGCTGCTACAACATTGTGATCTGAATGTTGAGAATAGTGCAATAATATTTCATACACCTGAAACATATTTAAATTACATATATTGTAACACATACGAATATATATATATGTGTGTAACATAAAACATTTAAAATAATATTCAGATAAAAAAAATATAAAAATGTATTTTTTTTTTTAATAATAAATGAAAAAGTACTGTTAGTTTAATAAATAAAAGTAAAGATATTTTTAAAATAAATAAAAGTCTGTTAGGACATGAACAAAAGATATCCTAATCTCAAATTAACAAATAAAATAAAGATATTTTAGTAAAAGGAAAAATATAATTAAAGCCTATTGTTATGTAGGAATTTTTTACATTTATTATTTTAAAAGACAGCTTATCTGCTCTTTTAACTAAAAGAAAAAAAAAAATCCAAAATGTTAAGATGGAAATGAAGACAAAAGAAACTAAACTGTAACTTTATAATTTATTATAGAAAATTATTTAATTAGAAAAATTGCAATCTACATCAGAGATCAAAATAATTTTATAAATGTCTAATCAGAAGGGAATTAGGTTTTACTGGAAATATTTCCAACTGATTAGGTAATATTATAACTAATGTAATTAAGAAAAAGAAATGGATATTAACTAGTTAGAAAAAGAATTTGAAATTAATATGGGTGACCTCAGACAATGAGTTTGTCAAGGATATAAAAGCTACAAAATTTCTATGGTATTCAATCTGCGCCATCTAATAAATTGTGCTGTTAAAAGTTTGTTGTCATTTTAGTCTGCTATTATTTCAGTTTGCTGATATTAAAAGTAGTGTGCTGTATTTATTCTACTGCCAGCTAGCTATAATAATCTTGCTGATTTCTTCATTGAGAACCAGTTCATTCATCAGTAGTGTATAGATATTTATGCAGACACCTTAACATTATCATGCATTGCTAAGCTCACCAAGTGTTGTTCATTTGGTGTTCTCCACCCAGTTCTTTCACATTTGAGTGCCTGAAATGTAATAAATATCCTTGACCACCATTGCTGAGATACCTACCCATCATACTAATGAACAAGGCCCAAGATACATGCTGCCCTGGAAAGCTGAAGCAACAAGCTGTTAAAAGAAGCCAGGAATGTGAGCCATGAACTCAATCAACTTTCAGGAAGACAGAAGTGTATTCCAAGAAAACTATAACAAAACCTAGGAAAATATATATAATAATTTAAAGTCTAGATAGATTTTATTCTCTTTACAAACCTTTATAAAACTAAAAATAATTGAATTCTGATCCCTTATTTAAAAATGGACTGATCTATATTAAATAACTCTATAACTAGTGTAATTTAGTTTATATTTATTTTTGATTATTGTTATATGTTTGCGTAAATAAACATGTTTTATATTGTTAATTTGGTTTAATTCTTTCTCTTCATACTTTACCATACAATATTAATTAAAATAAAATTGTGTCAATTATATATGTGTGCTTAAAATACATTGTCTAATAGCTTGAGTTATGTCAGTTTCTTGCTCTTCATGCTAGTCAGGGAATCAAACATTTGGATCATTTTAAAACATTTTGTTGATATTCCAGTCTTTAGCTGGATGGCACCCAAGGATTTATCCTCAATATAAATAAAAGTATCCACAGGAGAGGTATTTGCTTCTTGCAGTTATGGAGGAGTGCAACGGTCTTGAAAAGTGGTCACGGGTTGTATATTTAAATATCATATTGGTCTGACCATTGGTATGGTTAATGTGTAAAAGTATTAATTATATTGATTCCTCAGCTTGTATAACGGTATCTCAAATTTATGTAAATTATTATTATTGTTAAAATTTAAATCATAAATAAAATGGTAATCTGTTATAAATTATTCTCCCAACTTGGAGATGAAAATATTTCAGTTATAAATGTCAATCTAAATTGGGATATAGTGAGTTCTGTTATAATGTATAAAAATATGACAGTAAATATTTCAGTAGAACTGTTTACTTGAAATAAGTTTATCTTACCTGAATAAGTTGATCTGCATTAACTTTAGATTCTTGATTCATCTGTGTAACACCAAAACTGCCTTTCAAAGATAAATCTTTTGAGTCATCAGATCCTAAATGGGGAATAATGTGGCGCAAGCAAAGAAGTACTCCAAGCAGCATATAAACATTACGATCTTCATAAACAGGTATTACCATATCTAGATATGTGAAATAAGACAGATAATTATAGTAGAATATAGAAACAATCAAATTTAATAAATAAATTCACTACTGAAATAATATAAAAGAAAAAATAGATTAAACACTAACAAAGTTTATTAATTTTGTTGCTGATAGATATTGAATATCTTTATTCAAAACTGAAAAAGTATCTGGATTTACTAGCATATCTATACTATATTTAATGAAATGTAATATGATCATCAAACAATGTTTTTTGATTTTTAATTGGTTCAAAATCAACAAATTTTAAAAAAAGATCAATATTTATAACTAGGTTCAAAGTTGTTCTTATTTTAAATAATAAAAACTTCAAAATAGTATTGGATTATACAAATGAAAATAAAATTGCATAGCCTATAAAAAAAAAAAATTGTTAATTCTAGAAATGATAATATAAAAAAAAAGTAAGACCCTTGAATCCATATCAATTGACTTTACAGCTTTGAACAAGTATTGCAAGTCATGGAAAGTACATTATATAATATACGTTTTTCAAAAACACATATATATATGAACATTTTAACATGAATACACAATATATACCTACCTATGATTTAAGGTCATTCACACACACAAAAACTATCTTCTTCATTAAACAAGGCAAAACTCTCAATACACTGTGACAACCAGAGTAATCAATGGATGCCAGAAGATTTGTGCATAAAATCCCTATCTAGTGCCTACTCATCCAATATCCCCTGACTAGTTTCTGCCTTGTTTAATAACAATTATGTGCTAGTATAAGAGATGGTGATCATGTGATATCTTCTTCATTCTTTTTGTGGTAAAAATTAATGATAATAATGATGATGTGCAATGTGATATTAAATTCAAACATTTTAAGCATGTTCATCTGCACAAATAATAATAACCATTATTTTATATTTTATGATCTTAATCCAAAAATTGCACTCTGAATTGAAAAATAAAAATTGTTTTTTCTATTTCTTGAATTCACAGCAACAATTTCATGACCGCAAATGATACTAAGATATTGCTGCAATTGCAATGCCACTAAGTACACTAGACTGAATGATAAGACAAGAAAATAGCTTTATAAATAAGTGGATATGAAATTTTTAATTTGTAATTTTATTTTTTCTGAACCACAATTTTTAAGACAGCAGATACTGCAGTTTTACTATAATGAAAAAAACAATCTTGATAAAATAAAGCTACGTTATAATGATTAAGTTTAGAATTCAATTGAAGATGCTATAGTAGTAAAAAGCATTCAAATGTTTTATTATACAGATGTAAAGTTAGTTCATTTAATTTGTGCACTAATTACTTCAAGATACAATTATAACAAGTGATTAAAACATTTTATCAAATTGTCAAATAGACAATGTTTTAAATTAAATATATAAAGACTTTTTAAAATATAAGAATAGGTGGTAAATGGAAAACTTACTATGTATATAAAAGATAGACTAAACAATACTCTCCAAATGTATGAAAAAAATGACTGGTCAAAATTTCAATCAAGAATAAATTTGATCACTCTAAAGGAGAACACAGTTTTTCCAATGAATTAGGAACACAATTCCCAATTAATACTTGACGAAAGTGCTAAAGAAAGTCTAGGGAGTTGATGAAAATAAGGTTGTGTAGACTTTGATTTAATTTTTGCAAGTCTGAGAGGTAATTAATTATGTGTTCAGATATTGGATCTGTTAATGTTTAAATATATATTGAAACGGAAACCTCCAATCCCTTTCCGTTTCACCATCAACCTAATGACCTACTCGTCTGAACTAGTTTCGAACCTATCTTAAATGTAGAAATGTCATATGTAAAAATGTTATATATAAGTCGAGCGGGAAAACTTTGCTACAATGGCCGCTTGAATGGCATCATCCATTTACTTACGAAAACACGCTATAATTAGACAGGTTTGATAAAATTATAGCGGAGAAATGCTCATAAATTATTATAAAATGTTTTATAAATTTTCAGTCAATTTTTAATTATATTCGCTATAATATTCGTATGTGGATGGATAATTTAAACCTTGGAATAGCGGCAAAATGATTTATATATATATTTAAGTTAAAATAAAAAAGATATACTATAATGTAAAATGTTTTCTTTAAAATATATTTAACGGCTTTCTGATTTAATGTTTTACATATATAATTGAAACTAAAGTATTTTCTTTAAATTTGCTTTTTTTTAAACAAATAATTTGGTAAAAACAAATATGTTAAAAGTTATTTATTTCAGTAAAATAAAAATCCGTTTATAATTAAAAATGAGAATTTTGTGTAAACAAGAAATCAATTAGTGACGCACCCGGGTAAAAAGTAAAATCTAGTTTACTGATTGATTTTTGTTTGCACAAAAGACTTTATCATTAAATCAGAATACCGTTCCTTCTGCTAGGCCTTAACATTCTATAACACCTAAAAAGGAATTTAATTAATGAAACTGAATCAAATTATATAATTTATATGTTTTAATAATTTTTTAAAGTAAATTAAATATAACACCTCGGAGACGTTATCTGTTGTAGAAATTGGATTATATTATTTTGTTTAATTAAAAGTCAATTGGTCCCGAGGCTAACGAAATTCCAAAAAGGTGTTAAAGTTTAGTCGAAATGTATAAATAGGCCTTATTTTAAGCGGGAAGATAGACTCCATCTTGCTGTTGAAGAGCTGTTAATATCACAAGTTATAAATCGTTTAATTTTACCATGTCTGGCTAAAGTCAGGCAAGAATTTTGCTGCCATTCCCGTGATGGAACGCCGAGTTCAATCCATCAAATGCCGAAGCAACAACCAACACCAAATAAAAGATGTCATAAGCCGCTAAAAGAACTTGCCTTCGTTCCAACACCATTTTAAATCGTCTCGCAACTGAATAAGAACATGCCATAAGCCGCCAAAGAACTCACCTTCGTTCCAGCTCGAATATCTCCAGTTCAGCTATAGGAGAACTGTTTTAATATTATTTAAAATCGCAGAGCTCTGTGTGAATTTCAACAACAATCATTATTTCTTCAAAATCAGGTTAGCTAACCATATTATTGTAATTTCTTTCAAATTTTTTTCAAAAAAATATTTTAAATTTTTTAAAATAAAATACTTTTGCAAATTTCTTTATTAATTCAATATTGTAAACTCTGTCTAAATCGTATTTGAAATCTATAAATGAAATATTTTTGCTAAATTTCTTTGTTAATTAATATTTTGCTATATAATTTAATCACTGCAGTTATATTTTGCTTTTCTTTTGCTTATTTTTAATTATTGTTAATTGTGCCTATGTTTCGAAACGGCGTGCATTTAATTATAGAATATGTTTTTTAAAAAGATATCAATTTAAAATCTCCGTATTATTATTTATATAGCGTCATTTCGTGCGCTGTTTCGAAACCCAAATTCATATTTTTGTCATTTAGTAAATTAATTAATATAAATATAAAATGTGGCTTTTCAACCTTTATTTATTATGTTACTAAAGATTAAACTAGCCTGGAGTGCAATCATAAGTATATTTTTTTAGTTAAGTATTCGTAAGTCCCCTATTAAATATACTTTTCCCCCTTTTAAAAGTTTAGTAGTTATAGATAACTAAAGAGATTGAACGGGATAAAGTAAAGTTTGTATCTATATATTCCTGTCAGTAGCATATCGTATTTCTCATGCTACAGAAGAGTTGGCTCTTTTGATCAAGCTGATGATCTAGTGTTCATTTAATATATGATCTTTAATTTATAATATCCTTCGGCTTGGCGGATGTGGGATTTATTAATATTTTCTCGTTGTGCTGTTCTTTTTGATATATATATAAGATGGAGCCACGGTAAGTCCAGCCCATCTTCTCTTATGGGTAGTGCAGTAGCGAAGTCTGAGCTACGGGCCAGATTAGCACGTAAGTCCCCCGCCTCTGAACCAAATAAAGGTTCCCCATTAGCAGCATGACGACCGGTTATTGGGTAAACCGTTGTTTGTCACAAAAACCCTAAAACTATTCTTCCATCCGCAGAGCCACTTTATTATTATACTTTACTTGTGCCTAGCATATTAGTAAAATCGTTATAGCCAACTCTTCCCTCCCTAATATGCAATCTTCGGCATTGAACCGAAGCATTCTTGAAAACCCGTTCGATCTTAAGCTATCTGGGATGCTTTATAAGCCCATAGTTAATATATAAATTGATTATAGTCAGATGTATTAAGTTTCACTCCAGACTTGGTTTGATTTTACGTAAAAGAGCCACTCGAACTGATTATAAAAGGACATAACAAATAAGTTAATGTAGTGATTAGTTGTATAGCAGGATATTTGGCTCCATTAAATCATAGCCACAAACCTATTTGCCAACATCAATTATTGTTCAAATAGTCTAGAGAATGTTACTTTATAAATGAAATGCCTGTGTGCATTTGCCAACAACAATTGTCAATAAATATATTTTAATTCATCATATATCAGTTTCTGTCTCATTATTAAATCAATCCAATTCACTAATTGCCCATAAGTATTCATTAGTAAAGCCCCTATTATTTAAATATGTTAGATTTTATCTGTGGAATGTCTAGTATTTACGTTGTTTATATATATGTTTAAGTCCATGAGTCTTATTGTTTTCTCCGATTTGCTAGTGGGCCGGATGAAGAATTAAATCTCGTGTGCTACCATTGTTATGTTATCCATTGGGTGTTAGATCTGGTGCTTGGAGAGTGGGTTCGAATCCAGGCTGGTCCCTGACCTAAATCTCGGGCTTGACTGGGTTTGAAGTACATTTTGTGAGTTCCAGCTCGTGTTAGATGGATAAGCATGTTTTGACTGGCACATAGGTTTTTTTTTTTTTCCGCGTTTGGACGCCCAAATCGTGGGGCTTGTAACTCATTTCCACCCCTGAAGAGATTATGGAGTATATATATAATTCTTTTGGTCAAAATTAATGATTTTGAGTCAAATTTTTTTTTGAATAATGTATATATGTAAGATTTTTTTTCCGCGTTTGGACGACCAAGTGAGGCTTCGATGTAAACACCTACATACTCTGAGTTATGGACTTTTGTGTGTATATAGCAAAAAAATTTATTAAATTTATTTTGTGTCTTTCCTGTTCACTAGTGACTGGCGCCCGAGGATGATTGATCAAGTTATAAGTCATCCTCTTATAAATTTGTCATTAGGGAGCAGAGAAAAGAAATTTAGATTAAAAGAAAAGGGGGGTCTCATTGTTTTATCAAAGTATTTTTATGAATTGGAGTGGTTTAAAATGAGTAAGAAATATATATATAAAAGTAACGTCAAATTAACCAAAAGTTAAAAGGTTTGAAATTGGTGCAGACGGGTCAAACGGAATTAGGTCATAAAACTATTTAAGTATATATGTGTATATATAAAAAAAAACAGCTGGAAGAAGAGAGCGGGGGTGAGTTAAATTTTTATTAAGTCATCTTTAATATTAAAATATGTGTTATACTTTAGATATATAGACGAAAAAAAAAAAAAAAAGATTTTTTTTTTAAATTTTTCGTATATTTTATTAAAGCTAGAAAAAAAGAAGGGATTTTTTTTTAAATAAAAAAAGAATTTCATATATTTTATAAAATAAAAAGTAGGGAGACGAAATTTTTTTTTTAATTGATTATATGTTGGACGGGCATCAAAATGGTGTGGGCTTATAGATATATTAGTGAGTTAGGCATAGAGTTGGGATGGAAGTGAACGAGTCGTTCTTGAAGGGGGAGAGCAGCAAACAGCCGTATTAAAAGTATAAAAGTTTTAAAAATCAAATATTTAGTAGGCGTAATAATAATAACTTTGAAAGGAATATATAGTATACAGAATGAACAAAGAAACAGAAGCAATGAGCAGTGGGGAAGAGATAGAAGTAGGAATGGAGATGAAAGGTGGAGGTATCATGTTGAGATCAGGAAGAGAGATTAATGAGTACAACAGCAGTACGGAAGAAATAGAAAGGGAAGATGGTATGAGCCAGGATAGAGATGAGGGTGCACAGAAAACTATAGCTATGCCAGAGAATTTAGTTACAGAAATATCGGAACAGATACCGATAAAGGAGATTAAACAGGAAGGCTGGGACTTGAATTGGTTGCTGAGACAGCTTAGACAGGATGCAGAGAAAATGGATCAGAAAATGGAGGAAAGAGATCAGAAAATGTCACAAAGATTTGAAAACCTTAGCAGAGATATTAGACAAGAGATGGCAGACAGAGATAAAAGGCTGGAAGAAATGTTGTGCCAAGGTCTACAGGAATTGTCAACCAGCTGCCAGCAGAAATCTGAAGAAATGAGGGGAGAATTTAAAGAAATGTTACATAAAAACCAAGAAGAAAATAGAAAGGAATTTGTTGTGATTAAAGAAGAAGTGAAGGCTTTAGTTGAACAAGTAGAATGTCAAGAAAAGGGTTTGAAAGAAAGGGTCTTTAAAGTAGGGGCAGAATTTAACAGTAAAGTGCAAGAGTATGAAGAAGCCCAAAGGGAGATCAGAGAGGAAATATATGAAATAAAAGAAAACCTGCTACAAAGAAGTCAAATAGCTGACCGAGAAGAAAACATTATCACAGCATGTATTCCAGAATTGAGAGATGTAGCAGAAATGAAAGAAGAGACAGAAAAGGAAAGTAAGGAAAGCAACTTTGCTAGTGATTACCAAGATAAAAGACTTAATAGACATGAGATAGTGCAAGTTATTGGCCAGACTGAAGATGATACTGAAAATGATTTTAGAGAGGGGGAAGCCAAAGTCGATCAGCAAAGTATCAAAATCAAAGGAAACGACTTTTTAAGCGAACATAAGTGCCAGCTTAATTATGAAAATAACACGTTTTCTCCGTATGAAGAACAAATTGGGTTGGAAAAGAACAAATCCCAAGTGACGCAAAGTCAAAGCAAGGAATGGGGAAAAGCACTTACGGAAGAAAAGAATGTCGAGCTGCATAACGAGATACCGTATGAAGGCAGCGAATTCGCACGAAGTCTGACAATGCACCCTAAGCGATCTCCTGTGAGGTTGAAAGACAAAAATGAAAGCTATGAATGGACAACCGATGATGATGAAGATGAATGGATAACCGACGATGATGATGATGATCTGTTGGGATGTTGTTTCAACCCCGGCGTGGAGTTACTCCTTAAACAACCCCCAGATCCTATTTAAATTGTTAGTTATTTTTGTGAGTGATTTGATCACTCTATATATATTATACACTCTATATTTTATTTATATACCTTATATATATATTATACACTTTATATTTATTTACATACCCCTTATATTGTTATTATACACATTACATTTTATCTATATACATTTTATCTATTATATACTTTATATTTTATCCATATATTATCTATATACCCTTTTAAAAAAAAAAAACCTATGTGCCAGTCAAAACATGCTTATCCATCTAACACGAGCTGGAACTCACAAAATGTACTTCAAACCCAGTCAAGCCCGAGATTTAGGTCAGGGACCAGCCTGGATTCGAACCCACTCTCCAAGCACCAGATCTAACACCCAATGGATAACATAACAATGGTAGCACACGAGATTTAATTCTTCATCCGGCCCACTAGCAAATCGGAGAAAACAATAAGACTCATGGACTTAAACATATATATAAACAACGTAAATACTAGACATTCCACAGATAAAATCTAACATATTTAAATAATAGGGGCTTTACTAATGAATACTTATGGGCAATTAGTGAATTGGATTGATTTAATAATGAGACAGAAACTGATATATGATGAATTAAAATATATTTATTGACAATTGTTGTTGGCAAATGCACACAGGCATTTCATTTATAAAGTAACATTCTCTAGACTATTTGAACAATAATTGATGTTGGCAAATAGGTTTGTGGCTATGATTTAATGGAGCCAAATATCCTGCTATACAACTAATCACTACATTAACTTATTTGTTATGTCCTTTTATAATCAGTTCGAGTGGCTCTTTTACGTAAAATCAAACCAAGTCTGGAGTGAAACTTAATACATCTGACTATAATCAATTTATATATTAACTATGGGCTTATAAAGCATCCCAGATAGCTTAAGATCGAACGGGTTTTCAAGAATGCTTCGGTTCAATGCCGAAGACTGCATATTAGGGAGGGAAGAGTTGGCTATAACGATTTTACTAATATGCTAGGCACAAGTAAAGTATAATAATAAAGTGGCTCTGCGGATGGAAGAATAGTTTTAGGGTTTTTGTGACAAACAACGGTTTACCCAATAACCGGTCGTCATGCTGCTAATGGGGAACCTTTATTTGGTTCAGAGGCGGGGGACTTACGTGCTAATCTGGCCCGTAGCTCAGACTTCGCTACTGCACTACCCATAAGAGAAGATGGGCTGGACTTACCGTGGCTCCATCTTATATATATATCAAAAAGAACAGCACAACGAGAAAATATTAATAAATCCCACATCCGCCAAGCCGAAGGATATTATAAATTAAAGATCATATATTAAATGAACACTAGATCATCAGCTTGATCAAAAGAGCCAACTCTTCTGTAGCATGAGAAATACGATATGCTACTGACAGGAATATATAGATACAAACTTTACTTTATCCCGTTCAATCTCTTTAGTTATCTATAACTACTAAACTTTTAAAAGGGGGAAAAGTATATTTAATAGGGGACTTACGAATACTTAACTAAAAAAATATACTTATGATTGCACTCCAGGCTAGTTTAATCTTTAGTAACATAATAAATAAAGGTTGAAAAGCCACATTTTATATTTATATTAATTAATTTACTAAATGACAAAAATATGAATTTGGGTTTCGAAACAGCGCACGAAATGACGCTATATAAATAATAATACGGAGATTTTAAATGATATCTTTTTTAAAAAAAACATATTGGTAATTAAATGCACGCTGTTTCGAAACATAGGCATAATTAACAATAATTAAAAATAAGCAAAAGAAAAGCAAAATATAACTGCAGTGATTAAATTATATAGCAAAATATTAATTAACAAAGAAATTTAGCAAAAATATTTCATTTATAGATTTCAAATACGATTTAGACAGAGTTTACAATATTGAATTAATAAAGAAATTACAATAATATGGTTAGCTAACCTGATTTTGAAGAAATCATGATTGTTGTTGAAATTCACACAGAGCTCTGCGATTTTAAATAATATTAAAACAGTTCTCCTATAGCTGAACTGGAGATATTCGAGCTGGAACGAAGGTGAGTTCTTTGGCGGCTTATGGCATGTTCTTATTCAGTTGCGAGACGATTTAAAATGGTGTTGGAACGAAGGCAAGTTCTTTTAGTGGCTTATGACATCTTTTATTTGGTGTAAGCTTGTTGGTTGTTGCTTCGGCATTTGATGGATTGAACTCGGCGTTCCATCACGGGAACGGCAGCAAAATTGTGCCTGACTTTAGCCGGACATCGTAAAATTAAACGATTTATAACTTGTGATATTAACAGCTCTTCAACAGCAAGATGGAGTCTATCTTCCCGCTTAAAATAAGGCCTATTTATACATTTCGACTAAACTTTAACACCTTTTTGGAATTTCGTTAGCCTCGGGACCAATTGACTTTTAATTAAAGCAAAATAATATAATCCAATTTCTACAACACGATAACGTCTCCGAGGTGTTATATTTAATTTACTTTAAAAAATGTATTAAAACATATAAATTATATAATTTGATTCAGTTTCATTAATTAAATTCCTTTTTAGGTGTTATAGAATGTTAAGGCCTAGCAGAAAGAACGGTATTCTGATTTAATGATAAAGTCTTTTGTGCAAACAAAAATCAATCAGTAAACTAGATTTTACTTTTTACCCGGGTGCGTCACTAATTGATTTCTTGTTTACACAAAATTCTCATTTTTAATTATAAACAGATAATTCTTATTTTATGTAACTAAATAACTTTTAACATATTTGTTTTTACCAAATTATTTGTTTAAAAAAAAGCAAATTTAAAGAAAATACTTTAGTTTCAATTATATATGTAAAACATTAAATCAGAAAGCCGTTAAATATATTTTAAAGAAAACATTTTACATTATAGTATATTTTTTTATTTTAACTTAAATATATATATAAATCATTTTGCCGCTATTCCAAGGTCCAACTTATCCATCCACATACGAATATTATAGCGAATATAATTAAAAATTGACTGAAAATTTATAAAACATTTTATAATAATTTATGAGCATTTCTCCGCTATAATTTTATCAAACCTGTCTAATTATAGCGTGTTTTCGTAAGTAAATGGATGATGCCATTCAAGCGGCCATTGTAGCAAAGTTTTCCTGCTCGACTTATATATAACATTTTTACATATGACATTTCTACATTTAAGATAGGTTCGAAACTAGTTCAGACGAGTAGGTCATTAGGTTGATGGTGAAACGGAAAGGGATTGGAGGTTTCCGTTTCAATATATATATATTATAATATTTCAATAATAGTTGAGCACTTTACTCAGTTAATAAAAATGTATATAACTTAATTAAGTCTGACTGATTTCTTATTTATATATCAAGCTTTAAGCAAAACATTATTTATTTAAAAATCTGTATATCTTTACTGATAGCTAAATGGGAAAATTATATCTTATTATCACAATGAATAAATCAGTTAATGAAAATATAATACTGATCATTTCATATAAAATATAAAAATGTCAAAATCAAAAAGATATATATATATATATAAAGTGTATATCTAAAAATGAAAAAGATTTTGAATACTAGAAGGTAAATTATACAAAATGATTTAATATTTTACAGGAAAAATTTCTAATATGTTGCACTGCAATCTTAAAAAATGTAAATAATATATAATAATGACCATTTATTTAACAGAAAACAACTAACACTTATCTATAAAAGACAGAATATGTGTATCCTTTTGATTTAACTTTTACAAATTCTTTTTAATTTCTAGATTTAATCTTCAAGAAATTTAAAATCCCCCTGCATCTTTCACTAATGACAGTTTTTTCTAATATATTATTCATAATTACTTGCTTTGACATCTTCATTACTTCTATATTTCATATCATCAACCATATTATTATTTCCAGTTCTTTCCAATGCTTTCCCAACTGAAAACAGTTTCTATACAATTATTTCCTTCTCCATTCTTTTCTATTAAATGTGCATTTTTTTTTTTTTAACACTTTCTGAATATCCCTATCTGCTTTAAAAAATATTCATTTCAAATAAAGTATTGTATATATATTTTTTTCAACTGCAATTCTAATAAATTTAGTTGCATTCCCATCAAGCTTCAAACCAATTAATAAAAATAAAATAATAACTTCTTCCAATAAGTATCAGGGCTTTTTTAAGTATAAGGCTCTATAGACATTTTAATCATAAGATAAATAACAAATAAATTTTATTATGAGATTTATCTTTTAACATTATAGAAATATTCATAAAGCAAGCCTGTTCTACCAATTATCTTGAAAATGTCTTTATGTAATGGAAGATTTTCCCGAAGCTGGAAAAGATGAATATCTCAAGCCCCACATCAGGTGACTCAAATTCTCAAAAACACATCATTAAAATTCTATTTTAAGATTTCAATAGTCAATGACATAATCATTTAAATTATATGAACTTTTCCATTGTTACAATTTTTTGTACCAACAACATTTCAGTAACATTTTATTTTTAATAATACAATTCAAATTCAAATCGCAAGCAAAGTCCAATTTCTGTCTGCACATAAAAGTCACATTTTTTCTATCAATGTTCTGTTCTTTAAGTGACCTTCTGTGGTTTATATTTTGAGTGAATTAAATTGAGATAGCTATGCCTCAGGGTGGCCTTTGAGCATTCCATCATCAGATTTTCAATTGGATGGATGGTTGAAGAATTGGGGTGTGGAGTAGATTGAAGCCTGTCCATTAAAGTATGAGGATTGGCTATCTTAATATATATCTGAGCACTTAAAGCATATATGTGTAGAGATAATAATCTGGACCAATTGATGATTGCTGGTTTAGCATGAAATACGTATATTGGTGATTATTTATCTTTTCAACATATATGTGTTCAAGTGTATCAGTGTTATGAGATAGTGTGGAGAGTGGTGGATCATGTGAAAATCTGTGCTCATATACCCTATATATTACATATATAGACACAGGTATATAATAAGCCTGTGTGTTTCACTTATGAGACAAAAAAAATGTTAATTCCATTATCCGGCAGTAGTGTAAATTAATGTACCCAGCCCATCTACATAAAGAACATGAATTCAAATACCATCCTTTTAAGTTTAACCATTCCTTAAATAATTTTCCCTTTCGGATTTAAGAAAAATCAGAAAATAGGATGTACAAAGTTTAATATGATACATATATGCTGAATATTTAAACTTAAAAAAACAAACAAACAGAAAAGTTAATGTCTGCCCTGATTTGAAAAATGACTTTAAAACTTAAGGATATAAAAGTTATGAATAAACTCTTTGTCAATGTTAATTTAACTTTTATCATAAAAATTTCTTTATACTTATTAAATGATGATCTTCAATTGACCTTCAGCGAAATGGAAACTATTTTAAAGATATTTATAATAATATGATTTCTAATGCAAAAAATAAATATTCTTTTTCAGTTTTAAAATAAATAAAAATTTGAATGGAATATGATTTTAAAAAATATTACTGAAAAGCATACGGTATGATAACAAGATAACGCAGAAAAAAGAACAGTTATAGATGATCTTAAAATGAAAAAAAAAAAACAAGAATATTTGAAGATCAAAACAAAATATAAAAAGTTTTATGAAAGAAGATTAAAAGTAATGAATAAAATTACATTTAACGGTACTTGTGATTTTTGACCCATGTGACCACCAGAGGCGCTGGTCAGGGTCAACCACACAAATACTTACAGTAGGAGCCCCAAATGCAGCAATGCAAATTCCAGACGATAGGTGGCGTATTCACAATGCGTAAGCACAGGAACATTCCACCAGCTGGCTGGCAGCTGCCAGCCGCTTGATGGCACTGATTGCAATGCATAAACCCATTAAGCTTACATAGTCTGCATCCATCGACTACCAAGAACCTAGGTGATGCTGATTGCTGTAAACACATCTAGCTTATGTGTCGTCTGCTACCAGAAACTACCAAGATTCTAGCCCACTACGGCGCTGTTTCTCCACGTTACACACGGAAAAACAACGCACAGATAGTTTATGTACATACTACTTAAAAGATGGCTGGCGTATAATGTACAGGTGTGATTAATTAAGAAGTTACAACTATTTAAATATGCGTTCAAACTTAATAGTGTCACATGCTATTTCACAGTTTTATAAATGGATGTATATTTAAATTATTTCTTTTTAAAAATCAATCTTTTTTTTTTTAATTATTTATTCTAAATGTGTTTTTTTTTTTAAATTAAAAAAAATGTAATTTTTACGACAATCGGGTTTTTTTTTTAAAAAAAAAAAGCTAATTTTTTCCCCTTCTTTCAAAACTGTATTATTTTAAAAGATGATTGTTTGTAAAACTTTTTTTTTTACACTTTCAAACAATATTATCCAATAACTTTTAAAGTAATACAAATTATATTTCAGTTTATACATCTTTCAATTAATATTTCGCAAACGTGTTATTTTAAAAAGCTGTTACACGGCAAACAATAATTCAAAGATTAAATTACTGGAGAAAAAGCAAATCAAACTCTCCTTTAAATATATTAAAATATCTATTCAGTTCAAATTTAAAGGAAGTTTACAGTACAATTTATGTATACACATACATCTATTATTTGTAATATACGATCTAAATAAATTTATAAACCATTCAAGTTTTACTATCTTTGGTAAATAATAAATTTATTAAAATTAATATTATACAGACTCAGAAATGACAATATAGCAAAAAGATTCTGTTTTGAAGGAAACAACACAAGATGTAAATTAATGAAGATAGGACAGTAATCCAAGATATGTGAGAGAGTGTCATCCACAGATTTAAGTTGCAGGTTAAAAAATATATACATTTAATATAATGTCATGGTCTATAAAACAAACACAGATTGAGGAATTATTTTTGAAATTTGGATTGTTTTGTTTAAAAGATTAAGAAAAAACATTGCAGTCAACTGCATTTAAATTATTAAGAGCAACACTGAATGCATGAGGGTCCATTGAAATAGATATGAATGTTTGATGCTTATGTTAGGCTTGTATTGAAACGGAAACCTTCCAATCCCTTTCCATTTCACCATCAACCTAATGACCTACTCGTCTGAACTAGTTTCGAACCTATTCTAAATGTCAAAATGCGGTGAAATTTGCTATCATGGCCGCTTGAATGGCATCATCCATTTACATACGAAAGTACACTATAATTAGACAGGTTTGATAAAATTATAGTGTAGAAATCCTCATAATTATTCATAAAATATTTTATTAATCTATAAGTCAATTGTAAATTTTATATTTGTATTATATTTGTATGTGGATGGATAATTTAAACCATGAAATTATGGCATAATGATTTGTACATATAATATTTAAGATTAAATAAAAATAATGTAAAATGTTTTCTTTAAAATATATTCACGGTTTTCTGATTTAATGTTTTATAGATATAATTGAAACTAAAATATTTTTTTATAAGATCTGTCAAATTTGTTTTTTTTTAAATAAACAATATAAAGAAAATATGTAAAAGTTATTTATATCAAGTTAAAATAAAAGTCATCGGTTTATAATTAAAAATGGGAATTTTGTGTAAACAAGAAATCAATTAGTGACCGCACCTGGGGTAAAAGTAAAATCTAGTTCACTGATTGAATTTGTTTCAACAAAAGATTTTATCATTAAATCAGAATACCGTTACTATCTGCTAAGCCTTAACATTTTATAACACCTAAAAAGAAATTTAATTAATGAAATCGGAATCAAAATTATATAATTTATATATTTTAATAATTTTTTTAAGTAAATTAAAAATAACACCTCGGAGACTTTATCAGTAGTAGAAATTAGATTATATGATTTTGTTTAATTAAAAGTCGATTGGTCCTGAGGCAAACAAAATTCCAAAAAGGTGTTAAGGCTTGGTGGAAATATATAAATAGGCTAGATTTTAAGCGGGAAGATACTCCATCTTGCTTTTGAAGAGCTGTTACTACGAGAAGCTGAAAATTTGTTAATTTATCTATGGCCTGCTAGTCAGGCAAGAATTTGCTGCCTTTCCCGTGATGGAACGTCGGAATTTGATCCATCCAAGGCCGGAGCAACAACCAACGGTGCCTTAACAAGCTTATAATAAATAGAAGATGCCATACGCCATTAAAAGAACTCACCTTCATTCAAATTCAACTACTCCAAGTCCAGCTATAGGAATACCATCTTAAATCGTCTCCCAACTAAAGAGAAGATGCCATAAGCTGCCAAAGAACTCACCTTGGTTCCAGCTATAGGAGAACTGTTTTAAAATCATTAAAATCGCAGAGCTCTGTGTAAAATTCAAAATAATCATTATTGCTTCAAAATCAGGTTAGCTAACTATATTGTAAACTCTTTCTAAATTGTCTTATCAATAATATTTCAATTCTATAAATGACATACTTTTGTTAATTTCCTTTATTAACTTCTTGTTTTGCTATATAACTTAATCACTGCAGTTATATTTATTTCTCTCTTGCTTATTTTAGTTATTATTATTTATGCCTATGTCTCAAAACGGCGCGCATTTAGTTACGAAATATATTCTTTTTGAAGATATTATTTAAAATCTTCGTATTGTATTAATTATAGCGTCATTTAGCGCTCCGTTTCGAAACCCTAATTTATAAATAATGGCGACCCTTTGTGCTCGTTATTATTTTGTCATTTAGTAAATAATTAATGTAAATATAAAATGTGGCTTATAAATCCAAACTTTCAACCTTTAATTATTATGTTACTAAAGATTAAACTAGCCTGGAGTGTAATCATAAGTATATTTTTCTTATTAAAGTATTCATAAGTCCCTTAAATATACTTTCCCCCTTTAAAAGTTTATTAATTATACATAACTAAGAGATTGAACGGGATAAAGTAAAGTTTGTGTATATATATATATATATTCCCGTCAGTAGCATATATGTATTTCTCATGCTACAGAAGAGTTGGCTCTTTTGATCAAGCTGATAAACTAGTGTTCATTTAATGTATGGTATTTAATTTATAATATACTTCAGCTTGGCGGATGTGAAATTTATCAATATTTTATCGTTGTGCTGTTTTTTATATATATATAAGATGGAGCCATGGTAAGTCCAGCTCATCTTCCTCTCTTATGGGTAGTGCAGTAGCTAAGACTGAGCTAAGGGCCAGATTAGTACGTAAGTCCCCCGCCTCTTATGAACCAAATAAAGGTTCCCTTTTAGCAGCATGACGATCGGTCATTGGGTAACCCGGTGTTGGTCACGAAAACCCTAAAATCTATTCATCCATCCACAGAGCCACTTTGTTATTATTTTTTACTTGTGCGTAGCATATTAGTAAAATCTTTATAGCCAACTCTACCTCCATAATATGCAATCTTCGGCATTGAACAGAAGCATTCTTGAAAACCCGTTCGATCTAAAGCTATCTGTGAGGCTTTATATGCCCATATTTAATATATAAATTTATCATAATCGGTGGTATTATTAAGCTTAACTCCAGACTTGGTTTGATTACATGTACAATAGCCACTCGAACTGATGATGAAAGGGCATAACTAATAAGGGGAATGTAGTGATTTATTATATAGCATAAAATTAGCGCAATTAAATAATAGCCACAAATTTATTTTGCTAAATGGCCTAGAGTAATGTTGTTTAGTAAATAAAATGCATGCATGCATTATCCAACACTAAGTAATGGGTTATATCAAGTATATATAAAATTGTCAATAAATATAATTCATCATATATCAGTTTCTGTCTCATTATTAAATCAATCCAATTCACTAATTGACCATAGCTATTCATTAGTAAAGCCCCTATTAATTAAATATATTAGATTTTATCTTTGGAATGTCTCTAGTTTTGAAAGAAGGGGGGGAAAAATTAGCTTTTTTTTTTTTAAAAAAAAAAACCGATTGTCGTAAAAATTACATTTTTTTTAATTTAAAAAAAAAAAAACCACTTTTAGAGTAAATAATTAAAAAAAAAAGATTGATTTTTAAAAAAAAATAATTTAAATATACATCCATTTATAAAACTGTCAAATAGCATGTGACACTATTAAGTTTGAACGCATATTTAAATAGTTGTAACTTCTTAATTAATCACACCTGTACATTATACGCCAGCCATCTTTTAAGTAGTATGTACATAAACTCTATCAGTGCGTTGTTTTTCCGTGTGTAACGTGGAGAAACAGCGCCACGTAGTGGGCTAGAATCTTGGTAGTTTCTGGTAGCAGACAACACATAAGCTAGATGTGTTTACGGCAATCAGCGCCACCTAGGTTCTTGGTAGTCGCTGATAGCAGACTATATAAGCTAAATGGGCTTATGCATTGTGACCAGCGCCACCAAGCGGCCAGCTTTGCTGCCAGCCAGATGGTGGAATGTTCCTGTGCTTACGCATTGTGAACAGCACCACCTATCGTCTGGAATTTGCATTGCTGCATTTGGGGCCCCTACTGTATTTCTGTGGTTGACCCTGACCAGCGCTTCTGGTGGCCACATGGGCCAAAAATCACAAGTACCTATTTAACAAATAATGGATAATTTCTCAATTTTTATTTCTTTAAATAAGACATTTTATCACTCAATAAAATAACTGTACCAAATTGTTCCTATATACCACTAAAATGTGTAAATGTAGTATTAACAATCATTAGGAATCACCCATTAAACATGTGCTTTACATTAATAAACACTTAAGAAATGCTCTCCTTTCTAAACATAAGACAAAGCCTTTTGAAGAGCTAGAATGAATCCATTCCACCTTTTTAATCTAAACATATATGTAAAGGCAAATCTTAAGCCTTTGGAAATAAGAGTGCGAATATATTAATTAATCACTTTTAATTCCATTTGCTATATTTTAATTATTGATGTCTGTGAAATTTTTACAATTTATGGCACATCAGTATTAGATCTAACATTAAACATATATATAATGAGTTATTTATTTATATAGCACTGTTTTAATCTTAACAATCATTAGGGATCATCTACTATACATGCTCTGTAAATATATAAAAGACAAATTTGTTATGTTAGCAACATAAGCTCAATTTAACATAAATAAATATCAGTAAACCAAAAAACAGAAAAGAAACGATCAAACACATTAGTACTTATTTAAAAACAATGCTTAAATCAAATGTACAATTTTATATCATAATACTCTTTCATTATTTTAATCCACAAATAACTAATATAAAATTTGTAAATTATTTAAACGTTGGTAGCCGAGAGGTCAGCACAGCCACCTTGCAAGCAAGCAGCTGCTTGCAGACGATTGTCGCGGGTTCACTTCCCGGCCGATGCTATGACATATGGGGAAAAAAAATTCAAATAAAGCAATCCAATTTTACTTTAAAAACTAATCATTTAAAACTACCAAAAGAATTATATTCTGATTCATATATTTAATAAACTATAACTTACCTAATAAAAAACACAAAAGCCATGCAAAAAATGTTGAAGGTTTTCGACAATATTGACAAATAACTGTTAGAGAAGTAGCAGCTGTTCTACGTGTTACAGCTATACTGGATTTTAAATTTGGAAGAAAACATTTTAACAGAGCCTGAAATGTTTTAAATAGTTTTAATAAAAATAATGACAGAAATAAATACAAAGCATAACAGATGATTACACTAATACTACAAATAATATTATATTTCTAAATATATATAAATAGTAGTCTAAAAATTTAAATTAAAAAAAAAAATTAAAAATATGGGTCTCACTTCTATAATTCTCATATAATTGATATCCGCAAGACATTATTGTGGATCTTCTAATAAATATTTTTAAAATTATTGTGAAGTTTTTTTGTTTTGTTTTAAAAATTTTAATTTCTAAAGACTAAATACAACATTTATACAATTACAAAATATTTTCATCTCAGAATTTTTTCTTCCTATTCTGCAAATCTGATAATAGTGATGTCAAAGATGTGTGGCAAAATTGGTGAAGGGGAATTTTTTAGTAATTAAATATTTATTTATAAAATAGTATTAATAAATTAGTTTATTTAAAAATTAAGTCAAATTTCTTTTTTGCTTTGCAAATTTTTGATTATTTCTTTTATAAACATTTCCTTATAAATTATATTATTAGATATTCTTTGCAAATATCAATATTTATAATACAATGTATTCATCGTATATGTGTCACTAAAACATATCAATTATACATTTCTATAGTTGTATACAGTGATTTAAAAAAAAAAATCAAATATAAATTAAAAGAAATGAAATGCTTTAAAGTAAAATATCTTTTAACATAATAACATACATTAAAAAAAAAAAAAAAAAGCAATAAAAAATAAATAAGTTATTTTTATCTATCATAAAACTAAAAAATTCAAAAAGTAAATACTAGAATAAAATACAATACAAAAATTTATTTAGATATTGCATATAAACATCACATGATCACCATTTCTGACTGTTTTAATATTGCATATACATATTTAATATTGAATTATATGAGTGCTTAGATATAAATAATATATCCAAACCATATGACAAAACACATTTAAATATATGTAGCAAAATTGGTTAATCAAATCATACCCAAGATTGTAAATGAATAAATAGCTAATTCAGCTGTAACAATGTATACAGAATATTCAACAACCATTTTATCACTATATAGTATTACATTATTATAGTGACTTTTAATATTTAAATTTAGAATATAAAAGTAGAGAGAAAGAAAAAAATTAAAACTTCTAAAAAATACATATTTATATATATTTTACAAATTACAAATAATAAACAAGGATTATATCCCATGAAGGAAATTATTATATTTAAATGATTATTATATGTAATTATTAAAATTAGAAGTTTGTGAATCTACTCAAAAGAATAAAAAAGTAATAAACTCTTGAAAAAAAAGGCATATTTAATATATATATACAGGTAACTCCAGTATAATGTGATTGATAGGTTCCTAAAAAAATGTCATCAAAGAACTAGTACAAAAAACAAGATTAAGTGCCAAAAATTTAAAAAAAACTATACTATTTGCATTTTATAACTAAGAGAAATATGTTTATTAAAACAATAATTGATCAAAATTATTCCATATTAATATTATAATGTTTTCTTCATCATCACTACTAGTTACCATTAAATGAGCATTTTTATACATGCTTGAATGACAAATATCAACAGAGATGGTGTTGCTCTTAAAAACTCTCATCTTATCCCTTGTTATATGGGAATTTTCCTAATTGTCAAATCTTGTTTACAAATGCTGTATGTGTTAGAACAAAACAGTGTTGTAGAAATGCCATATTTTGGGAATTTTCCCCTAATTCTCGAACTGTATTAGTGAGATCATGTTGTAGGAATGCCATATTATAAGGGGTTACCTGTTTTATATTTTATAAACAATATGCCAGGAACTGAATTCCATGAAGTTAATATTGCCATTTTTACATATATTTAAAAACAATAAAGACTATATTTTTGAATAAACTCTTATTAATCTATCTTCATCGGCTTGCTAAATATGACACAAATATGGGACAAAATACTGTATAGAATATTTGAATATCTTTAAAATTACTATAGTATCATGCCATTAGTGCTTATGGGTACAACTTCCCAATATTACTATGTAGATTTAATTAAAATATTGCTTTCGATAATGTTTAAATGTATGAAGAACAAAACAATGCACCAATGCAAAAAAAAAAAAAACAATATCGAAGTAATGAGTATATTTTATTAACACACCAACGAAAAATAAATAAATAGATGATTTTGACAGTTTTTAAGACAAAAATATTTTCTTGCTAATATTAAATGATGAAATATGTAGCATTATGTATATTACTGCATTTATAGCAGGTAGAATTCTTCACCAATGATAAGCAGTTTTCCTAATTTAGCAATCAATAATAAAATGTTGTAAGAAGCATGCAACCTTTATCTTGTTTGAATGCTATTGAAATAAGTTTTGCCGATGTTGGATGTCTCAACAATTTTTCTTTGTATTTGAAAATAAGATAAATTTTTATCTTTCTTATCAACATAAACTTTTGTCAAATGTTCTTATAGTTTCAAATGCTTCATAACTTCATTTGATAAAATTTTTTGGCAAATCTAACGCATTAGTAATGTACTGCTTGTAAATGACTGAATAAAGCCTTAGTTCAATTACTTAATAATATATCATTTACATTTTTCTTTCAATCGTGATATTGACTGTAAAAAATGGTAAAATTTAAGTGTCTATTTTTCATAATAGGGATATAAAATTATCAAGAGATACACAATATAATTCAAAAAGTACAATTTCTTCTTGCTGGAACCAAAATTTTTTGCAATAATTGTATTAATAAAATAGCACATATGATATGAGATATATATTGGTTTTTGCATAAAATGATAGTTCATAAATAAACTAAAACACTAATAAAATGGTACTTAAGGATTAGTCTAGACACCAATGTTCATTTTAAAGAATTTAAAAGTTTAGAATCTCGTATTAAAACTTATAATAATGATTATCATTAGGAGTATTAACAATTATCTTCTAAAGCGTATGCCATTTTTCTTTTTGAGTTTCTTCAATAACTGTTTAAAACTAATTATAATCAATTGATAAAAAGGTCATGTTGACAAAAAAAATAACAATTAAGATTGATAACAACAATGGTAACATCAATTATAAAAATAAAAAGGATGATTATTTTTTCCTTAATATAATTTAATCTAAATTAAGGAAATCAATCAATTACTGAAAATAAATAGAAGAGCTCCATAAGAAATTAGATGAAAACCAGTTTTATTAAAACAATTATTAAATTTAAAAAATTTAAATATCCAAACTTTTAAGTTGTTTAAAATGGATATTGGTGTTCGAACTAATATTAAATACCAATAAAACTAATAAATTGGGTTTTATTCTTTGTTCAACATTAGGTATATATATATTTGATATTAAATTATCAAATAACAAATAAATTTTTCAAAAAATAATTTAAAAAATATATTAATATGCAATTAAAAATCAATTAATAGTTTTAATTTAGTTTGTCCTTATTTACAATTAAGACAGATGATTCAATAGGTATAAATAAATAATAATAGTCAATAGTGTTTTTACAATTTTATTTATGTTTTAGTTAATATTATAATAAAAAATATGACAAACATATTGATTGCACACTTCAAACATTATTGTACTGACATAAGTCTGCAGTGATTTTATTATTAGTGAGCATTAGAAAACACAGAAATTTATGATAAATATGTAAGTAATATTTACTAAGGCTGTAAACCTCAAGAATATGCGCGTGAAAATGTGATGGTAGGGACCTCTACAGGTCTTAGCCACAAACTTATGCTTTATACAAATATTCATGTGTAAATTGCCATTTTAGTGAAACAACAATAATACAATTTGCTTTGTATGCAATCCATAATCTTTAAAGATCAAAGATATCAAACACAAATAACAATTTTTAAATATTTACTGTATTTAAATTATTGTTAACTGTTTGTCATACAATTTGTTAACAATCTCAATTAGATTTGATACATATCTATTTATAGTATAATGTTGTAAACAAATGAAGGTACAGCAGAACTGGACTATATTTTGATTGATAGAAAATATATATTTCAAGATTGTAATGTTCTTAACAAATTCAGCACAGGAAGTGATCATCGATTAGTGAATATATGATATTTGTAAATGCAAAACTAGAGAGAGAAAAATTATTAAGAAAACAGTTTTCACACAGTTGATATTTTTTTAATCTTCAGAAACATTCCAATAAATATAAATTAGAACTTGCAATCACTTTCAAATATTAACAAATTTTGAACAGGATTCAGATTGGAATGAAATCAATAAAAAGATAACTGATACACTTTTAAAAACTGCAACAAAGATAGCTGGTACAAAAAACAGCAATTGCCCAGTAAAATTTATAATGAGACAAGACAATTTATGAAGAAAAAAGAAATATAAAAATGATGAATTAAGGGTTGAATATTTAGAATTTTGTAAAATGGTGCAAAAAAGAGTTGATAATGATATAAGAAAGTATAATTATGAATTAGTAAAAAAAACTGTAGAAGAAAATAAGTCTCAAAAGTATAAAACAACATCTTGGTATTGGTAGGAAACTTATTTCTGCAATTAAAAAAAAGATGAACCTATTACTAGAAAGAGAGATGACATCATGAATGTGTAGAAGGATCCTATCAAGAATTATATAGTAATAAAGAGTATGAAAAAGTACCTCCTACAACAATTATATATTTTAAATTGCCCAGGATTTTAAATGAAGAAGTGAGACATGCAATTAAATTTATGAAGAAGGGAAAAGCTCCATGTAATGATGGAATTATTTGGCAAAGTTATATATCAAATGTCTAAATGATAAAGATATACCAGATGATTGGAATAATGCAGTATTAATATTAATATTTAAAAGAGATGATAAAGAAGATACAAAAAATTACAGACCTACCAGTCTTTTATCAGTTCCATACAAAATTTTTACCAAGATAATTACAAATTATCTACGGAGAACTTTGAATTTTAACCAACCAAAAGAACAAGCTGGATTTAAAAGTGCTTTTAATACAATGGATTATATCCAAGTGTTGAGAGCAACTCCAATGAATAGGAGTTGCCATTATGTTTTGAATTTGTAGATTATGAAAAGGATTTGATTCTATAACAATTTCCTCAGTGGTTAAAGCATTAGATCATCAAGCTATAGATCCAGAATATCGTTATAGTCTGAAGAATATTCATAAAAATGTGACAGCAACAATTAGGTTAATAATGATACTAGGAAGATTAACATTGAGATGGGTGTATGACAGAGTAAATCCATAACTCCAAAACTTTTTACAGCAGTTTTTCAAAAAGTATTTTGTGGATTAAAATGGGAAGCTATGGGAATAAAAAAAAATGGAGATCATTATAAGTCATCTAGATTTTGCAGATAATGTAATTGTTTTTGCAAATAATATTTTAGAACTTTAAAAATCATTGCAAGAGTTATCAGATGAAAGTAAGAAAGTAGAACTAAAGGTAAAATGTTAAAAAGACTCAAGTAATGTGCAATAAATTTTCATAAAAAAAGAAAATAAAGATTGCTAATGATGAGTTAGAAGAAATTAACAACTACAAATACCTTGGTCAGATTATTAGTAGATGAAAACATAATAGATAAAATTAATCACAGAATTAAACTTGAAGTGCTTTTGATAGAAATAATATTAAAAGGTGAAATATGTCTATATGTTTGAAAAGGAAGTTTTTTAATAAATGTGTTTACCAGTTTTTACTTATGGATCTGAGACTTGAACATTTAATGGAAGAAGAGATTTCAGATCACTCAATGAAGTATGGAGAAATGCATGTTGAGAGTAACAAGAAGAGATCAAAAACGAAATACAATGGTGAGAGAACAAGTGTTAATGACATCATTGAAAAAATTAAGAAACTGAAGCGGACTTGGGTTGGATATGTTGCTTTAAGATATGATAATAGATGGACAGTTGAAATCTTAAACAGGATTTCCTAAAGATTATAAAACCCCAAAAAAAGATCACATGTGAGACGGATGGATGGATGAAATAAGGAAGTGTGCTGGTGGATATGGAGAATAGAGGCTAAAGATCGGAAAGATGGAGAAACCTTCAGTTTGCAATGCATTAATATAATGATTGAAAATGAAGATGATGATTGTAAACAAGTCATTATACACACAGTTCTTGTAGATACATGCTGGACTTTCCAACAATGCACAAAGTTTGCATTCCAACATTTATTTATTAAACCTGACAACAGATGTGATCATTGATCAGTTATAACTTGCATTATGTGTATTTATTTGGAAAGAAAGTAATAACTATAACTTTAACTCTATGGTATACAATAAATGAAATATGTATCAATGGCTTTTGAAACTTCTTTTCTTTCTTTATGCTTATATTGTCCTGTTATTTTTATTCTATGCTTCCAATTGCACCCGAGTTTGCTATCATTTCCCTGATTTGTTCCAGTGCCCCCAGAGTGGCACTATTGCTCATACTGTGTAGTACTATACTATATTATGCTTCTGATATATAAATGTATATATATAAAAAAAATAGTCGTAGTTTATATAACTTTATTAAATATTGTCTTCAAATATACTTTAATAAATTTTTTAAAAATTATTTAGTATTATTTATTTATAACTATATAATTATTTCAAGAATATTTTTAATAATACATGCTTACCTTTACTTCTGCATCATTTGTAAACTTTCCTAAAACAGGACATATTTTCAACATGGCACTCGCTAATGTTTCTTGAACTGTGTCTTCAGGCCGATTACTGATACGATGAATACAAGGTAAAAGATTCACCACATACGGCCTGTTTAAAAAAATTTTTTAAATACCAGTATGAAGAATCAATTAAATTTGGGAATTTTTTTAACTTATGCAACTGAGAAAAAAATATCAACAAAGCATAAATTTTGAACATAAAATTATTTTATATACAGCATTACACAAATACAACTAATATAAAAATATTGCCATTGTGCAGATGAATAATCAAAAACAATTACAAAATTATTAACATTAATTATGGGAAAAAAATTGTTTATTTATAAATTTAAAATTGATAGGCTTTATATGCTGTACTAATAAAAAAAAAATTACTTACATAAATATATAATAAAAAAAAATAATATAAATTAATTTGTATGCAAATATAGATTATACTTTAAATATATCTATACATATTCCTATTCACATACAAACCAATCTGTATACACCTCATTGACGACGTCAGTAGCAGAAACCAGTCTGGGGTTGGGGATATTCCGCAAAGCTTCTTAAGAGCTTATTTTACGAGCTCTATATATAACATACATCACATAAAACCAAATCCACTTTTTTCTTCCTATCCTTACAGAAATCCAAAAATTCATATATTATATAAAAATCCTTTGTTCAATATACTCATGGATATTCTTAAACATAGAGAATCTGTTTATTATTGTACTGTAAATTAAAAAATAAATTGAATATATGACAGCCAGTGAAGAAATGAGTCTTATGTGTCATGTTTTATATCAATTTTTTACTAATTGAGTATAATAGATGTATTTTTTAAATTGCTGTATAAATTCAACTAATCATCTAACTATTAACAGACAATTTTATGATACACAAAGAAAATTTTGTCAGTTTTTATAAAAAAGAAAGTAATTTTGTGAAGATGTAATCAGCAGAAAATTATCAGTCTGTGAATAAAAATATAGTACTTTCTGGTATTTAATTAGAATATGATTTGTTCTTATGTTTCTATAGATAAAAAGGCAGGAGACCATTCACTAATTCCTATAAGCAAGATTCTATATTGTCCACAAAATGAAATCTTTTTCTATATGACACGTAAACTTTCATGACCAGTCTCCTCTTTAAAATTATATATAATGGCTTAGTAGTTGATATATTTCAATGTTTAATTACTTAATATATTTTCTTAATATGCTAATAATTTAAAATCTTTCCTTACTAAAGTATACTTTCCTTCTTCATGAATTCAATGCTAATTACTATTCAAAGACTTCATGGTTTAAATTAATAAGGACTTATAGAAAATCTTGCATACATGACCACTTAGAAAAAATACAAGTCTCTTAGTATGTGAGAAATAATTGCATTATCCAAAGCAATAAAGGACAATTATTTTTATTAAAAATAAATGATTTCTCATTTTAAAAAAACTCAATTACAAGTTTTTGCTAGTGCATCATCTATATACTGTTCTATATGGTTTGATGAAGTGGAGAAGCAAAGCTGGGAGTTAAAGATCCATATATCACATCCCAAATCTGTCATTACTGCTTCTAAAATTTCTTATGAACTTTGAGCATTATACCATTGATTATGTTTCCTTTTTTTTTTTTTTTTAGATCCAAATATTTTATACAATAATTTTTTTATATATATCTTATTATATACTATACAATTATTTATTATATAGTTATTAACAAATAAAGTAAAGGTCTTTCTGTTTTACTTATATTTATCAAATAATAGTAATAATAATAATAATAATTAATTTTCGCTTTTGTGTTAATACCTTTACTACATATTTATTAATTGATAATAATCAAAATAAACAAACCTGCACTTCTGTGGCCTAATGAGGTGGCAAAGGTCAGCGAAGCGCCACAGTGCTGCTCTTAAACATCTTGCGGGACCATTCTTTTTTATCTCTTTATAAAGTTCGACTTGCAAACGACCCAAATTTGTTTCTAGTAATGTCTTAAAATATAGACATAATATATATATAAATAGTAATTCAAGTAAACAACTGAATTTAACAATCTAGTAAAAATTATGCAAATAGAAAAAAAAATCTCACTTTTATGGTTCTATTTAGGCACTCATCAGCAACCATTCGAACATCTGACTCTTCATCGTCACAACACAACAGGAACGTTTCCATAGCAATTCCAAGAAATTTTGGAAAATCATTAACAGATCTAAAGCAATATATCACAATAAAAATAAAAATTGATAAAATATAATTAAAATTTTGTGATTATATTTACAAAATATAATGTTTATTACCAGATTAATTTTCACTTCTTTATATAATGATTTTTTTAATATCAGGAAAAATGATAAAAATATGTTTTTAAACAATGAAGGAAATCAATTTATAAAAGATTTTCTTAAAAATTTCAAACATCATAAATGGGTGAATTATAGAATTCTTATGCAACAATAAGCTATATATAAGATATCAACAATAAGCTATATATAAAAATAACACAATTAGATCTAAGTAAAGTACTGAAAATATAAAGTAATAAAATAGTATAAATAAAAAAGAAGTATGTAAACCAATATATATGCATCTTCAATAATTAAAATTCCTACGCTAATTTACACTAACTCTCTTCAAATGTTTTATTTACAAAGAAAAAAATAGAAAAAGAAATGTCAAGAATAAAATTAATTTCAAATCTTTAGTCTTTGTCATCATTTCTTGATAGTTCTTCAGTATTTAATGCAACAAAAACAATCAAATTTTTATTTGATAAACTTATCAAAGAATAGTTTCATTTTATCAAGATGGATTTTTAATAAATTTTCAATTTGAGATAATAGTTAAATAGCGATCCCCAACCTTTTTGCACTTAAGAGCACATTCTATAATACAGGCCAGGTGGCGGGCACCATATAATACAATATTTTATAAGAAATTTTAAAAATTAAATTTATTTGTATCAGATAAATAATTTTTTATCGTGTTCGGATAGCGGTGGGCACACATAAAATGGTCTGCGGGCATAGGGTTGGGGACCCCTGAATTAAAGACTTTAAAATAATTTTTTAAATTCATGAATGAATATCTTCTTTATCACTAAAAGTAAGGTGAAAAAGATATATGCTATTGATATCAAATAATATGATATTATCTATAAATTTGTTTTTTTATAACATACTTTAAATAAAACTTTATCTATATATTAGCTTTAAAATACAATCAAGTTATATTAGAGACTATTAATAATAATAATCAAATGGTTTATTGCTTGAAAGTTCATAAAAAGTTTAAGCATTGGTAGAGCTGGAACTGTGATCCAACTGTCATCCTTGGTGCTCAAACTTCTTACAATGCCTGAGCAATAAATCATTCAATTATTACTTTGGTATCTATTAGAAAAGAACCATTTAAAGGAATATATTTTATTACTTTAGTCAATCCTCAGATGTTTAAAAAAGCTCTATATTTATATTTTCAGATCTATAGATATTTACTAATGATAAACAATTTATGAAGAATCTATTGGCATAATCACAGATTTAGTTCCCACAGATGTATGATATTTTTCTCATCGTAAGGGAAAGCAATTTTATATTAATCATATTTTTGTTCTACAGTCAGCAATCCAGATTATCTGAGAATTTTTACTCTCCAATTACGAATAGCTATATAAGTTATATCAATCAATAGTGGATGGCCAGATATGTTATTTATGAGAAGCTATTTGAAAAAATCCTGAACTTGCTTGAATGACTTCAATTACCTGAAAAAACTTCTGAACTCCTTCGAGGTATGAACCTCGGGTCATAGGTAAGGCATATGAATAAACTAAAAAGTTTACTATAAGCTCTTCTATATCTACTTTTTTAATCAATAAAACTGTTTTATCTGTGTTAATGTGCCAAATAATTAAAAAAAATAACGTACATCATTTATATTTGAAAAAAATATCTATACAATTTGAAAAATAAGCCTAAAATTATTCTTATCATTTGGTTGAAGGAAAAAAAAATACAAATTCAAATATTAGATACAAGTGCTTGGAGGTGCCAGTTAAGACAATTGTTTACTGGGAAGCGAGATATATAAACTCCCTCAGGATTGTTTTTTTTTTTATATATACTTAATGTAATCCGCTAAGCAATATCATGATATAGTTTACAACACATTGAAAGCATGCTTAGTGAATTACATTAAGTGTATATATATAAAAATTCCCATCCTGAAGAAGTTCATATATCTCGCTTTTACGATATCGCTTACAAGATATTGAAAGCATGCTTAGTGGTTTACATTAAGTGGATAAAAAAAAAAAAATCCCATCCTAATGGAATTCAGATATCTTGCTTCCCAGTAAACAATTTTCAAGCTTTTTAACTCGCGCCTTCGAGCGCTTATAGCTAATTACAAGTGCATAATGAAAGTTAAAAACTCATTTAGAAATTCAAATATTGTTTTCACTAATCAAGATATTTGCTACATTTCTTAACTAAAGGCGGTAGAGAAATTAACTAGCAGAATTTATTAATGAGTATGTCTATTCCAATGGAAAATAATTTTAAAAAAAAAAAAACTCTAAAAAGAATTTTGCAATAACTATACAAACCTATCTCTGAACCACAAATATGTCCACATTATGTTTATTTGACATTTCGCAATGTATTACATTCTTAACCATATCTTCCCAATAAAAATAATCAACATTAAACATCTTTTAAGGTCTTTGAGATAACTCTTGTAAGTAACAGGTTCTATCTTTCCTTGAAAAACAACATTTAACCTTACCATAAAACATCTTTTTAGAAAGTCTAATACATTCATGCCAGATGTCTAATCCAATGAAGATGTGATTTTACAAGTGGACTTTATAGTAACACATCCAGCAAGGTGAACATATTGAATGGTTTTATTATCTTGCAATTGTATTTTTTAAAATTTTAGAGAACATCTTTAAATAAAACATTGCTAATATCTTTATATTGCATCAATATTGTCCAAGTCTCCTATATTTCCATATATTAAATTAAATATATTAACCATTCTATATCTAACTGATTGAAATGCTATAGTTATTTTCTTATGACAAAATGCCCTATCATTTAACTAAAGCAGCAGTAGCACATTGAAGTAATGCTGAACTTAAATATCTAAGTTCACCTTTCTATTTAAGAAACTACCAATATATTTAAATTGTTTTACATTCTTGAGTTGGTACAATCTAAGATAAAAGATGCTGAGGATTTTTTTTTTCATCATTGGCCAATAAAAAAAAAAAACATCAGTTTTTTTAACATTAATTATTAAAATAAAGTCTTCATACGTTGTATTCAAAACATTAAATCCAATCTGTAGATATCTTTTGAATTAGAAAAAATAGCATAATCATCAGCATATTGGAAATCCAAAACTCAAGAAGATGAAGTTCTTGTTTTCATTTTTAATCAATTCAAATTAAAAATTTCCCCATCAAACTTGTATCATATCTTGATCTCTGCATTAAGTTGCCTATAAATAGTTCAAAAGACATAGATAAAAATTGAAAACAATTTTGCAGCAAGTAACAGTTTTCCATTTCAAATGCTTCAGATTTTCTATCAATAGTAACAACATTTCCTCCCATTACATCATGTAGAAGCTATATGCTATGAATGAACTTTAGAGGATAACCTATTAATTTCAAACAATGTCACAGATTTGTTTGATTAATTGAATAAAATGCTTTAAATCAATAAATATAAATATATATGTCACTCTTTTGTTCCTGACACTTTTTTTGCATTTGCCTGGAAATAAAAACTATGTCTACAATGCTATTTAATTTTCTAAAATGATCCACTGACTCTCTGGTACCATTCATCTATGACAGGAAGCAACCTATTTAACAAAATCCTTGAAAGTATCTGTATTATAGTAAGCAATAATAATATTCTACAATAATTACTATAATTTTTCTCAGTCTCTTTATTTTTAAAAACTGAAAAAATTCCTTAAGATCAGCTGGACTAATTACATGAGTCCATAAATTCCTAAAAAATTCCACTATTTTTAAAGTTAACATATTACCACCATATTTTAAAACTTCTTCAGGTATCTCATCAGAATTTGCAGTTTTTCAATTTTTAAGATTATAAGGATCTCTTTTGACTTCATTAAATTGGTGCAATGTCAAAATCTAAAAGAGTAGATAAAAAATATATCATCTCAATTCTGGTATCATTATACAAAAGATGATCAAAATATTTTTTCATCTGTTCAAAATATCATTGTCATCGCATGAAAGAGTGCCATTGGTGGATTTAATAGGGTACCATTTCTCAGAACCACTCAGCGCATCAAAAAAAGATTTAAATGAATTCACCAATCATATTTTAAAACTTTCTTGTTAATGGATGAATTTTTGCATTTAAATCTCTATATTTATTATGTAGTATCATTCTTCTTTTTGATGAACCAAGAACAGATTAACTTGCACCCCTAATACACTTCTTAAAAGAATTCCACATCCCAATGGCATGACAATACCGAAAGTCCAAATTAGCAATTTTAGTAGTTAATACCTGTTGAACTAAAGCATGAACATCAATTTTTGTTGTGAATATGATTAAAATAAGACTCACTTTTTAATGCAATTATCATTTTAATCTTGTACCGTACTCATCAATGATCTGACTAACAATCTTTGCTTGTTAGTGCACACAAAACATGAATTTCTCTTGTATTCTGATTCTTATTTATATGTGATTCTATTAAATGCCATAGCTTTGAGCATGGATGCATCTATGTTCCTTTATAGATATTTTTATGTATGTATTGTGCAAAAATTCATTAACAACAAACCATTTAAATTTGATACATCAATATTATTACTTCCAATAACATTTGATCAAAGTCTATTTTTTGTACTAACACTTGGTAAAAGTTTCCAAAAAAAAAAAACTTTCATCTTTTAATGATAATGCTGTATTAATGCTATCCAGCAAGAAATAAAAGCTTTCTCTTGAGTTTTTGGAATCTAATATTAGAACAATATGCACTAATAAAATGAGCAATAGTACAAGCTAAGTTTTAACATCATTAGCCTTCCATTGATAAAATGAGGAATTTCTAAGAACAGAAAACACAAAAATTATATTTTATAGCAAATACATTATCTCCCTAAAAAACAAAAACAAAATGTAGCCATTTACTTATTGCATTAAACTTCCTTCCTCTGTCAAGACATGTTTTACTAAAATAAGATAGATTGATCTTAAATCATACGTAGCTCCTTAGCACTTAGTGCTATCCTCTGATCTGATCGTAAAAAGTTTATATTGAGTAAAGTTTATATATTCCATGTAATTATATTTAGAAAAAAAATAGAAATTAAGTTTTAATACTACCACCATTGCCTTAACCATTACTACTGATACCTTTATAGCTTTAATACAAAACATGCCAAACACTACACCATTTCCGAATATATAAAACAAACATGTTTAGAACACCTCCATAGTAAGAAAACTGCCTAAATACACAATCTTTCAACCTATTTCATTAATGATTATATTGTCTCAAGCAACGATCATAACTAAGGATTACCAATTTACTAAACCTGTTCCCATCCATCATTGTTTTCTTAATTCTCAAAGGTTTGATTTAAAATAAAAAAAATGGAAAAGGGAATTTGAGTCAGAAATGTCATGCATACTGTTAAATATCAATAAATATATACAGCATGTATATAGCAAAGCTTTACTGATTAGTTTTGCTTAGATTGCTATATACATACTGTGTATATTTATTGTTACATTGCAGTTTAGACAAAGCTAATACTTCTACGATATAGTTAAACAATCGAAATGTGATTATACAAACACAATTCTATTGTCATGGTTAATATGGGGAGATCATTGATGACAAGAGAAACTCATGACTTAAATGACTGAAGAAGGAAAAAAGAGACAGAAACAATTATTTGTATCAGAAACTGCTTCCAGTCTTTAATGAATTAACATTCTAGCATTATTTATTTGTTATTCATAGTTAAGGTACATATGTGAAAGATCAATCCATTATCTACTAACTGTAGAACCTGTTAGTAGTGCTAAAATAATTTCCCTGATTATTTTTTTTTTAATTGGAATTCCATCATGAAGTAATTCAGTTGGATTATTTTAGTAAATAAATAAAAAATTTTCATATAGTAATTATCCATGGTTCCAAGTGTATGAGCAATCAATTTTCAGTGTTTATTTTTAACTAATACCAAAAATAAGTCTGCATTTTGTTATTAAAAACAGATGATGATTGAAAATATTCACTTTTTTACTTTCAAGAATAACAGTAGTATGCAAAGGTATATAGTCAAAAAATAATTATATGTATTTTGAATTTTTGTAAGTAGTGATTTGGTATATTTACATGAATATGCTTTTGTATGTTTAATAGTTTTATACTGACATAACAATTTTGTTACAAACAGATATCCCATTGAGATGACAATAAAATGTTAGTCTCCTATAACATTGGCAAAAAAAAAAAATTAAAATATTATATGGTGAGACAATCATGATCTCTTTATTAATCAATTTTAAATTATATTTGAAACTTGTAATATATAATTAGAACTATGATTTGAGTACAATGATTTTTAGGAATGAGTCTTGAAAAAGAATGTTTAGAAAACTGGTAATATAATCTTGTATTACAATAATGCAAAATTCAGAATTTGGCTTTTACATCTAATATATTACTTTACAATGAACTTATTAGAAGATATTTTGCTGTTGTAAATTATATTTTTTAGTTAAAAAGTTAAAAAAAAAAAAGATTTAAAGATTTTTTTTTTTCAATATATATTTACCCCCCCCCCCCCAATAAATTTAACTAGTTAACTTGAATTTTATTACAAAAATCTTTATGACAAATAATACTGAACAAAATTAACTTATGAAATATTTCTTATTAATCTTTAAATCTACAGTAGCTGGTCATAATTTGCATTTTAGATATTTACTTTATATAAACATCACATGATCACCATTTCTTATGCTTGCTTATAACTGTTATTAAAACAATACGTATAGTGAGTTTTGCCTGTTTTAATACTTTACATAAAAATAATAAAATATAAATTTTAAATATTGTAAAATGTTTATGCATTTTACCTTAAGTTGGCTGAACACATTGCATCTGCTATAGTTGTACAATGGCCAATTTTATCTTTTTTTGTTAAAGGCTGCTCTTTTTTTCTGTAAAAAAAAAAAGAAGTAAATAAAATAAATAATAATAACAACATATTATGTTCATTAAAAAAAAACTACTGTTGATTAACTTAATAAAAAATTTTGTTTTACAGTAAAATTTTTAAATGTATAAGCAAAAAAAGAGAAAGATCCTTTATAGTAGCAAGTCTCTACAATTTAGCTAACAATTACAAATTAGAGAATAAAATGGTATTTAAATAATTTTCTTTGCATAGAAAATAAATACATGAATGTACTATTTTTCCTTACTATGTCATTATCTTTACTAATTGACATTTTTATAATCAAGTGTTGCTCCATTTCTACAATTATTTTTCCCAACCAAATTGCTTTATTAGATTATATATACATTAAAACCAACCTTTTTTTTTTTTGTAATTCTTCATATCATCCTATATTCCCTTTCTATCCACCCTCTCTTTTTGTTTTATATCTTAATTCCTAGTTAAGCTTTCTAAAGAATATATATTTCCCATCATCTTCATACTTTAATCATGTTTATAACAATCATTAATAATCCAAAAACCTTACCTATTTAATAATTTACTATATTTACTGGAACATTATTTAAATCTTCTTTGAATAATTCTCAACTTTTATTTAAATTTATTTTATTAATCAGCCTACAACTAAATGTGGTTGTTTTCTTTTCGCTACTATTCTCTTTCAGTTTAGCAATAATGTTTTTTTTTCTTTCATCTTGGCTATTATTCTTTTAAAAGTTAATGCAATTCTACCATCTTTAAATTATAATCCAAACCTATATCACTCAAAAATTAGCACATATATTATTTTCATTTTTTTAATTCTACTCCAGTTGTGTCATCTGCTATAAACTTAATTAGTAGTTACTATATAGTAGTGGTTATTATTATCTTATTCAGTGCTACTCTATCCATATTCCCAGAACTATTTATGGCTTAGGACATTCATTATTAAAAAATTTTGGGATCTGCAGACAGAAACAAGTCTGGATTGTGGCTAGAACAGCAACAGATAGGAATTTATAAACACTGAGATCTAGCATCTATTAAATATTTAGGCTTTCAATAAGCAGCAGAATTAAATCTTGAAAGGCATTGTGTAAGTTAGGCTCATAAAATGTTTTTTTTTTTCATATATATTCTTAATATGTTCCTAAACTTATTTTGCATCAAAACATAATATAATACAAATATTTTTAAAAAATATGGCATAGATTAAACAAAAAAAAAACTTAACTCTTTCCATTATGCAATTCTATTATTTTTGTCATTAAATTATTTATCTAATTGAAATCTATTCCAACCATCTGAATCTTTTTTTGTGGGTTCTTTGAATTGTGTTCATCCTTATTATGCTATTTCTTTTACAAAAATTAATTAATCCTTTATCCACAATATTATGATCCCTTAATGCAACACAGCATTTCTATCTACAACTACTTCTGTATTCTTTTTCAATTCTTCAAACTTGATTTCTAGCTTTTTTATCGTCAAGATTCTTAACTATCATGTACACTTGGATAATCACTACATCTCTTTGAAATGTACTAATATCTATTATTTATGGGATGTTATTCTTGTAGCCAAAACAATATCTACACTATTATGTCCACTCCTATCTTCCAATAAAATATTTAGATCTTTATTTATTTCGCCACAACTCATCTATCTATTCTCAAAAGGCACTGTATAAGGTCCTAACATTCCATGTTCCTATTTTTATAATATCTTTTTTAATTCCAAACGTTTCGGCAACCAATTATAATGCAATTAATATGCTTAATAATTCCTATTTTTATAATATTTTTTTTAATTCCAAAGGTTTCAGGCAATCAATTATAATGTAATTAATATGCTTAATCCTAGGAATACATATTTCCTATTTTACTTTCCTAGCAACTTTAATCATAGATGCAATCCTATCTTTGCAACAAAAATGTAATGACAATTTTTCTACCATGCACTGATATAATGTTCTTAAAATTAACTATAAGCATGTGAATATAATAATCACATAGAAGTAAATAAAGCTTACTTAATAATCAAGAGTTTAAATAAAAAACTTAATATATAACTCATAACAATAGTTTTGATGCAAATATTTTATATACTATGATGAAATTGAAATTCACTGCCAAACAACTTATTATTTTTTATTTCTTCCAGAATTTATTATAACTGCTTATATTCAGAACAAGAATAATTCCATTTCTATATTAATTTCTATACTAATTTGTCAAAAATTAAAGCTTATTTTTAGATATTGTGCACTAGTAAATAAGAGTTATTATCCATGATGAATAATATTATATTAAAAGCAATAATAATACTGTATATTTAGAAAAAACATTGAAAATATTAAATATAATTTTAATGTATTTTCGGTGCTGAACATTCTTGACAAAAAGTAACATAATAACAAACAGAAATATGAAATTGTGTATTTAGGTGTGCCTATTCCAAACTGCATTTAACAGAATAGTATTAGATTTTCTGTTTACTCCTGAATTTGGTATTGTTAATGAACCAAGCATCTTTAATTTTGTGTTTCCTTTAATTATAGTGACAAACAAACTGAATTTCGTACGATTAAAAACATGACCCAAATATTCTTTCACGTTCTAAAAAATATTGATGATACTATGAATCTATTTTAGTGTCACTATAAATATATATATATTTGCTACTTTAATCTTATATTAATGTTACCGACATTTAACCATATAAACAATGTGTGGACATTTTGGGGGCCATTGTAGTTTTTTCCACCAAATTTATTTATTTTTGTTGAAATGTAATGTATATAAAGATGGGTCATATCCAAGGTTTATTCTCAAGAACTTTATTTCTATTAAATTTTAACTTATTATAAAATTACTTCACATATTTAAACAATTTCATATAATTCTTATCTATTAAATCAGCAATATATTTATCAGTATTATCTTTTTTATCAGATTCAAACTTTCACAAATTATGATTCCTGAATAAAAGAAGTTTTGAAACCTTCATAATTATAATTTGGATATATTAAATGATTTAAAGTTGATTTTATATCTAATAATAATGGGATTCATTGGCATCATATAATGTAATATGTTATTATTGCAATTATTTATTTAATGTATGGTTTTTGTTTTTTTTAGATTATAATTATTCATAAAATATTACAAAGAAACCTACAAACATTCCAATCAGAAGATAAATTCGCTAGTGACTTATGAAATTCAACAATTCTTACTTGTCATAGATTCAACAATCATTAACTGTATCACTCATGGTGTGTGTTTGTTCACATCTATGTAAATCAGTGGAAGTTAAATTGCATTTATGAGCATAACAATTATAGATTATCTGGATATTATTACTAGATCTGAAAAAAGAAATTTGCTTGGAAATTCATAAAGCTTCATTTTTTATACCATAATTCTTTGATTATAGATTCTTGTTGAATATTAAAATGGAGATATTAAGTTGAGATGAGTTTTAGATGGTTAAAGTATATCTTAAGTTATTAGCAAGTCCAATCTGCTCAACAAACTTTATACACTTTCTGTGATGGAATTTCTTTTCTGATATCCGGTGGAGGAATGGGTCAGTAATATTTCTCATGATAATATTTAATTGAGTATCCAGAAGTTTAATGAGGAAACTTTTTCTCCAAATAGGAGTACAGTATTTTCACCAGTAAAATATGTTAGTGCTAAAAAAGCTAATATTCTTAACTGATATTCAATTATATCAAATGTATGGTATTTTAAAGACTATTTTAATGATTCAATAACTTTTTGTTTTTGTCAAAAATATATGTATCTAAGAGTTATAAGTAATAATTAACAGCATGGATTATATACAAAATAGTTAATAAGCCCTGCAGAATGAAATAATTAACTAGATATTGAAGTGAGCTGCATAGTACCTATTACAATACTGTCAAAAAAATGAATCTCTTATGGACTCTCAAACAATAAATCTTTTTTTTTAATAAATGCATAATATACACATACTAGTAAGCTCATTCTAATGCAAATATTTTAGAAATATTAAAACATATATAAATTATTAAGTTTCATTAACAAATCTAGGAATTTGCTGTATTTTCTATTTTGATGTTCAATTAATTTAAGTGTGGATCCTTATTCAATTATTTGAAAATATATGAAATTATTCCTGATAAAACACAAATAAAATCACCATATCTCATAAATATAATGTTATTAATCATTCATTATGGTTTGCATATTTTTTTTCCTTAATATTATTTACTGTCAAACTGCAAACTATACTACTTATTGAAACTCCCATCAGCCACAATTGTTCATTTTAAAAAAGTGACAATTGAATGAGGTAGTGATCTGACTAATCCCAACTGAGAACATCAATATTTTTTTTTTCTTAAAGTTTTTCACTATCAAATTAAACTATGATCCTTTGATCCATACAATTCATTAACATTTGAAAATACTATTTTATGTTGTCATTGATTTCAATTGTTTTTCAAATATTAATGCATTTAAAAGATGATTCAATTGTAAATTTACCAAATCTCAATTCATCTTGTAATCATAGTCAGTCATTAATTTTAAAAGATAGTTTATTTATGAAATTTAACATTTACAAAAATATATGCTATTATTTCTGCAGATAGATATATCATTAAATACATATCTCTTGTAAAAAACTTTTCCATATTTTCTTAATATTTTATTATAAATTTATCTTTAATTGATTTGAAATTATATTCATTAATTTTTGCATATTTCAAATTAGCTATTTGTTCTTATATATTTTTTCCTGGTATGCCTTCTAAGATATGAGTTTTGACCATGACAATATTGAGTTTAGGGATTAGTTTATATATTTAAAATGTAAAATGACCCTGAAGGACTAATTCAAAAGGCTACTGAGCTTTTATTATTGTTTTGGATGAATATCAGCTTCTTCAAAAATGTAAGAAATTGCTTAAAATATGTATTGTCATTATACCATATAATATTCTCATTATAATCTATTACCAACAGTCATTAAAATTAAAAACATTAATACTTTATTACAAAACATAATAAAATTAACTATTTTCTCAGTCACATATCATTTACATAAAAAAGAAATATGCATTGACTTGTTAATAACTAGAAAAACCATTAGACTAAATATATAAGTATCGATCATGAAATAAATAATTGCAGATATCATTGTCACAATTTAAATATTTAACTGAGCTAATCATTAACAAACAACCCATGCAATCCATATGAATTTTGCTATTAAAAATTTATGTTCATTTTAATTTTGTTAACCAATAAAACTACATCCTTAAATACATTTGACAAAACTGAGTAAGGGTATTAAATTTCAAGTTATTTAACTACATGGTTAGCACATCTATCAATTAATTGCTTTATTAAGTATTAAAATTTTAAGAACAATATTTTTTAAATAACTACCAACATTCAATAAAATTGACTTTTTAATGAGAAACAAAGTTAAGATAACTAAGAAGAAATCATTAAGACTTTCCACTAAAAAATATAAACTGTCTATATGAAGTCCATAAATCACCCAATAAATATTTTATTTACATAACTATCTATACTAAATTTTTTAAATACTTGAATATTTTAGTCAATATAAATTATATTCCTCCCACTTCCATCCATCTCCTTCTCTTGCATCTTGAACAATCACATAGATTAATACTGTCTATATTTAAGCATAAAAATCACTACATAGTAGATAAATATTTTGTCTAAATTAATTAAATTAATGCAGTTCAATTAGTTTTTCAGTAAACCAAACTTCAGTAGACTTTTGCATAAGGCTCATTCAAAAACATGCAAAATGTAAAAATAATCAATAAGAAATTTTTTCAACAAAGTTTTTAATTCTCTTTTTTATGTAACTCTATTCAAAAAAAATTTCTATTCTATCTTCAATATTTTAGACCAAAGAATTATTTTTAATATAGCACATTTGGTGATTTTTATTTTTAACTTTAGTTTTGAGTTACAGTTATTACTGTTAGAGTTTTCTGATAATTTTTACTACAGCATCTCTCTTTATAAAACTAGATTGTTTCCATAGTTGTAATAAATACATAGCTTTCTCATCCAATGTTGCCATTGTGGTTTTATCAGATGTTTTGCAAAATAATGGTTTGTTCTTTTTAATTTGTGTTAATAATTAACATATGCCATTTAAAATACCTCTTACAGCAAATATATACATATTAATGCTTACTACAAGATAATTCATAAACATTGTCTTTACAGTGTTGCACAAATTATATTTAAATGTAACCTGAATCAAAACTATTAAACAAAAATTCACAAGACAATGAAAATCCAACACAACTGACTATGAATTATACATAATTTTGAAAATTGTATGTAATATATTTGTCAGATATATGTCAGATAAAGCTAGTATGAGATGTAGTATTTGTCGTAAAAGATGTCATAAATTAGCAAATGCATATAAATTATTTAATTACACAGTAAATGCAATATAAATTAAACTCCATAATTATATTGTAAATTTATGCAGTAATATAAATGCCTTTTGAACTAAGCAAAAACCTCAAAATAATTAATAAATCCTTAAATGCATTCTCAATGCAAGGTTTTTTTGAAAAAGGCACTCTACACCAAAAATGCATTTAAGAATTTAATTAATATGTATTTAAAGTTTTCTCTCAGTACAAAACGTTTTATATTAATGTACAAAATTAATGCAGAGTAAAGAAGCTAAATTTGTAGACAGTTAAAAATTGGATATTTAAATAAAAATTGTATATATATATTAAAAAGAAGAGGAATGACAAACTAAAAATTATGTCACATAAAATTGTGAAACATCCGCCATGTCTCATTAATAACTATAACCACACTATTCTCTTACATCAAATCACATTTTTACATAACTCATCTGCTTAAACATATATTTAATTAATTCAGTAAATAGTATGTCTAAATGTGCTAAAACATGGGCAATGGTGAAGTCTATGATTTCTTATTCTTAATTCAATAAAGTTAAATTTGAATAAAATGTTATTCATATATTATTAATGAATCCATAATATAAATATATACTTGATTTATTTCATGCTTGGGAAGAACACCATGAGTTCATGAGTTCTTAAATATTTCGTCATTATCCTCTCCCTGCACCTCAAAGCAGACATCTACATATAGCACATACTAAAACAAATTACAAAAATATAATCTTTTTTCTTGCTAAAAAAATAAAAACATACATAATTTTCTTTAAATACAGCAAATGATTTGGTTTAGTAGTTGCTGCTCTTCCATCAGAACAAACAAGTAAGTCATTGACAATCACTGATATCTGACTACATGCAGACAGAATAAAACATTCTTTCTTATAAGCTCACCATTATAGTGCACTGTCTAGTAGTTTGAAAGTATGAGAGATAGAACAAAGGACAACATGCTTGCACATAGCAAGGAGCCCACATCTGCAGAAACTACAATACAAAAACACCAAATTGATTAAGGATGATTTCATCAGACATCTTTTAAACATTTAATGCAGAACTATTGAAAATGTGGGGGCCATAGCGTAAGTTACTTCTGCTTCTATGTTAATTTGTATTTAGTAAGACCAAATGATCTACTTATAATAAATAAAAATTATGATAATGGAATTATAAAAATGTCAAACATCACATGATCACCATTTTTTACGCTTACACAAGCTGTTTCACAGAGGCAAAACTATCCATACAGTAGGGTCATTCAGTGCAAGTCAGAATAATCAATGGATGCAGGAAGATTTGTGCATAAAATTCCTACCTAGTGCCTACTTATCCAATAACCCCAGACTAGTTTTTAGCTTGTGGCCACAAACTAGAAACTAGTCTGGGGATATTGGATGAGTAGGCACTAGATAGGACTTGCCCTGAGTGGCCCTACTATGTGAAGAGTTTTGCCTCTGTGAATTATAAAACTGGTAGAAAAGTTGACAAAATTAGATTTGCTGATGCCAAACCTTTCAAATAGTAAGATTAAGCTTAACAAAATATGAAATAAATAAAATAGAATTGTTGAAATTTATAAAAGTTTGAGTAATGATTTCTTGGAGAATATTACATAAAAGAATAGATAAATTATTTTTTCATTTCAGTTATAGAATTAACACAGGCATTTTTTATATTATATTTAATCATATAATCTAATATAAAACAGCAATTTTTTTTTTTTTTGCATTCCTCATACCTACACTATAGGAGGGTTTTCATTCTTCACATATGATAAATCCAAAAAAGTCACATGAAAATCAAATTAGTAAACAATGGGGATCAAATCCCCATAAAAATGTTAATAACATTTAATTAGTTCTAATGCACAATGATAATGTGGTATTTATTTTTATATATGAATATGACATACAATTAATCAATTCAGATATATTAATACTGCACCAATTACATGTGCATATATATATTTAAATAAGTTTTAAACAAAAGTTCAAGTTTTATATAAAAATAAATAATAATAAATACAAGTTTTAAATTAACAAATACAGAGTTAACATTAATTTCCCTCTTACCAGGGTTAAATATTTTATTTGAAACTATTAACACTTTTTTTTTTAAATTCTTCTTTCTTTTTTTTTAATTATCCTCAGTTATTTAAAATTACTTTTAATTTTTTTTAAAAATAGATGTTAGTTTTTTTTAAATGCTTTTATTTAACTTAGTAACAACTCTGTTAATGAATCTCTAGATTAATGAATGACTAATAATAATTATTAGTAGAAACTCAGTTTATTTAGATTAAATTCTGTAATTGTTTTTTTACAATATTTCTATTAAACGGATTTCCTTCAAATTCTGTACATGTGTTGAAATTGATAATATAATGTGACATTGAAACATTTTAGGGTTGACCAGTCGATTATCCTGTCTAATGATATTGATGGATCAAATTTAAAATGATTTGATATTATTTCCTTAAGTTTTCAGTGATGTACTAGATGGCAGTTTTTAAAAAAAGCTTACACTAAAAAGATTTTATGATAAATTAAAATAGAAATAAAAACAAATTTTAATTTCTCTTGATTATAGAAGTTGCTTTTTTAAAAACGGATGAAATGTTTATTTATTTTGTTTGTAAGTTTCTTTTTTAAAACCCTTCCTAAACAAAACAATGTTGGAATTGATTTTTAACGCGTACAAGTTTCCTTACAAATATTATACAAATTGCAACATTGACTTTATTCTCCATTTTAAAATTGAAATAGGAATAATTACAAATATCCTAATGCTAAAAAATTTTAAATAATATATATACATATTTTATTATAAATGCTTTTATTTACTTTGCACTAAAAATTCAAAAATTGGGGTTTTTATATTTAACTTAAAATAAAGACAAGGGCATCCAGAAATAAATTAATTCAATCATTAATCTTAATTAAATTAAGTAATTTCTAACTATCCCATGCTTTTACTTTTAATCAAATATAAAACCCTCAAATGTGGTTGAAGAAAACAATTATTTTTGGCTTTTTAGTGCATAGTTAAGAAGTTTATTATATTGATGATGTAAATATGGTTCTACATATTTGTGCTTCACCTGTTGCTAATTATATAACTACTAACATGAGTTTGAACCCAACTTATGTGTAATTAGCAACAGTATTTAGCAATAGGTGATAGCTTATATATCTTTACTAAATTTAAATATTTTATGGAAAATTAATTATGAAAAAAACATTTATTTTTCTTTTATAAATTATCAAGAAATTTTAAGTTCTTTTACGCATTTAATTTGTGTATGTATATATGTAGTATAGATAAATAATCTTATATATTGTAAATAAAAAATTTTATAATTTATATAAAATAAAATTGACATTTAGGAGTCACACAATGTAATCAGTAGATCTTGAGATTTTGGCAAGTCATTGTATCATTCTAAAAAAATGTATAAAATGTTATAAATACCAAAGATTCTTTAATTAAATTTTACATTGCTAATTGATTGGTCTTTCCATACCATATATGGAAATGTAGATCAATGTAGTTAAATTTCATTTGGCTATTGATTGTCTTTCCATATCATATATGGAAATGTAGGTCAATTTAAGATATAACCAAGTATACTGAATTTGAAACAATGGCTAGCAAGAATTTGATTGAATTAATATCTGAACAAAAATGTAATTGAAACAAAAGATCATGTCCTGTTTCTAAAAATATGCGAAATGGATAAAATATTTTGCCTCAAAGTGACATTCTTTAAATAGTTGCATTTAGTATAAATAGCTAAATTTTTGGCCATCTAATATTCTTGTTCTAAGTTTGATATCAGAGTACTAAGATATTTCAAGTTAGTCTATTTTATGAAATAAATAATGTTGGGGTAAAGGAGAAGACCGTTTGCTTCCCTATATCTCACAAGTTAGTCTATTTTATGAAATAAATAATGTTGGGGTAAAGGAGAAGACCGTTTGCTTCCCCATATCTCTGGGAATCTCATCTCCCATTCACTATACCAAAGTTTGAAACATCTGGACTGAATATGTGTACTATTCAAAAAAGACGCTTGCCTGTAAGTGAACTTTAAATCTCTACTGATGCCTGTTTCCATTCAAACCAGTCTCTGATCATGATCCGGATTAACTTGCGTTGTCTCAACAAGTTAGCCATGGTAAAACGTTTACATTGCTATCAACTAGTGAACTCTTAATTAATCTAACTTTTATTTAAAACTATATTATAAGTCTTTTCCTTGATTTAAAATGTTAAATAATGTCTATACAATTTATACTGTATTAAGTACTTAAATTTTGTTGCTGCAATTTAGGTTGAATTCTATTCCCTCTTATTTTGTTATTTTGATTTATTTTAATATGACAGGTCAGTATCCCACCCAGTGAGTAAATTTAAACCCGATTGCCAATAGTTTTCTCCTATTAAATTGTTGGAGACGTATATATTTTTTAATGTTAATTATTATAAACTCGCTTGGTTTTATACCGATTATTTTATATAATGATGTTTACTTTTAAATGGCAAGTAATGCTTTAATACCTGTACTTAGCTGCCCTCATTAATTATAAATTAAATCCTTACCTAACCATTGAAATCTGTTTTATCAATTTATTTATTTAAATCTCACCAGAAATGAGTTTAATATTTAATATATTATCTGCATATGTGTGACCTATAATTTATTTTATGTAATTAATGTCCAATTATATGTGCACTGATCACTTATAGAAAATGTAAGATGTTTTAGAAGTGTGGGACAAAGCAATCTATCCCCTTTAGCCTTTATATTCTGACCCATTTTACATGTTTTTAGGGAATAGTTAATCGCCCAGGGATGGTTTGTGTTTAGGCATTCCATTACTCTGGATAGCATATTATTTTAAACAAGTATTAATTAATTTATCGTAGCCATTAGTGGCATGAACTATCTATATTTTAGGCATTATTGAAGTATAGTTACAATCATTTAACTCATTGATTTTCTTGCTTTGCCATGCACCTTGGGATCTTTGGCATGCCTGGACCCAATCCTCATTATCCCTCACAAAGTAGATGCTTTTCCTACTAGGACTCTTATTTTAGACATTTCTAATGATATATATATATGGAAAAATATGGAACCGTCTCAACATGCTAACTTGTGCCACTATTCCTCAGAGATATGTTTTTGACCGTCATCCAGACATATTCTCACTCTTATGCCACTATTCTTCAGAGCTATATCCTTGGTCATCATGAAGGCATAGTCTCACCTTTGTGCAAATATGACAGTCACCCAGAGCATCTTAAGTAACTTCATTCATATATATAATACTACCTTTATTATTGTTAATTCATTTATACACTTGCAATGCTATTTGTAAACCATAACTGTATGCTTTTCGCCATCCATTCTATTTAATTCTCTAGGTCAGATTATATAATTGCAGCTTATTTTAGGCTGAACCATCTTACTCCCGCCCATTTGAGCGATCTCCCAAATCTAAGAGAAATGCGATCACACATGCTCTTAAAATCACACATCATAAACACTTACTTATATGTATAATGTTAAAATAAAATCCATTAGTGTGAATTCATGATATTTTAAATGAGGAGTAAGCTATCATTTACTATTGATTATCTAATTAATTTATTCCATAACTTTGGCATATTAACCACACCAACTAATTTTACATTTATATATTACCCACACAAAACAAAATTTATATTAATTGAACAAGTTATGTATTAAACCAAATATTTATTCACTCATGTAACTTCTAAATGACCTAATTGATTAATCCAGACACATGATTTCAAATCAAACTCTCAGCAAATTTGTAATAAGAATTGTATAGACATTGTATATATATATCTTTTGTTTTATTTATAATCCTAAAATTGCCATCATTAATCATTTAATAAATTTATATTATATCATTTCTCTGCATTATTGTATTTGGCATTCATTGCCCGAATCTCTAGTATTAATTATTTGACTGAGTTATATTGTTCCCAAATTGAAGATTTTCTTTAGTATTATTAATTAAACTCCCTTTTGTTTAATGTTGCCTTGAATATTATTATGGCTCTGAATATTAATTAATATTAAGCAATAGTCAGCACTGTTTTATAGTCTGTAGAAATTAGTAATTAATCATTTGAATGCGTTATTGATTTCCAAGTCTCTATGCTCACCCTGTGCTCATTGCTGGGACCAGAGTCAATGGGAAACTTGTAGTATCCTCAAAGACGTTGCTCATATAGTCATAGACCCTGGAGCATAGGCAAATAAGTTAATGTTTAGTATTGTTCCTGACTTATGTATCTTGACCTACTAGACTGATGTACTTTGGCTTGGATTCTAGGTCTTGTTGAATGAACATACGATTTTGATCGGTACAATATATGTAAAATTATATATATATATTATAATTTCCAAGTACAGTAATTGTCAAAATTTTCATGTTAATATTATAAGTTTAAAATTTTTTTTTTTTTTAATTATTGTATGGAAGTTATATATCAGTCTTTTATTTTTTAATGCTTTAAAAATGAATAAAAAAAATTTTGTAATCAATTTTAAAATTAATTCTTACCTATTTTAACTTAAAATGAAAAAAAAAAAATTAAACATTGTAAAAAAGAAAAATGAAAAAAACAATTACTCATAAATTTTTTAACAAATAAAAGATAATTTTTTAAAACTTTTAAATTAAATTTTTATTTTTGTATGATTTATCTTTTGAAATTTTTTATGTAGACTTTTGCTTTTAGATAATTCCAATTCCTTTTGTCATAAATTCTAATGAGGGTTTCTCTTTGATATTTTACTGGGTATGATGTTTTTAAATTATTCATGCATTTCTTGGTATCATTTATCAATGGAATTTCGAAACCTTATATATAGGTTTGACTTACTTTATATTCCTAGCTAATTATGCATATGACACACTGCCTTAAGGCATTAGTGTAATCTTTGATTTTATTTATATTTATTTATGTTTCTTTCATACTTGCATTAATTGCCTATCATAATTTTCTTATGCAGCTCTTGAGACTATGTTATTGATCTAATACAACTTTTGATTTTTCTATATACATGGTTTGCATACCACATTTATATGTATATATTGAAACTTTCTTCTTGACATAATTTTATGCTATCATTGACTTTTCTTGTATCTACTCTAAGATGTAAATAAAGTTTTAATTTTGAGAGTACAATGTTTTGTTGTTTTTTTTGACATTATATAATGTGAAATAATGATTAATTTTGTAAACTATTTGTCCATAAAGCATGACAACACACACATTCTACAATTAAACAAATGTGAAGATGTGAAACAAACAAAATAAAAATATAAAGAATAAGGAATCCCTATAATACAGTAATTACAATATTACAAATGAGTAATGAAATGCAATAAAAATTCTTTACCTTACTTTTTCTTTCAATGTAACTTTAAATATTCTAATTTTTAAAAAATGTAAAATTCATCATTATAGTGATTTTACATTTGAAAATTTACAAAACTAAAGGATAACTTAAATCTAGATAACATAACCTATCACATTACTTTCTGAAACTAATATACTATTAAGTTAATAAAACCCAAATATACTTTTCTTAAGACAGAAAAAACAAAATTGAGAATGTAAAGATTAATGAAAAATAAAAGAAACAATTTTACAATGAAAGTAAAAAAAGATAAAATAAATAGAGAAGGATCTTATAAAATAATAATAAAGACAATCCCTCTGTCATGCCAAATATTTCAAATCTACATTAAAAGCAACCTTCTGAGTTGTGTATATTAGTAATTTTTATTAGTCATTCATTAGACTAGAGATTGGATAATAATGGATATTTCTGTAATGTAATTTTCACTACACCACTCTCACACAAGGTTTCTATCCGCTTTTAACATGTTATGGAGAGATGTAATTATAAACATGGCCTAAGACATGTGAAAAAGATCAATGATCTCCAAGAAGCACATTTTGTGCTGAAGCAACACTCATCAGTAGGCCCAGACCACAATCTCATGCATATCTTTGTCATTGTTAAATGTAGAGTTTATTTGATAAATGTCAAATATGCTGCCCTCACAACTTTGACACAAATTAAATTATTCATTAGACTAGACTTTAATAATTTGCTATCTATTGTACCAGTCAAAATATGCTTATCCATCTAACACGAGCTGGAACTCACAAAATGTACTTCAAACCCAGTCGAGCCCGAGATTTTGGTCAGGGACCAGCCTGGATTCGAACCCACTCTCCAAGCCCCAGGTCAAACACCTAATGGACAACATAACAATGATGGCACACGAGAATTAATTCTTAATCCGGCCCGCTAACAAATCGGAGAAAACAATTAGACTCATGGACTTAAACATATATATAAGCAACTTAAATACTAGACATTCCAAAGATAAAATCTAATATAATTAGTTAAATAGGGGTTTTACTAATGAAAAGCTATGGGCAAATAGTGAATTGGATTGATTTAATAATGAGACAGAAACTGATATATGATGAATTAAAATATATTTATTGACAATTGTTGTTGGCAAATGCACGCAGGCATTTTATTTATAAAGTAACATTACTCTAGGCCATTTAAACAATAATTGATACGTTGGCTATTATTTAATTGCGCCAATATTATTTAATGGAAACAAATACCCTACTATATAACTAATCACTACATTAACTTTTATTAGTTATGCCCTTTCATCATCAGTTCGAGTGGCTATTTTACATGAGATCAAACCAAGTCTGGAGTGAAGCTTAATAATACGTCTGACTATAATAATTTTATATATCAACTATGGGCTTATAAAGCATCCCAGATAGCTTTAGATCGAACGGGTTTTCAAGAATGCTTCGGTTTAATGCCGAAGATTGCATATTAGTGAGGAAAGAGTTGGCTATAATGATTTTACTAATATGCTAGGCACAAGTAAAATATAATAATAAAGTTGCTCTGCGGATGGAAGAATAGTTTTAGGGTTTTTGTGACAAACAACGGTTTACCCAATAACCGGTGTCATGCTGCTAAAAAGGGAACCTTTATTGGTTCAATGAAGTGGCGGGGGACTTACGTGCTAATCTGGCCCGTAGCTCAGACTTCGCTACTGCCCTACCCATAAAAGAGGAAGATGGGCTGGACTTACCATGGCTCCATCTTATATATATATAACAGCACAACAAGAAAATATTAATAAGTTTCACATCCGCCAAGCCGAAGGATATTATAAATTAAATATATATTAAATGAACACCAGTTCATCAGCTTGATCAAAAGAGCCAACTCTGTAGCATGAGAAATACGATATGCTACTGACGGGACTATATCTATACAAACTTTACTTTGCCTGTTCAATCTCTTTAGTTATCTATAACTAACAAACTTTTAAAAGGGGGAAAAATATATTTAATATGGGACTTACGAATACTTTACTAAAAATATACTTATGATTGCACTCCAGGCTAGTTTAATCTTTAGTAATATAATAATTAAAGGTTGAAAAGCCACATTTTATAGTTATATTAATTAATTTACTAAATGACAAAATATGAATTTGGGTTTCGAATCAGCGCACGAAATGACACTATATAAATAATAATACGGAGATTTTAAATTTATATCTTTAAAAACATATTCTATAATTATATGCACGCCGTTTCGAAACATAGGCATAATTAATAATAATTAAAAATAAGCAAAATATAACTGCAGTGATTAAATTATATAGCAAAACATTAATTAACACAGAAATTTAGCAAAAGTATTTCATTTATAGAGAGAGTTTACAATATTGAATTAATAAAGAAATTTACAAAAGTATTTCATTTTATAGAATGTAAAGATTATTTGGAAAAACAATTTAGGAAGAAGTTTCAATAATATGGTTAGTTGAAGAAATAATGATTGTTTTTGAAATTCACACAGAGATCTGCGATTTTAATATTAAAACAATTCTCCTGTATATGGACTGGAGATATTCGAACTGGAACGAAGGTGAGTTCTTTGGCGGCTTGTAGCATGTTCTTATTCAGTTGCGAGACGATTTAAAATGGTGTTGGAACGACGGCAAGTCCCTTTTAGCGGCTTATGACATCTTTTATTTGGTGTAAGCTTGTTGGATGTTGCTTCGGCATTTGATGGATTGAACTCGGCGTTCCATCACGGGAACGGCAGCAAAATTTTGCCTGACTTTAGCTGGACATGGTAAAATTAAACAATTTATAACTTGGATAATAATAGCTCTTCAAAAGCAAGATGGTGTATATCTTCCTGCTTAAAATAAGCCCTATTTATACATTTTGACTAAACTTTAACACCTTTTTGGAATTTCATTAGCCTCGGGACCAATTGACTTTTAATTAAACAAAATAATATAATCCAATTTCTACAACAGATAACATCTCCGAGGTGTTACATTTAATTTACTTAAAATTATTAAAATATATAAATCATATAATTCGATTCAGATTTCACTAATTAAATTCCTTTTTAGGTGTTATAGAATGTTAAAGCTTAGCAGAAGGAACGGTATTCTGATTTAATGATAAAGTCTTTTGTTGCAAACAAAAATCAATCAGTAAACTAGATTTTACTTTTTACCCGGGGTGCAGTCAGTAATTGATCTCTTGCATACACAAAATTCTCATTTTTAATTACAAACGGATGATTTTTATTTTACTGAAATAAATAACTTTTAAACATATTTGTTTTTACAAAATTATTTGTTTAAAAAAAAGCAAATTTAAAGAAAATACTTTAGTTTCAATTATATATGTAAAACATTAAATCAGAAAACCGTTAAATATAATTTAAAGAAAATGTTTTACATTATCTTTATTTAAACTTAAATATATATATATCATTCCAATGTTTAACTTATCCATCCCCATACGAATATAATAGCGAATATAATTAAGAATTGACTGAAAATTAATAAAACATTTTATAATAAATTATGAGCATTTCTCCGCTATAATTTTATCAAACCTATCTAATTATAGCATGTTTCGTATGTAAATGGATGATGCAATTCAAGCGGCCATTATAGCAAAGTTTTCCAGTTCGACTTATATATAACATTTTTACATTTAACATTTTTACATTTAAGATAGGTTCGAAACTAGTTCAGATGAGTAGGTCATTAGGTTGATGATGAAACGGAAAGAGATTGGAAAGTTTCCATTTCACTATATATAGTTTTAACAATGATAATGATATGTATAAGAGATTGTGATCTGGGCCAACTGATGAATGCTGGTTCGGCACAAAATGTGTATCTTGGAGATCACATATCTCTGGTCATATGTTTATAATTACATCCCTCCACAAAGTGTTAAAAGTAGCTAGAAACTAGTCCCTTCCTTGTAAGAGCATGGTGTAGTGAAAATTACACTAGAAATATTATTCATTCTGAGTTGAGTATTTCCAAGCAAGGCTTAATTACTTCAGAAAAAAATTATTTTATTGGTTCAGAAAATAAATATCTGGCGCTTTATTAACTATAGAGTAAAACAAAAAAACTGCTAAATTCTTCATTATCAACATTAATTGTCCTAATGAGTATTCTTCTCCTTCACTAGTTCTCTATAATAGTATCTGGAGAGGCTTTTGCTCTGACAAAAACTATTTAAGGTTGTTTATCTTTTATTTATATTGTATAAAATGTTTTAAATACTATATTTTATATATCTGGAGTTTGGATATAATGTAGAGGATTTGAACACAGACTTTCAAGCTCCTCCAGCCATCCACTCTATCTTATTCAACAGATACAACATAACTATATGAATGTGAAAAATATAAATGATCTCCAGTAGAAGTATTTCATGCTAAACCAGCACTCATCTCCCACACATATATATAAATAATCAGTACTCAGTATGAGTGGATAGTTGAAAGGAGCTTGAAAGTATGTGTTCAAATCCCCCATATTACATTTAAATTCCAGATATATAAAATATACTTGTATTTAAAATATTACAAATTCGCCTTATATCCTGTCCATCCCTCTCCTGTGTATTTAAATGGACAAGGTCCTATACATGAGGGGTCAAAATGATTTAAAGTCAATATGGGCATGACAATAATATTGGCATTAACAAGGGATTTGGGTGTTCCACCATCAGATTTTCAATGGTATGGATGGCTGAAGAATTAGGGGATGGAGTAGATTGAAGCCTGTTCATTAAAGTGTGACTATATATATGTGTGAAAGATGATGATCTGGACCAACTGATGAGTGCTGGTCCAGCATGAAATACATATATTGGAGATTTTTTTTTTTTCCACACGTGTAAGGTCATGTGTATTAGTTGTATAAGATAGAGTGGATGGCTAAAGGGAATTTGAAAGTCTGTGTTCAAATTCCCTGTATTATATTGTTTAGAAAAAAAAATGAATAGAATGTTTTCTTTTAAAAAAAATTTTTTTTAAAAATTCAAAACAAGTTTAAGCCTAAAAAATAAAGATGAAATATTCTAAAAGGCCACAAATTGTGTTAATACAGAAAGGATAAAAGAGAAAACTTAATAAATATATATATTAATGCAATTTTGAAATTGTTCGAAACTTTAGTGAATTAAAAAAAAAAAAATCTAGTTTTAAAATTCCTAGTAAAAACTGATTAGTTAAATTTGTTGTTGTTTTCTTCCAAACAAAGCAGTCACCATGGATACAGCATCGTTACCTATAAAAAATGAAATTACCACAGAAAAGTTCTAACTAAAAATTACAATGACTTGTCTATAAAAAAGATAAAACATTTAAACAAATAAAATTTAATTTTGATTTAATTTTAAATTTATTGACAATTGAGAATAATTCCATATTTAATAAAAATTTAAAAAAATTGCTATATATTACTATTTATACATATTTTATATATACAATAATAATATAAAACTAAAGAATAGTTTATGTAATCTTCAACAATATATATATATATTAGCATACACTTGACTAATGACTATTCAACACTCACTTTTCAATTTCAAAACTTATTAGCAGTTTTTATCATCAGTTTATTGCTTAAACCCACTTACCCACCCCACCCCATATAAAAAGTAGAATTAAAATACTATAATTTCCTAGTTTTAGTGTACTTCTTTTAAATAATTGTAAATAAAAAATGTTTTATTCCAATAAAACTGTATAGAATTGTAAGAATAAATGAATTGTAAGAATAAATGATCTTTAAAAGAACCAGATATTTCAGGAAACTTAAAATTCTAAACTTTTAATGCAAGATTATCAATTTGATTAAGAATTATAATTTTTTTTTAAAAAAAAAAAATGAATTATTCAGGTGATTTTAAAAAAATTATTAAAAAATTTTTAAAAATTGCAATGAGAGGAGATAAATATTAGATTTTAATACAATCTGATAATTGTTTTTACTTAGAAATAGATTTATTACAATTAACAACTTACATATAATGTAATTATATATAACATAAATGAATGTTAGATTAGCATAGTTCAATATATATGTAATTAATGGAGTAAACCACTTTCTTCTTCAGATATAAATAAATAACTTGTTGACAAAGGGTCAAGACTAGAATGATTCCACTTATTCTTTAAGTTTGTTAATAAACTTATCCCTGCAAACCTTAATGGAAATGCGAAGTGAATCCAATATATCAGCCAGATGAAAATATTATACTAATAATTATTAAATTAATTACTGGAGATTGAATATCACTTTTAATAAACTTGTTTTAATACCTAATTAAATAAAAGTTAATAATTATAAACATTAAATTAGCATAACTCAATATATATGTAACTAAGAGAGTAAACCATTCTTCAACTATGAATAAATAGCACTGTTATCAAAGAGTTATATGGCCAATACAAATTCCCTTTTTATCTCTAATTTTCTCAATCTTCTTTTTTCATTTACTCTTTTCAAAACTTCTTTATTTGTCCATTTTATTCATCCAATTAGTTTTTTTCCATTCTTTTTCATACCTCACATATAAAGATTTCCCATAACAAACAAAATTTAATTTGAGAGATAACAATCATTTCCTCACAAATTTATAATGGCAAATACAATGTCATTAACAAATATTTAATATATAAAATTGTCTGAATAAAATATAAATCCTCTAATAAAAAAATTAACTCCACTTAAATTATCTAAAATATTCTGTATGTGAATAAAGACCATATATTAGATTAAAATATGTTATGAATATAATTATAAAATAAAAATTTATCATAGTGGTAAGCTATTATTTCATCCAAACTTATATCCATGGAACCATAAACCCAGCATGTGATTACTGAAGTGCTGTTGTTGGAAAAATAATCCCATAGAGTTTCAGATATATCTTGGCATTAAAAAATATATATATTGAGCTAGTATTTTTCGGCCAGCTCATACAGATACACACGTATATTTTATTAAGTTATTTTTAAAGAAAGTAAATGTTACTGTTAAAATAAAAAGAAATTATTTTATTTTAAATACTATTTTAGGTTTTGTTTTTATATATTTCCTTTATGAATCGATTTTTTCTTATAGTTGAATTATATTAAAAAAGAGATTAGGGTGGAATTTTAAAAGCTTTTCTTATAAAAGTTTTTCTTTTATTTCTAATTCTGGTAAATGGAAGGGAGAAAGGGGAAAGAAATATAGATTTTTTGCTTCTAATTAGTTCTATTGTTGGCACTTTAATTAGGGAAGGTATCTATTGTGCTCACCAACTTGGAATGTTGCTATGGGATTAAAGAAAAAAATATGACCAAAAAAGGACATAAAAAAGGTGTGAATACAAACTTTGAGAGATTAAAAAGACTATAAATTGTGGGATTACCTTTTCTTCAAAAAATATTGATGTTTTTGGCTGCCGGTCATGAACAATTGCCTGAGTTTGATTCGGTACAGGCTCATCCAGAAATATAGATATTTTAGAAAGTGCAGAGAATATGCCGAGTGGCTAATAGATCACAGAACTTTCCCCATTGGGGACATCTTCGTGGACATCACCAGGAGGTGCCATAGAAATGACGAGCCAAGAAAGGAGTACTTGCAGAGCTAGCCGAGTGCATAAGACTAGAATGGAAATAACAGACAATCTTTGGATGAAGGAAACCTTATTACAAAAGGAATCAATACACTGATCGATAAGGGTAAATAGACTTGTTTTTCTTTGTTTACAAGCAGTATTCTTGATATAATATATAACTATAATAGTGCAATAGAGCAGTGCAATGCCTTCACTACATTCTCAAAAAAAAAAAACAATTTCAACAATAGGAGATATTTAAATTTTTTTTATATATCTTATGTTAATACAAATCATCAATATGTTTTAGTATGTTTGCTTTTCTTACTTAGACTAACAGTAAAGATATATATATGTCAAAATAATAATTATACCCTTGTATTAAGAGCAATAAAAAAGTTGGAATGAGTTACGAGCTTCAAAATAGGGTTTAACGTTTGCAAGAGAGAGTTTGAATGTGTTATTAAACACATTCTTATTAGTGAGTTGCCTTTAAGAGCACTCCTTGGATGTATTCACCAAGAGTATTAAAGATTGTCAATACACTTGTATTAAGTGAAGGCGTGCGTTGCTTCGAGAACGATATGTTAAACTAGCAATAAGATTGATAGAGTGGGAAGTGAAAGAAGGGTCAAATGGGGAATAAGAAGTAGGAAGAGGGCAGAAAAAAAAAGAAAAAACTTGGGTATAATTATAATAGTAATATGGATGAATAAATCATAATTCAAAATGAAACTTCTGTTCATTTAATTCTGTTATTTAAAATTTTACATCTTATTTAATTTTTTTTACCGTGATCATGAACTTGATATTACATTTTTAAGTTACCGTTCATATATAAATAAAAATACCACGATTGTTGAGCATATCTCACAGTCTGGTGATGTGATGTGTTGTACTGTGGCTTCTCCTTAAACGAAGTCGGGAATCTGTCAGCAATTATACCTAGAGAAATCTGTTAGCCACTTTATTTTTCATTTCCCATTCTAAGTTTCCCCATAATCTGTCCATCCCATTTCCACAACATAATCTTTGTCAACTCTATGGCCTTTATATCTAAATCCCCCTTATCTTTTCCCAAACCCAGCATAAAAACCAATAATCCGCTTTCTATATAATCACTTTTTTCGTATTTAATCTTCCATAACTTCATTATATGTACCCTTTCTGTTATCAAGCATTTATATTCAATTAACAGAAGTCTAAAATTTTCTATTCCTTCCTTACACAATTTACAGACTAAATCACCCATATTTTTCCATTTACATGTATATTCTCTTGTTGCTAAAGATCCCGATCGAGCCTTAAACAATAAACTACTTTCCTTACTATTATCATATATTATCTTGCAGCTAATATTCTGTTCACTTCTACATATATTTAAACTCTTTTTACTCTCCATACTAGTTCTCCATCTCTTTAACTCCCTATTCTTTATAAATAAATCTATTCTTTTATCCCATTTCTTACCACTATAACACTCAACAATATTCCTAACACAATCATCCCATCTTTTGTACAAATATACTGATATAAATTCTTTATCCAAATCTTTTGCATACCGCATTACCTTTCTCACCCATCTTGTTACCTGCCCTTTACTCATAACCCAATTAAATACTATTTTGGCTATTCTTTTATTATCCATAAACTGCAATCTACCAAACATTTTCATTTTACTTTTTGCATCTCTCATATAAAAACTTGACCAGCCCATTTCTTCTTGAATTGCCTCTCTTGCTGTCTATACATCTGCATCCAATGCATATCTTCCTACTTCCCTTTCTACTTTTTCTAAGTAATCTAATACCTTTATTAACACATAACACATCATTACCATATGTTAACCCTGCTACTGCAACTCCCATAAAATTCTAGCTACATCATATTTATTATATAAAACCACTGTTAATTTCATTATCAATCCCTCTCTTCTTTGCTTCATTTATCAATTTTTTCTCCCATTCATCCAAACAATTTTTCTGATTACTTAAAATAATTCCCAAATAACTATATCTATTCACCACACTTAACTTAATATCTCCCAATAAAAATTCTACACCTTCTCTTACCCAGTATTACACATCATTATATTTGATTTTTCTTCACTAAATTTAATCACCATCTCTTTACCCACCCTTGACATGTCCTTAGCATAACTTCCATATCTTCTCTTCTTTCTGCACACAAAAATATATCATCCGCAAAAAAAGACCTGACAAAATATATACTCCCTTACCATCTATTAATGGTATCTCTATCCCTCTTCCTAATCTTTCTATTGCCCTTTCCATTTCACTCAAATACAACACAAACAAAATAGGTGACATAGGGCATCCTTGCCTTAATCCTACCCCATTTTTAACTTTAACTGATTCTACATTCCCTAATTGATATATATAGTAATTATTTTCATATAATTTCTTAATAATATCTACTAAAGTTTCATCCATTCCCAAATTTGTTAAACTTATCCATAATATATTTCTATTTATTTTATCATATGCCTTCTCTATATCTATAAAACTCATACATAACTGTCTATCTGAATTCCTACTCACATCCATAAGTTGTGTAACTATAAATAAACTATCTCCTATATGCCTATCTAATCTAAAACCTCCTTGCATTTCCCCCACTACATTATTCCCTTCCATCCATTTTACAACTCTTCTAGCCACCATATATAAGAAAACTTTATATAAAACTGATGTTACTGCTATCAATCTATAATTATTTGACTTTCTATGATCCTTAACCTTTCCTTTAAATAATAATCTTATTCTTATATTATTCCAACTACTCGAAAAAACTATTCTGTGCCATCTTATTAAAACAGGATAACTTTACTTTTGCCCTATATCCTAAATTCATTACCATCTCTGCTGCCCATGCATCTAAACCTCTTGCCTTTCCACTTTTCAACTTTCTTCTCTACCTCATTCAGTTCATTTTTTTGGTTCTAGGTTTCTAGTGGCACTCTCATTTGGTGATTTGGGGTTGTAATTTTTGGGGACAAGGATTATTAAAATTTGCTCATGACAAAATGTCACAGCACAACATATAAGGATGCATATAGAGGGATTTGAACATATGATTTTCAATCTATATTTATCATTTAGTATAATGAATGAATAGGTTAATTATATAAGAATGTATGTAATATGAGAATTAAATAGTCCATTAAAAAAAATTTCTCAACAAATTTTCATACACATGACAACTTTTTATATTTAAGATTACTAATGGAGAACCTTGATTTCATTTAATTCATGAAATTGAGCCAAACTCATAGGCAATTAATTATCTATTGATCTTCACAGTTCTGTTTATCAATCACAATTTCAGAAATATATTTAACATATTGAACTGGATACTTTATCTGCTTTAAAAGCAACCATCTGAAAAACAAAACTAAAATGTATTTTTAAAGATTGTAAAAAAGAAAATCACATTTAAAAATTTTGTATTTTATTATTTTTATGTATTAAGAATACGTGCCATAACACACATACTCGATTGTAGATAGAAATGTAAAAACATTTTAATTTAAAAAAAGTTTTGATTGCAATAAGTTTCTTTTTATTTTGTTGATTGTAATCTATTTTAAAAGCTGAGACTTATTTTCTCATTTACTTAAATTTAATTAATGTTTGAAAATAGATGAGAGCCCAGATCAGATTTTGTTTTTAATTAAGTGGGAGATAGAGATTTACCCTGGTCAAAACCTTTTAATTAACATTAGGCAGGAGATAACAATTTCATATAAAAGCTCTATGTTTATGATTGAGAGGATTCTAACTTTTATATTTGCTAATGGCAGACCGCTGACCTATATAATCTTTATATTTGCTAATTGCTCAATGCAGATCACCAAAGTTGGATTTCTGTGAACTGCTAATAGTATTTGCTGCTTTCTATGCTAAGAAAGAATTGCTTAGCTAATCAATAATAAAAGAAGTAAATATACTAAGATATTGGAAATAGCAAGCATCCATCCAGAATGCAGAAATTACCTATCTTGAAGAACCAGATTAACAATATGCAGTGCTAAACCATTTCAATATGAATCCCAAAGTGCCATAATTGTTACAACATGAATATGACCTAAAAGCCTAGTCCAGAACTGATTCTAAGGATTGCTTTCATACTCCTGACTAAATAAATGGAAATCAAAAACCTTTGTGATGAACTCTAGGTAGAAATAAACTGTACATTACCCCACTGTAAGAAATCAGCTGGACAAAACATTATACTTCAAAGGTAAACGAACATTTTCATATTCTAATCAAGGCTTAAAATCTTAGTCAAAATGTCTTTGCTTAAGTCTCAGCCTAATATAAAAAAAAAAATATGCACCTACAATAAATTATGTATAATCATTTAAATATCATTAATTACTTTAGACATTTTTTTTAATTATGTATTGGAGTTGTAGTTTTAAGATTTTATATGTCCGAGAGTGTATTGCGAGTTTAGATTTTATATTTATTGTTTCTCTTTTTATATTACTAACTATTGTTAAAAGCTTTGGAAGATATTAATAGTTTTCTTTTTAACTCTCCTGTTCCTTATTTTTTTTATTAAAATTAATTTAGTCAATCTGGGTTTGCATTTCCTGCAGACTGTAAATCTTTTGGCTAGTGATTTATCAATTGTATTATTCTATTTTTCTTAAATCAGGGAGATTTTGTTTTCTTTTATTTAAGATTACATAAAATCATAATCTTTTCATTCTTATCGGAATCAATCTTAAGAGTCTTAAACGTGATTTCTTATGAATGTTTGCAGGCATATGACAGTTCTATTATATCCCGATGTTTTCCCAGGTTGTAGGAAAAAATTGCTTTGCACTATTCGTTGACTTCCATACAAGATTGTTTTCTTTTTCTAAATAAAGGAAAATGGAATTTGTTTAGATAAATCACAGGCAAGGAAGAAATTATAATTCCCTTTAATGCTTAAGTGAGAGTAATTATCTGCTGAAGTGTTTAATGTGACAATGCTCCCTCCCATATACTCTCTGAGAAACCAGGTGGAGGAATTTAGGTCAAACGCTCATATTTTGTTTGACTAATATTTATGTTTAAATTTAATAAACTTTAAAATTATTTATAATTACTTTTGGCTGACATTACCATTTTATTTCTATTTTTTCCACACACACAAAAAGTTCAAACTATGGTAGAGTCTTAAAAAAACCATTACACAATGGATATATCCTATTTTAAAAACTCCCTTCACTATTCAAATTAAAAAAATGGAAGTCCTATCCATGTTTTTGGGACATTTGAATCACAAGATCGATTTACTTAATTTTTAATATAAAAATAAAATAACAATATGGTCTAATTGCTCAGAAAATCATATAATATTTTAACATACAAGTATAAGGATGAGCACAATTCCAATTTAACTGATTAAACAAGATTTTTTTTTTTACTTTATTCTATTAAGAATCCAGGAAGCTTTAGTTTTAGAGTTCATCATTCTACCAGTATCCTAAACCACATAGGATAATTTTTAAAATTTTATCTTTATATCCACATCTCTAAAGCAAACATGGGCAAATTTATTCTTTATACCTTTTTGTATAATCACACTAATTCATGATTATACCAGCTTAATAAAACTGTTTATTAAAATTTTGTATGCTTTATTTTTACACAATTATAAATGACTTATTCTATAATTCTGAGAAGCTAGATAATAAATTTCTTTAATAATAATTTTATTTTAATATATTTTGTAATAAATACAAAGCTTATGAAATTTTTCTTTTAGTTATATGGTCTGATTTATGACGAATATCTGCTTGAAAAAAATTAATTATACCTACTTCAAGATATCCAATTATTTAATAAGAAAGATACTAATCATTTTCACATTGAAACCCCCATAAATTTTATATCATATTTAGATTAAAAATCTTAAAATCCTGCTCTTGATAAAATAACATAAACATTTTGATTCCATTAAATGTATTTAACATTAAGAATTACATTCAAATATCAGCCTTTCAAGCCAATTGTGCATGCGCTTTGTGAGTGTTAATAATAAATGAATACTTTCCCTTCCAATACAAGATATAGTATTTATGCAGGAATAAAATGAATCCACTTATTCCTACAACTCAAATGCTTATATATGAGCAAATCTGAAGTACTGGCAAGGAAAGCGTGAGGATAGACTACTCACTTTAAATTACTATTTACGATGTCTGAATGAATGATGTCAGCAAAATTGTCTAGAATTTACTAAATGTCACCCTAACTGAAACTTGTATTGGAAGGGAATGTATTCATTTATTAGTAACACTCACAAAGCGCATGCACAATTGGCTTGAAAGGCTGATATTTGAATGTAATAAAATTGTAGACATAGCACTACATAAAAATAAATGCTTGTTAACATTAAGAATAAAAAATATACAAAGCACTGTCTATAGGAGTATAATGAGTTTGACATATAATATTTAGCAATATTAATAACAGTATCCCATTTTGCATTCAAGTCAATAACATTTAATAGTAGCATGCATTAAACATTAAAGAAAACTTCAAGCTCAAATGATGACAATACAATGACTGTTTTTTTTTTCTCATGTGTCATAGCATCAGCCAGGAAGTGAACCCGCTAACCCAGGACAACTGCTTGTAAAGCAGCCGTTGCTGACCTCTCGACCACCCATGCTTGACTACAATGACTGTTTTAATTTCTCAATATAACAAAAGCACCAAAAAATCTGCTGATTGGCAAAACAAATCTCAAAAAATAGTATCTATAACATTCTTCAAGTTCACAAATAGCATTCACTTAAACTTCAGATCCTTCAAAAATAAGCAATTGAAATTTTATGCATATATAAATATAAGCACAAAAAAAATAAAATATTTAATATTACAACACATTCTGAGGTATGCAATTTCATTCATTATTCTTGACATCAAAATAAAATGTCTAAATTTACATATTAAAAAAATATATATATTGAGAAAGTTTAGTAAATAAAATATTTTGTTTTCAATAATGCATTTACAGAGTTGTCTGCATTCTTTATTTAATCTTTTCTCATTCATCAGGTTTGAATATTTTAAAAGGTCCCTATCAATGTGGGTCTTTTAATTGTCAAATGATTTCAGAAAAAACATTACAGATAAACAATAAAAAAAAAAGATGTGACAATTTGCAGGCATCTTTCTTTGGTAATAAAATATTATAATAATAAAGAGATTATCATATTACATACATAATTTTAATTTAATAAATTTATAGCTTTCTCAAGCCAAATGAGCATTTAAGTAATGGAGAGTTGATAGAATAACCAAATTATTTTTACTATATTTTAAATTATACTTAATCAAAAACATAAAAGGAATCATTTGAGAAGAACTATTTATTTGTCTAAAAAAAAATTAAAAAAATAAGTGAATATAAAAGGGTACTTTGCAATCTTCCAATTTTATTTTTAAAAAATTGATTAATTTATTACTATCATTTAATAATAAAATAATATCTATAAATTATTTGTTTGTAAAAATAAAAATTTCTTATCAAAATATGATTTTTTTTAAAAAATTGTAAAATTAAATATTTCAAAGTTAGCTTTAAAAAGTCTTCAAAAAATAAGTTCTGAAATAAATAACAGAACTTATTTACAAATAGATAAAAATGTAATTAATTAATTGATAATTATAATTCAAAAAACATTAGATTAAAGAACAAAAATGTTTATATTTGTTCTCAGCTGTATCATGAGCTAAGAATATATAAAGACGAGATTCAAATATTAAAGATTATTGGTGTTCCAGAAAAAAATAGTAGTAAACTAAATTCAAGCAAATCATGTTTATAAATAAATTTAATAGTATGCAAAGTTCTAGCTTGCAGTTCAGTCATCAATCATTATGAACCAAGTAATCCACGCAAAGCTGAAGTTACCATATTAATAGTAGCATGGAAAATATTCATTATACAGCAGTAGATATCAAAATGAGCAATTGAACTCCCAATTGCACAGTTATAAGCAATCCTGTCAAGATGTAATTTGCCTGATCTGAAATTTTTGTCTCCAAATTTTCAAATCTACCCTTTTCCCTTATGATGTTTTCCCTTATGATGTGCCTGGCTTAATAAAAAATACCTACCTGCAGAATCTCCATATGACAAGGTAAAAATTAGATAGATAAAATTCTAGCTGCTACTAAGAAAAGTAATCTGAAATCTACAATAAGAAGAAAACTGCCAAAAAAAATCTCCAAAAAAGCAGAAACAATCAAAAATTGTAGAGATAAAAAAGACTATTCAACAATTATTTTTCAAGCATAGAATGTTAAAAGGAAATCAGAATAAATTGTATCGAGAGTGGGAAAAATTTAAATGTAAGGAAATGAACAAGTAGAGATTTTTCACTAAGATTTTTTATGGATAGCAGAACTAGTAAAACAGCTTTTATTAAAATGCAATTGAAGGGAGGAAAAAACAGAACCATGAGTGGAAGAATTTATTGTGATGTAAATGGTCTATGTGTAATAACTATAGACTTCATTTAAGGAAAAAGTCATTTTACATCATAGACATTATTTATAAATTTAAAATCTGCTTATTAAAATAATAATTATAATTCATTACATTATTGCATAATTAATGCAAAATTTATAAAAATAAATAAAAAAAAAAGAAAATGATTAAATGTTAACTTTGCCTGTCTGTAAATTAGAATAATTGCTTATTAATCATTTGCTTATCAACAGTACTTAAAAAAAAAAAAAATTATACTACTAATAATGTGTGTTTACTATCACATGCAAATAAAAAAGCATATTTGCTGTTAGATCAGATGTACATAGTGAAATTAGAAAGAGAGGGAATCATCTTTTTTTTTTTAAATTAATTAAATATTTATTTATAAAACAGTATTTAAAAATTAAATTCATTCTTCTTTCTTGTTTAACAAAATATTTGAGTACCTCTTTTGTAATTCAGAAAATTAATTAATAGACATGCTTTTATCCAATAGTAACTCAAACACAATTTTTAATTCTATTCAATTCTAAAAAAATCTTTCTACAAATACACTTAAGGTATGCCCAATAAATAATAAAGTTGAAATTAATACTATTTGTAAAAACATAGAATTTAAATCGGTAGCTTTTGTATATTCAAGAAACTTATTAATATCTTTGCTTTTTAAATCATCTTAATTACAAACACATTTATTAGTTCGTTTTAAATCTCATAGAATCAAAATGTCTACTATAAATATACTTTCAATTTTCTCAAAAACATCATCAGAAAAAATAAATGCTTATTAAGTATATGGTATTTATTGGATTAATCAATTTGAGAAAAAGTAAATTTAACAAATGATATATTTGTATATAAAAAAAATCCAAAATTCAAAGAAGTCACCTGTAGCTGCTTTTTTGAATCAATTCTAATGTGTGTGTGTGGGGGGGTGGGGGGGATATAGTAACATCTGATAACTCAGATGAAAGTAAGAAAGTAGGACTAAAGATAGATGTTAAAAATGTTAAAATAATGTTCAATGGGTTTAACTTGTTTGGAGTGCTTTTGGTAGAAATAACTTAATATGAAAAAGAAATATGCCTATGTGTTTGCAAAAAAAGATTTTTAATAAATGTATTTTACTAGTTCTTACAAAAAGATCTGAGACGTGGACACTTAACAGAAGAGTAATACAGAGACTTAGACTACTCAAAGAAATATGGTAAGATGCATGTTAGGAATAACAAGGAGATCAAAAACGAAATACATGGGTTAGAGAATAAAGAGATGTTACTGACATCATTAAAAGAATTGAGGTGGAGTTGGTTGAACATATTGCTGGAAGAAACATAATAAATAAACAGATGAAATCTTAAACTGGATTCCAAGAGATTGTAAAAGACCTAGAAAGAAATCATATGTGAGATGGATGAGTAAAATAAGGAAATCCTACTGGGGTGATGGGGAGAAGAGGGTTAAAGGTGGGAAAAGATGGACTGAACTTGAAGAGACTTTCATGCTGCAGTGGATTAATAATTGTTGAAATAATGATGATGATCGCAGATATTTTATATGACTTATCCTAATAATTTTCTACTAATCATTTTACAAGTAATAGTTTTTAAAACTTGTCTATTTTTAATAAATATTTTATATCAAATTTTATTTTGTAAAATATTATATAGTAATATCAATCAAATTAAAAACTTATTTAAAAAAACCCATCAAAATCCTTTAAATATGTTAAATAATCATTTAACATTTTACATGTCTCTATGATTCACTAGGATTTTCTAAAACTGGTTCAAACATTATTATTAAATATTATTGCATTCAAAAAGCATTTAATAATTTTTTCATTTTATGAACTTGTACATGGAAATCTTTTTTTAATTTATCTGTTTTTAAAACATTTGTAGAGCTACTAAAAAACATGTTTTAAAAAAAGATTTTACATTCTTTGATAAGTGATTTTCAATAATTTCAGATAAAACAAGATTTAATCTATGAGAACAACAATGAACAAAGAGACTGTAAATATATATATACAAGATAAAGCACAGTGCAGATTGCTAAAATAATCATTATATTTTAAATGAAATCATCACTTTTACATGATTTAACATATTTTGTGTCTTTTTTGAGTTTTAAATCAATTATTTAAATTATTAAAATCTGTTGAATTTTTGGACATTTTTTCTTCATGGGAAAAAGAAGGCAAGATCAACAAAATAATGTTTCTTTGTATCCTGTTATCCAAGGTATCATGTTATAATAGCTAGTATTGAAATTAAGCCAATAAACATCACATGATCACCATTTCTTATGCTTGCTTATAACTGTTGTTAAACAGGCAAAACTCAAATTCTGAATATAAGTTTTAAATTTGTCATTTATGATTTTGCCTTCCTGTCTATATATATTATTGCTTTTTTACCAATAAAACTCAGAAATCCAAATGATAGTTGCCAATAAAAAATCGATTATGTAGCATTTACTGAAATGAGTGACTCAAAAAAGTAAACAAAATATTACAAAAATATGCATAATATAAAACAAAGATCAAATTAAAATATCTTACTAATTTATAATTTTATAAAAATATTTTTAATACAATGTACAGGTTTAAACCTGCATTTATATATGTAATATAGGCAGGATTCGAACTCGGACTTTCACACGACCCACTACTCTCAGTGCCATCTCCTATTGCTGACCCACCTGATCACACACATGTTGAAAAGTTAAATAATCACCAATATATGTATTTCATGCTAAACCAGCAATTATCAGTTGGTCTAGTTTACTATCCTCACACATATATATAATCAGTTCTCAGCTTTATATTAAGATAGCCAATCTTCATACTTTAATGGACAGGCTTCAAACTATTTTAACTCACAACTCTTCAGCCTTCCATTTCATTGAAAATCTGAAGATGGAACATTCAAAGCCCTTATTATTTTTAGTATTATTTGAATGATAATAGCAAATTTACTGGACTACATACTAAAACCGATATAACAAGTTCAGCAATACTTTTGTAAATTTTTCATAATATCACATACACATATCATGTAAAATGTGATTTAATATTATTAACAATATTTATGTATAATCTATCTAAGTAAATTGAGAACTGCTTTCACAATATTATAAAAAAAAACAGCAGCCAACATATTTTCTTCAATGAATCAAGTACAATAAATAAATGTTTCTTTTTTGGCATGTTTTATATTTAAAAAAGTTATGAAAAATTATACATGATAAATGTGAAAATATTCTTTAAAAAACGAATACAATTATATTAAAAAGAAGTAATACTTTCCTTACTTCCATAGATTTCACATCAATGATAAAGTTTCATATAAGAAAAAATGATTTACACTTTTATCTATCCAGAATATATGCATAATAAGATCGATGTATTTAATAAGTGTACATCAACTTTCATATTTTCAAGTAAGATAATTGATATCTACCTAATTTTCTGAACTATGATTAATGATGTAAGAGCATGATAGTTGAAAAAACTTTTTGAAACTACAGTCTATGGTCATTGATTTATTTATTTATTTATTAACGAGTGATTACTTTATATCTAGTGAATCAAAGTTTCATATAAAATTAGAAGGTATGTAAGGATTGTCATATATATATATATTTGTAAATATTAAAAGTAAATAACTATATATCATGAAAAAAAATACAACATATTAAAAAGTTGTATATAAGTATCTATTTTAAAAAAAGAACTTTTTTTCCACACTAAAGATGGGTGGATATTCATGATCGTCATTTTTAAAGGAAAATGAAAGATAGGAATTATTTACTCTTCCAAATCATAAATACTTGTAAAATTAATAATAATTACGGAATAATGATATCAAATAATTAAAAATATATTATTACACTGAATAATTTACAAAAGCAGATAGTCTTATGCATAAATATACAAACATATTGAACTTTGGACATCCAATATGTTAAAGTAATAGCTTTGTTTTTTATATCTCAAAACATTTACTACAAAATATCAATATCATGAGTACAGTTTAAATGCATATGATGAATGTAATCTACTACCAACTAAAATGCTATGTGAATGAATATCTGTAACTAAATTTTCCTTTTATTTTTTAGTCTATGAATGAAAGAAGCAACTGACCAAATTATAATCTTTATTATATAAATCAATAATGCAAATTAAAAAGCATCAAGCATAAAAAAAAAAAGATGGAGTAAATGAACATAAACAAAGCAATTGACTTTCATTCACTAATATGTAGTCATACTCTAAAATCACTTAAATCATTCTACTATAGAATGAACTACTATATATTCACAAATAACTTCCTATTAATAATATTATACAGGCATTAATGTCAATTTCAAATATATATATATATTACATATATTCTTACATTCACTAGTCTTTTATAGTGAGATGAATCATTTCACTGCTCTTACAATTGCCCAGAATGTGTAATAATTTAAATATTGTTTGCTGAATTCATACATAAAATAATACCCAAAATAAACTATCTAAGATTTTTACATAAGAATGTATTTAATATCTATAAATGATTATGATGCTTGGTTGTATCAAAAATACTTAGCGTTAATAAATCTTTCTTTTCATAATGTTGAAACATTTATTTTTCATTAATTATTCATTGTAAAAGAAAAGAAATGAATTAGTTATATAATACTAACCTTAAGAAATTTAAGAAATTAAGAATATGTTGATATAGGTTGTTACTTATTATATTTCTCTTAATTATAAAAGGAAAGAAATTTCAATATTTATGATAATGAATATATAATATTAATTTAAATTACATTCAAAATTATTTTCATTTATTTTAAAATAATTAAATTTCTGGAGTTAATGAAAGATAGGAAAAATTATCAGTTTAAATTTGTCTATAAACATTTTGCAATTTAAGTCAGATTAATGTTAATCTGATTGTTTATTAATAACAGTGAAGTAGGATATAATACTAATGCAAGGATTATTAATAAGTTCAAAAAAATCTATTTTCAATCACTTTATTAAATTCAGTTAAATAAGAACAACTTAGACAGCAATATCAAAGAAATTTAGAGCTGAAGAAATGCATAAATTAGAAGTCATAATTGTAAAGTTATTAAAAAGAATAAATATTATAAACAACTAGCTGTTATTTATTATCTATTAGCTGTAATGAAGCTATTATTTTTTTCCACTGTTTCTAACATCACATCCGGCTAATTCCCAGATGTTATTGCTATTCCTAACATCATGACCAGCTAAGTAAAACTCTGAATAAATTGTTTAGCCTTAAAAAACTACAAACTAAAAAACTAATATCATCAAACATTAAAAGCAATAGTAAACCAGAAAAATTCATTCACCAAAGGATTCTATCAAACTATTATCAGAATGAAAACAACTCTGTTTAAGGAAAAAAAAATTGTTAAACTTATATATATGAATTAAATTATGCAAATAGATATTGGGTTTAATCAAAAAAGCTAAGGTAAAAAACAGTTTTACATATTTATTTAAAATATTTTCATTTGTTATATTTTTTTCATCTCTAAAATTATGTCATATTCATATTTATAATTATCCCTTGAATAAGATTTTAAATATGTATTTTAATCATGTTATCTTTGGCATTTAAAATATTCATGTGATTTACACATTTTCTTACTAAATTATAGTTATTGCAATAGAAATAAGGAAATTGTTTGTACAGGGAAACACATTAAATAATTTCTCTTGAGTGAATTAAAAACCTTCTATAAATAGTGATTATAGTATATTATTGTGTCAATCATAATTAGTTTGCTAATTAAACATTGTTTATTTTTAAAAAGCTAATCTTAATTCTTTATTCTCTACATACTATTTCTCTATATACTAATTATGACTGTAATAGTGTAGTCTCTGAATCTCGTGATCTGACTACTAAATGCAGAATATCTGGGAATAATGATATATTAAAATATTTGTCAATTTACGAAATCAGTCAAATCAAAAAACTTGAATTGTGGCACTTATAATTATTTTATTTTTATAAAATAAAACTAGTTTTTTGGAAGACTTCTTTGAAATATATTTTATTTAAATTAAATATTTTCAAATATTTAACAACTTAAAGTAAAGCAGATACATATGGATAAAAGTAGTATCAAATTATAAATAAATTTATCATTAAATAAATTTGGAATATCAATTTGTGACCTGATATATATATATGTATTGATATAATCAAGCACAAAGTGATGATTCAATTTGATGACCAGATAAAAAGCAGTATAATGGTTTTTCCATAATGATTAAATTATAATAAATATTTGTGTATCTGAGGAGGTAAAACTAAGATAGTAAAATTAATTTAAAATAGCCGGAAATATACACAAGAGAAAAGGAAAAAATGGAAAATAGTGTATAGTTTAAGATGATGGGGAAAAGAAAAGAAAAAAAAATCAAGACAAAAAAAAATCACAAATAAAATTAAAAAAATAAGCAAGAAAATCAAGCAAATATAAATTAAATGCTCAAGAAAGAGAAAGGCAATAAGCAAAAATGTCAAGCAATATTAAAGCCAAAACAACATTGAACACAAAATAAAGATAAAATATTTTTGAAAAATCAGTGAAATATCTTTAAAATCAGAAAATAGACACAAAAATATATAAGGAAAATAATGGAATGAATTGAAAAAGTAAGATGGAAGAGGAGAAGGAAAATAAATGTTTCAAAAAAACAAAACAAAAAAAAGGACAAATACTAAAATAAAAATAGCAAGTGGCAGGAATAAAGATGGAAGACCAAACTGATAAATATCAATGAATAAAGAGAAGATTAAAAAATTAAAATTATAATGGAATGATTTTAAAATGATTGTGAGCTCATATGAAACCTTAAAAAATTAAATATAAAGTATATGTGAGACTAGAAGACTTACAAATAAATATAGGAATAGGAGGAAGTACAAAACAATCAATAAATACAGCAAGTTCAACATTAACAGGAGGAATTAGGGAAGACCTTTCAGTAATGAAAAAAATGAAGAACACCCAACAAATACTAATAAAGCACAAGATTCCAGATTCCTTATCCAAACAAAAATTCTAGAAATATGATAGTTCTCAAACAGTGAACTTCTAAAGATAATAGAATTCATTAGTTTATAGACTGGTAACTAACTACCTGGAAAATCAGTTAACGTAATGAAAAATGTATATTGGCAAAAATAGCAAATATTCATTGCTGAGAGAATAAAGTATTTCAAATCGCTGTACTGATTTAAACTTTCTTATTTTATCAATGCTGTGGAAAATCATAAAAAACTGATTCTTTAGTAATACGAGTGAACAAAAAAAATTATAGCTAATAAAACACTATGTGTCCAATGAAGGCGACTGAATTATCATAAAAAAAATACCCTTGTCAATCACACAGAATAGTTAAAAAATTATAGCTAATAAAACACTATGTGTCCAATGAAGGCGACTGAATTATCATAAAAAAAATACCCTTGTCAATCACACAGAATAGTTTACTTTAATAAAACTTCAAAATCTATATGAAGATAATACCTATCAACTAAAAAGATATGAAGAACATGCATTTTTGGTTCAGTATGAAAGGCAGTTGAGAGTATACACAAAGCAAATTTAAAATATTTTTCAAAAAAAAATAATAAAAAGATAAGAAATTGAAAGCTATACTATATTTATTATTAATGAAGATATAAGAATGTTTGGAGATTGAATGACTGAATTTTTAAGCTGTTGGATGTGTTGCTGATTGCATTTGGTTGTTGAAAGTTATTCTGCTAAGTGATTTAGCTGGTTGACACATCATATTATTTTTTTTTTACCTGCATTGAAAGATTTCTACAATCCTGATAAAATTGTTATGCGACCATACAATCTTACTATTTGTTATTATTAATTCAGATGCTTAATTCCTAGTTGGGTATATGTGCAGATTCATTTGAATTTAAAGATCTCATTCTTATTTCTTTTTTTGATTATTCTTGTGAAACTGAACAAGAAGACCCAAAAACATTGCCAATGATACTACAGATATAAAACAGCAATATTACATCAAAAACTCCAGGCTTTCAAGATAATACATAATCAAGAGAATTTTCATACCATCACAAAACTTTCCAGATAAGAATACAAAGTAAGACCTCATAATAATTTCTAAAATCTAAGTAAGACCTCATAATAATTTCTAAAATCTAACTCATTTTTAATATATTCTTTTTGAATCTAAGGACATCATTGCTCTATTCTATAATCTTTTAAAAAAAGATGGAAAACAAAAAAAGATTAAAAAAAAACAGAAATAAATTAAATCCAAGACTTTTTTTTTTTTATGGAAGATAATTAGATAAATGGTCAAACTGATGATAATATTGTTTAACATATATACTAATTTAATTATTTTTGTTTCTAAAACAAAATTTGAAATAAACAATTCTATATTCTTGCAAAAGAATGTATTTATATCAACAATTTCATATTTATTCATCATAAAGAAGGGGATATGAATTTATATACATTGTAAACTTTCTAAATTTTAAGTAATTAGGTGTATGTCAAAAGGCAAAAAAAAAAAATCATTTATTTTCCTTCCTTATAGCATCTACTATGTTGAATTTGTAAAGTTTTTTAAAATGAGTTCAGAAATATATTCATTTATTTCAACAAAAAAAAAAAATAAACATGTTTTTTCTATTTAAATGGGATTGTAGTGTTAATTTGATTGTTTTTCTAGTAGCATAATCAAGAAGTTATAATAGTATTGCAAGAATTGTTTGGATTTTTTTAGTTCAAAAACAGAATATTTATAGATAGTTCAAAAAATTTATTTTTCATTCACTTTGCTAACTTCAATCACATTAAGAATAATTTACACAGCAACACTGAAAAAAAATTAAAAAAAGACAAGGTCTAAAAACTTTAATCAGAAGGTTATTGAAGAGAATCAATATTGGAAATAACTGATTTGTTATCTACCAGTTGTAATGGAATTATTATTTGTTGCTGCTGTTGTTTCTCGTAGCATGTCTGACTAATTCCAAACTGTTTAGATAATTTATTTTGTCTATTCAATGTAATCAACAATTAACATTTGATTTCATCTTAAACCCCAAAAAAGTTGCATATTAAAAAAACCAATGCTATCTTAAAATTAAGGAATTTATAATTGACACCGTTCTAAAATAAAATTAGCCAAAATTTAAACATATATTAAGTCAGCCAGAAATTAGAGAATTGTTTCTATATTAAACGTGCCAGTGAGAAAGAGAAATTAATTCAACAAAGGATTCTATTGAAATATCATCAGAATAAAAACACTATGAATGAAACTATACATTTAACCCATTATACTAAATTATATAAATACCTAAGGAGTTATCTTTAAAAAGCCTAGATAACAAAGAACCTTAAGTGATTTACTTAAATTATTTTATATTATAATTTTCACGATTGTAAAACTACTATAAATTAATATTCCTGATATTAATAGTTATCACTTGAGTATTTTAAATATGTATTTTAATCAAAGTGTGTTATCTTTGACATAGCAAAGTATCCATGTGATTTAAATATGTTCAGTTTAAAATATACCTTTTGAAATAAAAGTAAAAAAATAGTACAGGGAAACACATTAATTTTTCTTTCATATATATTTAAAATAATATTCTATAAACCAGTGATTAACATGTATTATTATAACAATCATAATTATTTCAATAATTAAACATTGATGTTCTTTGTTCACACACTATTTCTTTACATAATTGATTTGTTGCAGCTTTTAAATCTCATGATCTAAATTAATTAAGAATATATTTAAAGAAACGTATAATATTTCATTTTGTGTTCCTCCAAATGTTAATCGATTGATTAATAATTCTAAGAATATAATTCCTAAAATGCAAAGAAGTAATATAATTTAACAGACTTCATGTGGATGTAATAAATAATATATCGGTGAATCGAGATGTTCTGTGGAAAAAAGATTAAAGGAGCATCAGTTATTATATAATCAGATTAAAAATAATGTAAATAGTCAATTTAATACAGCTTCAGTATTCTTTGACCATGAAAAGATTTGTAATTATAGGTTTACATTTAATATTAATGAAATAAAAATATTAATGGAAGAAAGGAATCATAAAAAGAGGAAAATTAAATAGGCAATTTTAATAGATAAATATAATGTTATTAATAGGCAAGTTGCAAATAAGGCCATACACAGCTTATGGAAATTTACGTAACATTAAAATTTGAAAATCATTTAAAGCTAAGTAATTGAAAGCTTCTAAAGAATTTAAAATATAATATTTTTTGCCGTTAAATTTGTTTATTTATATATTATATATGTTAATGTATATTTATTAATAGCAATATAGTAAAAGTACAGAAAATAAATAATAATAAACTACAAATTTATTAACTGCCACTGCAATCTTTTGCTGAGCCAAATATACCTTTCAGTTTTTGATTAGATGTTCATCATCATTGCAAGGATAATGTCAGCACTGCATCCATTGAGTGTCCAATTCATTTTTATTCAGCTATCCAAGCTAAAGACTTAAAAATAATTATATGCCGGACTATTTCCATTATTAAATATTAAATATTGAATGTCTTTAGAAAGAATTCAAATTTCATTTAAACTTTCCAAATACATTCAACTGCTAATAATAGTATATAGGTTAGTACATAAGAGTGTTAGTTTAAATTCAATTTTAACTAATCTAAAAATCAGTTTGATTCCCTTATTAATGTTGTCACTGGTCAGGCCAGCGACATCTGAAGAAGGAAATATCATTCAAAACATTGTGTTATATAGTAACCTGCATGCTATTACTAAAAGTTAAATGTATTTGAAAAGTTTAAATAAAGTATGAATTTTTCTAAAGACATTTAATATTTAATATTATTATGATGGAAATAGTTCAATATATAATTACTACTAAAATGCCATTATTACAAACCTTCAGATCAACATAAAGATTTTATGTTTCAAAATTAAACTTTATCCAAGTCAATGTTAATATTTTCTTCATTAATGGCAGAAAATGAATAAAAAAACTGTAAAAGCTATTCTAATATTATATTAAATACAGATTTTGATGATTTGCCTAATATTTCTGGCATATGTGGATATACTACAATATTTATCATTGTTTTTCCTTTTGATGTTTTGTTTTGTTATCTATTTAAAGTTTTCTTAATGACAGCCAATGAATAACCATTCATAGAAGTTATTCTATATTGGATTTATCTTTTTTCAAGTCTCTGACTTCTTAACAACTTCTTTTGCTCTGTTCCATAATAATAATACAGCTCCACCTTTTATATTTCTATCATGATTGGATATATAAGTAATTTTCCTGTACATACATTTTCTATAAAAATTGGTTTTGATTTTGCCATGAGATAGACTTTTGACAAGAACGTCTAAGATTACAATTTTTTAATCTTGTTCTAATTTAATTGTTAAAAGGTGTGATTAGAATGACTCGAAAAACAATGAAGTGTTTATTAACTGTTGAATGTGTTTGAAAAAGTACAATTCGTCTAGATAATGAAAATTGTTCAAGATATTATTACAAATATCAAATTTTTCAGATAAACATTTATATAGATGTATCAGCAGTATTTAATTTTATCACATACTCTGAATACAAAATGTTTTAGATGATAATAGTAATAATATGCAATTCTGAATTTCCTGCAAACATACTTGTGTCTTCACTTGATTGCTCTTACTTTAAAACAAATTTTATTTATATACAAAGATAAATTTAATGAGTAAACCTATGCTATTTTTATTGCACTCGCTTATATCAGATTACAATTAATATCGATAATATAAATTTTTAAAGAAATTCTTTGTTTATATACGTGTGTGTGAATAGGTATGCAAATTTGATTCCCAAAGAAATATGTATTTTCAGCTTTTTACATTAATACGTATTCTATCTTCTTTTTTAGTTAATATATACTTTTGTAATAAAATAATGCAAATTTGATAAATGTAGTTTTAAATTAATATTTAAAAATCGATGACACATATTTTTACCAAGTACGTATCATCGCAAAGACAACAAACTATATTCAAAGCACAATACCAAAATTCGTTTCCAAATTATAAAATGTAAATCATTGATAATGATAATTATTAACTTATTTGCATCTCGTTTTTAATTTAAAGATATCATTACAATTATTATCTTTATTTACAATAAAGAAAATGTTTTCGTTAACAATACGTAGAACAACGTTAATATTATAGCAACTGTCATTTGGTAACACTATATTAAAATGCCTTTTTTATTAATATAGAGGCATAAATAAATTATTAAAGTAACTATTTTAAGCTTTATAATGCATTTTTGGGTTACGGATTACATATTAAAATCTTTTTCCCCCCACTAAAGGGCTTATACAATAACACAAATTAAATAGTGTTCAAAAAATACTCACTTGGAAATATTTTCTTCATTTCCTGTAGTTGGATGGAAGACTTTCAAGGCTTCAAATGCTTTTATCAATTTTTCCATACTAGCCATAATTTAATCAGATGGCTATAAACAAAATAATGCGAATGTATGCGTAAATTTTAGAAGAAATCATTTATTCTAATATTAAAGAAAATCCACAAGGCAGCCATAGTGAACTGTTTTAAAAATTGCCATCTATCGGAGAAAGAAAATAAACATTTTTATTTCTATCTTCCCTTGCCAAAAGTTTAATTGATTATCTAAATATTCGTGGAAGATGTTCTTACTTTATTCATTTAAATATTGAAGTAGTATAAGTTTATAAATTTATATATTTTTAAATATTATAATATTAACGGGAAATATAATATTAACTATAAAATATATTGTTTTAATAAAAAAAAAATATTAATTTATAACTGTCAACGATATTTATTTATTAACTTAATTTTTTTTTTAAAGATTTTAAATTTTTTGTTTCATTAGATAAAATCATTTAGCTAAATCAATATTAATATCAGATTTTTTTAGAAATACGTCAATTTTAACTGTATTCATGTATTGGACTTACAGTTGAATGTATTTGGAATATTTAAATCAAATTTTTTTAAAGACATTTAATACCGTACTTACATTAGAATGGAAATAGTCCAATATATAAATACAGCTAAAATATCAGCATCGCAAACCTTCAGGAAACACATTAATTTTAAGTAACTTTTTTTTTTTGCCCTAACAAAACCTCATTTTTATGAGTATCTTTTTATTATAAATTTGTATATTATTAAGTGCTGTCAAGTAGATGTTGACTATAAGCTATCATATGAATGGTATTCTGCCTGCTTTTCAACATAGTATCTGGGAATAGTTTACTTTTGCTTACTTAATGATATTTAATTATTTCCATAACTGCCAACAACAACATTCTTCACATTAATACTGAATAATATTTACAATAAAATATAAGAAAAAAGATACCATTCTCCTTGTTTAGATTGTTCCGAAAAGGATGGTAATGCACAGTGTGGATTTTGTGATTAAATAAGATATTCAATAAATGAAAAAAGATTACTTACATCTAAGTATAGGTGAAGAAATAAAAAAAAATTGGCAAAATTATATACCAAATGTCTAAATGATAAAGATGTACCAGATGATTGGAAGAATGCAGTATTAATATTAATATTTAAAAAAGGTGATAAAGAAGATATTAGAAATTACAGACCTATCAGTCTTTTATCAGTTTTATACCAAATTTTTACCAAGATAATTACAACTTGTCTATAGAGAACATTGGATTTCAACCAAGCAAGAGAACAAGCTGGATTTAAAAGTGGTTTTAGCACAGTAGATCATATCCAAGTATTAGTCATAGAAAGGACCAATGAATATGAATTGCCATTATGCTTTGGATTTGTAGATTATGAAAAGGCATTGTATTCTATAAGCATTTATTCAGTGATTAAAGCATTGGATCATCAAGGTATAAATCCAGGATATTGTCATATTCTGAAGAATATTTATAAAAATGCAATAGCAACAATTAGACTACATCATGATACAAAGAAGGTTAACATTGAGAAGGATGTAAAACAGGGTGACTCCATATCCAACACTTTTTAAAGCAGTGCTGCAAGAAATATTTTGTGGATTAAAATGGGAAACTAAAGGAATAAAAGTAAATGGATATTATTTAAATCATTTGGATTTTGCAGATAATATACTTGTTTTTGCAAATAATGCTTTAGAGCTAAATGAAATGTTGCAGGAGTTATCAGGTGAAAGTAAAAAAGTAGGAGTAAAGGTAAATGTTAAAAAGACTAAAGTAATGTTCAATAGATTTTCTCAAAAGATGAAAATAAAAAATTGATTATGATGAGTTAGAAGAAGTTAACAACTACATATACTTTGGTGAGATTATTACTACAGATAGAAACATAATTGATGAAATTAATCATAGAATTAAACTTGTTTGGAGTGCTTTTGGAAGAAATAACTTAATACTAAAAGGAAATATGTCTATGTGTTTGAAAAGGAAGATTTTTAATAAATATGCTTTACCACTTCTTCAGAGTTAAAGATCCTAATTCCTTCTTGCTTTTTTTTTTAATTAATTGATAAACAACACTCAATTTCTTCAGAGATAAAGGTTTTAATCTCTTTTTTTAATTTTTTGAAAATAAAATATTTCATTCTTTTGCAGTTATATCTAATAAAAATTAAACATTTATATTATTTTAAATGTCTTAAATTTTATCACATGATCATTTTACATATGTAAATATTTTGCTAAGGTTAACCTAGCTAAATTCCTATGTAACATCTATATTATCCTGAAGCTAACCTGAAAAGAAATCATTTTTTTAAATATATATAATGAACTTTAATTTTTTAGTTTTAAAAGCAGTACTTTCTAATTATAAAGTCGAATGTTCATACAGTTGCTGTGTTGTTTATTGAATTAGTCACTAAAGTGAAGATAACATCTAAAACTTTTCAATCCAATTTTATTCATCAGTATTTTAATATGAACTTTCAAATTAGCCATCGCTGTCTTCATATTATTTTTATTTCTGTTATATAATTACTTACTCTAAGTGATTAATGTTATAAAATATAGAGAAAATATTTTAACAAAGTGATAATGAACATTGATAAAACTTGAAAAAATTCAAATATCTAGAAATGTAAAAAATACATGTGATTGCCATAGTCAAATCTTTTAATCTTGATGATGTTAATAATCAAATAGACTTTTTAACAATGTTGGAACTGTACATTCATGTAACTTAATCCAGAGCCTAGGCAAAATACACCAAAGCTGATCAAGATGAGAAATGGTGAGATCTTGAATCTGACCAAACTTCAACCCATTTACCAGTACTCGGTGATTTAACACCTATAAATGACATTTTTGAGATTACACTCAGTTTTAGTTTCTTTAGTTAGCTGACTGAGCAAAGGAAAAAATGTAAGACTCGTGGGAAAATTGGGAAAATCAACAAAATTATAATTATAATTAATAAATCATGCCTATTATTTTCTAATATGCCAAACTATTCTTTGTTTGGTTTGCAAAGATTATAAGACAAAACTCTAGCCAAGGTGATTATTATATTCAGCACTAATATATTAACAGATGAGCAAATTTAATAAGCTCAATATACAGATTCAATCTGGTAACCAAGATTATGGTTTCAGACTAAAGGAGAAAAGAACTGGTTACTTTTAGAGTTGCATCTATAGACTAACACCCTAATAAAATACTAAAAATAAGGTCATAGTATGACTAATTGTTCACAGGCTTCAGTGTCAAATATTCAGTGCCATAAGACTGAATGGCTTGCTATTACAATGAGAACATATTTAGTTCAGGAAAGTCATATAGGCCTTTAACATGGTCTGGATCCTCGTCTTCCAGTTCTAAAAGATGGTGATGCAAACTGTGTGGATGGAAGTGGCCACCATCACTAGTCTGTCAGAAAGACATAGCAAGATGTTAATGCCCCAGTGGGTGCTTTGTAAATACTCACAATGCATAAGTAATACATAAGTAATACAAATATGTATATAATAATTAATTACAAGTGCCTGAACAGATAGTTTCTATCTGCTAGCTAACTCAGCCCAGTTCTTAGACTAGCATATTAATTATGCAAGTAAAAAAGGCTAACTATATTATGAGTCCAGATACTGAATCTATATACATATATAATCACAATTACAAACATTAACAATATATAATTGTTAATTAGAGAAGATATAAATTAGTATTAAAGTTTATCGGCTTAACGTTTTCGAGGATCCATGCCTCACTTTAATACTAATTTATATCTTCTCTAATTAACAATTATATATTTTACATATAGTGAGAAGTAAAGCTATATTTATTAAACATTAACAATAAGTTTAATATCATCTTTAGCTAGTATCTTACTTCTAACTAACAGATAAAACCATAAGTTTAATAACTTATTATGCAAACCTTAATCAACTATAATTCCAAATAAAATAATGACAACAACGGGCACATAGTGATTATTTGTTATCTATTAGAATAGGATTTCAAAACAGCGATTAACTAGCTAAGCAGCTTTTTTAAATCTTACGATGGAGAATTTAATAATGACTCTCTTTAAAAGTTTGCTAAAATAAAATATTTTTTGATTTAAATATTGCCATATTATAGCATATTTATTAAAAATAAATGGAAATAAAATAATTAGTATAATAATTATAGGCATAAATAATAACAGTACAGTTATTTAGTTTTAAGAAATGAAATTACATTATTTAGAATTTAGGCAAGTTCTACAGTTTTAATTTTAGAATTTAAAGAGAAATTAATTTACATAAGCCAGCTTAATATTTAATTTACAGTTTAAAGATTAATGTAAGAGCTCTGCAGTTTTGAAGAATATTAACGATCTTCTGCAGCTTGGACTTTAGGCACTTGAAGGTGGACATTGTGGCCTCTTCTTCAGATAAGTTGCTTGGTGATAGAGTCTTCTTTCAACAGCAGGCTGTGTCTGGAAACTTTCCACCCTGGTGATGATGGTCACATGTCTTTGTGGTATGTAGGATGGGGTTTGAATTGACCATCTTCCTGCAGAAAAAACAGCAAATCAAAGGCCTTTTTACTAGATCATCTAAAAATTCAATCGGGCATGGATTCTGATGGCAACACAGATATGATTTACAGAATCAACTCTTTTGAGTATCAAAACATATGCCATTTATGCTATTTTTAAAATCCTATATTATTTTCATTACAAGATGAATTCACAGCAGATGAATCCATTAGCACTTGTTTACAACTTTAATTTGTAAAATTGATTTAACTATTGTTTAAAATTTTAAGCCAAATAATTTTACCTTGGCTTGGCCACCTTGATTCCAAAAGGAATCTGGAATAGTGCCAGTTCAGTGTGTTTGTTATTGACTAAGTTACAGTTTTGAAGTATTTAGATTTAGAAACTTAGCCTACCAGCTATTTTAAAATAGGTGTGTAGCATGATTTTAATTTACTATATTTAATTTAAATTTAGAAATTTAACAAATCTTTACATTTGGCTATATATGTATTATGGTACTATGTGGATTTTATACATATATATATATGTGATTCTTAATGCAAAGCTAATAAATTTGTCTTTTTAATAATTAAATCTATAATTTTAAAAGATCTAAATTTTAAATATGTGACACCCTGTAATATATATAGAAGCCGATAATCTTACAGCCATTTACTTGCGTGTATATTTGTGCTGATACATATTGAAACAATCGACCTTAGTTCAAGGTCAAGTTTCACGATTCTACCACAGTCCATGTGTCATCATGCTTCATTTTTTCTTTTTTTTTTTTGTTGATGTAAAATGTATATTATAGATATTAGATAATATTGTGTCTTCTAAAATTGTCTTTTTTTTATTATTTTAATATGTTATAATTTTTTTCATAAAACAAAATATAAATTCAAGATAACTGTCTGAAATAATTAAAGGGGTGGGGAGTTTGTCTCATGATTTTAAAAAAGGGAAATTGTAAACTAAAATTAAAAAGTAAAAACTAAAACAAAGCTAATGGATTTTAGTTAGCTATCAACATTGTTTTATTCAAATCCATTTCCAACGGGAAATTGATTTGAATTGATTTTAGACAGTTATCTTAAAACTGAATCTTTACTAACAATAAAGTAAAGATTCTCCTAAAATAGAGATCCATTAGAGGCAGGAAATCTAGTTTAGAATAAATATTCTCTGAGGGGCCAAAAACTGATATAAATAAAACTAAAAATCTATTATAAGAGAGTTGGGTCAGTCGTTGCTAGGTGACTTCACGTCTGTTTGAAATTTTAGAAAGCCAAGTTACCATCTGCCATCTTCAGCCAACCCTTGCCGTGATGTAGCCCCAAAGAAGCCTGCCACAGAAGATTCGCCAATACTTCAAAGAATCCTGAGGTAACCAGCCAAAAGACTGTATAACTGCCTTATCCACTTTAACTATGTAATTTAATTTGTAAGCTAATAGTTTTGTTCTCTTTAATGTTTTTTTAAAGCTTTCTTAACCGTTTATATAAATTCTTTGCTGCCTAATTATTATGTCATCCAACTCATGCTTCTTATTATTTTTATCAGTTAGTGCGGTTATAAGTTTAATAATATTTTTATATTTTCTTACTTTATTTATAAATGCCACTAAAAACTTAATCTTACGAACTTCTATTAAAAAGGGAAGGGGTGGGGAATTAAAATGAGTTCTTATTAATTATTTTAAATACTTCGTAAGTTTGGATTATACTTTAAATGAATATTTTTTTATCTAAATGTTTTTTGAATCTAATGTCCCAACTCCTCACTGAAGAGACCCATAGGTCGAAACCGGTCTGGGGATGGAAACAATCTAAGATAAAGATGATTTGAATGCCTTCTCTTGTAATAGCATTTATCATAATTAAAAAAAAAGAAGCTTGTTAGAGCATTAGCGTGCTCTTAAGTTTACATATTGGTAAATGCAAGCTATATATAAGTCGTGACATCTGACTTTTTATTATTACTAAATGTTTTATCGTAAATTTATACGAAATGTATAAATATTTTTGAAATCTGGGTGGCTATTGGTATCCGTTAGTTTTATAAAATTTCTTTTATAAAATTTCTTATTGATCATCATCGCCACAAAGACTGGCGACTTAAATTTGTTTGATAATTTGCACTCTTGTAGTTTTGCTTCCTATGTTAAAATATTGATTCAGGAATGCTAGTTAATTTATAATCAGTGACTGTAGATTACGTAAGTCATTATACTCGCATGTTATTAGGTATTTGTTAAACCATTTAAGGCTTTTCTTTAATAATTAAATTTATTGATTTTATATTATTATAATAGCGTTGCTAGCATATGTCCAATTATTAATAAGCCACATAAGGTTTCAATCTGATTTCCTGTACTCACTCCAGGGAGTCACAATCATTTCATTAGTCATTCTTCTCCAAGTATATATAATATATACTGCTTTGAATCGCTTGTACCTCATTCCAGGGATTCAAAGCCTCATCGTTCGTATCCTCGTTCATAAAAGAAGTCTAAGTTTACTTCTAGAACCTTCTCTTCTTGTACCATCTCAGCAAAAGCTGGTGTGTACCATCGTTACAAAGAAATTGGAGAATGACCTTATCCTGGCCAAATGTGTCATTTTCTCTCGCTGACATTATGCTAGCACCGCCATTTCTTACAGTTAGTTTCCAGCCTGTTTAGCAAAGTAAATTTGTAATGATATGCAGTAATAAAATGTTCTATTTTCTCTTTATTTGTTGGTGTTTAAACCCAATTTCTCGCGAAGCTGCCCTCCCTCTTTACTGAAATAAACCCTTCCCGCAACAATTGAGTTTTCGCTATATCCCGTCGTTAAATGTTGAAAATATAAAAGAAATAATGTTTTATGCTGCCGATCAAAAATGTATCTGCATTGTAATTATTATAAATGAAATATCTAAATAAAAAATAAACTTATGTATTAAAATCTTTTAATTAGCGAAACGCGATTGTATCTTTATAAATGTGTTTTTATGTATAAAACAGCCACCAAACCACACTGATAAATCCATCTCTTATAACTGCCGCACTAGCTTAATATTTGTCAAAATCAACATAATCTTAATAATATTCTTTAATGTTTATACTGAAATAAATTTTATAAGTGTAGAGTCAATTATGTATCTAAAATTCATCTTTAATTATGTTCAAAATAAATATTTATATTTTAAACTTAATCCAGTTGTTCAAATCTCATTATTTATATTTATGTATATTTGTAACTTAATATCTTGGGTTCACTCAATCTCTCATCATCATCACCAGTTGAGTCTCATGTAAAACATTGTAGCACCGGGCCAGGGATGTAATGAATTTATGTGGTATCACCATAGGTGTTGTTCATAATGTTATAGATTTGGGGAATGGGAAAATAGGATATAATTCATGATTGCTCCTGACCTGTGTATCTCGTGCATGATTGGATTCAGGATACTTTTGCTTAGATTCTAAATCTTGTTGGATCGACATACATTTTCGACTGGTACAATATATAACTATAAACATGCTTATATACATGTACTAAAGGGGAGTTCAAATCTAGCACAGGTGGAGTTATAGAGTAAAATACATGAAACATACAGTCCTCAAGGAATATACCATTTCATATCCTCAAACTTATAGAGAAAAAAAAAGAATTTACTTAGAATCAATATGCAACCATGAGTCTACTTGACATGGGTAGATTAAAATTGTATTTATCTTGCCTGGCTAATTTTACCTATTTTTAAGAATCACTGTACCAAGCTTAATCCCACTACTATATGTAGTTTCTAATATTATTTAAAACCCTACAGGGTAATTATAAGCAAAAAATATATATACACACAAAATTTAGCATTTGATCTAAATACAAGTCATGCTGATAATATTTATAGAATAAATATATTTGGGAAGAGGGAACAGATCCATGAATGATTTTATATCCAGTTTAGGTAGGATCTAGAGGTTTATTAACAAATGATTTTATTTTATGGGCTTTATCCAATGAAGGTTCCTTCATAATTTTCAAAATCTGGTTTGGTCAAGTCTGGTTTCTTCTGATACAGGAAATATTTGTGGGCTTGCCAGATAAATCTATTTCTTTGCTTCTGGGTTCAAATCCCCAGCTGATTTACTAGTCAGAAAGTACAGAGATCCTTCCCTTTCCCTTTTTCTCCTGACCTTGCTTTCCACTTCGGTGCTGGCATCATTAGCATCATTCCCTATTTCTAAGACTAGCTGTTTGTAATGAGCCCTATCCTCTTTTTTTCAAACTCAACTTTCTCCATTTTTCCCTCTTTTCTACTCTTTCTTCATCTAAAGCATACTGTCTGAACTGCTTTTGTTTGGCCCTATCTGCTAATATTGCTCCTGAATCTGTTTTGTATCCATGGTCTCTGTATCCCTCAGAGTGTATTCTTTCATCCACTCCCAATCAATCCTATCTCCTAATCTCTTCACTGATTCTAACTAGCTGTATTTATTCCCATTTCTCTATCTTTACTGTATGGGTTTCCTCCACTTTCAAAATACTCTCATCTATCCCCAAATTATTCCACACAGCTTGTTTTTTTTATTTCCAAAACACTTTTTAGATATTCTGTTCATCTAAGAGATCCAGTTTTCCTCTATCTATTATCACAATATCTTTTTTGTCTCCAGTTGCTTGAATGAACTTCACTGGTGGTCCCACACATGCCTCCTGGATCTCCTGTTGCAGCAAAGTCTTTAACCTTTCTTTCATTTTTCTCTCTATCCTTTGGAACTCTTCCATTTCTAAAATATTCTGTCTGCAACTATGCTCCAGATCTAAAATCTTTTTTCTGTATCTATCCTCCAAATCCCAATTACTCTGTTCAGCCCTCTCTTCTATATCTAAAAGATTTGGCTCATCTTTATTTTTCATCTTTAACTAGTTTAGTGTCATGCGCCATATTGGATTTTTTTAAAAACTGATCTGAGACACAATTTTCACAATAACTTAAGTTTTAATAATGTTAGAGCAAAAAAATTTACATTGATAGAAACTAGAAAAACTAAGGAAAACAATAAGCATAAGATAAATAGTGATAACTATATAAAAATAAGAGAAAAAAGAAATGTTCACATCCGAAATAATTTTTTTTTTATTGTTTGTTCATAATTTGGAATTCATAATTTGGAATTTATCATTAAGTAAAACTCAAATTACATGTTCCATGATAATTTCTTTGTATTCCTCACAAAATGATCTTTAAAAACATATATAATATGTCTTACCTGAGATAATCCATAGCTTCAGAACTTGCAGTAATAGGAAGATAAGAATTCTTCATTTTTTTCTTGCACCCCACAATTGAAAATGTCTGGAAGAAAAAACGTTCTCCCTAACAAAGAATAAAAAAAATTTAGAATTCTATCAGAAAATAATAAAGTGTAGATATTATTATTTATTTCTATAAATTATTTTGATTTTAGACTTTGGATAAACCAACTTTGTTCATAACATTATCATAGTGAATAATCATTGCCAATACAGAAAACAATTTACAAATTTAGAATATGAAAAGTCAAAGATTATTAAAAAGGTTCTAAAGGCACATATTTATAGATAAAAAAATGTTCATATTCTACCTTTTTTAGGACATATCTTCCAGAGAAGCATACCTGTTCCTATTATCTAATATAAATATACAAAATATTAAATATTTCATATTATTCAATATTATTATTAATAAAAGATAAATCATTCCAGATCTTGTTTATCAATTGGCAAAAGTAATCAGTAAAGCAAAAACAAAAAAACTACATTCGTAAAACAAAAATAATAAAAAACTATGTTAGTAGAACAAAAATAATAAAAACTAAGTTTGTAAAACAATAAAAACTGCAATCTCTCTGTGCATCTGGTACGCAGTTTTGAAATTAACATTGCATTTTTTATAATAGATCACATACATTTCTTTTTAGTGGCATATTTATTTGTTTCTTCAATAATTTTTACACACTTAACATATAAAAAAATCTAAGATAGAATACTCACCCACAGTCAAAAACTTCAAACCTGTTCTGTAGTAACCTTCGAAGGCATATTAGAAGCACTAGTTGATTGAGGGGCCTGATCTACTGCTATCGTCTGGAATAATATTTGTATTTTTTCTTTATCTTTTTGCTGGTAAAGTGGTTGCTTCTTCTTCTTTGGATGATGATGTGAAGTATTCCTATAAATTGTTGTATGTAATACTGTTGTTGGAATCAAGTGGTTTAAGAATTTCAAATTCGTCAAGGCTAAAAGAATCCCTTTCTGAATCCATAGCTGCCGATTAATTTCTTTGTGTCATTTTGTTTCTGTGTAATCTAAAAATCTGAGAAAAAATTAATAAAAATAATTGACCTTCCTCAGAAAAAAATTAATAAAAACTTTATTTTTTGTCGGAGAAAGAAATGGCGACTATGTACAGAAAGTATCAAAAAGACGCAGAGAATTGTGGTATTCATGCATGCGTAGTCCTCTTAGTTTTTCCATAATTTTGAAAAGAAAACTGAACTTTAATGAATAACAGTGATGCATGGATGGTCCACCCAAAACACCAAAGCAGTTAAAACCTTCTACAATCACTTTAAAAGGTCGGCCATGGGTTTAGGTCTCTCCTGCTCGCTGGTGATTCAGTGTAATATCCATCTGGTGTTGGCACCAACTGGATCATCTGGGGTTTAGCAACTGCCCCTTCATCCATTGGACTTCAGTATGGCTTTGGGTTCTCTGTAGGGAGGTGATCATGAGTAATGAGCATTCACAATCCAAAATATTTCAGTTTGGGAACCTTCTCCAGAGGTCTCTCAGTGCATGGACCTTCAGGACTCTCCTTGAGGTCCATAAGCATACCGCTCAGCACCACCATCCCCTCTTCATTGACTTGGGGAAATTTCACAGGCACTTATTTAATCAATGGACCATAGGTCTAGGTCCATCTTTGATTCCATTTGTAGGGTTCTCAGCATGCATCTGTCCCATCCTTCCCTTTGATGAGTAACCTATCATCCAGTCCTATGGAACATATGATTTCCCTATGGGGGCTCTCTTTTATTTCCTCAACTTTCCCCTTTATGTACTGGATATTGCTCTTTATCTGGATCCATCCCTGAGTTGCATGTTTATTGCTATGAATGAAGTTTTCTTTGAATTCCTATAAGGTTCCTATTATTTTCTCCTAAATTTCTTGAAGGTCCTATATAGCTTCCTGTTTTTTTTGCTCCTGAACCTGTTCAATTTCTATCCTCCACTAGTCTTTTCTCTAGGTGCTCTTGGATTTCTTTGATTGCCTTATCTGGAGAGGCTTCCTATACTTCTACTTTATTCCTCATGACCTCAAACTCCTTCCTTATTTGCTGTATAGTTTGGTTGGTTTCTTTTTGATGATCCCCAAAAATCCCTGTGAATGTACCATGTATTTCCTCATATTTTTCCTGACAGGCTATTCTCAATCCTTCTAACCCTTTCTGCAATCTTTCCTCCATCTGTCTATCCTTCTCTTCCCTTTGCTGATCCCTCACTTTTAAGTTTTACTTTATCTCAGAGACATTTTGTTTTATCATAGATTCACCCTTCAGTATTTGGATACTATCTCTCAGTTTCTAACTTCCCTCCCTTCATTCTTTCTCCCAGGGTCTTGAAGCTTTTCCCCATCTGTCCATCTCCTCCATCTTTTGATCCATTATTTTTCAGTCTCTCTCCTCTATCTTTAGATCTATCTTTTGATCCCTCTCCTCCAACTGCTGATCCATTGCCCACAAGATGTCATTAAAAATATCTGGGTACCCTCCTCCATTCTTTACTGGTTTCTCTTCTGGGGCTCCCATGGAAAGGTTTTTAAAATACATGGAACTTTCTATAGCTTCACCTTAAGGATATTAGCTTGTGCTTACTTACCCCCCCCCCTTAGTTTCTTCCTCTGTATTCTTCAATAACCTCCCTCCCAGATCTCAGCTTGTCTCTTACCTTTGGCCTCCTTTTCTGGTTTACCCTCTTTAATGCTACTATCCATTTTCTCTTGCAAAATCTTCTCTCCCTATTATTCTACTCTGCTAAATAAAGATTTTTTATATTCTATTGTCATTATATGCCTCTTGCTTCTTGCCCTACAAAGTTAGTATTCTAGTTTCCCTTCTCCAGCCTGCTACAAATTATATGTCAACCTATCTTATCCTATCATCCCACTTTCTTCAACTAGCACCCACGTATAACCATTACCATATAAAAAAAAATTATCACACAAATAATAAATTTTTTTTACCAGATATGCCTCTTTGTTTCTTCATTCCAGTTGTCTTATTTTTGCAAATAAACTTATAGATTCATGACTGCTTTATTTTTGTGCCAGATTATAAAAAAATTGATTTGGATTACATGTATATATATACCCCTTGCTTGACTTGTTTCAGTACTCACATTCAATCCAAATTTTAAAAAAATATAGAAAATGATGGGTCTCTTTTGAACTTCTCTACCCCTGATGACAAAATTTATATGAGGATATTTCCAAACTGTTCAAGTTACCCTCAGGTAATGGACATTAGCAGGTAAGAAAATATATGATATATACATAATATCAGATCCCATAATTTCTAAATCAATATGCATTCTGGAATAAATGTAGAATAATTTGTTGATTTATAGTGCAATTAATATTTCCCTATATATATATATATTCTACTAAAGCGTATTAAGCCAACAAGAAGTTTAAGTTTAAAAAAATAAATAAAATGAAGTCTCATGTGAAAGATGAAAAAAAATGTTTTACACATATAAAACTAATTAAATGTGTAGGCATGCAATCATATAGCTTATATTGGCATGTTATATTGGGAAAAAAAATTTACATATATATATATATATCATGCTAACACACCACAATTTGAGGAGAAAAAAATATACCCTGTTCAGAGTGATGGAAATAATCTATCTTTCACATTGCAGCCTCCATAATTGGTAAAAGCCATACATATACATTATTGGGAAAATATTGTACCAGTCAAAACATGCTTATCCATCTAACATGAGCTGGAACTCACAAAATGTACTTCAAACCCAGTCCAGCCCAAGATTTACGTCAGGGACCAGCCTGAATTCGAACCCACTCTCTAAGCCCCAGATCAAACACCTAATGAATAACATAATAGTGATGGCACATGAGAATTAATTTTAATCTGGCCAACTAGCAAAGCTGAGCAAAACAATGAGACATCTATTAACTATGACTAAACTAAAATATATATAGGCATGGCTGTACTTTTGGAAGTGGAGAAAAAAAGGAATTCGAACTACTCAAATAAGTTAGACAATGAAATATATATTTTAATATAATGACAAATTATTATACATTATGACTTAATTATATACATTAGTGTGTGCGTGAATGAGCAAGCGGTAGATGATTACATAGTGTCATTCACGCTATTATTTCTCATATGCTCTTTATTAGCTACATAATATATTATAAATAAACACACATCTTTGGTGGGTCCAATATTAAGATGCCAATCAACTATTAGAAAGAATTTACATAAGATTGCTATTAAAGCTTTTATATACGGTTCTGAAACATGGTGACTAACATTATTACTTCGGGGAGCATCCTGAGATTCATTACAGATATAAATACAAACTATTTTCCTGCCATTACAGTCATGAAAATAAATAAAATACATTTGGAAAACATATTTGATTATATGACAAAAATATTTAATGAAAATTCTCTTAATTAATGCTGGTAAGAAGAATGCTTTATTTTCCCCAAATAAAAATAGTAGTAGTTGCCATTTATATATATTTTGAGCAGAGTGCAATTTTAATATTATTACAGCACTAAAAGTAGGTCATAAGCAAAAGGAATAATAATAATACGAAGTTTGGGCGGTACTGTCATAATACCCAAAAAATAACTAAGAGGAAACGGTCATGCTTCTGGACAAGAACGAAATGGATAGGCATGCTGTGGTCATTGCCAACATGCAGGCCTTTTTACGAAAAAAGTGGATAGGCATGGTGTGGTCCAGACTTTTGCCGGTATAACCGATGTGAGAGGCCCTTTATTTACAAAGAAGTGAATATGCATAGCATGTGCCAAACTTATGGGATCTCCACCAGAGGCAATTTTATATAAAATAAATGTTCTGGATAGCTCAACTATCTATGGAACGAGATATGAGAAGAAATCTATGGGTTTGAACTTGTCGCAACCCCCAAATTAGAAGACTAGAAGCACATAATATATATATATACAAAGATAGCCAAATGTCAATAAGAAGCACATAATATATATATATATACGAAGATAGCCAAATGTCAGTAATGCAGTAGTGATAAATGTCACTAATGACATTGAATAAATTTTAATGCTTTAAAATAAATGACCCTTGTTTGAGTACTATAATTTAGACAAATAATATGCTATGCAGTTATAATATATATAAAGATTTAGATTTCATTTATTAAAATATACTTAAGATTTTATTTAGCAAAAGAAACATTAAGATTTACCCCCTTCCCCTTTTCTACTATTTAAAATAATTCAATCCCACCTTCGTGGATTTTACAACAACTGAGAATATTTAAGTACTGTATTTGATGTTTTAAGAGTATGGAAAAATAAAAGAAAGCTAGCAGTTATAGAAAACAACTAATAGGTCACCTTTTCAGAAATGAATAAATAATATTTTAAAATTTCAAAGCATTAATTAGCCTAAGTTCTGGATTCAACCTGAGTAGAAAATCCAGAGTTAAACAAATATATTTTTATATACGAAAACATAAATAAAATGTTGACCCGAAAAACAATCTGGCGAGCTTATTGATTAATAATGCATTATGTTTTAAGGGAACATTAAAACCTTAATTAATGGAGATTTAATTGAAAGACAAAAAGGATTTTAGAAATTACATTTGCCAGGCTGCTAGAAATTGGCATATTAATAATAAGCAAGCAGATATATAAATTAAATAATAAATACATATAAATAAATGACTGCACCAAAGTTAAGAGCATATGTGAGAGAATTAAATTTAAAGAAATTACTTAAGAGCAATTAACATATTAGAAAAGTTACAAAGTTAAATATTACATTAGGAGAAATTGATATAGAGTTTAAGATTAGATAGGCAAGCTAGATTTAGTTTCAATGGTGGTGGTTTGAAATAATTTACCTTGCACTATTTTAAGAGTTCATATTAAAAAGTCCAGCTCATTCTTGGCAGTTCTTATGTAACAGCAAGCTTCTATTTAGGGTTCCAATGTTCTCCATCAGGCCTTAACTTCATTGTAGAGAGCATGATATAATGGTAGCGGCAGATGATGACCCAACAGGGCCGAGAAGGATGGTGGACTTACTGCTACATTATTATTTTCAGTTTCACAGTGATGTTAACAATCCGTTCTCAGTAGAGTAGCTAATCTCTATCTTGATTAAAAATTCAGACATTTTATACTCTGCCCAGGTGTTTTTGGAATGCTTTTAATTACTTAGTTTTAGCTTTACAATATAATCTCTGATCTTAAAATTCTTACTTTTTCTTTATCGATTGTTTTTGAAGGTGCAACAGTAAGATAACGTCCAAAAATAAATTCAAATCTATTTCCAGATTAGGAATAGATTTGACAAAATGTTTATAAAAGAAAATCTTTAATCTTAATCCCCATTTTAAGTAAAAACTTTAATTAAAATACCTTCCCCAGATTAAAACAATAGTGTTTTCAACCCTTTAATTATTTTTAGACAATTAACTGTAGCATCTTCCATCTTGGTTTTATAAAACATACATTTTAATAAAACAAGCACTTTAAAAGGAAAAAGTTTAAAAATGATGTATAATAAAATATTTATAAAAAAATCAATATTTTGTTAGTATTTTGCTCCTATATATATATATTTTTGAGCCGCACCTATATATTTTAATAAAAAGAATCATAAAATTAATAATAATGAAAATGCTAATTTAAAAGTTAAAATTTTATAATTTAGGTGCGCATCTCAAATGTATATATAAAATATATATACAACACAAAAGGAGCGGGATGGGATATAGGGTTTAAACACAGGTTAGTAGGTGGAAACATGAAGCTCAATCTTAAGCTAAGACTGACTGCTTCAATATAATAAAATGTATTTGGAGATAAGTTTTACACATATAAAATAATCTATTCAGAAACTAATTGTGCACCCACATGTGCATGCCATAATCGGAAAAAAATCTACATGTATGTATATAAAATTATTGTGTCCAATGCAGCACATAAAATAATCTCAGGATCATGGAGAATAATTGTAGCCTCTAAGTTGCATGCCATAATCGGGGGGGGGGGGGAATTACACATATAAAACTATTATGCTGCCACATATCATCTGTTCAGGGTCATGGAAAATAGTCAGAGCCCCATGCTTGAACACTCATAATCATGAAAAAAATTAACATATGTAACAGTCTTCTTATTCGATCATCTTAAATTTCAATCAGGCATGGATTCTGGTGGCAACATGTATATAATTTACAGAGTCAATTTTTTTGAGTTTCAAAATATAGGCTATTTATACTAACTTTAAAATCTTATATTATTTTCACTATAAGATGGATTCACAGTGAGTGAATCCATTAGTACTTGTTTACAATTTTAATTTGTAAAATTGACTTAACTATTGTTTAAAATTTTAAAACAAATAATCTTAGCTTGGCTTGGCCAACTTGATTCCCAAAGGAATCTAGAATAGTGCTGGTTTGACTAAGTTACAGTTTTGAAGTATTATTGTAAAAATATGGATTTAGAAACTTAGCCTACCTGTTATTTTAAAACAGGTGTGAGTGGTATGATTTTTATTTACTACATTTAATTTAAATTAAGAAATTTAGCAAATCTTTACAATAACATTCAATTATATCATGATGCTATTTGGATTATAAATTAAGCTAATAAATTAATTTATTTTTAATAATTAAATCTATAATTTTAAAAGATCTAAATTTTAAATGTGACATATGGGTGCTGATACATTTATAATTGTAAACTTGCTTATATACATGTACTCAAGGGAATTCAAAGGTGGCACATATGGAGTTATGGGGTAAAATAGATGAAACATATAGTACACAAGGACTATATCATTTCAACAATATGTAATAATTATTTAAAATGAATAAATCTTTGCAAGTTTTTGAGAGAATATGAAGTCGTGTACCTTATTGCTATGTATTTGGTGATCATTAGTAAAGTATGACATGATGTGTTAATGGTGATGATTTTTTATTGAAAAATTTTGATGACTACTTTATTGAACAGCTTGGAGATTTTAGTTTGCATATCTTTCCACTGAAATTTTCAGTTTTTATTGATTGGAAGGATGATAATTCCATTTCAAATGGGTATCTTGAAGTCTTTTTTCTCTGACTCTGTATTATCCATGTTAGCTGAATGTTTTCATCTGCTGAAATCTCTTAATTCTTCTAAATAAATGCTGAAATTCTGCTAATTTTTATCTCATGCATGTGATTGGAGAAATGATAATTCCATTTCAAATAGGTACTTTGAAGTCTTTTTTCTTTGACTCTGTATTATCCATGTTAGCTGAATGTTTTCATCTGCTGAAATCTCTTAGTTCTTCTTAAAATAAATGCTGAAATTCTGCTAACTCTTTCATTTTTTATCTCATACATTTTTTTTTAGCAATGCCACTGATGTTTTGTTAAATCAATCCTCTGTTTTCTTGAAATGATTCTATTAGTGGAATTTTTCTAACAGCCTTACCTAACAATTTATCTCATATTGCATATCTCATAGTGAATGTTGTGATTGTTAATCAACAAATTTAGATTTAGTATTTAGTTTTGATAATAATGATTTTGAATTGTAGAGTTTTAGCCAATCAGAGGATTGATTGGTAATCAGTCAGAAATTGTACTTGTCATCTAGTTATCAATTCTTTAGTTCAATATAAATAAACATACAACACATATACTAAGAAAAGCTTGTTTAATACTTTAGAATAACAATGCTGAATACATGAACATAGTATACTGAGCACACTTTTGACTAACTAGTAGTCATAATCATAGCTATTATTATCCAATAGGATTGTGGGATATATAGAAAAATCATAAAAATGGTGGTTTACATAAAATTTAATTATAAAATGTAAATTATTTTTTTACGACCCACTTTTTTGACAGAGGGTCACAGAATTTTTTTTTTTTTATTGATTGCATATATATTGTGTGGCTTATGTAAATAAATTCATTTAGATTTTATAACTAAATTTTATGTAAATCACCACTTTTATGATTCTTTTATTTTGATTTAGCATTTGAAATGTTAAACAATATTTTTATAAGTTTTAGATGTATGTTTTAATTGTGGTATTTCAATAAAATTCTCTGCCAAAACTGATGCAGCTTCTTTTTACTATTCAATCTGTAATGATCATCAACAATCATTTTGGCTTTTACTCGCTTTGGAATAAGTTTTTGAACTTTGGTCATGATTTTCTTTTATAAAATAATTCTCTAACTTTTCAGAATCTTAGGAAATTAATGACAAAAAAAAAATTACTGACACACTTTTTCGTTTGATTGCATATAATGTGAAATACCCTTAAACCAAGTTTGGTCTTGACTGATATATACATGATGCAAAACCATGTCGTATAATGTACTATCTAATTCATTACAACTTTAACTTTATCATTCTTTAAAACTCTCTATAAAAACAATAATCGATTGGTTATTTTTATGGAAGATTATATGATGTTTAAAAACCAGAAATTCGTTTTAATCTAGAAATTTTTAACATAAAGTCAATCAATCTATTATTGCATTAGATTTAGTTTTCTTGAGCACTTATGTGAATAATTAGAATATTTTTTCGCATTTATTTATTACATAATTAGTGAAAAAACATACTTAACCATGATTTATTCAAACACCAGGATTCTTGTATAATTATAAAAATAAGTTGACTAATAACTGATTTAGAATCCAGATTTTATATAAGTGTATATTCTGTCCATTTAATAAAAATGTATCTACTAATGTTAAGTAGATAGTAATATTTAATAAGTCAGTGTGAGCCTTTTACCATAGCTCAGAAGTTGGCAACTGAAATTAGAAACTGAGTTGTCTTAGTTATAATTAATGCAAATTTCTATATAATTTTCCAGGTTTTATTAATAAAATACCACAATATATGCTATTTGGTTAGATTCTTCACTTTCATTGTGTTCATTATCTGGTGTGGAAATGTTAGAAGACTTTTTCCATGCCACTAAAACAGTGGTAATTTTTTCAGTTTCCAGTGGCATCTATCATTTATTGATAGTTCATGCAATTAGTAGGACTATGTAAAAGCATGTCCTTTAGGTGGCCACTTGTACTTATAAAAACCATTTTGAAATTTCAGTTTTGTAGTTAGCTTTCTATTTATTTTTTATTATATATAACGTTCAAATGTGTGTTAGACAATACTATATCTAAAAACTTTAATATTTGCGTTGATATTAGAAATACACACACTTATATAATTCGTAAAGCAAAACTATATAAAAATCAAATCAAAACATAAATGACAAACTTTGTTGATTCTTCTAACGTTTTCAAAGGTATAACCTTCATTTTCAAGAAGTACAAAATCTCTTAATTTTACACAATGTGCAAATATGCAAAATATGCTAATCAGGATAAGAACGTTTAAACCTGCCATTTGGTTCCATATGGCATAAAATGATTCTTTTTTGTTCATCGCATGTTCATCTGATATGATATAACATGCCTCTTTCACCTTCCTCCACACAACATGCTCGGCCTATCCAGCCTGCACTGATGGCCCACAGCCAACGAATGCTGTACAAAAATAGAGGGGTGAGATGGGTCCTCCAAGGCTTTGTTATACACGTATATATGCTGGGAGGTTAATGTTTGTTACTTGATGTGACAATAATTCTCTTTTGAAAGTCTGGATGATATATTCATATGTTTTTTTCCTAATGTACTTTTTATTTTGATATTCATTCAGTAATAGTTTTTCTTCATAAAAAATTTGGAGAAATGTTCTCTGTGATTATTTTATTGAGTTTGAATAGTCTTTTCTTTTGGTACACAACTTGATATAAATATGGAGCGCATAGAAATTTTCACTGCCTAGACTATAACCACGTCAATCTGGATGTAATTTATTTGTACCAAATTTCTTGGAGATATGGCATAATCTGGCTGCAGTATCAAACTGTGATGTATTATTATATTTGGAACACAATAATCTAAAGTTTGGATAAGTTTTAGATAATTTACCATAATTTACCGTTTTTATGTCTGATATTTCCCTTTCTTAACTGATTGAAATAAAAATACATTATATATATATATGCTGATACGAAGATTTTCACGGGTTGCATATATATCAGACATATTTTTCAGGTTTATCCATGTCTTTTATGTATATATAAAGCTTATAACCTTATAATATAAAACATCACATGACCATCATTTCTTATCCTTGCACAAGCTATTAAAAAGTAGCAACTCTCTCCAGAGTTGCTTACTTTTAATATTATCAAGAAATGATATTTCTTTAATAGCTCCAATATGATCAGCTTCTAGTTTAAATCAATTATTAAATTAGAGAATATTTAATTACTTAGACTTTTAGATGCATTTATCTTTAAAGAGTTTTTTTCACTTTTTGTTCAACTAATTTATCATAAGCTATTTTAAACACTGTTCTCAGTCATTCTTTGGGATTGACTAATGATTGAAAAATATTCTTAACTATAATACAAATTTAAGATGCTTCCATTTTTTATTGAATCAGTTCTACATTGATATCTATAATTTAAACATCATTACAATAAGATTTTGCATTATTTGTATAATTACAAGGCATAACTCTGTAAATGTATGGTTTAACAAAAATATTATATAGCAACTTAGTAAAAAAGTTTTGACAATGAAAAACAAGTTAGCTTTAGAGAATGATGCTTGTGCAAAGATCAACAAGACATTAATTATATCACATGATCACCATCTCTTATACTAGCACATAATTGTTATCAAACAAGTTAAAAACTAGTCTGGGGATATTGGATGAGTAAGGTACTAGATAGGGATTTTATGCACAAGCCTTCTGGCATATATTGTTTACTCTCGTTGGCACAGGGTGGCATTGCTGTATGGAGAGTTTTGCCTTGCTTGACATTAATTATATATTAGTCCAATACTGTTGAATAAATAAAACCATGAAATATAAATCTTATGTGTTTTAGAACTGGAATTTAATAGTTTCTGTCATATACAATTATTGTCAAACACAAACCATGAAACAAGATGTTTAGCACTAATACAATTTATTTATACAATGACAAAGTTTAAAAATATCACAAGCGATTCCATCTTTATAAACGGTTATGAATAGCTATTACTTTTAATTGTTTTTTTATATTTCCTCTCAAATGTTTATTTATATTATGGTGGTTGAATTTCTCTATTCTACTGTTAGCTTCACGTTAACACTAGAGATCTTTTCTTTCGAATTGCAAATTTGGTGTACATAAAAACTATAAACTTTTTCAGTTTAGAATGATTATGGCAAATAGCAGGTAAATAAGTACATTATGCTATAAATATATTCCCCAAATAGTTATGTTATCACTACTTCCATGCCATTCCATATTGGTACTGTTTTTCAGTCACCCCACCAATTTATTTCAGGTCTCTTTTTGGACAAGGACAGTTGTGTAGACTTTTTTTATTATAGGGTCCAAAAACTTAAAATATCTGGTTAAGATTTTACAATAGCTACTGAAATTTTTAGATCAGTGCCCCGCCCCCTTGAGACTTGTCTCTGCTGCATTTAAACTTTTTACTCATGCTTGTGACTTACTGCATGGTATACTCTTCGACTACTTATTTTTTTATTATAATGTATATTGAATACCAGATAATTTACTGAAATCCAAGGGAGTACCAGAAACAAAAAGGTTGGGAATCCCTTGTTTAGAACAATGATATCATAAATTTTTTTATAAAATTTATAGACATTTGCATAAGTAATAGTCATAATTCTGTTTGTAAGAAGGTTGAAACTATACAAAGGGATAAAATATCTTTTAAAATAATTAAATTTTTTTAGCTTCCTTTCTGAAATGCACACATTTTTTTATTTTATAGTAAACTCAATAGAGTAAATTTAGTCACTAAAATGTTCTTATGAGAGAAAAAATTTGAAATAATCTATAAACTAAGAATAAAGTCAGTCTATTCTTCTATAATTTTTATTTATTTAAAAATCTCATCTAACTAACAAATCTTCATTGTATATATCTGTAAATATTCTTTTTAAGAAAAAATGTTTCAATAAGATATTATCTTAAAAGAATTGAAAACAAAATATTTATTTGTTTCTAAAGTCCATAGGTAAGATAAAAATATATTAGTATATGCAGAAGTTAAGCATTGTATTTTGATAATCTATAAATATTAATATTAATGTTACTAATATCAGTGATAACAATAAGTTTATAATTTTAAAAATGTATTTTAATTATTTGTTATATCTACTTATTTTCTTTTTCAAATGTGTATAATACATATTTATCCTGATTAGAGCTTTTGTTCATTATATTAGTTATGAAATGTTTTATTTATTATAAATTTTTTCAATAAATATTCAATGTTTAAAATTATTCTAAATAGTATATAATTAAGGTCATATTTGTGAGTATGTAAAAATATTTTTACAGTAACTCGTGGCTTAAATAGTTCTGCTTTTGCTATATTTTTTATGTCTCATGATCACATGATCACTATCTCTTATACTAGCATGTAATTGTTTATAAACAAGGCAAAACTCTCCATACAGTAGTGCCACCCTGTGCCAACCAGAGTAATCAATGGGTAGCATTAGATAGGGATTTTATGCACAAGCCTTCTGGCATCATTGATTACTCTGGTTAGCACAGGGTGGCACTGCTGTATGGAGAGTTTTGCTTTGTTTATAAATCTCATGAATTGAAATTCTAAATTAACAAGTTATTTAATTCTTCAGTTTGCCAAGCAGTTCTTAATATGTAAATTTATTTCGATAATGATTAGTAATAGTCATTATTGTATTTATCTGATATGGATGGCGTCAAAATGTAACAATTTACTCTAGATAAATACTCTTCATGTAATAGAGATATATATGAGAGATAGTGATCTGAGACAACTGATGTGTGCTGGTTTAGCATGAAATGCATCTTGGGAGCCATTTGTCTTTTATTATATCTTTATTTATATGAATGTAAAAAGAATGGGGAAGTATGGAGGTGTTTATTATATATATAAATGTATTTCTTAAAATTTAATATATAAATATAAAGCAAAACTCTCCATACAGTAGTGCCATCTTGTGCCAACAAGAGCAATCAATGGATGCCAGAAGGCTTGTGCATAAAATCCCTATCTAGTGCCTACTCATCCAATAATCCCAGATTAGTTTCTGGCTTGTGGCCTTCATCAGTGAGGAGCCTTATGCAAAGTTTCACTGCAATTATGTGATCAAATGACCAATTCTCCAATTCATTTTCACATCTATCCAGGAATATGCCATTAGACATTTCAGCATATTGATATCTCTATTTTTTTTTAATTTGGTTTTATGATTTTACTAGTGATTTTTATCTAAATTTCTTTTACCTAGCCAACAAACTGCTTTATCAGATACTTTATCTAATCAATCAAAATGGTATTTGTGTAACAATGATTCAATATTTTGTATTAAATTGCACTAAAAAATTTCCTATATAATACATTAGTTTTGATAATACCTATATACCAAATTAGCCAAAATATATAACTATAACTCATTGCACAGAAATTTGTCTCCTAAAAAATTCAATAATTAATTATAAGTAACAAAGAAATTGTTTCTATAATTTAGATAGTATGTTAATTAGATTGAATATTTTAAAATAAACAGGATATTAATAAACTAATTAAAACTTATATAAAATTTATATATTGCTTAATTAATTATTATAAATAGATTTGTAAGCAAATCAGATTAATCCTGTTAAAAATTGAAAAACATTTGAGCTCAATCTGATAATTAAATATACTCTGGAAAATGGAAATGAAAAGTGAAGTTATATAAGAGAGACATTATCTTCACGAGAATAAATCGGAAGAGAGAATTAAGCTACAACTCAATGTAAGGATTTACCACATGCAACTTTCTCAGCATATCTGGTTAAATTTTAGATTAAGGGTATCAAATTTAAACTAAGAACTTAAATTGGTCAATTTGATATTATCATTTGAGCAAACTTTTGAGCTAAGAAAGGTATACATATGTTTAACTTGTTCTGTGCAAATATATATAAATTTTAATATTACTTTGTAATAATACATATTATATAAGTTAAAGATAACATGATTAATTAATTGTATTTAAATCTGTAAATAGTTGTATACTAAATTAATTTTAAATTTACTATCATATCGGTTTTTGTATATTTTTATTGCTATGTATAGTCTAATTAGAAATCATTAAATCCACACCTGTATAAATGTACCACTCATTAGGCTAAATATAACAACAATATATAAATTCTATTCAAATTTTCAATAATTTTTAATTATCTTATAAAAGTTAGGAATTAAAGTATTTGCAATATATATTAATAAAAACATATTTCTATTTATCGTAACAACTAAATATTTATATTACTTTCTTATTTGTTATTTTATTTTCTATTTCAAAATGCTTAAATAAATATTAAAATAATCTGGGTTTTTTTTTTGTGTGTTGCTTATGATCGATGATTTATTTTAATGAATGCTTTCTAACTGGACCGACTGAAATTTTTTTTAACTGTGTAATATTATTTATTTTTTAAGATACATAATTAAAATTTGAACTTTTATTTAATTTTTATGTATTTCTAATGAATGTTACTATAGAAAAATAGTAAATTGTAAATGTTATTTTTAATAACTCCATAGTTTTTTATTGTTGGTGGTTTATTTATCGTATTTACAGGCATATAGGATGCAGCAGCACATAAGACGCACCTCCCTCCCCTTTTATACACATTTTTAAGAAAAAAATAAATTTCTACATTTTTTCATGAATTTCAATAATGATTTACTGTGCTAATTTTATAGTTATTTATGTCCACAACAAATATAACTAGAGAAGACTATAGTTAGGTATCTTTTAATCTTCATCCTCAAAAGCCAGAAATTCATCTCCAAAGCTAAATGAAGAATCACCTGAAGTCTCTTCTTCAGAAACTGAGTCTTTGGATAAGAAATCATCCTCTGAGCCATCAACTGAATTTACAAATGTATCATGTTTCACAACATTCCATGAAGTTTTGACACATTTACAAATCTTCAAAATGCTAGGTCTCTTCCTTCTTCCTGGTGTTGACACTGGATAATCTGTAGACTGGATCCAACTATTTTATTTCTTCTTCAGGAAGCCTTTAAATTGTTTGTTAATGCAGACATCTAAACATTGAAGCTGATTCATTAGGGCACCTGGAATTACAGCTAATTGAGTTTTTTCAGTTAGTTGATTTTATTTTTCACAGCTTTTATTCTGTGACTCCAAAACTGATTCCATACTGGGCAAGACAGGTTTTTTTTAACAATCCATCAGGATGTCTAGACCGCACATTGTCTATTCACAAATTTTATTCCCTCTGCATCCATCCAGCTCTTAAGATGAACATGCACAAACACACTTTTAGGCAATTTTTCTTTCGATAATATTAACTTTACAGAACAGGAAAAAAATTATGGAAACAATTTATTTGAAACTATTGTTTCGCAAAAGGGCAAAATGCAATAGAATACTTATATATGTATATTAATATTAACCAGAAGTTTTATCCTGACTAAAATTTCAACTCATAATTTTGATAACCAGTGCATAAAATGCACCCCATAATTTAGACGTATTTTGAGGAGAAAAAAGTGACTCCTACATGCCAGCAAATATGGTATTATTTACATTTTACTAATGGCAATTAGCATATAAAAACTAAAATATCGAGTCCACTATTTTCAGATTTTTTTCCAACTAGTCAACAATATTTTTATTCAGAAATAATTTTGTTATAAGAGGCTATAAAAGTCATCAGCTAAGGCAATAATTGGCAACCAAACTGTAAAGAATACTAAGAATCCCCTGACTATTAATTTAGACTGCCATTAATGATAACCTTTTATTTAATCAGTTACAACTATAGATCACTTTCAAATGATGAAATATTGCCTGAATTAAACACTGACTAATATATAAATGGAATATTCTTGAATTTTGTGAAGTTAGAAATGATATTTGATTTGAAAACTAGATATATAGATATATACTTTACTATAAAGATATAAATACTGGCAGCATAAGAGAAATGGGATTCATTATAAATAAAATTTAAAAAATGACACTTTTAAAAAACTGCAAATATATCAGTCAGTGTGGCAAAATGAGTTATTCAGTCTAATGGAAAATGGCAAGTACTTATAATTCAGGTTTGTACTGTTTGCACAGTTGTTCTACAAAACAGAGGTAGAACTATCCAAACCATAATGAAAATGTTAATGGATAAATAAGATAGTTCAAACAAATAATCTCCACTGCTTATTATAATCTTCAAAACAAACAATTTGTTTTCAGAATAAATTATTTTCAATATGAATTAAAATTGATAATTTCTATTTGAAATGAATAATTTCATCTACTATTTGGACAAATGAAAATAGTGAATGAATTTTCACGATTATATGATTTTCACTCATGATTATAATTTTCAAAACAAACAATTTTTTATATAAGTTAAAGATGAGAATTTATATTTGAATTAAACCTTATGCAGAGGCAAGAGATAAATTGTTAGCTCCTGAATGGCTCTTCAGTGACACCTGGACAAGTGTTTCCTTCCTAAGCACATGAACATTCAACTTGAGAAATTCAAAACACCCACACTTACACTAGGATGCAGCCGCCTAATGCTACAATGTCAGCTTGAGGTGCCAAGATTACCTGGACTCTCTGACTTACTTAACTCATGTAACATAAATATTTCCAATAAAGTTGTTTTTTGAAATATAACTCTTCATACAGCTGCACCACTAGTGCAAGCCAAAGTAATCAATGAATACAGGAAGTTTGTGCATAAAATTCCTATTTAGTGCCTACTCATCCAATATCTCCAGACTAGTTTCTAGCTTGTGACTTTCATCAGTGAGGAACCTTGGATCTGAGAGCACTGCACCTAGATGTTAGAATCTAATGGAACCCTCCAAAAACCATCTTTTACCTTATTAGCTCATTATAAAGCTTTGAGGGCACAAACTTTTTTGCATCCATTGATTACTCTGGCTTGCACTAGTGGCAGTACTGTACGGAAAGTTTAGTGTCTGTGTAAACAGCTTGTGTATACATAAGAAATGGTGATCATGTAATGTTTAGTGAATTCAACCTTATGAGCTAATTATTCATATGATAGAAATTGGCATGTTTTTATTCATTTCAGTCTCTGCTGCCAACTTCAATTTGTTTTCCATAATAAACCATTTTCAGCAATTCAAATTGAAAATGACTCTATGCAAACAAACCATTATTGTATCTGTTATTTGAACAAACAGTGATTATCTTTTCAAAAATTTTAGTCTCCATGCTATCATGTAGAGATGAGCAATAATCAAATCCTATGTATCACTTGTCAGTGAAAACCTTCATTTGAATTACATCTGTTGGAAAAAATAATAACAAAATAAAAATAATTAAGACCTTTGATAGCATTTCACAAAGTTATTCATACTGCTTTCCAGTGACAATAATGTGATTTAGAAATATGTTTTTAATTAAAGACTTTTATTAACTTATAAATTCTGTTTGTTTGTTTAAAAACCAATTTTTAATTTACTTCTATTGAACAGATTCTTTTCAAATTTTGTACACATGTTCAGTACTGATGATAATGCAATATGTCATTGCAATATTTTAGGGCTGTCCACCCATTTGTTCAGTCTAACAGTGTTAATGGGATGAATTTCAAACTATGAGATATCGGTTCAGTAAGTTTTCAGTGATGCACAATAGATGGCAGTAAATTTTTAAAAATGCACTTTCATTGAATGTTTTGACTAATACACTAAAAAAAATAGAGTTAATTAAAATTTTAAAAAAAGAAAATAAAGAATAAAATCTTAATATCTCTTGATTAATGAATTAAAACTTTTTTAAAAAGAATGTTGCCTTCATAAACACAAAAATCTTGTAAATGATTTATAATGTGTGTGAATTTTATTCGAATACTAGTGATATCGCAACATTGTCAAGTTTTATGTTTTAATACAAAAAGTCCATTGCAAAATATCCAAATACTAAAAAACAAAATATAATATATATATTTTATAATAAAAAAAAATCTATAAATTAATTAATTCAATCACTATTTGTAAAACTAGTGATTGAATTAATTAATTTATGGATGTCACATACTTTTAGTTCAAGTCACATATAATAGTCAAAATTGTGGTGGAAAATATATATATATAGTGATTTTTAGTGCATTACTGAACAAATTAAATAAAGTGTTTTTTTTTATAAAATATTTATATATATATATAGTATTTTGTTTGCTTATAAAATTACACCATTTATTTGTCTTCATTGTTTTGTAGTATTTTCATATAAAATAATACCTTTTAAAATTTTTAAATGAAATTCTGATTTCCAATAGTTTGTATTGCCTTTTTTTATAAACTTACACAATAAATTTTAAAATTACAATCATTGTAGCTTGTGTGTGTTTATATATAATAAGTGAAATAAAGCTTAAAGCTAAATATTGATTACTATCTATATTGATATGTTTAGGTGGTTACTGGTTTCTAATGGTTATATATATATTGTACTCTTATCGAAAGAAGCTATAACTCTTTAGTTAATCATTAACCACAATTTGCTATTTCAAACTATAATATAATAATTAGTTCATCCTAATAATAATAATAATAATAATAATAATAATAATAATAATAATAATAATAATAATAATAATAATAATAATAATAATAATAATAATAATAATAATAATAATAATAATAATAATAATAATAATAATAATAATAATAATAATAATAATAATAATAATAATAATAATAATAATAATAATAATAATAATAATAATAATAATAATAATAATAATAATAATAATAATACATCTAGTAAGTTAATAACCTATCAATTAAACAATTGATTTAATCATTAATCAACTAAAGATTTAATTTAAATAATAAGTAATTAAAGATTAAATTTAAATACTAACTCATTTACAATTACATTAATTTAAATACTCACTCAATCTATTAACAAATGGTTTGATTAAATACTAAAAAAATCATGAGACTCATAACTATAAGCATCTAGTAAGTTACAAGGTAAATTTAACTTTAAGAGTGCACCTGGGTCTCGTTTTATGCAGGTTTTTTTAATGCAATTTTGAAGTTTTGCAATCCATGTTTCTTCTTAATATCTTTTTATGCATTTTTCTTTTATGCAATAAAGAAGTTTATATTTCACTTAAAATTGGGATTTCCCCATTTTATATACCACATTATATTTTACATACTTTAAATGCCTGTTGAAAAAAGGTTTGGCAATAAATTTAGATACTGTAGAAGATTTAGAAAAAGATAATGAAACAAAATTGGAACCTGTTCATTTCACAGCAAAAATGATTTGAGAAAGTCTTCAACTTTCTAATCAATTGGACAATCACCTTCTTGTTAAAGACATGAATGAGCTCTTAAATTCCAATGAGAGCTAAATTGTTGTATGTCTGGATATTGCGAGCTTCATAAACAATTAGTAAAATCATTGTCTCAAAGCTTAATCACCAAATTATATTGTTGACAGAAAAACATTAACTTTTAGACTGAAACATTTTTTATTGGCTGAGTGAATTAAAGTTTTAAACTTATGATTGGTTCAATTACAGAATCAGTAGTAACAATATATTTGTCTTTTAATATTAGATTCGTTTGTAAAAAGCAAATTAATAATTTGTCAGATTATGAAAGTGAATGAACATTTTTTCAAAAATAAATTTCTAATTATAATTATAAAAATATTATATAGCAGATAACCTAAAAAGAATGTTCGTAACCTATTAGAAAATGCTGCATACATCATTGATTTCTTTCTCAATTTATGTTCATGTAAAAGTAAAGAATTTTTACTAAAATCTTAACTATTTTTCTAAAATAATTATATTCTCAGCAGATTTTATCAAAATAATTTATAATATGTAAAAAAAAATACGAAAAAATACTCTAAAATATACATTTTCATTTTGAATGTCAAGTGCCCCCTTTGGTTCAAAATAAACAGTAACAAATCAACGCCTTATGGTACAGTTTAAAAAAGACCATAAATTCACTATGATAATGACATTTTTAGAGTCACTTGAAGCCATGAACAAAAATTTTCAGTTGATGCACTTATTAAACACAGCACAAGACTGAAGCTGGCACTAATTGTATTTACTCTTGTGACAAATCTGATTTCTTATCAGTTTTCAAACGTATCCACATATTGTCAAATAGCGATAATGATTAAAATATGTTTGAAAAAATGTAAAATAAATTACACATATTGTAATAGTAATATTCAGCAGTTAAGCTAATGCACACATGCTTTGAAGATTTTAAATTATAAATGAATACTCTCACTTTCCAAAAACAAGATAAAGTCTTTTGGAAAAGATAGGATGAATCCATCTATTTTTTTGACCCAAACATTTATGTATGGGCAAATCTTAAGCATGTAGAAATGATAGCATGATAGCATCATTCATTCAGGCATAGTAAATGTAATTTAAAGTGATTTCTTAACACCTTCATGCTTTCATTTCCAAACACTTAAGATTTGCCCATACCTAAACATTTGGGTCAAAAAGATAGGTGAATTCATCCTATTTTTTCAAAAAGACTTTATCTTGTGTTTGGAAAGTGAGAGTATTCATTTATAATTTAAAATTTTCAATGCACATGTGCATTAGCTTAATCACTGAATATTACTATTACAGTTTATAAAATCATAGTGCTCTATAAAAATAATATCTCGTAAAAACATATTGTTTTGAATAAAATTAAATAGTTAATAAAAAAAGTAAAAAAAGTTTGTCTTGTATCAATTTTTTATTAGTCATACTTTATTTCCTTTTTTTTAATGCAAATTTTAAAGTAATTTTACCTTGTTGCTTTGATTTTATGCGATTTTCGAAAATTATAGAACATATCCCACATTTTTCAATGAAAGTTAAGTCTATTTTTTGCAATTTCTTTTGTGCATGTTTTTTGCGAAACCTATTTGCCACATAAAATGAGACCCAGGTGTATATCCCAAAAGTTGCATTCCCAATGGCATAAGAATATCACCCCTATCTACTTTCATAAACTATCAGGAATATTCCCATGACTCACATATTACATAAAATGAACTATAATTAGCATTACTGAATTGAATTAAATCACTAAAATATTTGACACTCCTCTACTTAATATAATAATACATCATTAAATAAAATCCACAACATACTCTAATTTTATTCTAAATATTAATCTTAATCTGATGTTCATACTATTATTCTGACAATTACACATTAATTAATATAGTGAGGTATTTTACATATATCTAGCTATACCATAATAATAATCAATAAAATAAAATACTCCAGAACTCTTATTTTTTTAAAAATCATTAACAGACTATTACAAATATTATTAATTATATTAAAGAAATTCAGGATACTTTCACTTTATTATGCATTACAATTCTAATTATATACTTTATATGGCATAAAAAAATATTAAGCTTTGTTATCATTATCAAATCAGATTATTAACAAATATGCATTATACACTTCTCCATATTTAATAAATAACATCTTCAACTATTATAATCTAATAATCATACTGTATCTTCTATAAATTATGTGCAATAATATGAATATATAATTAATCTTTATAATTTGTGTGTGTGGTTAGTAAGATCCATAATGACTTGGACACAACAACAAAAGAAACTCTCAAGACATAAGATTAATTTAAAACAAACATTGACAATTTATTATGACAATTACGATTTCAAAATTTACAAAATATAATAGTTACTTCATTTAAATTACTCAAAATTCAAAACACTTATGCTAAAAAATATTTACACAAAAAATTATAATAATAACAATAATAAATAGTTTCCAATTCAACTATTTGTTATCATAAAGTAATAATATGAAACAAAATACACTTCTGTGATAATCATATTAACTTTTCTACATCTATACCATTCATAAGAATTAGCATTATTACTATACAAAAATATATTCATAAATAATTGTAGGTTCATTAATAAAACTATTCCTAGTTAATGAAATATTTCTCTAAATATTCCCATGAAATATTCACATTCATTATCTACATAGTTTATTTATACTGTTATGCATTAATAAAGGAAAACATATTTTTTAATAGTAATAAATTCTCCACTCCATAATTTATCATGATGTAATGATATAATAACTCTATAACTTACATGTGCTTATGTTTATTTTATCTACTAAAACAAACATATAATTATTTTAATAATATAAAATCACTTAAATATATGGTATTTACTTACTTTAGCTTTTATCTTGTTAATAACCTTCAAGTTTCACTTTCATTTATACTTTTTGTATAATTAGAATATGCACTCAGTAACTTTCTTGATCTCTTACAATATTTTGGAATATCAAATCATTCCATAAAACTTTATTTCAGATTAGTTAGACATCATTTGTGATATATTTTTCTCTTCTTGCCTTCCATAAAATTCTAACATCATTTAATAGTCTAGTTATTATTCTTTAAACATTTTTACCAACCAATTATGATGTAGGAACCAGTGGTGATAGGAGTGACTGAAGGTGAAGATATCAAAACTACAATAACTAGGAAAAAGCAATAGAAACATGGATGCAGCGCTTAAGGCCATATATTCTTCTGTATACCTTAAATTCCTATCATGGCTTTTCTGTGAGCATTTACTTATTTGCAGAAAGAAATACTATTGACCATGGATCACAAAATATAACTGTATTCTACTTAGCATATATAAGATTATATTCAATATTCAAAAGATAATATTTCATATTCAAAATATCCCTTGCACTACAGGATTTTATTCATAGTACTTTCCTGAACCACTAACTGTCTATCATATAGACTCTGTATATCTCCTTCAACATTGCAAAGAAATTCTAAAACATCTTATCATAAAAATAATTTCTAAACTTCATTTTAGAACATTCATTATAATATTAAGAAGATTCAGTATTGTACCGAGAAATGATTTCAAATATTTCATTATAATAAATATCTTCATTCTAATTCTTTATAAAAAAATAATTCAGAGATCAAATGTGCAAGTTGTATCTAAACAGATACTGCTTCTAACATTTTATTAATATTTATCTATGGATCTAACAAGATCCAATATATAACATGCACATTCATACTCTCAGATAGTATCTAATTAGATTTAGCATATAACATGTTTATTTATACCTTTACATGGTATTTAAAATCAATTATTATATCATATATAAACAGAATAAACATATTCAGTTTACCTGATTTATCACTCTCCTATAATCCATATTAAAATTTAAAGACATATTATTAACATTTTATCTTAATCCTATCCTTAGGATTAATACTGCAATGTCATCCTCTCTAGTTGATGTCATTTCATTTCAAAGTTGTAGACTTATTACCATTGCAGAAAAATATTAATTTTTCGGTCACCCCTTTTTTATATTACACCAAATATTCAAATAAACTTCATATATCATATAAATATTAAATGATATCTTAAACCTAAGAATAAATAATTATTAACTTATATAACTATATTTTTTAACTAAGAAAAAATAAAAAAATAAAATGTCCTTTAATGTTGCTTAAAGTTAAACTTCAGGAAGAAAGCGCAGTTACCATAACAACATTCAGTTAAACTAATAGAGATTTTTTTTCTTCTCTGCTCTCCTTTCCCATAATTCCATTCAGTATAAATACAAAATATTAAAGCAAAAAAAATCCACATGAAATATTGTTCATCTCTGCAGGACAAAAAGTACTTAGAAATAAAGTTCATTCCATGTATCCTTGATGAAACAAATTTCATGAAAAATTAATAATAAAAATGGGTTATTTAATAAAATAATTTCCATGCTTAAAGGTTTTTTTGTCTATCCAGGTTCAATAAATTATTGTAGAAATTTTTCACTTTAAAGAATTCTTCAAATATTTATATAAAAGTATCATAAAAAACTTTAACTTTATCACTAATGAGTTCTTCTTATTTAAAAATTCTTCTTTCATGTATACACATTTAAATATTAATAACTAGCAATATTTTAATTACATTATACATTTAAAAAATATTCTCTTCTGGGTTAATATCCATTTATAGTTCATATTTATTTTTATCCTAAACTTGCACAAAACTTGAGAAATATTATCTAATCATTCACTTCTCTTTAAGGCTAGTAGCCAGTTCATATTAAAAACATTTGCAAATAACATATAATAAATAAGTAGATAATAAATTCATTTTCGCAAAATTATTAGCTAGCATTCATCCTTTTTCTTCAATGAAATATAAATTAAAACAGCTTTTAATAATTTTCCAAGAGCAAAAATTGATATCTGTATCACATAAAAGTCTATGCTCTTTATGGTTAATTATTAAAATTAAATAAGAATGTTCTTTCATATCAAACATACAAATACTTTAATGTTACTCTTCAGTCTGAACAACACCCTCTCTAGCATAGTCTCCTGACTATTGGTACATCTGTTGGATAACTCATATTTTTGCCACTAATCATCATAGTTTATTAATTGGTTTCTTATGTAGCACTGATAAGAAATATTTGTAGGTCTCTATTTTAAAATGACTCAAAATAAACTTCTTAAATGTCTATTCATAATTTTATAAATTATTTTTAACACTTTACTAACCAAATAAAATATTTTTAAAAAATTATAACTTAAACTTTTTGATTGATTGGGAAGAAAAATTTTAATAGACAATTACATACAATTACTGATTTTCTCAATCACCAACTTTATTTATAGCTTTAATTAACCCTAATCTGATTGATTAATTCAATCTCAGACAAGAAAAAATTACATACAAATTCATTTTTGTCTGGCTTTTTTTTTTCTTAAAATAATTTATTTAATAATTCTTATTTAATAATTTATTTGACACTTTAGTTAAATATTATATTTAAGTATACTTTTAATACTAAAACATTTTTATTAACTTAATTTTAAAATATAAAACTATTGTTTAAGCAATTATAACATTAATTTTGATACATTTTTAAAATAAATTGTTACAAAATAAGATGTCACATAAAACCAATACAACTAATAAAATTAATTTTAGCAACAAGGAACTAAAATTAATCAATTTATTAAGAATGTGTGTGCACATAGATAAACGCACATTGAATATCTTACTTATGACATTATTATTTAAAATAATTAAATAATTATTTAAATTAAACTGTTAAGGTTTACATAATATTAATTTTTATAGCTAAAATTATTATTTTAGCATTGTATTGTTAATAATTATTTACTAATATTAGACTATAAATATTATATTATAAATTAACTTTATTAATAAGTTTAAATAATATAGCTTTAAAATAATTTAGGTTAGCTTTTCAGTCAAATAAACATTATATTTTAACTTGCTTTAGATACAAAATAACATAATATAATAATTGTTATATAAAAAAATTTACTGTACTACACATTTATAAGGCTGTAGCAAAATATTTAGGGCACAATATATATATATATATTATTATTCATTATATGTTAAAATTGCATTTACATTAATTTGTATAAAATTTCATTAGTACTTTACTTGTCTTAAAAATGTTTGTATAGCTTTTTTATAAAAATGATGCAATAAATTTTAAAATTACATTTACAATAGTTTTTTTTTTCTTTTTTAAAAAAATAAAATTATATATTACACATATTTCTATGATTTGTCTTGCTCTACATGTATGGAAAAAAAAAAAATACTGATAATAATAAAATAAGTTTAGTAATATAAATGAAAATACACCTAAATGAAATTAATCATAAAATTAAATTTGGATGGAATACTTGATAAAAGTAATCAATATTAAAGGAAATATTGCCTATGTATTGAAAAGAAAAATTTTTAATATAGTTTTAAAAGATTGTTACATTTCAATTTACAAGTGTCAAATTTACCCACAACTTTGATGAAACAATCTATTCTAAATAAATCCATTATGATTGATGCTAATTATTTATTAAACTACAAATTATTCCTAGCCCAGATATAAACTTTAAAATTTATTTAAAGATAAATATGTATGTTTTTTTAATTAAACATAGACATGGAGTAATTCAACTTTGTTTCTCTTTTACCATATACAATATCTTTTATAGATGTACTTAATACAATCTGCATCACCAAACATTTTTGAAATATATAAAAAAAAATATTGTAAAACACAAATGACCTCAAGATGCATTTTATATTGAATCAGCACTTGCCACATATCTTACATTTGGATATGAGATTTTGGTTGCTTAACAGAAAAGTAATTTGTAGATTTCAAATCAAAGATGTTTGTTGGGAATAAGAAGAAGGAAGCAAAATGCATAGATAAAAAAAAAAAAACAGATATCATTGCCATTGTTGAAAAAATTATGACTGAAATGTTGCTAGGAGAGATTATAATAAATAAACAATTAAAATCTTAAACTAGATCCCAAGAGATTATAGAAGTCTACAAGGAGAATGTATTTATAAATGGATATGAAAGATTACTTGAATGATGTGAAAAGTATATGAATCAGAAAAATTATATTAAATTTTGAGAAACTACATATAGTGGATCAATAGCAGTTGAAAACGATAATGATGAATTTTAACTATTTTATTAAACTATATGCATAAAAAAAATAATAATAACTTTTGTGATTGAGAAATTGGTATAAATTTTGGTTCTCTAATCCAAAGCAGTTTTGTTTTGTTGTTGTTGTTGTTCAAAGAGAAAAATCCAGTATTTTTACATACAAAGAAATTTTTATTATCAAATTATTTTTAAATCATTTTAAATGTCCTCAATGTAAAAACCAATAAGATTCTCAAACAGTGAATGAAAAATCAAACATATATTCAGATTATACAACAAATTAATAAGTATATTTTATTTGATGATTAACTTTTACTATAAATTTACAATAAAAATGTTAAACAAAAAAGATAGCTGAACAAAAATCATAAATGAAACTATTTGTGTAAAAGAGAACTATTTCAATATAAACTTTAGTGCATCTATGTATTGAAATGTGAGATGGATGGATGAGATGAGAAAGTGTGCAGGGATAATGTGGAGAAGAGAAGCTAAAGATCGGAGAAGATGGATTGAACTTGAAGAGATTTTCATCCTACAGTGTATTGATAATGGTTGATGATGATGTATTGAAACAATTGTACACCTGGATATTTATTTATTTAGATTATATATATATATGCTATGTATTCATAGGCAATATTTATGTACATATAGATTATATCTTTATTTATTTATTTTTAATATATCTTAAGTAAGTTGACCAGAGTTTTGATTACTTTTTTTATGTTATTGTTAAAATATAGTCATCAAAGAAATTATGAAATATCAGTATATATATATATATATATAACCTTTTATAATTATAAAAGATTTGAACTAAAACTCCCCACTACTAACCATATATGATTAATTTAAATATATATAACTTTATTCCACATTGAAAGACAAAAAGGATTTTAGAAATTAAGTTCCTAGGTTGCTGGAAATAAAACGGGTTCTAACTCAGTTAATAATTAATAAATGAAATATTTAGCATTAAAATTAAAATGTTTCACTAGCTCAAATTTAAAATACGAATAAGGTTCAGTTTATAAAAATAAATTAAATAAATATTTAATATTTTCATGAGACTTGAAGTGAAAATTCAGGTGACAAGATAGATTACATTGAGCCAATATCCCACAGGATACTACCTCAATGGCATAAGAACACTATCCCCCCTTACTACTATTTCAAATAACAAACTCATAGTATTCTTACGACTTTAATAACTTCTACTCACTAAGGTTAAGTTAATAATTACATCTTAATCTTCTATTTATAATAATCTAGCTCAAATAAAATCTCAGGTTCATAAAGTTTATTCTAAGTTAATAAAAAATATGATAGTAAAATATGAGAAGGGATTTTATGTCATAATCTACTACACTGAAACTAATAATAATAAATAATAATAATAATATTCTTCATTGTTTAACTACTACTGGATATCTTTTCTTTTCGTTATATTTTTATTACCATAATAAAATAATTTTATATAATCTTTTATCTTCATGTAATAATATAATGAATACGTGGTAGCATATGATAATCTGATAAACAAAGGATGTGTGACAACTGATAGCATATAATTCAGTATACTATTGTGATAACTGATTTATGACCAATAAAAGAAATTCAAATTATCAAAAAACAAAATAATATAAAATTATGATTATTTAATTAAAAGAATACCAATAAATATTTAAATTCTTAAATAATTCTCTATTTATCTTTTTGTGCAAAATTATATATTTGTTTCAATTTTTATGAATATATCATGATTTCATGCAGTGGAATAGAGAAATAAATAATCCAGACACAAAAATTTTGAAAACAAATTTTAACAAAGTTTATTAACAACAACAAATAAAATAAACAATTTATATACACTATTTACAATGGATATCCTTATTTTATTCTTACATTTTTATCTACTAAGTTATATAAAAATAGTTTATAGTTTAGTTATATCTTTATTTATACTTAAGACAAAATAATAAAAAATGTTACCATTTGGTTTCTCATTATGGTTAACTTATTACAAATATATTTACTTATTAGCAGAATATTTCATCCTTAATATTATTAAACTATCTTATTTTTTTAAAAAAACATTCATAGGAAAACTTTCTACAGAAAAACAAAATTAACTTTATAATGAGTATGGATTTCTCAAAATATTAAAAAAAATTTCATCTTGCAAAGTCAAAGGTGTACATAAAATATTCATCCAAAATTCAGTACTAGATTTTAGTGTTTTATCACACAATGTTTACTAATCATAATATATTCTTATTTAGCCTTTCTTTAGTATGATATAAGTATAATAATCAATATATTCCTGTTATTCAATAAACAAAAAATATATATACTATGCCTATTCCCTACATTTATTGTATATCATTGTTTTTAAAAATATGCAATACTTATTTTTCTCTTAAAAAAATAATAATAAAGCATTTAAAAAATAATTAACATTTCAAAGAAAACATCTTGTTTAGATACTCTATTCCAAAATTTATATTTCATTTCCGAAATAAATTCAAAAAATATATTCTATGATTCTTTCCCTTCCTTAGGATATATTGGACCTTCAATTTTAAGTTATAAAATTCTGTTCCTTATAAGCAAATAAACCAATCTTATACAAAACGATAGCATAACCTAAGTTCAAAATTATTTACCATTTCTTTTCAAAATATCTAACTAAACGATGCAGTTACATGAAATAAAGATAGCGAAATAGGTGCATAGGATTTAAGGAAGAAAGCTAGAGTATCACTCATAACATATCTCAAAAATCATGGCACAATGCAAAGAGGTATGACCTTTACCTGTCTAATAACCTCTAATACATGAACGATGTTAAAGCTATTTCTTCAGCTTTATTAGAACATCAAATATTTAAAGAAATATAAAAACACTGTCCAAATAAAATGTGTACCAGTCATAGGGCTTTGTTAACTATGCAGATATTCACATAAAGACTAAGTATTATTTCTATTCCTTATCATATCCTATTCTTAAAAAACATCATCTTGGTTTCCTGTTCACTAAGTACTTCCAAGCCACTATCTCAACATTATTTCTCAAGATTTTCCACATCTTACATCAATAAATAACTATCTGCATTTACAAAACAATAAATAAAATTCATTGATAATTAAACAATCCCACTGTTCCACAAGAAAAGTTTGTCTACTTCATCATTCTGTATGTTTAATCATATACAATCTAATCAGATAATATTTGAATATCCAATAACATGAAAGTTCTAAAAGAATCACATAATTATTTGTTATTATGTTGGATTATATCATTAATATAAAAAAAAATCATTGTATGCATATTTTCAAATCAATCCTATCTCATAATGTTTTTTTTTTAAATGTTGTATGAAATGCGTTACATATAATTAAAACTTTTATACTTCATTCTTACAATTCATAGATGATCTAAAGAAAACAAAAATATACATTATAAATTATTAATAGTCATTATTATTACCAAATAACCTTTATCTGGTCATCATATTCAGTAGGCTTCTTCATCCACTAGATACCGATCATTGCAAACATAAAGAAATATACATTCATACACTTTATTTTAAAATATATTCTTAGCTAAATTATTAGATTATTCCATTATAAAATTTTATATCAACAAATTAATGTTTTATGTTTTCCTAATCTTATAAAAAAAGTTAGATTTAAACTAGGTTAACAAAATAAAAGGAATCAAAACTATAATTACATATTTTCTTGACAATAGTTTCTGATAAGTCCAAAATGTTTATCATTTCCTCTAGAGTTTTTAAAATGTTCTCCTCCAAGCGCATTAAAGTTTAAAAATAAAAATAAATATTAATCCATTTAGTAAAATTTATAGAAAATAATCCTTGGTTTTAGTATGTAGGACGATAATTATTAAATCATAATATTAATTAATCCCGTGAAGCTTCTTAATATTCTCTGCCAATATTTTCTGCAGCGTATCCGATGCATCCTCCATCTAGCTTAACTTTAAAAATATTCGATAAACTTTTAAGTACTATTTGTATTTTCATGGATCCATCTTTTATTCAACTATATGTTCACTTTTTTATATATGTTTCCTTCTTAATACATTTAAACTTTCGTTTGGTATTTTTTATATATCACTTTTTTAAATAAAAAAAACTTCAAGTACTTTTAAACAAATGTTTTCTAAATACATTTTAAACAATTCTAAGACTGGGGGTTTTAATATCAAAAAAACGCTTCTGTAACATATTCCCCTAAGTTCTTTCTTTAATTCTTAAAATATCTTTTTTTTTTAAATGTTACCTTCAGAAAGGATATAACATTTTACTCCTTTGGATATAATATTATATAAAATGATTCATAAGATATAATTGTCTTATTACTATTTTTAAAAAATAAATCTTGGATAAGCTTATCTAAATAATAATGCGTCTCCAATTTTTCCCTTTTAAACAGAAAATAACTTTGCACTGTATCAGTATAATGTCCGTACTATGATTTTTATGCACTAGAATAGTTCTCCAGTGAAGCATTAATAAAACTGTATCAAAATATTCCAAAAACATTTTTATATTATTAGAATTTATATGCATTTTATTCAACAGTATATCCATCTTTTCATTGCGAAGTTTAGGTCAAATTTCAGATAAAATAATCCTGGCAAGTAACTTTTAAAAATTAGAAAATTATTTTCAAGAAGTTCCCAAATATATTTTATTTTAAACTCTCTTTTGCAAAATACTTTTTAAATATTATCAATTAGTTTCTGTAAATAAAACTATAAGAAAGTACTAAAAAAAATTGACTAAAATAAAAATTTTAAAGTACTATCTTTTGATAGCTACTAATATACCTTTCTCTGGATTCAATCCATTATTAATCTCCCCTGATACCCCCTGTGCAATTCATATTTATAGTCTGTAAGAATACCTCATTTGATTGGTTGATTTTCACTTTTAGCTTGAGAACAAATTTACATATTTTTAGTTTTTTACAGAATTGAATCTTTAAAATAAAAATTTATGACGTAATGAACTTAAAATATTATTTAAAATACTACTTTTAAATCAATTATTATTTTATTAAAATTATTTAAACATTTAAAATAACTTTTAAAATAATTTTAATAACCTATTCCATTTATCTATTTTTATTTAAACAAAGTATTTAATTTTTTTTTATTAACTGTATTCGTCTTTATTATATTATTTAAAACATTACATACGATAGTTAACTTAATATTTATTATTATTTGCTTTTATGATAGGCAATAATTCTATCCAATTCTATAATATAACTTTTAAAATATTTTAAACTTTGTTATTAATTCAAACAAGCAGTGTGTGTGAAAGTATGCATTATACAAGTCACATGATCAATAACTTTGACAGACGATTTTTTTAATCTATTTCTCTGCCCAGATTTATAAAATTGATACACTTATTATATTTAATAATATAATTATAAAATTTGGAAAAGCAATTTAGAAAATATAGAACTAGATATAACCTTCACCATCACAAAACTAATTTTTAAAATATACGATATTAATTTTGATTATTAAACATAGTTTATAAATTTAAATACTGTATAACATCTATTTATCTATATGTTTAAGACTATTAAAATTGAGCCATACTTTTAAATATTTATAGCTGTGTTATTAAATATGGCCAGCGTTTACAACCATATGCAATAATATTTAAAGCTTTACATAACTACTTTTAAATGATTCGTTATAATTTTATATACTACGTATTTTCTTTAGCTTCAAATTGTACTTTATATTATAATTGACAAACTATAATTAACATATTAAAATAACATATTCTAAAATTTAAAATTTTTAGTAATTGACTGAGATGGACTATTACTGACCTATAGAAAAGGGCACAATATATATATAACCTTTTATAATTATAAAAGATTTGAACTAAAACTCCCCACTACTATCCAATCCATCTTATATAAGTACACACATGCCACATACATGGGAAAAAAATTAATGATCTCTAATATATGTATTTTGTGTTAAACCAGCACTCATCAGTTGGTCCAAATCACCATCTCCCACACATATATACAATCACTGCTCAGTTTATATTAAAATAGCAACTCTTCAAACTTTAATGGACAAGCTTCAATCTTGTCCACTCTCCAACTCTTCAGCGATCCATATCATTGAAAATCCAAGGATGAAATGATCAAAGCCCTTGTTGATGCCAATATTATTGTCATACCCATGTTGACTTTAAGTCAATCTGACCCCTTACACAGGATTGGATAACTGTGGGGAATTTGAAAGTCTGAGTTTAAGTCCCTTATAATTACATTAAGTTTAGTATAGACAATATACATGTATTTAAATATTATAACTTTTTATAATAAATTTAAGCAATTAGGTATTAAAAATTTTGAAGATGCTACACCAAGTAAAATTATTTCATTTTTTTATGTGTATTTTTTTCAAATTCTTTATCTTAAATAAACTAAAGTGTAAACCTGTGGTTAAGACCTGTAGAGGTCTCTACCTTCGCATTTTCATGCACACACTCTTGAGGTTTATAGCCTTAGTAAATATTACGTGATCTTATGTGCGTTTAAATAAATTTATATATGTTCATTTTTTTAAAAATATATATATGAAATGAATGTTATTTTTTACATGTAACAATTTTGTTTAATTAAATATATATATGTGATAAAATAAATAGCAGTTAAAAAAATTCTTATAATTTTAAAAAATGGTATACTGATCTAAATAATTACTATATAATACACAGTGGAAAGGGTAGGGGCATATGTATTTTTTTTAAGGTGAAAATAATAAATAAACATAAATATAATTAAATTAATACCTTGTATAGGCTTACATTTGCACATACAGATATATATGTAATATAAATGGGATTCGAACTCAGACTTTTACACAACTCTCAACTCTCCAAGCCATCTCATACTGCTGACCCACCTGATCACACACATGTTGAAAAGATAAATAATCACCAATACATGTATTTCATGCTAAACCAGCACTCGTCAGTTGGTCCAGATTACCATATACAATCAGTGCTCAGCTTTATATTAAAATAGAAAATCTTTATACTTTAATAGTTTGAAGCCTGCCCATTAGAGTATAAAGATTTTCTATCTTAATATAAAGCAGATCCCTGATTGTATATATGTGTGGAGATGGTAATCTGGACCAACTGACGAGTGCTGGTTTAGCACGAATTATGTATATTGGTGATTATTTACCTTTTCAACATGTGTGTGATCAGATGGGTCAGCAATATGAGATGGCTTGGAGAATTGAGGGTTGTGTGAAAGTCTGAGTTCGAATCCTTTATATATAAATATAATTAATAAATAACTACGCAGTAAAATCTCTCCATGAGAATATTTGTTTTGTTATTTTAAAATACACTACATGACTCTTTAACCAATTATTAAAGTGAATTAATTTTTATTATCATTTTTTCATTTATGGAATTAATATTTAATGATTCTGAAATGTATTCAGAAATTATTGAAAATTCAAATATAATGTTAAAAGAATGCAAGCAAAAGTATTCTAAATTTAGTCCACGTTTCTTTACAAATGATACTGACTCCAATATATCAAGCAATAGTGATGAAAAACAGAATTCTTAAACTTCAGCATTGAGGAACAATATAGCCTCAGGCACTTTTTTCCTGCTCATTTAATTACTACTTTTTTTAAAAAAAAAAAAAAACCATAAGATTTCAGCACACAGGGCTACCACATGCAGGAGTGTAAGTTGTGTGAGGCACAAATGCACTTCGTCACAGAGGAACTAAGATGCCTAGATAATTAATAAAATTTATATGTAAATAATAATGTTTACATTTTCAAATCACTTTATTGTTAGAAATACATTCTGAATAGAAATATTTTTTATTTAAATATGGAATACTTCTTTACTTAAATTAATTGTAATACAGAGAGCATACCAATAGCTCAAACAAGCTCTTAATTAATAAGTGCGGTATGAGAAAATATTTAAAATCTCTATCCAGAACACTCTCATCTCCAGACCAACTAGTGTCCGAATATTCTAGCTCTCCACTGACATGAGCCATAAGCTCGAAACCAGTTGGTCTGGAGATGAGAATGTTCTGGATAGAGATTTAAAATATTTTCTCATACCGCACTTATTAATTAAGATCTTGTTTGAGCTATTGGTACGCTCTCTGTATTGCATTTTTGTAATTACAAGCTTATAAAAGTAATGTCACGTTATATATGATTGCTTTTTTAATTATTAAATTAATTGTGAAAATTGCCTTGAATTTCAAGATTCAAGATTGAAATATACTATATATACTCTTATCTTTGTGCTAAACTGAACAGGCTGAATGACATTTTGTCATAATAAATTAATAAAACTTATATGTAAATGTTTAGATTTCTGAATCACTTTATAGTTAGAAACATATTTTTATTTAAATATAAGTGCACCTAATGTCTCCATCTAACTGAGATTGAAATCAGTGAGCTCACTTTATAATAACTTTTTATTTTTATAAAATGTAAATGTTTATTTTCAAATGTATTTTCTGCTATCGTTAATGAGATAGACCTAATTAATATATAATAGTGTTTTTATTGCTAATAAATAAGAATTATTAATAAATCAATACTAAAGCATAGAAAGAATTTTAACATAACTAAAATAAATATAAACTAAAGATCAGCCTTTCAAGCTAACGTACATGCGCTTTTTTACGAGTGCTAATACTAATAAATAAATATAAGAAAAAATAACTTCACTAAACATCTTTCTGCCCTCAGCAATTAAATTGTTCAATTTTCCCCATTATTTACAGAAACAACATACTTTGTAAGTCAACTATTGACTCTCGATAATGCCTAGGTAGATTAGGGCATTCTACATTTTCAGTTTCTATATAGATGCTACTGAAATTGAGTAAGTTAATAATAAATCCCTTTTCCAAACATTCAAAATTATATATTTAGATTAGCATATGAGCATTATAATCCGCTATCCCAAATACATTATTAAAAAACTAATCTTAATATATCAATTAATTAACCATATTAATTTGATTCTAGCAACCAATTGTTAGTCTTGTCTGATAGTAGATTTTAATGTGCTCTATGCTCACATTGTCATCATTATTGTCAACCATTATCAATCCACTGCAGAATGAAGATCTTTACAAGTTCAATCCATCTTCTCTAATCTTTAGCCTCTCTTCTCCACACCACTCTGCATATTTTTATTTCATCCATCCATCTATTCTTTTATTCTCCAGATCTGCTTTTTATCATAAATGTCTCTCTTTGTTCAATACATTTTTCTGACCAACTTGCACTTAATGTTATAATTCTATTATATCTGCAAGAACAATTAATATTCTTTTTAAACAATACAGTTAAACTGTCATATAATTGTTGACTCTAGAAACAGTACCATCTGAATGCCTTATTTATTTTACAAAGACTATTAGTATGTCTTTAAATCACATAGAAGTCTGGTTTTCACTTCTTAATACAAAAGTAACATCTGCAATTACAACAGAAAATAAATCTTGTTAAAACTAATAAAAGAATTAGTTTCTTCACACAAAATTAAAACACACTACCTTCAATTCTTCTTCTAACAACTCTATGTTATTTTTTAAACAAGATTTTAAAAGCAAGCAACTATTATTGACTAAGTTTTTTTCACTCAAAAAGTAAAAAAAAAAGCCTGCATGCATCACTCTATCTGTTATAGACCCAAAAACTTATATCTTCAATATTAATAATTGTAAACTAATTACTAGAGAATATATGTTTTCATACATTTTCAATCACTTCAAAAAAAACCCAGTGTATAATCTTTGGTGCGAGTAGTGGAAATCATGAAATGGTAAAATATGGCATTGCCCTAAAGATGAACTCCACATCAAATAGTATACTTTAGGCAAACATTCTATCCCTAAGTTTATACTGTTTCACCATAAATATTTCACAATATCTATCACCTTTCTTAAATTATCAATACAAGAAAATTCACAAGATAGATCAACTTTATCCAGTATTATTGGAATCATTTTTCATCTTTCCTTCTTTTTTGAAAATTTAATACCCATTCTATGAAAACATTTGATTATACAGTAGAGCCATTAATTACACTGTATCTAACTAAGTGATTTCAATTATATGATATTCAAAATAACAAACATGTAATAATATTAAATCGTGCTTTCACACTTCCAACGTAAAGCTATAACAGCAAATTGAAAACTAAATTAAATGGCTGAGCACTTTCAAGAAGATGTACTTCTCATATTCATAGCCAGTTATGATCCTTTCTTTGGAATCATTATATAAATAAATATGATATGCAAATTATATGCAAATGAGTCACTAAGACCATCTTTTAGATCAACAAAAAAAAACCATTAAAATTCACAAATTTTAATATACAGGAGGCATTTTTCCTGTTCATATAGTATCTTCAATTTATGCTGAAAACGTATATTTTCATCTTCTTTTATATCCTTTTTTAATTTGGTGTATAGTATTTTGCTTAATAAAATATTTAAAATAAAAGTTTTATAAGCTTTCAGAATATTCATTAAACATTAACATAATGGGGGAGATAATTTTTTGAAAAAGAGATGGATCTTTTGTTTATAAGAGAAAAAAGTCAGTGAGAAAAAAAATTACCCAGAATGCATTTTGTTATTTACTTTGGATTAAAGATAAAAATTTTAGTTTTTTCCCTTATTCTTGTTGCTTCAATAGATGCTTGAGTGAAAATACAGTCTGTATGATAAAAATAAATATGCCTTCCATTTATTATTAATAAGTATATTATTATTTTAAAATATGATTTATATATACATAAAATGTTTGTGATATATGTATATTTTGAAAGGTTTATATACTTGTAGTTCACTAAACCATGCATATTTTACTTTAATCATTGTTTATCAACAAAAGGTGAGCTATTATATGCTATTTTCTTTGAACATGAGGGGAACTTGGAACAAAATGTAGCATAATCCACAGTTCCACTGTACCTATAATTAAAATAACCATCCTTCATGATATAATGCAGTGGTAGAGTATTATATTCTGGAGCATAAGTTCCTTGTTTTGATTCAACTTTATATGAAACTCTCAAACAATAAAGCCATTTATTAGTAAATAATTAAGATTATCATGCGTCTTATTAGAGATAAAATAGAACCACTCACTCTTCCATCAATTTCACTATGAAATTGCAAAAAAAGCTCTTCAACATTAGTGGAATTCGTGCTTTTTAAGATGGTGAAGATGTAATAGAAAAAACTGTTCTGTAGCAGTTCAGATGGAAACTAAATCTGTCTTTGGCCCTTTTCCTATAAGTAAGCTCCTCAAAGGGCTCTATCAGCATAATAGTTCTCTGCCCTTACTATATCTATTGGATAATTTACTTCCTGAAAACGTTTTATAGTATGTCTCTTGATTTCTCCACTTATATTTTAATTCCTCAAGGTTTCTCTTAAGCTATTTATTCTCTATTAACTACATAAAACCAATTCTTCTAAAAACACAAAACATCTTCATTGTTGTAGACATAACTTTTTAAAACAATCAATTAACAATAAATAATATTTCTTTAGTATAATTTTCACTAAACCACTCTTAAGCAATCCACTTTTAACACTTTGTGGTGGGGTGTAATCATAAACACATGGCCAAAATGGGTGAAAAAGATGTCCGATACCCAAGATGCACATTTCATGCTGAAACAGCATCCATTATTAATATACTTCCATCAAGTGTTTTGTGTCAAAGTTGTGAAGGTAATAAGTTTGACACTTACAAATTAAATTGTTTTAATTGGCTATCTATATTTATACTGAACAATGATAAAGATGTGTGTAAGAGATTGGCCAACTGATGAGTGCTGGTTCAGCATGAAATGCTCATCTTGTGGATCATAATCCTTTTCACATGTCATTATATGTCTATGATTACACTCCTCCTCAAGTTATTAAAAGTGGTTAGAAATCAGTTCTGACCGCCCATGAAAATTTACAGACAAATTTTTCAGTAAGTGGATAATCTCTAGTCTAATGAATGACTAATAAAAATTATTAAGCAATTAAACAACATTATTTATAGCTTGATTATCTGTTTTCCTTATAGAAAACATCTGCCTTTATTTTACTTCGAGTTGGAAAATTACTTCACAAATTTTGTATTTTTAGCAAAAATAAATCATCAACATGGAGCATTTTTAATGGTAACCAAACGCCATTTGTTTACATTTCTCCTCTCCATATGTTTTTGGAATTTCCTCTTCACTTGTATAATACATTAAGATAAACCATACAAAAACAGCATTTGCTTGCAGGCAATAATATCATAAACACTCCTCTCAAATTAATACCTTATGTAACAAACTTATTTGAAGAAAAAAACAATGGCGACCAGCTTTAACAAAATGCAAAAGTATTCCAAGGATAATAATCTCTTGTTGCATTGTATTTCCATCTTCTATTTATAAAGAACAATCAAAAGAAGTTTACAGAATTAAACTTATATTCCTGTTACACTTACTGATACTTCGTTCTAATTAAAAATAAATTCATAAAAAACCTATTCAGTTTTGGGTCTAAATGTGTGATTTTTATTCTATCATTTTCCCCCCAAAGAAATAAAATATTGGGAAGTATATATACTGGATAACAATTCAGAATATGATATTATAACCAAATCCATTCTCACTTTTTACTATCTATTACGTGTCAATTACAAGCATTTATATTTGCAAATGAAATACTTGGAATTTTTAATCAAAATAAATCTACAAGTTCTACTTATTTATATATGACATTATAAAAGAATAACTAAATGCAACATTAATGCTATCTACATTTTGCGTGGATATAAATTATGGAACACGTTAAAATTGGGTATTCTTTCTTACAATCCTATCATAATATAATATCTACTATTTTTCATTTCCAAGATTCTTCATACCAATCTGTAACATATGTAGAGGGCTAGAATAACCAACGTCATTTCTTTTCATATTCAGGTATCTGAAATGTTTCATTTTTTAACTTTATATCTCAGACATTCAAACCCTGTATTTAAATAATCAGAGGCCATGCTTTAACATATATATATATACACACAGTCACTTGGAGTCCGGTTTCATTACCAGCATTGCTAAAATTACGTGAACAACTCATAAAGTGATTGTTTTTTGTTTTTAACATATTTTACTTTTGTAAAATTTACTTAATTATCATATACGTAGCCAATATTTACTAATATTTGGTGTTTTTTCTTTTCTAAATTTTTCTCTATTACGTATGTAACTGTTTTGAAATAATGATTGTATTTCTACTCCTCAAAAATATAACAAATTTTCTGAAACACACAGGCTTATTATATACATGTGTTTATATATGCAATATATAGGGGATATGAGCACAGACTTTCACCCGACCCACCACTCTCCACACTATCTCATAACACTGATACACTTGAACACATACATGTTGAAAAGATAAATAATGGTATATGTGCTCAAGTGTATCAGTGTTATGAGATAGTGTGGAGAGTGGTGGGTGTATGTGTTCAAGTGTATCAGTGTTATGAGATAGTGTGGAGAGTGGTGGGTGTATGTATTCAAGTGTATCAGTGTTATGAGATAGTGTGGAGAGTGGTGGGTCGTGTGAAAGTCTGTGCTCATATCCCTATATATAACAAATTTTCAAAATTTAATTAAGAATACATTTCACCATTTGTCATTATAATCGCTATATTCTATGTGATATTCATAAAGTTTCCTTTTGAAACTATAACTATTAAATAAAAATTCAGTAATAAAAGTCAATTTTTATAGGCAATTACTGTCAAGTTCTTATTTTTTGACATTTATTCCCTGAATAATTTGGTTTGTCCTCTTTTTTTTTTTTTTGAGATGTTTTCCAATAAAAAAATAAATATATATTAAGTTTTAAGAGGACCTAAAACTATTCATCTATTATTAACAATAAAATTAATACTTTCTTTACCATTGTAATAACAATCATCAACATTTTATGATATTTATTTTAGTTCTCTTTTTAATAATAGTTATTATATTTTTAAAGTATTTAATAGTTGTAACATTTAAAATGTCTAAATATATGTAAATGCATATGTAAGCATGGTGTTATAAAACCAGATGAATGAAAGTGCAATTGAAGATTAAAAACTCTATAATAATAAATAAAATAAATGATGGTCATAAAAACATTAGACACAATCTTCTCAGAAGCACGTATAAAATCAAGTGTTGCAATTATAAATATCATACTGTAGATTCAAAAATAGTTATGAGACTAGGTAAAGAGTCATTACTGAGAAGATTCAATTTCATTTCTATCTTGTAAAAGAACAATAGATAATTTTACAAAAGTTTGAAAGAATATCATAGTATTAAATGAGAATCAATAACATTAAAATATACAGATAACAAAAGATGAAGAAACACTAAAATATACTTTAAAGATGCTAAACAAAACAAAAAATAAATAAATAAAAGGTTTTATATGTAAACATAAACAAACAAAAAACATCGATGCTCGGAAAAAAGATAATGAAAGTCAAAATTTATGTTACTGAATTAATCAGCAATGAAAGTTTGTATATTTTGGAAGTAAAATTATTAATCGTCTAAACTTCCAAAAAATTAAAATAGCAAAAATAAAAATTTAGTTTTGAGACATGGCTAGAATTTGGAAAGTTTGACCATCATATGAGAAACTAAATCAGCAGTCTATCCTAATATCAAGGAAAATCCAACCAAAATTAAGCAACAGAGACTTTAATATCACACTTTGCAGCTGAACTTATCTACTAGTAATAAGTTGACTAAATTGTTTAGAGAGACGGTGATAAGAATTTACATTTATATTCATATAGGTAAGAGACCTAATTAAAATATAAACTTCATATATACATTTTAATACCTATATTTTTGAATATAAATATTGTTTAAATTTCTTTTTATTATTGATAAATTTTTATTAGTATAGTGTTCTTTAAATGTGTGTGAATATTTACTTGTGACATTTATAGTTAATCTTCGATACTCTTTCTTTATTGTGTTTATTGATTTATGGCTTTAGTCATCAAGTAATAATGTCTATAGGTAATTCTGACATCAAACAAGGTTACCTAAAATAAATAATGTTGTTTAAATTACTTAATTGTCTGTGCATTCTTTTCTCAATAATTTCATCTCCATTATGTACATAATAATCCTCCATCAGTTCCAATAGTTCATGTTGTAAGTTAAGCAAAGCAACGTTGTTACCATGAGAACTTCAATGATAATACCAAATGGAAATGTATTCATATGTGATCTTTCTTAAAAGAAAGCAGCACCCAGAATTAGTGTTAATGGAGTTCAAATCCTGTAGATTCAAATAAATCCTTATGAATGAATGTTAAATGAAACACTCTGGGATAGAATTTGATATATGATGACCAGTAAATATAACCGAATGCCTTATGTAAGCAGGGACAGGAGGTTTGATCATTATCAAAATCCATTTTAATTAAATTTAATTAACCTGAGATCTTTGATAAACTGATGTAATGCATATTGTTTTAAAATAATTTGATTATAGGCCAGAAATATTATCTGTGCATTGTTATATATATGAGTTTTCAGTACCAGAATCATCATCAGTAAGACAGTTACCACTGCAATATATATAATAACTCGACTGATAGACTTTCAAAGCAGTAGCTATAATAGTAAAATAATATATTTTATTTTTTAAATGCCCCCCCCCCCCCAATTTTTAAATTAATAGAATTATAATAAAATATTAAAACAACAGAAACAACAATTTAAAAAAAATCAGATTTAAAGTAAAGTACTTTATATAATATTTTAATACAAGTATAGATGATCCGGACCAACTGATGAGCACCGGTTAAGCATAAAATATATATATATATTGGAGATCATTTACCTTTTCCAAATGTATGTGGTCACGTATATCAGTTGTATGAGCTGGAGGGGATGACTGAAGGAGTTCAAGTACCCTCTAATTATATATATATATATTGTAACAGTACAGAGAAATCTGGCTGAACCTGGGATGATGAGACTCCTCATTATCAACCTCAAGTCAAAGAATAGTCTAGCTTAAATATAAAAGGAAAGAACCAGGGTGAACCTGGATGATGGCATTCATCATCATCAACTTCAGTTAATGAATCAAATTTAAATGTACAAATAATATAAGAAATATGAGCATGCAATATCAGCAAGAACAAAGACTAACTATAAGTTCACTACTATCACAAAAAAGAATAGTAATCATTCATCATCAGGAATGATCAAAAGTAGTGGTCCACTTAGCCTTGCCAAACTTGGGGCAGATTATATATATAATTTAGATGCACAAACTTAAGTGCTAATTTATAAGAATATAAGAATTAAAGAAAATAATGCTGGGACACTCAAACATGCTGATCATCATCAATGTTTTCTGCCCACTTACACTGGTCAACTATAAACTTAATTTTAAATTAATAATAAAACAAAATTTAGTACATGAATTTTAAAGGATATCCATTTGTGCCATCCAGCATTACAGAAAAGTAATGAAATCATCATCAACTGGATGTCCATAACACCAAACATAAATTCCAATCCATATAATTGACTGTTATGTATGAATCCAGCTCAGGGAGCAAGAGTTCTATAACTGTTACTGTGAGCAAAAGTTAATACCAATCTATTTTAGGATTAAATAAATTCACTGGAATAACTTAATAAATATATAAATTTATTAATAACAACAAAATTAAATTAAGGTCTAATGAGTATGCTATAAATTCAGCATTCTGATTTTGATTAGAATACAAAAAAAAGCTATCACATTGGGATTTATAAATATCTCAATAAGTTTACGTAAAACATCAATATATCAGCACATGGATATGCCTGTCCAATATAAAATGAATATATTTGAATTGTCATAGTCTTATAAAAGACCCAATTCATTTTAACAATCCATAAAGTATGATTGATTTTAACATTTATATGTATCTATATGCCATGCATTTATATAAGCATAAATATGCTATATAATAATTTAAAATTAACATCTTTGAATTGTCATAAACCAATAATAAAAATTCATTTTTATAATACATAATAATTAATTTTAACATAAACATGTTTGATGACTGATTTTTAATATATATGTGTCTACATGACATGCATCTGTATAAGCACACAGATGTACTGTAATATATTAGAATTGTCATAAAGAATCAATTCATTTTAATAATACATAAATGATTAATTTTAACATATATGAGTGTACACATAAAAATGTATGTACACACAGATGTTTATATCCTGGGATATTTCATTTGTCAAAAATAATAGACTTATTAAACCCCATTATATTTTCACAAAACATAATTAATTCCATGTTGAAAATATACATAAACTGCACATGTATGTATGTATGTATTATTATTATTATCTCCCTACAAATCAAAGTTATTAATTAACTCATTGCAGTATTTCTAATGCAAGTAAAAGTTTGTTGTTGTTTTTTAATGAAAAATCACTAGATCCCTTTCGGAAATTTTTTTTAAAATTCAGACATTTGTTTCTTCAACTACAATAAGATTTCTGAGTCTACTTTTTTTTAATAAAATAAAACTGGAAATGTATCTTAGTTTTAGTTGAATAATTTAGACGAAACTTATTTACATTTAAATCTTGTAATTTAAAAATTTTAACTGAAAAGTATTTAAAATAATCACATTCTTAATATATAACACATTTCACTCATCAGTTGTTTTTATTTTTTATATTGTAACGGTCACACAATCTACCTTTGATCACAGAGGGCACCACCAGATCACTGCATATCTGGAAAATTTGTTTACCGTGATCAAAAGTGGATCGTGATGATGGTTTGCACTGACTAGACCCAGAGAAACAGCAAGAGATCTTAACTATTGTTCAGACAATTGAGAAAATGAAACACATAGACAAACATCAGCCAAAATAATTTAAACTAATTTGAAAACTTTTATTAAATTCAATAAACAAAATAAAGAAATCTAGCAAATGAATATGAAAGTTTGACCTAGATTTTTATAAGCATATTCATCAGAGTGTGTATATGAGTTCTGCAAATACTAAAACATTAAATGCCCTAGCAGAAAGATTTGTTCCCTCATCTACAATTTAAAAGGGGAATAATAGTATCTTCCTGTTGGCGATTTATAAAAAAAAACATTTATTCCAGTTTCTTAATTCAGAGATATAAAAAAAAAAAAACAATATAGTCTTGTAGGAAATTAATGAAAAGCATGAGACGAGCATTCTCTAAAACATTGGAACTAGAGACATCATATTGTCCGCAGGATAGATTGTGATGTACCATGTTCAAGGCAATTCATGATTAATTTCATATACAAGACAAATATGAAGAATGATTATGATCTTACATAATCTAGAAAAAAATAAACAAAATCTCCAATTACAGAAAAACTAGAATAACAAACATGATAAACTGCCAGCCAAAAGATTTGCAGTTTGAAAGAAATGCAAACTAAACATATTTAAAATTAATTTCATTGCAATAAAAAAGGGAAAGGTGAGCAAAATAAAATTACGAAGGTCTGCCAACGCATTTAGAAAGAGTTAGTAATAAAACAAGAAAGCATAGTAAGCATATAAAATATAATCTCACAAGACACTCCCAGGTAAATAAAATTGAAAACAAACTTGGAATCCCAAAACTAAGATTCCAAGGCACACTATAAATACAAAGAAAAGCAAATACATATAATTATGAGATTAAATAACTTAAACTAACAGATATATTTTCAGATTGAGCAGAGATTTAACTAGAGACTTATATACCCTGGAAAGAATAAGAAATATTTTTACCTTATGGTAAAGTGGGGTCCATAGGGTTTTTCAAAGAGTGCACAGATTTATTTTGGGTTCAACTTTCAGGTTGTTTCATTTCTTCATGGCGGCAAGTGTAGATGCATATTTCGGGATCCTTTCTAATTCAGACTTTCATGGTATGACAGGAAGAACAGCTTGGCACCAGGAGTTTTTCCTTAGGTAAGTTAGCAGGGTATGTTGTAGGTTTGAATACACATGGCAGTAAATTTAGATATCTTGTGAAAGCAAACATAGGCAATAATACAAAGTCCTCTTAATGATAAGCAGCAGAATATAATATTTTATTAACAGCAAATTTTAAAAAAAAAAAATGTCTGAACTGCCAACACAGTATGAATCTCAACAAGCTAATATAACTGTGTGAAAATGAATAGTGGAATTATTAGAAGCTGAATCTATCCCTTTCAAGCCGAATTAGCTTGTCAAGCCAAGAATAATGTCTGAAATTTTTTGGGTTATTTATATCCTCTCTCTATCTCCCATGTAATCTTTCTTATTTTTCAATTATAAGACTTATCCCAGGGCAAATCTCATCTCCTGCTCAACCTTAATTAAGAATTCTAACCAGAAATTATCTTATAGAAAAAAAAACAATAAAAATTTAAATTGCCGCTTTTAAACTTCAAATAAAGGATTGTAATTAAAATAAAAGAAAAGCTTTCTCAAAAAAAAAAAAAAACAAAGATTAAAACCTTTAACTTGGAATGTTTTTACAATTTGATAAAAAAATAAGTGTCAGAAGAAACTTATTTTAAACTAACAAATAAAATCTGTTGAAGATGAAATTTAAAATTACAGAATTTTACAATATAGTTGCATATGTGCACTATATCCTATAAAACTTTTAAATAACTTTATAAAAAGAAAACTTAATATTAATTTTGCAAGAAGACCTTTGAAGCAGAGAAAGTTTCCGATTCAATATATTCGACTGAAAGTAATTATACATGTGTGCTTCTTTGCATATAGATTAATCAGTATATTTATAAATCATAGCAGGATAATCCTTCTAGAAAACTGATGGAATCTCTAGATAAGCTGGTCCATTTTAAAACAGTAGACTATATTATTGACATCATCAGAAATGGTATAAATCAGTAATTGTTGGCATCCAGTCAGTTCCATTCAGTCTTTATAATTTGGTAGACATCAGGCATGCTGTCTGGTACACAATATGGGCTATGAAAGACATAAAGTTGGACCTGCTTTCATATGAATTCAAACTCTACCATTGTGACACTAACAGCAGCTCTGCTTGCTTTCAGTTATAACTTCATAATAATAATAATACTGTAAAATTGTTGTAAATCATGAATGATTTAAATCCATCTTTTTATATTGTATCATGGAATTTTAAAAACACAGTAATTAAAAGTAGTTTTCTTTATCTTGATTAAAAAAGTTAATGACTTTTTTTTAATTCACCTTAATTAAATACCAAATTTTTATCTAAAAGTATTTCTTAATCCTTTCAACAACATTTTTGTAGGATTTTTATCAAAATATGTTATATAAGCTTTAATTTTAAAATGTCTTAATCTAATTAAAATAGATAGATGAATTTATAATTACATATATATATATATATATTGTAACATAAAAACACACTTGATTTAATTATCAAAATCAGAATAAAACATTAAATAGACCTTTTTAAATGTTTAATTTATAATAATTTTTTTAATTCAAAATTATTATTTAACTCTTAACTGTTAAGTGTAATATAAAAAACATTTATAAAAAATTTTGTTTGTGTTTATTTCTCCTTTTCTTTTCAATATGGGCACACCCTACAATGTTATTGTAAGCCATGAGACATATAACCATCTTATAATCATTTCTCATGGAGAAAAGGAAAAGAAAAATGAAACACCAACCTAACAATATTTTACATCATCTCCATGTATAACCAAAGTAAAATTCATACCTGAAATTAAGTACTTATCAATTTTTTTCAGAGTTTTGACAGGCATCTGACAGAAAACAGAATGAATAGTGACCTGCAATTCTGAGGTAGATAAAGAATTCAGCTACTGGACTATACATACACAATACAGCATGAACACCAAGAGAGTTACCTCAATTTAGATACTATAAGTTACTACAACCCTTGATTTGAAATGAAAATGCAAACCTCTTTGCAAAACCCTACTCCTTTGAGTCTTAGGTGCTGGAAAATACAAAACTATGCTTTGCTCCTTTTCTTGGATACTTAGAGGCTGGGATCATGGAAGGATTGGGTTAACTGTACCATGATAAGCAATAGGAAATATAAAAATGTATTGAAGCAATGCCTGAGATAGAATAACCTGTGTCATGAAAACATTGCATCCCCAAGTCAATGACAAAACCCTTCATCCAGCATCAAAACACAGCTAAACAATTTCCAATAGTCAAAAATCCAATCCAATCTCCAAAATTATAATTTCTTATTCTGCTTTAAATATTAACTCCTTAAAGATATATTAACCATTATTTTATAACTTAATCATGAATATTCTTGTCACATTTCATGGTAATTTTTTTTATATTAAATTTTGTATAAAGTGCATACTTTTTTCTTTCTTAGATGTGGGTATATTTGAGATAAAGTTGAATAGTAATTTTGTAATAATGGCCATCAGCACTTAATCATCATCAGGTCCACAGTTATGTAGCCATTTATAATGGTACAGAAAAATCTGGCTAAACCTGGGCTGATGGAACTTCTCATCATCACCACACACCCCTTAATATGTCTTAAACTTTTATTTATTGAATGAGATTACATTTCTGATAAACTATTTTTCATTTCATAAAGAGCTATCTTTCTATTATTTCATTGATGTTTGGTAAGATATGTTTCAAATATTACATTTCACTGCTAACCAAAAACTCTAGATAAAATTAATTTATATTTCATCATTAAATGTGGTTATTTTTTTTATCAGATTGTTTTTATTTTATATAAGTATAAACAAAAGTTACTTGATACTTTGATTTATAATTAAAAATGAAATTCTCAGAAGATTTTAGCAAAAACTATGTAAATAAAACAGTTATTTAATTGTTGTCTTTTTTTTTCAAAAGGTTTTTATATGTATGTGTTTATGGAGTAGTGTCTATATTTTTTTAAGTAAATCATTCTGCATGCAAGCACCACTGCTCTAAACTAATAGAAAATTTTAGAACCAAGTTCATTACATGGTACAAACATTGTTTATAAATAATAGTACCATCCTCTAAGAAGATAATATTCAAATTTATATGTCAAATATTATTTGAAAAGTTAAGATGAGATTACACATATTACATGTCCTTCTCAATCTCATTTTTGATCTTCCTTGTGGCATTTCTGAATACCAAATGAAAGTTGGTATAAACAGTTTTATAAAATATGGTTTAATATTCCTCTAGGCACTATGCATATGTTATATTAATCCATCCTATGTTGAATGTAAGTAGTTTTGGAATCAAATAATGAAATATATGTGAAACTGATAATCATTATTGTATTTAGTATTATAATCTAATTATTATATTTAACAACCTGACTCACCATTAATGCTAAGCTTCTAACGGTATAATGTTTATTTTATTTATAAAAATAGTTATTTACAGTCACTTATAATTTTTAAAAAAACCCAAAGATTTTGATTAGAAGAAAAATATACATGTGCTTTATGATTCGCATTTTACCACAGTTGTACAAACCAAAGGCATTAAATTTTTATTTCCGAAGCAGATTACGTTGATTTAGGATTGATAGCTCTTAACCTATTGATAGGACTTTTTCCTGAAAAGATTATACTTGTCTGTTTTTATTGTTGAGTCGAGAAATAATTGACTGTGACTTCGGATAAAGTTATTTTTGTATAAAAATGTTTTAGTTATTGAGGGTGTTTGCTTCTTCTTTTTTTTTTTTTGAGTGAACATCCAGAAAAGATAATTTAAGACTTTGGTTGTTTGACTATATCTTGAATTAATAGCTTTTATACATTTTCTCACAGCAGTTTGTCTTCTGTCATATCATAGAGGAATATGTGAAAGGATAGATTATCACTGCACAGAAAACTGTCTCATCTGCAGAATTAAAATCCATGTTTAAAGTTTAATTAAGAGTATGGAAAGTTAAGACGGGTTACAAACACTCCAATTTAATATCAGACAAGCAGAAGATTATGTCCAGTTTTTGTACTTTTCATCTGATATTAAATTCAAGTGTTTTGTAACTCTTTTAACTTTCCAGCAAACATCACATGACCACCATCTCTTATGCCTGTGTATAACTGTTGTTAAAACAGGCAAACTTATTATATGTATTGCCACACACAGCAAGCTAGAGTAATCAATGGATGCCAGAAGGCTTGTGCATAAAATTCCCATCTAGTGCCTACTCATCCAATATCCCAGATTAGTTTCTGCCTTGTGACCTTCGTCAGTGAGGAGCCTTGGATCTGAGTGCACTGCACTAATATCCCCAGACTAGTTTCTGGCTTGTAGCCTTTGTCAGTGAGGAGCATTGTATCTGAGCACACTGCACTAAGTGCAATGTGCCCAGATCCAAGGCTGCTCACTGACGAAGGCCACAAGCCAGAAACTAGTCTGGGGGTATTGGATGAGTAGGCACTAGATGGGGATTTTATGCACAAGCCTTAGTGCAATGCTCTCAGATCCAAGACTCCTCACTGACGAAGGCCACAAGCCAGAAACTAGTCTGGGGATATTGGATGAGTAAGCACTACATGGAGATTTTATGCACAAGCCTTCTGGTATCCATTGATTACTCTAGCTTGCTGTGTGTGGCAATACATATAGTGAGTTTGCCTTTTTTAACTTTCCATATTCTTACTTAAACTATTCTCCATATCTGAGAATTTTTTATTTCACAAAAATCAGTACAATATCATCAATATAGATGGTTTTCTATTTTATATTTTTAGAACATCATTGATTAATATATTAAATGAGACAGATTAGAGAACTCAATCATGTAGAAGAAAGACTATTAGGTAAAATTTTGTGTTTTGCAGTAATTATTTAATCATTTGAATTTATAATTTTCTTCCATTTAAAAATTTTAAACTTTTATTAAAAAATCCATTTTTCATGATGGAGTCAGAACTAATGACCAGAACCTGTTCTAAAAATTCTCATTATAGGCTTATTTCATGTTCAGATGTTTGTTGTGCAGGAAATACATAAAAATGATAACAGATTATTTTTGTATGGTTTTCTTATATGAAATGCCATCACTAGAAAAAAATGGGGGAGGGGTAAAAATAATAATAGCATAAAAGAAAATAAGAGTATAAGATAAAAGGAAGTTTTTTTTTGGGTATGATAGAAATAGTAAGAAATATCAATAGTTATAAAAATAGTTAATAGAAAGAGCTGTAGAATAGAATATGAAAGAAATGTTTAAAAGGGAAGTTGAATTACTAGAGTAAGATGGAGGATAGAGAAAGTTGAAAGAATAGAATAAGGTAAGAAGATTTTATATGGAATAATTAAGAAGATAATATGAATGGAAATAAGTATTTAGTTAGAATAAAAGATAAAGAAAGATTATATTGATAGTGATTAATTTTTTTTTGTAGTGTAATTAAAATTACTTTATAATGTAAATGTTATATGTATTAAAGTTATATGTATAGGTATATGTTATAGAGAAAAAGGATAGAAAAGATTTTAAAAGAATATAAAATAGGATGGTAAATATGTTAAAGATATTATATGAATTGAAAAGGTTAGAAAATATTTTTAAAAAAATTTAAAAGTTTGATAGGAATTTAATAATTTTATATAAAATAATGTATTTTAATGGTTGTATTTTTATGTGTGTTCGAATTTTGTAGATCTGATGAAGACTGCGTGGTACAGTCGAAACTGTAATCAATAATAAAGGTTTTTTGCTGAAAAGTGAAAGCGTGTAAGATTTTTGAAATTCAATATTTTATATGGAATAAGTATGTTATATGCATGTTGATGCATGATTTAAATTTTTGTGAGCAACATTGAACCACACACGAATTATATTTATCCATTGATATACATGAGATCCTGATGCTTTCGTAGTACATCTCTTAAATAAGTAATGCTTGAATGGAACTTTATTTTGAAAAAAACTGCAAGTATTTATTTGAATGCCTTCTAATAACATAAATTGCAAACAAATAATTTATAATGATGTTTATACAAATATAAAAGTCTTTATTACTTCATATTAGTGTATGTAAGTCTATATCGCTGTGTTCCCAACTATGACTGGGCAACCAGCAAACAAATATACAATAAAACTTGACAAATAACACATATAAATTTAGCAATAATAATTTATTAACAATTAAGAAAAAGTATTACTATACTGATCTTTAACACAAATATAAAGTCTGCATTTGAGCAAGCCTAATTCATAGGTTAATTACTCAATAGCAAACAATGTTTATAAAGTTTAGGTAATCTATTATTCATTTTATCTTCACTACCGCCTATTGTCTTTGTAACACAATCCTCTAAGAATCTCTTGAGGTGTTCAAAATAATAATAAGACTGTTAAAAGTACTAGTCGACTTAATAACCTACAGGAGCTGAGATCCTGGGAACGAAAATCCTCCGATGATGATCTGCTTCTCAACAACTTGTGGAACAGTAGCAGCAATCACAGAGTGTCTAGTCCTTTTTTCAATCAATTTATAACCTTTCTCTTCTTTTGTTTCCTTATCTTTTTCTGGAGTATTTTTGACTTTGGCTTTAAACAAAAGAAACTTGTTTAATAAAATTTAATGTCAGATATTTTCTTTATTATTTTTGTCACATCATGATTAAAAACCTTAAACATTTATGTATAAATGTGTGTATGTATATGTTTTATTCTACATTTAATAAAAAAAATAAATTAGTTCATTCCTTTATGAATGTATGGTTATGTTTGTATATATATGCCTCAAATTATCCTAATAATTATTTTATGTGTTTAAAATGCTGGCTGCCTATCTAATCTTTATACTTTTAGCTTGTCATTCTAAAACATCAGTTATTTATTATTATTTTTTTATAAGGATTGGGTATCACCTTACAGTACATACTAATAATAATTCAGCTAGATTTTTGGCTTTGACTTCATTGTTTTTACTTGAGTTAGTCTCATTTCTGAGTTCATTTGACACATTTTCTTCAATTCTGAAATCTATTTTAAGTTGGTGTCTGTGATGATGTAAAGATTTCTCTCATCGATCATCATTATTTGATCAAGAATTATGACGGATTTCTCTTAAATGATATTATAGCTAATGTTGCTGCTTATTTGACTACAATATTTTTTACATCAAAATGTCTTTTCTTTGTTGGTATAGAATCAAAACTATTGGTATTTTTAGTGCCTTTCACTAGTGTAGTGCTGTGAAAAATTATAGCTTTGTTGTTGAAATTTTTTGTTTTTCTTCATTAAAAAAATTTTTTTTTTTTTGTAAATTTTAGAGATTAATGTTTGAAAAAAAATATTATGTTGTGGATTTGATTTATAATTGGATCTTTACTATCAGATCTAGAACTAAAATCCAAATCTTTTTTACTTCTTTTTGAAAATCAGCCTCATTCTTTGTTGGATATTTGTACTGGGGGCTAGCAAGTCCAATAACTGATTCTGATTTTACTTCTATCTAATCTAAGTGGTTTTGTTTTTTCTAACAGCTTTTGATGAGTCTAACACATTGGTGTAGCTTGTCTCTTTATTTTTGTTAATAATATGCCAGAAATTCTAAAAAAAACAATTAAGATTTTCAAACTAGAATCTAACTTTATTGTTGATTTTAATATTGATTTTAAAAACTGGTTTATGTAGATTGAGTTTTTGTTGTGATTCACCTACATTTGTTTCCATTTGATTTGAAATATTGGTTCTACTCTTTAGCTACAGAAACCTGATATTTTATTTTGGTAAATCAAGCTACTTTATTATGACTGACATGATAGTGAAACTTACATATTGAATGTGTGTAAAAGCATAACTCGTATGAATAGTTTTTATTATATCTGATGTAAGGTTTACCGATTATAGCAATCAAATCTTTCAGTGTATATTTATAGTCTGATTTAAAATTAAAACAGCTTTATCACTTTAGCTCAAGAATTCCCAAAGTGGTCAATATCAACCCCTGGGGTCAATTTGAACTTTCTAGGGTTTGATAGTTTCAACAAAAAAATTTGGGGGTCAATGACAGCAAAAATAGATCCCCTTACTACTGCTATTTGTTGTGACTTCAAAATATCTATGATTCCAACAGATACCTAATTAAGAAGTAAAATAATTTCAAAAAAACACATTACATACCAAACTCGCAAATGAAAAGATAAAATGTGTCATTAAAAGCATCACATGTAAGAATTCATGAAAATACATGTAGCACAAACATGTCTCTGTGTTGTCTTATCAAACATATCAAAGCAAGTGTGGATATGAAAAACTGTTGCATGTCCACATTTGCTCGTGATGGGACAAGATGATATTCGATATTAGCAGACTCTATCAGTCTTGTATAGTCATGCTTTCATAAAACACTATAAATTGGTTCATTTGATGTGATGTGTACTTATTTGTGATTTGAACTTTGAATATAATTATTTATTGAGGAGCAGTACTACGAAAAAGAAAATCAGAGGATACTATTTATTTATTTGAGTTCAAACAAAAAATCCTCTGTTTCAAGTAAGGACATACTTTATTGTTTTTTTAATCACAGGGGCTGTCAAAATTGTTTGTTAATAAAAAGTTTTTATTTCTTATAATAATATGACTGAACCAAAAAAGGAATGCAGACAGTACAGTTTGGACTATTTGAAACTAGGATTTGTCCCTTCATTATCAAACAAACATTTACCAATGTGCCTCATATGCAAAAAAAGTCCTTAGCAATGACCCTATGAAACCATCAAAACTAGCAGATCACTTGAACAGAATTCACTCTGACAAAAAAGAAAAAGATTTGTCATACTTTCAATCACTTAAAGATAAAATTTTGAAGAGAACTACAATAGATAATATGTTTGTTTTATCACTGAAGCAAACTGATGATGGACTAAGGGCATTGTACAACATATCCCTACTCATTGTGAAGTCTGGAAAGCCACACCATAGAGAAGAAACTGATTCTACCAGATGTCATGGAGGTATTGAACACTGTACTCCACAAACCTGCGCAACATGTTATAAAAAGGAGTTTTTGAACATTAACACTGTTCAAAGATGTATTATGAAATGAGTCACAATGTGGAAAACTGTTTATGTAATCATTTGCAAAAAATGGTTTTTCCCTCCAATTGGACAAGTCAACATTATCCAGTAATGAAGCTTTATTGCTGGTGTATGTTCACTTTATTCAAGATCAGAAAGTACATGAAGAGTTTCTTTTTGATAGAACTTTAGAAACTGACACCAGAGATGAATTGATTTTTAATTTAATGAAGTTATTTTTCATGGAAAAAGTGATTCCATTGACAAATATAATATATGTTACGACAGATGGGGTACCAGCTATGGTTGGTCATTATTACAGTTTCATAGGTTACCTGAAACAACATATATCTGAAATGCTTGCAATTCATTGAGTAATCCATATGCAACATTTGGTAGCCAAGAACCTTAGCAACAAATTGCATCAATCACTTCAGTTTGTTATAACAGCTGTGAACAAAATTAAAAGTAATACTTTGAACAATAGTCGAGGAAAGCAATGATTTCTATCACTTGGTTCTCCATACTGAAATCTGCCAGTTTTCAAAAGGTTTATATTTGGTGAGATTTTTTGTTTCAATCTGATTTAGAGTTTTTGGAAGATGAGGATTCCAGTTTGAAAGAAAATTTACTTAAGAGTAAAACAGATATTGCTTATTTAACTGACTTATTTGGCAAATTTAATGATGTTAATTTACAACTGCAAGGAGACAATTTGAATCTCATCAAAGCAAAATTGGTCATATCAGCTTTTGTTGCCAGATTAATGTTTTTTAAGCAAAATATTGCAAGATCTGAGCTTTCCCAGTTCCCCAACTTATTTAAGATAGGCACAATCCAAGAAGAAAACATCTTGCTGTATGTCAACCACTTGGAGGCTCTTCACTTAGATTTCAAAACTAGGTTTAAAGATATTCTATCATTGGAAATACTGGACTGGATAATAAACCCATACACTACTAGTGCAGAACCAAATATAATTTTGCAAGATGAGATGATAACCATCAGTGCTAATGAGGATCTCAAGTACAATTCAAACAGGGTTATCAAAAGTTTTGGCTGCAACAAGATATTCCACTTCTGTACCCGGCTCTATGGACTGTTGTACAAAAGTATTTGCTGGCATTTCCATCATCATATCTGGTAGAGAGAGGCTTCAGTGTAGTTTTAAACCTGCTTCAGAACAGACATCGATTGCATATCACTGAACATGGAGATTTGAGAATGCAACTCACTAATTTAAAACCAGACATAGATAAATTGTTGACAGATCACCAGGTGCACCCATCTCATTAAATTCCGTTTTCCAAGCTAATTTATTTGGTATTTTATTTTTATAATTCTGATTAAAATCTTTCGTTGGTCAAATTTTGTTGATGTTTAATTCTGTCTGAATATATTGATTTTTTCACTTCATTTTTATGTTTAATAAAGTGATTTCAATATTTGTACTTATTTTGAATTTACATATTTATTTCATAAATGTCAAAAATTAAAAAAAACTCTGCTCGTATTTTTTTTGCTTCAATTTTTGTTAGTGCAGGTTTTGATATTAAATGTTGCACAAGATAATGCCATATTTCTGTAGTCCTTTTATCTTTTTCTATGATTAATTACAAGTAATTAAAATGAAAAGTTTGATTTCTTGTGAAATGTTTAATATCAAGTATTGTAAAAATTTATTAATTTGAGCAAGTAAAATAAATGACTAGGAGGTCAATGGTTTTAAAAGTTTTTGGTAAAGGGGTCTGCGGCTGAAAAAAGTTTGGAACTCTTGCTTTAGCCGGTTGTCTTAATTTCAAAGTAACGCCTTTTTAATGATGAGATCTTGTTCGTTCTGCTTTGGATACTTGTACTACTAATTCATTAATAAATTTTACCCTCTCAACTTTAGTCTGATATCACCTTGCATAAGGGGTCAAGTTTTTAGTTTAATAGTGAGTTCTCAATTGTCTTTTTTTAATCTCCCTGTTTGTGTTACTGGAAGTAACTTTGTAACATCCATATAGGATAAAATAGGCTCTCAATAAATCAAATATTTATGTGAAAATCAATTTTGAAGAAACTGTGGGCATAGAATGAACTTGTAATATTTCATATGGCACTGAACTATATTTTTATGAAAATCACAATTTTTTAACTGGGTTTTCCAATATGGTTTTCCAGCCATTTTGTGTCAAATTTCTCTAATGACTCCACTTTTACTATTGTTCTTTAAAAGAAAAAATAGAAATTATTTATTTTAGAAAATAGCAAAAAAAAATTAAGAGATATTTTTCCATTATGAAACTAAAGCCTCACATAAGCATGGCTTTTTATGAACTCCTTTACTTGTTAATGAATGGCAGAAAATAATCTGGGGAGGGGGGTACTAATTCCATTTTTTAAAATTTATTATGAACTCCTAGATTAACCAGTAAATTAAATCCCATTACCTGCGTCAATTCTATTATGTACTGAGCAAGAATTAAAGTAAATAATGTTAGAATTAACAACAATTTAAAAGCGGTTAACAAGAATGATAATAATGAATTTATAAGTTAAAGTTCAATAAAACACATATTTAACTATTTAATGTACATCATATAGTTAACTAGTTATAAAGACTTATTATGATCAGTATTCGTGGAACGTAAAAGATTAGTAAACTGCTGTTTTTGTTTTCCTGTTTACATATAGAAAGATTATACCATTATCCTTAACATATTAGTTAAAATATAGTTTTTAACTCCGATGTTTATTTGAATTGGCTTCACAGCAATATCCTGCATTATTATTTTATATAAAAAAAACAACAACTATGCAATAAATTTAGATTCGCCATTCCTGCGCTGCTTGTTTATATTTGTGATTGGCTGATTATTTGAATCCAATTATTTTCCAGAAAAATTATTTCTAAATAATTGACCATTTTTATCTATTTTTTTTCAAGTTTTCTGAAATAACTTTTTTTTATTTGATCGAATAATCATGCAGGAAATATATTTACATAACACACACACACACACACAGAAAATGATTAATCGTGAATCTGATTTGCTATCAAATTTGTATTGCCTATTTTTATTTTATAAATTGGGTTATTCTAAGCAATTCAACGTCTTGGGGAAGAGGGGAATTTTTATTTGAAATGTATAAAACTGAAGTTATATTAACATAAATTTAGAATCTATAAAAATAATCATTAAAAAAATATATCAATCCTCTATTATTTATTCTGAAAATAGTTATATATCTTCTCTAGATAAATATATATTTTTTTAATCTGAGTTGTTCTTTTTTTTTAAGAAAGAAAAAAATCTAACCTTCTATACTGTAATTTCATTTTTTGAAAAAAAAAAAAAGGGGGGGGGGTCAATTATAATTTTTAAAATAGAATTTTATTACAAAAGGAAATGCATAGCAATGAAAATGCAATAATGAAGAAAAATTTAAAAAGTAGAAGTACTTATAATTACCAGAAATCAAAAAATTACATTACCATAAGATGCCAATAAAGATTGGTTTAAAACACAATAATTGAATAAAGTTAAAACTAAATAGTGATAAACTCTAAATGAATATGCTAATTAGATTCTTTTTACTATTAAAAAAAAATGATTGAAAACTGATGAGTGCTTGTTCAGCACGAAATACGAATATTGGAGATCATTTGTTTTTTTCACGCGTGTGATCATGTGTATCGGTTGTATAAGATAGAGGGTATAGCTGAAGGGTATTACAAAATCTGTATTCACATCCAGGTACTAGTAAACTATTCACTGTGCAGCATGTGTTGGCGCTGTTTCTGTATAAAAACACAGAATTATACCGCTTTCGCGGCCGAACCTACGGCTAATAAACGAGTGATCGTTAATATACGAGTAGATCGTATGTAGTGGTTATAACACACGGCCAATTACTTCCGCGTATCAATAACACTACATCTACTAACAATATTATGATCGTACAGTTTGCCGTTGATTTCATTGCGGGTTGAATTCCTATGCATATTGACAGAATTTGTATCGTCGCTAGAATTTAAGATGAGAGTGTGCGCATTGTCTTCTTTTTCAAGTGTTTATTTGTTGATGTTTATGATTTTCTGTATTTCCCAACTGAAAGATTTTTGCGTACTAGTAATTTTCAGCGTATTATTGATATTTGTCAAATTTTTTTTTTTTTTTTGACTAATTTTGGCTTTTTGGGGGGTCAAAAAAGACAAAGTAAAATTTCTCAAGCTCTCTGGCAGACGATTGGAGTTGTTTGCGGAAAAATACCGTTTCTGTCATGACTCGGACGAGAGTTGAAAAAGAAGAACAAAATGTCTACCGCGTTATTATATTTGTGGGACGTCCCAAACAGAGAAAGTGAGACAGTTGCATTTTTTCAAGCCCAAAATATCCTGCCATTCGTTACAGTTGATTTAGTTCAGTCATATGTGGTTAATAAATTTATTTTCTGGAAAGAATTTGTGTATTGTTTGCGATTATTTTTATCTGTAAATCATGTAATTAACGCCCAGAATGACAGTGTTAAAAAGGGGCGGCGTAGTTTGTTGGACATCTCTGGATTGATTGATTTTTTTAAAAAAAAATACTTCTTCTTTTGACATACCTATTCGTTCCGTTTAGAAGCAAAAAGAGGTTTTTTGTTGTTGTTGTTTTAAATCAATAAACAGCACATTAAGTAGATTTTAAAAATGAACCCGAGTTTAATTTTTGTTGTTAAAAAAAGAGTAAAAATACCAGATGTTTTATTGAAAAAGTTAAAACTGTCCCTTATTATTTTGAAATGTATCGAATCCAAAACCAAAAAATAAAAGACGTATGTAAAAAAGAAACAGTAGATTTAGAATGGAAATCCCCCCCCCAAATAAAGGCGTATGTCAAAAATTATATAATATAAACTTCTTCTTCTTCTTTTTCTATCTTTTCAAATGTATTATCAAATTTATAAAGTCAAAAAACTTCACATAAATATATCGGAGAGACTTTCTTTTCAAAAAATTTATTGATATACATTATATAAACTACATAAATGAAATATAAATATGCAACGTTTCGTCCATTTTTCAATAATAATATGGACTTTATCAAGGTTCTATAAAACAGAGAAAAAACAACATTAAAGATAATAAAAATAATAAAAATAAAAAATAAAAAATAAGAAAATAAAAAGAAAAAGAAAATAAAAAATAAAAAATAAAATAAAAATAAAATAAAATTTTCCATTTTTTTGGTTTATAGGTATTTTATTTTATTTTTATTTTATTATTTTATTTTTTATTTTTTATTTTATTTTTATTTTTATTTTCTTATTTTTTATTTTTTATTTTTTATTTTTATTTTTATTATTTTTATTATCTTTAATGTTGTTTTTTCTCTGTTTTATAGAACCTTGATAAAGTCCATATTATTATTGAAAAATGGACGAAACGTTGGATATTTATATTTTATTTATGTAGTTTATATAATGTATATCAATAAATTTTTTGAAAAGAAAGTCTCTCCAATATATTTATGTAAAGTTTTTTGACTTTAAAAATTATATACTTTTGAGATCCAAAAAAAAGGTCAAAGTCTCCTTTATAGTTTTAAATTTATCAAATGAAAACAAAAAAAAATAATTATGTCCAAAACAAACAACAACAATATATTAAAAAAAAAATAATAATTATGTCCAAAACAAACAACAACAATATATTAAATATTAAAAAAAATATATTACAGCCGTATGTTAAAATATGATCTATTAGATAAAAAAAATCTAGCGGCCCGGTAATGTTATAACGGTCTGTTTTTAACTAGAAACAGCACCACCAAAGGCTGCACAGTTAATAGTTTACTAGAATCCAAATCCCTTATAATTTATATTTTAAAAATAGCAAAAAATTTAGTGAAGTGAATATATGATTTTAATATTTAGTTTAAAAAGAAAAATATTATATTTGTGCATTCCTTTAGCTAATTTTTAAACAAAACGTTTGATATTATTAATACACTTTAAAAAGTCAATTATTAATCAGCTCGTGGTTTCTTATCTAATGCATGAATAGAATATCAAAAATAAATAAATTTATGCTTTAACCCTTAAACCGCTAATTATATTATTGGTTGTATGAGGTAAAAATCAAATCTTTTAATTGGCCAACTCACAAACTGAAGACAAAGCCTATTGTTAAAACATATTCACCTATAATATTAAATTCAACTCAGATACGTTTATAAAAAGTATATTACTAATTTTTCAGGTTATGAAAGAGAACAAAAGTTCTTTCAAAAATAAATTGCTATTTATTTATTATAAAATATATTCAATTTCGGCAAATATAAAGTGAATGTCTAAACAAAAAAGTGCATGATGCAAATGCTCTTTTTTCAATTTTACGTTATCGAAAAGTAAAGATTTCTTTTTGCTAAATCTTAAATATTTTTACTAAAATCTTCAATATTTTTCGAAAATAATTTTGTTTTTTTGGTATATTTTTTAAAAAACTAGTTTAATTTCTCAAATTATATTTTTTTAATACTTAAATTGCATTCGAAATGAAAATCTCAGCGTTTTTCTTTATTTTTTTTGATCAGGCGGGTTCTTTGTTCTTTCCAGCCAATCAGAATGTCTTTTTTGGCTGAGAGCTGGCTGACAACCAATTACTGACAAGGTTCTTTCTTTATTTAGTTTAAAATGCGGTTTTTTTGATTTTTTACTTGTAAAATAATTCGGAAGAGGCACCATCTTACAGAACTTTTAAAAACCTAATCAATACCTGTCAAACGAATATTTTAGTATAAGAACTAGCAGAGTTAAAGTGACATCAGATGTCGACGAGATGCCTCGTAAGAGGCGGTTGAATCTATTAGGAAAATAAAATTTTAAAAATCTGTGATATATACTTTTTGTAAAGTGTTTAAATTTAACCCATCTTTATTAGTTATTAATCCCAAGAAGATAATATTAATTTTATTTTTTTCCAGATACATCACATGATTATTGATTATTAATTAATAAAACACAATTTTAAACAATACATTTAAATATAAATTATTGAATTTATTACAGAGATTAAATGCAATTTGGATTTTTCTATAAAGCACTGCTAATAATTTATTAAAATACAATTCCTCTCTTTTTGTGTTTAAAGAATTTATTGCTATTCATCTGTTAATATGTTCATTTATTTCTATTATATTATTAGAGGGGAATTGAACCCAGACTTTCAAGCTTCCTTCAGTCAGCCACTCCACCTTATACAACTGATACACATGACCACATACATGTGAAAAAAATAGATGATCTCTAATATATGTATTTCATGCTGAACCAGCACTCATCAGTTGGTCCAGATCATCATCTCCCACACATATAATTAGTGCTCAGTTTATATTAAGATAGTAAAGAAGGTGGAAGCTTATCCATTAAAGTTTAAAGATTTGCTATCTTAATATAAACCAAGCACTGATTATTTATATGTGTGGGAAATGATGATCTGGACCAACTGATGAGTGCTGGTTCAACATAAAATACATATATTGGAAATCATTTATCTTTTTCATATGTATATGGGCATGTGTATCAGTTGTATAAAATGGGGTGAATGACTGAAGGGAGCTTGAAAGTCTGGGTTTAAATCTCTTCTAATTATATCTACCTTAAGTATATATACTATACATGTATTTAAATATTGTATTTTATTATGTATCTTGCCTTTACAAAGTTAACAACCTTGCTCCCATAATATAGCAAAGTAAGATTTTCTTTTCCACATCCCAATAATGACCATTAAAGATGTTTCTATATGCATTTTTGAATATACACAATAACCTTTATTGATGGTATTTCTTTATAGACAAAAAGCTTCTTAGTTTTAAGGGTTTTTCTGCTGACCAATTATAACTCTCTGAGGTCTGTTCAACTTGAGAAATTATCTTAAGTAGTTTGACTGCCGGTGGATTGTTGCAATACTGTACTTGCAATGGTAAAGTACACACATATATATACAGAGATTTTTTTTCCTTTTCATTAGTACTTGAAATTATAAATTTATTTAAATGGAAGTAATATTTACTAAGGCTGTAACCTCAAGAATGTGCGCTTGTGGTTAAGACATGTAGAGGTTCCTACTATCGCAATTTTTCTCGCACATTCTTGAAGTTACAGCCTTAGTAAATATTAATTAGTGCTTGAACTAAAACATTCGCATTTAATTGTCTTATTAGTACTAAAATAAATTATTATTTAATATGTACAAGTTTCATTTCATTTCATATATGAACAAGTAATTAAAAATTCATCTTTTGTGGGGGGGAGGGGATAGTTTACCAATTTTAATTATGACTTTTTTAAGCTATCTAGAATTTTTATCACATATTATCAAATGAGTATTTATCTCTTTCTTTAAGATGTTTTAACTTATTTTCCATCTAGAGATTTTATAGTTTTATGATTAATGAAAAGTTATTTAACATTCAATTCCCTTATTAAGTTTGGAAAAAGCTGAATCATTATTTTTTATCGCTTTTAAAAATATCAGATAATCTGCCAATATTACCTAAGACTGGTAAACAAAGTTATTTAGCCAACTTTAATTTTTAATTAATGGATATAAAAAAAAAACATTTATTAAATTTAAGAAAAATGATCACAAACTAGAAATAAAACCATCAAAAAATGACAAAAGAAAACGAGTTTAAATTTTTTTTTTTTTTTTAATTAACTATACTGTATATATTATTTAATCTTAGATAATAATAAAAACTATATATTTTAAGTTATTACATAGTAGAGATGTCTGCCCATCCCTTGTATGCATTAAATGGATTATATTCTGTATATGAGGGGTCAGATTGACTTTAGGTCAATATAGGTGCGACAAGAATCTCAGCCTCAGGGTGGCTTTTGAGCGTTCCATCATCAGATTTTCAATTGGATGAACGGTTGAAGAGTTGGAGTGTGGAGTGGATTGAAGCCTGTCCATTAAAGTATGAAAATTGGCTATTTTTATATATATCTGGGCACTTATTGCATATATGTGTGAAGATGATAATCTAGACCAACTGATGATCGCTGGTTTAGCATGAAATACGTATATTGGTGATTATTTATTTTTTCGACATATATTTGTTCAAGTGTCTCAGTGTTATGAAATAGAGTGGAGAGTGGTGGGTCATGTGAAAGTCTGTACTTATATACCCTATGTATTATATATATCGATGTAAAAATTAAAATGTAATGCTATACTTGTTATTCAGAAAATAGTTTTAAATACCAGAGAAAGGCATGTTGGGAGGGGGGTGCCTGAATAGGTGAAGAAATCACAGGTAAACTAATTTTTTTCCAGTTGCAAGTTGTGTGTTTTTGTTTAGTAGGAATTTTTAGATAATGAATAAATCAAATGATTATCTCACTCATCTTCTATTGAAATTTATAGTGATTTACTTTTCTTCTCTAATAATACTTTATAAGGAGAATAGGTAATTAAATTTTTATTGTTTCTCTTCTATTTTGACTTGTTTTTTCTGCTTGTTTTTATTTTATTTTTAATAACTTATTATAAATTTGTGAAATGTGTCACAGCTATTTATGATAATATTGATAACAGTTCATCACTGTCTTAATAAACACAAACTGTAAATAAAGAAAACAATTGTAGAGTATTTTCATATATTATATAATAACTGAAATACAGGCTAATTATATACCTGCATCAATATATGTAATATATATGGTATATGAGCACAGACTTTCACATGACCCACCACTCACCACTCTATCTCCTATCACTGATACACTTGAACACATATATGTCGAAAAGATATATAATCACCAATATACATATTTCATGCTAAACCAGCAATCATCAGTTGGTCCAGATTTCCATCTCTACACATATATGCAATAAGTGCTCAGATATATATTAAGATATGATAATCTGGATCAACTGATGATTGCTGGTTTAGCATGAAATATGTATATTGGTGATTATTTATCTTTTCGACATATATGTGTTCAAGTGTATCAGTGATATGAGAGAGAGTGGTGAGTGGTGGGTCAGGTGAAAGTCTGTGCTCATATACCCTATATATTACATATATTATATAGAAAGTTAAAAGTATCCAGACTCCCGTTCATATGATTGCCAGGTGTCATTGCCTTGACTACATATAATAATAAATCGCAGCTAAACAAATTGATTATACCGAATGTGGATTCTTGGTTTTTATGCTGCGTTTGGAAAAAAATAGGGGGGGGGGGTCTAGATATAAAGGTCATAGAGTGGACAAAGATGATGTTGTGGAAATGGGATGAAATAGGATAGAGAAGAATATAGGAAAAACTTAGGGTGGAGAATGGAAAGGGAAGGCAAGCTGGCTAACATGTTTTTCTGGGCATAGTGGCTGAGATATTTCTGACTTCGATAAAGGAGAAGCAATAGCGCATCACATCAAAACAATAACAATAAAGAATCACAGATTATTGCAGTATTCTAGTTTTTTAAAATAATTAAGCAGTTATATATCATTTTGTGAGGAATAGTGTAATACAGTAAGGTTTTAACAAGGACTGTATTTAATATATTCATTCGTTATTTATCATTTCAATGATAAATCAATAAAAACATAAAGACCACTTCAACTTTTAAGCTTAATTGTTGGTGAAATTGTGTACTAGACAGTTTAACATTTTGTCCTTAAGGATTGAATTAATACTTGGTTAGTTTTTCAATAATGAAGTTTTATGCAATGAATTTTTTGTGATATAAAGATTATTATAAATATATCAATTACATTTTTAAAATAATATGTTGGTAATAATTTTATAAAATTATTTCACCACTTTTTTTTCTTTTATCATGACATTCAAAGTTGAATAATAACTTAATGATATGAAGAGGGGAGGGGGGTATTTTTCTTTGATAAAATTTCAGCGAACTAAACTTTATCAATTGCAAAATTGTTAATTGAGCAGCACTGATACTTTAAATTCTATTAGTAAAAATATATTTTAAACAAAATTCATTTTATAAAAAACACTTAATATGAGCATGCTAGTAACTCTAAACAAGCTTTTCTGATAAATGCCACAAAAGAAAGCATTTAAAATCCCTATCTAGAATTATCCCAAACCAGCGCCACAAAAGAAAGCATTTAAAATCCCTATCTAGAATTATTCCTATTCCCAAACCAGTTTTGAGCTAATGGCTCTTGTCAGTGAGATGCTAGGACATTCAGACACTAAATCTAAAATACCAACTCAAGTTCAGCATTTATCTAATACTTAACAAGTAGAAAATCTGACATTTTCAGACATCTATATGTTTTCAAATCCAGCTATCTAACTTAAATAGCTATATGGGTCTGAACAAACTTCAGCTACACAATGTATTAAGAGTCTTAGCAATATAACATCACCAAAATCTCAAAAGGCAAACTATAATAGTAATGAAATCAAGTTATACATCACATGATTTACTTTAATAAGCTTGTATTAGAAATGTATTATAATGAGCATCCTGATAGCTCTAAACAAGCTTTTTCAATAAACAACTGCAAAGCTTGTTTAGAGCTATTAGCACACTCATTGTATTACATTTGTAGTACAAGCTTATTAAATTAAGTCACATGATGTATGGTTTGATTTTTTTACTATTAAAGTTTGGCTTTTGAGTCTTTAGTGATGTTATATTGCTAAGGCTATTAATATATGGTATAACTAAAATTTGTTCAGATCCATATAGCTATTTAAGTTAGACAGCTGGATTTGAAGACATATAGATGTCTGACATTTTCAGATTTTTCTACTTAATAGTTAAGTATTAAATAAATACTAGGCTTGTGATAGTATTTTAGATCTAGTATATGATTTGCTCCATTCTTGAGTTAATTAAAATTATTCAGAAAGCATTAACTGCATAAACTGATACTTCTTGAAGCATCTGTCTCATATATCTGAGTCTTAAGCTGCCACTACCACTGGAGGCAGGTCTAAAATGAAATGGTCAAATGAGAATCAATGGATTGATGATAAACAAATATCTTTATCTCTGATTGATGAGGGACAATATACACTTATCACTAAGTTCACAGTCTGCATTATTATTGTTATTGTTGTTGTTACTATCATTATTATTTTTACAAGTATTTTATTCTTTTTCACCTTATATCTTCTTTATGCATTGATTAATTTTGTAAAGAGTTTATTAAGTCATTCTTCCTCTAACCACTTTTAAAATACTATATTTTATTTTTTACTTGATCAATCCTACAGTTTTGACTGACCAGAAGTCTTTTTCAGAACTAAAATATATTTATGCATGAATATATAAACATAGATTATTTAAACATTATAAATATATGGTTCAATTAATCTTTAAACACATATTGATTAGATAATCTATGTTTATATAATCATGTATACTACTATATTTTAGCTCTGAAAAAGTCTGTTGATCGATTAAAGCTGTAAGATTGATCAAGTAAAAAATAAAATGTATTATAAAAGTGATTAGAGAATGGATGCTTATTTTATTATGATAATAAAGAAAAAATAAGTAATTTATCATAGAAAAAAAGATGGTAACTTGTTTTATTTGAAATAATAATAATAATAATAATAATAATAATAATAATAATAATAATAATAATAATAATAATAATAATAATAATAATAATGATAATGATGATGATAATAATAATAATAATAATAATAATAATAATAATAGTAATAATAATAATAATTATTATTATTATTATTTTTATTATTATTATTACTACTACTACTACTATTATTGTCATCAGCAGCATCATCATCATCATTGTTATTATTATCATCATCATCATCATTATTGTTGCTGTTATTATTATTATTGTTATTACTGTTATTATTATTATTATTGCTACTACTATGACCATGACCATAAATGCTGTCACTACCGCTACTACTACTACTACTACTACTACTACTACTACTACTACTACTACTACTACTACTACTACTACTACTACTACTACTACTACTACTACTACTACTACTACTACTACTACTACTACAACAACAACAATTTGATCTACAATTGTCAAACTCTGCAGTCACTCTTTTGCACCATCCATTTGAGATAATACATTGATGATTATTATTAATCCTTTATTAAAACTAAATATTGTCATATCATTCTTATCCCAGACGTAAACTTTAAACCAATCCAATGTCAATGTAACTGTATTTTTAAATAAACACAAACACATGATATACCAATTTCAGCTCTCTTTTTCCATTTGTACTAACTTCTTTAGTTATACTTAAAACTTATATTTCATCACACTATGTTGAAACGTATGAATAAAAACATTTTATAAATATAAATGATTCCTAAGATGTATATTAAGCTGAGACAGCACTCTTCAGTTAGCAAGGCCACAATCTTTTACAAATAACTTCATCATTTGTTCAGTATTTATCATTATCAAATTATTACAATTTGTCTTACAAGCACCAAAATGTCTGCATTCAATTTTTGACACCGTCCATTTCAGATAATTTATTAATCATTTATTAAGCTAGAGATATCATATCATTACTAACCAGGATATAAACATTAAACCTAATTAATGATTAATATATCTATTTCTAATGATGTCCACTTTCTTTCTGTGTATATTATCTTTTTTTAGATATATTTAAACTGAAGATTTTTGGTTCAGCATGTAGTGCATCTTGGACGTCATTTACCTTATCAGATGTTCTTATTCACATATATCAAGGTTCTGTGACTGTTTGGAAGTTTGAACACATTCAAAAAATAGATAATACACATGAAGTTGGATAATGATGCCATGTATTTATGTTTAGATAAAAAAATCAGATACATTGAGTATTAATTAGCCTTAAAGTTTACATCTGGATTAGGAATTATACAAAAATCTCTACCTTAATAAATGATTAATATTCGTCATTAATGTATTTTTCTAAAAAGAATAATGTCAAAGATGTGAGTTTGAAAAGTCTAACACTTTTACATTAAAATGTAATGATTTTATATTAATGAATACTTATAAATTTTTTTAAATGCACATTGATTACGTAAGTAATATTTACTAAGACTGTAAACCTTAAGAATATGCGCATGAAAATGCGAAGGTAATGACCTCTACAGGTCTTAACCACAAGCTTACGCTTCTTTTCTTCCAAAGCATAAGCTTGTGGTTAAGACCTGTAGAGGTCCCTACCTTCGCATTTTCATGCACATATTCTTAAGGTTTACAGCCTTAGTAAATACTGAACAAATAAATACTTGGGACAAATAAAGAGACTGTTTTAGCAAAAACCTTTTTCAAATATTTTTATTTTTATATTTCAAGTTTGTCTGGTGAAATGAAATTATTAAATATACATATATATTAAAAAATTATAAATTTATTTTCAATTGTGTCATGTACTTTGATGCCAAAAACCAAAGCAAATTTTTTTAATTAGATTATGAAGTTATATTTTAAATTTCAAAACAATTTTTTATGGATAATGAAATGTTTCCATTAAGAAGAGATCCACATTTGTGTATTCATAAAAAAACAAAACTTTATTTATCTTAAACTATAAGGTATAAAAATACAAAGTGTTTCAACTATGACATTAGATTCAAACTACATTATTATCTAGAAAACTCAAAAGAACAAATAAATAAATCCACATTGCTCTTTATTATTTATTATATAACTATTATATATTTCTTTTTAAAGATTTTTTCAGTTTCTTCACTCACATTGTCAACTTCATCATTATCATTATAACTGTTTAACTTGCATATATGAATAATAAGATTTTATTAAAATGTTGCTGCGTTATCAGTATTAATTTAACATTTAATGGATTACTAATTACAAAACTTTAATTTTTAGACTGAACAATGTCTATGCCAGATGTGATTGCTTCTATTTCAAAATATAAAATTCTTATATTTTTTTCATTTGTTCTCCATGAGTCATTCATCCTATTTGACTGAGTTGTATTTTTATCTAATTCTTTCCTTTTCATCTCTGACAAATTTACAACCTTCTCTGGCTTGTTCATAATTCAAAAGTTACAATTTTTTTTATTATAACAGCTTTAAATAAGTAATTATAGATAGGTTGAAGTGCTTAAGTCTGGGGAGCTGTACTTCCACTATAAAAATATTCAAATATTTCGTAAGTCTATAAAAATTGTAAACTGGTCTAACGCTTGAAAATTTGCATTTAGTAATTCAGAAGCTGTCAGTATATGAGCTTTTATTTCCAGATGCAATGATACCAAATCTCCTATTGAAATGTCACATATTCAGTATTTTGATATGATAAGTGAAGGAATATTAATATGGTAAGAGTTTTAATCTCATGAAAAAACCTTTTTTTACATCTGAGTTTTTCCTTTTTAGATGACAATGTGATATTATTTTTTCTTTTTTATTCTCAACTCCTAGTAGTATAGTTATATTAACAACTTATTTTTATTAAACCTTCATCTAATATACTTAAATCACACTCACTGAAGGTATATACCACTAAACATCACATGATCACCTGTCTTATACTAGCACATAATTAATTCTGGCATCCATTGATTACTCTGGTTGGCACAAAGGTCTTTGGAGCTGTTTATAGGCATCTTAATAAAACAGGGATCAAGATGCAGTACAGGTTTGATAGTGAAATATTTAATTGAGTTGATTGAAAGCAAAAAACAAGAAGTTTATCTTCTTTGATTCTTGGTTTACAGTATGCTAATGAGTTGATAATTCAAAAGATGATTTACAAAAATGTTCTTAAAGGAATCTCTGTATGAAGATTTTATTCTATCTTATTGATGTTTTATTTTGTTATTGTTGTTAGTTTACTTCCATTATGGAACACTAGATGGTGTTACGTATGCAATAATTGGTTAATGTTAAAATAGATGATTAATATTTGAAAAGTGCATGAAACCATGTTCTGAAAAAGACTTTTGTGCAATTATTAATATATATATATGTGTGTGTGTGTGTGTATTGTCTATACTACTATATTGAATGTAATTATACGTGACTTTCAAACACTCTACATCTATTCAATCCACATCTTGTACAACCGATATAATCATATACATGTGGAAAAGATAAATGATCTCTAGTATACATATTTTATGCTGAACCATGACTCATCAGTTAGTTCATATACAATCAGCATTCAGTAGCATTGATTATATCTATGTGTGGGAGATGGTGATCTAGACCAACAGATGAGTGCTGGTTCATCATGAAATGTATACAGAAAATCATTTATTTTTTCCACATGTATGTGGTCATGTGTAATGGTTGTATAAGATGGATTAAATATATTTAGGGTGGTTGAAAGTCTGAGTTCAAGTTCCTTATAATAACACATATATATCGTAACCAAAAGATTAGTCATCAGTAAATCGGCTTATGTGGGAAGCTAAAAACTGTGACTGAAAAGTCCTACTCTAGACTATAACAAGCTAAAATTAAATGATACAATGCAAAGCTGTTACAACATAATCCAGTCATGGCCAGGATACACTACGAAGACCTATTGCAGCATTACTTAAAAATACGTCAAGTTATCTAATATAAATTTTATGAATCTTTAATTAAATCTAATTCTCCTTAACAATTGATTCTTAAAATTACATCCCAAATCTTAATTTACAATTTTATTTACTTGAGACTCAATGGCCGACCATGGACCAGCTGGCATAATCTATAAAATTGCCAATCATTACATGGTGAATATGGGCCATTTAATAAGATGGTAATGCATCTAATCAGCTTGATAACATAATTGCTCTAAGTATAGAAATGTTCTATAAGGTAATGCTTTGCAATGGAAGGTGAGTAATATAAACTTGAAGTTCTTTCTTTGTTAACTCAAATATCAAATCAAATGAATAGCATTGGAACTCTTAGTGCTATAAATAAAAGACCTGTTATAGTATTAGAGAATATGTTCAATTGTTACACTGGCTAGCACATTTATTACTAATTTAAGTATTAATGTCATAAATATCAATAGAGGTAACAGCTTCTGGATTATATTCCAGAATTCACAAAGCAAAGCGGAGGTGATGTAGAAGGTAAATGGGATTTTATTGTATCTTATACATTATGAATTACCCCCAGAACAAAAGCATTAAAATATTCTTTGAATGTTTCAGTAGATCTTGCATGCACCATTAGGGACAATATGTGCTCTAATATTCACTATCTATTTACTACATTGGATTTCTGAATCTATGTGTGACAAAGAGCAATGGCACAGGTAGGTTAAATTATAAATTAACATTTATTTATAACTTAATAAACATTTAAATAGTAATTGGTTATCAATATTCACAAATTAAATAAACGATAAGTAACACAAAATGTCGTCACATGCAATCGTTCTACATGGATAATGTGCATTAATTAAATAAATGAACAAAAAATAAAAATCACATGTAGTTCTGTATATGGATATGTGCAGTAGTTTCAGATAATTCAATCTAAGATTTTAATACAAATGTATGAATTTACACTATTATAGGGATGAGAATAAATTCAAATACCCAATCAATGGCAACCCCAATATGTCAAAACCAGAACCAATGCACCTATACTTTAAAATTATAATAATATTGACAACAATTGCTATTAATAAACCTATAAAAATGACTATGATAAGATATGAAATCAAAGAGGGAATTTGAACTCCAACTCAGCTGGAATATGATATATTAGACCTATAATAAATTATGACTAATTAACTTGAATGTCCTTTCATGGCTGATGACAGAACACATGAGGCAAACATTAAGATGAAGTAAACCATGTATGCATAATAATGCAAGGGAGACTCTACTCAAACATACATTTATATAACAAAAAACCATGCTATACCTGTGGATGTACTCATTCACACCAAGGAATTGTGAACAGTAAGTACTCTGTGGGTTTCTAACCATCATCAGGGCAACTAGAATAACTACAGAATGTTCAGCAGATTAACCACCAGCACCAAAACAAACTTAAAGAATACCACCAGCCCAAAAAAGCCATATAACATTAAAATAGTATTAACATGCACTTTTTTAATAAAATAGAAATAAATTACCCTCATCAATCTGCTAAATTGGAAGACACATGCAGTTTTACAAGTGTGAACTAAGCCCAAAAGATATAAGAAAACTCTGTTACAAAGAACAATTGAAATAATGGCTAATCATAGACCAGATGGTATGAAAAAATATTACCCAATATTATAATATGATTATAAGCACAGAACCTTGGGAAAATGTACAGAATGAGGCCATGTGGTGGGAAGGCATTATAGATACATCGTATTACTCATTAAATCTTTACACAAGTGCTGTTTCCTAAATTGACTCTCTTTAATCCCTATATCTATGTAAACATGTAATTATTTAATACACAAAAGATTATATATGCTATGGATTTAACATACAAGAAAATATAAAATACAAACAAAACGTAAAATGCATATTCATTAAATTACTACACTAGGTTCAAATACATATTACTTAAATCTATTGGCTATTAGCCAATCAATTAATAGCACATTTTTCAAACTTAATGACAACTATAAATTAAATATATTTCTTTAATTATAACATAGAATATTAAAAGTTGATTATATGCTTTTTCATCTGCATTATATGGAATATTTATAAATTAGTTGATCTACACATAGGTTCTGAAGATCCAAGATATTTTGAGAGGTAGGATATGTATCATTTTAGTCAGGTTATTCTCAAAAGTTGGTGAAATTGCATGGCTTTATTTTAAGTGTTATTCCAAAATTAGAATATTTATTATTTTCATTTATTAGTGCCAGGCCAAAGAATGATAGTTCAAGCAAATAATTATCCCACACATGCTATAACAGCCAAAATAGTTCCTGGTTAGCTGTTATTTCTTTCAACAACTATATTGTAGTTTTAATAAGATAATTCACAATGTTATTTCTAATCTAAGTTCAAAGTGAACTTATAATTAATTCTTCGTTCAAACTCTGGAACACAAAATGTTAAACAGCATTTGATTCCACACACGTATAACACTACTAGAGATTTTAAAGTCGTGAAAGTAAAACATTACATTCAAGTTAAATATAGCTTTCATCCCACACATATATAACACTCCCATATGTGTTAAAGTTCATAAAAGCAAAATTTTATCCAAGGTTGAACACAATAACTTATTCCACACATACATAACACTATGTATTAAAGTCATGAAAGTAAAAATTTATTGAAAGTTAAATATAGCATTTCATTGTGTGCATGCATAACACTACCATATGTGTTAAAGTTATGGAGGTAAAACTTTATCCAAAGGCTAAATATAGTCTGTAAGCAATAAGAGTTTTCAAATAGACTGACCTTTGAGAACTGTTATTCCTGCTGTCGCAGTCAACAATAATTCCTGTGGATTTCAGTTGTAGACTTTGTGCAAGATTATCCACAGCTAGACTTATGGTTGGGAGACTTGAACAGATTAATTAAAATTTAGCTATACATTTTGCTATTAACACCAGATAATATTGCAGCTTAAATTATTTAAGAGAAGTTTTAACTTAACTTCTTTCTTTATCTTTACATTTTCTCCTTTTTTTTTAAAGAGAAGCTTTTGTTTTTATAATATATTTAACGGTAAAATAATAATAAAAAAATTATTTTTTTTTACACTTGCTGTTACTACAGCAGTTCTTCAAAAAAATCTCTCTCAGTTCGATTTTGTTTCTTAGCCAATTAAATTTCTTCTCATTTACATATCTATTAAAAAAGAAACTGAAAAAAGAAAAAAAATGCACTTATCTTAACATGTTTTACAAATTAATTCAAAAGAATTTAAATAAATATTTTAATTAAACCAAAATAATCTCTAGGATTATTTAAAGAGAAAAACAATAATTATTTGTTTTATTTATCTTATTAAACTTGATGTAATATGTTATGGGATTCTTTTGTAGGTTAAGCACAATGTATCTAACTTAGTGTTTGGGAACAGAGCAAAACTAATATATGAAAGAAAGAGAAGAAAGACAGAAAAATTATACAATAAGTAAAGCAAAAAAAATGGAATTATATAATCTCATTGTTCAATAAATTTGAACACAACAATGCTAGCCATGATAATCAAGTCATCTGGAAGAAGATAGAGAGGTTTTAGACTAGTTCTACCAAACTATATATTTTATACTAAAATATAAGGTTACAATATATATATAAACAAAAAAATACTTATATATCCACCAAATAGTTTAATATTTTAACCAAAGGATTGGTTTTCATCAGAAAGAAAAATATATATACAGTAAAATGATGTTTAAAAATTACAAATTCAATAAAAGATTACAAATTCAACACAAAAAACCCTGATTGTTCACAAAATCTTACACAGAATATTAAATCAACCAATGACAAATTAATTACAATGTATACTTAAAATAAACAAAAAACATACTGTACTAATCAAACTTAATTACAATTAAAATAAAATAAAAATTAAGAATAAAAAATAAATATAATATATTGTAACCGGTTGGGTTACATGGTACACCCATAATAATATAGTGTATGTGCATATATATATATATATGTGTGTAAAATATAAAGGAAAACTAGAAATAAACAGACAATAATTATTGTAGATATTTTCTACATTAACTGAAATAAAATAATAATAAGTAAAGGGTTAAATAATAACTCCGATTTAAAAAAAAATTGTTTTATAAATTAAACTTTTAAAAGGTCTGATAAATATTATTTGTAATTCTGATTTTGAAATTTAAATGTAAGCATGTTTTTTTGATAATTTTAAAAAAATGTCTATTTTTGAAATCTTTAATTAATTTGTAAATTTTTATTGTCTAAGTGAAAACATGTATATAGATTCCAATGGATTAGAGAGATAAAGATAAAATTCTGTTTTCCATCAAAATGTTGTTATCACCTCAGATGATTTTATAAAAAGGGCTGATAAAAAATGTCAGTCTGGGTAATGATTTTTGAAGAGAACAGTTCTGCTTGCAGTTTTGTAAGAGTTGGTCAGAAGATTTTTAATATTTTAAGCAGTGGCCAACTAGGCCAACTGCAAAGTCTGGATAGTGAATTTTGAAGAGAGCAGTATGTTGTTGGCTGTATCAGAGAGTTGGCAGAATAGCTACCATGAACTGATGTAGCTGAAGACAGGAGCTGCTACTATTTTCCTTCACAGGAGTTTTGATTTACTTGAAGCTGGGTCACTTCTGAATCAATAACCTGAAAAAAAGAGGACAAAATAGCTAGAAGAGTTATACAAAGCTCCTATGAAGATCTAAGGACAGTCCAGTGCTTCCTTATAGTTTACTGCAGTTTTGATTCATGAAGCCAGGGTCACTTCAAATGGATCAACTAGCTGCTTAAATACGTTCTAGAAGACAGCTTGACCATTGCTTGGACTACAAAAGGAATCTCATGGTATGCCAACAAATTATCTGAAATATATACTTTTACCTGATTATGGTAACAAATCTGGATTACATTTTTCTGATGGACAAGCATTTGCAAGATGAATTGATATCTGGACAGATGGAAATATGTACACTTATAGTTTACCTGAATAACCAATGGATATAAATGTGCTTATATTGACCAATTCAAACCCTGAAATGGATAACCAATGAACCTAGGATAAATATGCTTATAGTATGGAGTCAAACCCGGATTTGGATAACCATGAATAGAAATATATTTATTATGCTTTAACTAACTTTAAATTAACTGGAATAATAGAAATGCTCTTGCCTGTAAAGAATATCTTCATACATGAGTAATTTAAGCCACATTACATGTGACAATTACCTAAAAGACTACCAATCAGAATGAAGTGAAACTCTGAATTAAATATTATCAGTTGTCTTCACTATTACCTCTGTTGTTGTCATATATTGCACTCCTCTCTGTGAATTAACTAAATAAATAAAAATGTAAATTGTTAAAGAACTATTGAAAGAAGGACTTTATTATACAACAAATTACATTCTTTAAGTGCTATTATTGGAAGTATACCAAAGAAACACAATGGATTGTAAATGAAATATTTGTTTGAATTAAGTGGAACTCTGAATTAAGTGCTATCAGTGGTCTTCATTATTATCTCTATTGTCTTCATATATGGCACTCCTCTCTGTGAATTAACTAAATGATTAAAGATGTAAACTGTTAAAGAACTATTGAAAGAAGGACTTTATTATACTCTCAACAAATTACATTCTTTAAGTCATATAAAAATGTTATTGGAAGTAGGCCGAAGAGATACAAGGGACTGTCAATGAAATATTTTGTTTGATGGACATTTATTTAAACTTGTTATTAAATAAAATTATTGTTACTTAAAATTAATTTTAGTTATCCAGTTGTTCAGTTCTATTATTTTTTGCATCACTTATCATTCATTGTACTTGTTCATGAGAATTTCATGCTTCCTGAGCTATGTATGACATAACTAGACCTACGTAAGTCAGGTTGTAGTGAGATGGAACTCTAGTGGCGCTGTTTGGAAAATCAAACACAGAAATGTCTAGATGCTTCCAGTCTCTATAGTGCTATATACACTGATGAGCAGAAAATATTGTTGTGGGGGGGATAACATCTGCATTGGGGAATGCCAATCGATAGTTTCTTCCTACAATATGCTCATCAGGAAATTGTTACAACTGAGGTAACAAAGGGGTTGTATGGATCTGGTTACAATATATATATATATATATATACAAATATATATATATATATAGTCTGTGCTCATATTAATATTTTCTTAAAAGTCAAAATACTTATGCATATAAAACAAAAATCATAGTAAGTGCAAAGTACAATAATTATTTATAGTAATTAATTATTTATCTACCTATTTATTAATTAAGCACTAATTAAAAAACCTTCATATAAAAACTTTTGCATAAAAATCTTTACATAAAAAATCTTATATAAAAAAAAATTGCATATATAAAAAACCTTATATTCAAAAAAAGTTTTAACAAAATTTTTTTAGGAGACTATCCCTATGTTTAAATATTGCCATTTTACTGTATATATTTTTTTCTTTCTGATGAAAACCAGTCCTCTGGTTGAAATATTAAACTATTTTGTGGATATATAAGTATTTTTTTGTTTTTTATATATTTTTTCTTTGGTTAGTTTTATATATATATTGTGACCTTTTATTCAGGTCCCTGTATTAAATAATCCAAAATTTTAAATCATAAAAATATATTTTGCATTAAAATCTTAATGAGTGGCTTTAAATAAAGACTGTTCTGGATGCACTAGGAAATCTGCTTGAGTCGAAAAGAGGGTCAAACCCAGTGTAAGCTTTGACTAGGGATAAAATAATAATTTAAAAGTATTATTACTAATTGGGAGATAAATATATTGCTATTTTATTATTGTTGAATAGCAATTGAAATAAATAAATTAATTAATTAAATTTATTAAATCTTGTAAAATGAATGGTTATAATTAATTCTTAAGCATATTTTTTTTGTAGTGGATTAAAAACAGTCTTACATATTATGGGTAGTTATTACAAATGAAGCCAGGTGGAGTAATATTAATGATATTCACACTAAGGTTATTGGTCCATTTGTTACCACAATGTATTGTAATACAAACTATATATGATATAACAAAGTTGTAGGGGGGTGATTAAGAAAAAGAGAATTAGAATCAACAGACTTCAACTCTAATCTTATAAAATAAGGAAGAAAAAGCTGAAAAATCAGAAAAATTTGGAATCTATTTGAATGGGATTATAAAATATTGTTTATTTAAAATGATGGAATAGAAAACACTATTTTTCCATCGATTTGATAGTTTCTGAAAGTCATACTATAAAGGAGAAATAGGAACCATGTGGATAAATATTTACTTCAATAAATATTACTTCAAACCAAGAACAATTCCAGAGAAAGTAAGCTTTTTCTTTTATTTTGTTTATATTCTTAAATTTTCAGATTTAAAAATGATGCGTAAATTATTTACATTTAAAAGAGAGATCTGACAATGTTTGTTTTTTCATGCCACTCTTAAGCATAAAGCAGAAAATACATTTGTTTATAAATTGTCATCTCAATAAAATAATTTGAAATAATTTTGAAGAAAGGTTTCAGAAGATATTATAAACAAACTCAAAAGTCATTTTTATATCATATAACTTTAATAAAGTTAAAAGAAAATTGCGTGATTTTATTCCCTATTCTGTCTTAAGAAAGAAAACTCATCTGCCAAATGAAGATTTTAGCGCGAATTTGCTTAATGATAAAAATGGAAAGTTACGGATTAATTAAAAATGCCTAGGATATCGTATTTATAATTGAATAAATTCTTCTTAATATTGCTAATCACATAATAATTTGCTGATAAAAATGAAATAAAATAAATATTTACTTTTAAAGTTTTATTGTGAAACATGCGTCTTAATAATATTTTTTAAAAAATGTTTTAAAAATGCCCAGATTATATAAAGTTGTTACAGATATTACTGCGGAGGAAAGAACAAAATCAATAAATAATTTTAAAAAGTTGAATGTGTTAATTGTAATGCAACTCTAAAGTCATTTTTAAGGAAAATTATCTGGATTAAAACGTGGATAAACCGATTTTAATTATGCTACAATTGAAAACGTTTGAATAGTGCCTTATGTTAGCATCAAGCAGGATAATAAATATAAATATATACGTTATTTAGGAATGTTTACTCATCATAATATCAGTTTTCTTATCATTTCAGCTCACAAGTATGAAATAAACTTTGACTAATAGGATAAAATCTAATGGGAGAAAATGTTCATTTTTTTTATTGCTATGTCAGTGTTATAATACTTACGTCATGTGTCATTTAGAAAATTTTATATATATATTTATTGTGGTATAAAATTTATTTAGTAAAAAGGGATGTAAAGATGTATAAAGATATATACATTTATTATTACACATATTTTTGCTATTTTCCCAATTAAGGGAAACATAATATTAAATGTCATTTATCTGGGGAGAGAGGGGGATATTTATCTCTCACACTTTTATAATAGCCTTTAATATTTTATTAAATAATGAACAAACAGACATTTTGTCAAAGATATACTATAATGACCCAATTGTTCTCTTATATGAAAAAAAATTGATCTAAGCCTTTTTCATTTCTTAATTTTGCATAGGAATGAACATGTCCACTTTGAATATAAATGCAGGTTGATCTTCATTGTTTACATGTGTAGTGCTTGCTATAACAAAAGTATAATTGTTATATTAAAATAATTAATGATCATTTGACATATATATTGGTTTGTCTATTAATACATTAATAGTTTCTGCATTGTGAAATGGAATATTTATGTTTCCACTTTTATTGTTAGTGTTATTTTACCTTGCTAAATATTGAGAATGATTTGTGACAGCTTTTAGCTGATAAGTATGTGCCAGATATAATGGCATCAAATAGAATATTAATATTAATATTGTGTATGAGCTGATGGAGAATCACCAATTGTTGATTACATGAGAGGATGGTATGATCGAGGCTGAGTAATAATTAATGCTTAGTTAGCATAATTAATCCTAAAAAAGAGGATATCCATGGTCTGAATTCTATTTTCCTATGATGAGGTTAAGCTCACACTTTATACCTTTGGAGAGGTATTAGAATTAGCCATATTATTATACAACTATCATGTTGTTTTGTAGAGCCTCCCTTTATTGTTTAATCCCTCATGAGGTTATAGAGTTAGTTTTCCACCATGTATGGTGAAGTTTTGTATTTCAAAATCATATAGCAAGGATAAGATAAAGTTAGATTAAGGGACACTGGTCTATCTATAGTGTTTGCCTAATTGGAATAGTGTCTTATGATGTTGTAGGATATTCATCAGTTTATAGACAAGCCAAACCAAAAACTACTAGTGATTGTAGAACTTCTAGATGAAAGAGCAAGAAATGCACGTGGGCAGTGTGGATTTATCTTCATCGAGTAGTGATTTGCCAATGGATCAGTAAGATCAGTTAAATATTCAATGATTAGGTTGTGGACATAGATACTGTTTTAGTGTCATATGTGCATTTGACTTATGATGTCTGTCTCCACATCAATATAATGAATCTTTTCATATTAAAAGATAATAAATTATTAATTGTGCTGCATATGATAATTGCCCTTATCATAGTCTGACAAATCAGATAGCTACAGTTTAATACACTAAATCATAACTTCAAGTTTTTAGATTTAAAAAATTGTGTATATCCCAAAGACCGAAGTACATTTTGTTTATAATTTAAATGCTAATTTAGCTTCAATAAAGTTTAAATCTTTTGTTCTATAAGATAGAATAATTATAGAAACTTAGCCAATAATAATAATGATACTATAAACATCACTGTATTAGTTTGTCTCATTTACTGAGTGTATAGTCAATGGGATACCAAGTATTGTCCATCCCTGAGTTTAATTTAATGCATTGGTTTTATTTCAGACAATGTGTCTGAAATAAATTTGTAAATATTATAAATAAATCTGTGTTTAAAAATTTATTTAGTTACCTGTAGTCTTATTGCTAATCACCATACCCACTATTATTGTTATTGCTATCGACATATCAGAGGATTATATATTGAAATCATCATCGACCAATATAGTAAAAATAACTATATGTTGGTATATCACAATAATTTTGTTAAGCCTGATAATTTATGAGTACATCTAAGGCATCATCACTTAACAATCAAAATGGTATTAACCTAGAGTACATATTATTTTAAGTGATATACTAAAAGATAAACACTTAATATTGGTTTAATCAGTTTAGTTGAACCTGCAGAGCTATCATTCACTGATCTTGATCACATGGTTTATAATTATTTGAGAAAAGGAATTTGGTAAGTTATTGTGTTTAGTTATTAAAAAGTTATTCCTATTTCTTAAATTTTAAAGTTTATAATACTTATTGAGTTTATAAAGTTTCTGTGGAACTGCTAAATATAGTTGTTAATTTGAGTTTATATTAAGAGCTGTTTTGTGCATTCTATTCGGGTAGTGGCAAAATCCCTCTCACTGACCCAAGTATATTTTGTATAACAATCTTTGAGTTGTTTGAACCCTGAGAAGAATTAGTTGTTAAGTTCCAAGGTAGAATTTGAATTTGTAGTAAATTTTATAGCTAGTTATTTATTATAGTTGGACTTGAATTAGATTACTTTCACTGTTTTATGAAAGTCAACCAAACTTTAAGGTATAAATTACTTCATTTTGTCATAAAATTGTATAGCTTGTTTTGACTTTATGATAAATATTCTGGTTGTGTCAAGCTTGGAATTCCTATTTTTATTTAGTTATCTTCGTACCATTTAATACAATATTAGTTTATAGTTTAAGATTTCAGTCTCCATCATTAACATTGTTCTTCAATTTCATCTTAATCATTCTTTTATTTATTCATTCTCATTTGACATTAATTCATTATCATAATTGATTAATCATACATTAACTTTTATTCTTTTAGCATCTTAACTATTCATTAACTCTTATTCTATCATCATCTTAATCATTCATTATTCTCATACATCTTCATTCTTTTCTCTTCATTCTTAGACTCATTTCATTCTACTATTTAATTATTACTTCTTTTCATCATCCATTTAGTCATCTACATCATAATTTACTTATTATTTCATTTATAATTTTAATTTCATAATCATTCCAGAGATATAATTATTAGTTATTTATTGGTTTGCTGAATATCAAATTTAGCTCATCACATTTTGTTGGTGTGGATTTTAAAGCTGGTTTGACCAGAAGGAATTATCTTTATTAAACACCTTGTGATCTTTTTTAGATCTATAGTTTCATGCTAGCTTTGTTCAATAAAAAAATAATCTCATTAGTTTAACATTTTTGTTTCTTTATGCTTATATTATTGATTGTTTGGGTAGTGAAGGTTACAAAAGGGCAGATTTGGTGCCATGAAATGTGTGGCCAGATTCATATATATGATTCCAGCATTCAAAGAGGACATGAAGGCGGATTATAGCCCCAAACGTGAGTCTAGATTAGTTGATGATCCAAGAGAAGGTCACAATATATATATATATATATATATATATATATATATATATATATATATATATATACTTTTATAAATTTTAAAATACAACTAGTCAGTTACTTATTCTTAATTATTTCTATCTATCTTAATATACTTTTAATATCTATTAAATTTATTATCAATCATCAAAATCAATATTTCTAGATTATACTAATAAAATAAGTATTATAAATTATGAGTGTAAAGTTACAAAGTAATAAGCAGATTTACACTGAGTCAATATCTCCCAAGATATCTCAATGATAAGAATACTACCACTACCTTTCATCACTACATCTATAGCTTTTATTTTAAATAAAATAAATTATCTTAATAATACTAAAATAATTCTAATTTTAACTTAAAATATAATTAAATAATCTCAGTTCTTCTGTTTTTAAAATAATAACTCTTATAGTATATGATTTTATATCAAACTTAAATACACCTAATTATTTATAATAATAATAAATACTAACTTAGATATTTAACTCATCTATTCTTATATAATCAATCATTAAAAACAAACAATCATATATATTTATTTCATATGTATATTCATTAAAATAGCAACATCTTATACTTAATCATCATTAAAAATACGTATTCTATATATATAATCATCTTATACCATTAATAATTTCTTCAATCAATTCTATAAATATAAGCAATATTATTATTTAAATAACAATAACAATTATTAATATTATGTTTATTTCAAATCATCTGATTAAAATTTTAAAATAATGAAAATGACAATTTTAAAAAAATTAACAATTATTTACAATAACTTCAAATAAAATTATTTACACTATTACATTTAGAATGAAATAAATAAATAAATGACAAATAAAGAGTTTATACTTACTAATTCATTGCAACAACAATTATACATTCTTCAAATACTTTAATAATATATAGTATTTCAAAAATAATTTTAAAATAAATGAATATTATTAAAAAATTCAAATTATTTATAGCATAAACAATAATTACTAATTAAATAGTACATTAATTAGTATTATCATTTATAATGTATCATCATATATTATTTATTATTAATATTCAATACTTTATAAAATTAATGTACTTGATTAAACAAATAATTGATATATACTTTACTTAATTAATTCCTTATATTTTATCAAATAGCATTACATATCTTACTTCATACTATTATTTAAATCATTTATCAATTTCAAATTCATAAATTACCTTAGATAAACTATGATTTAAAATCATTATTTACTAATATTTATTTTAACCTTGATATTTATTTATAAACATCCCTAATTATCTAAAATTCATAAAAAAAATCAACTTAAACAAAGTATCATATCCAAATTACCTATACACATCGTATATAGTAAACTTTCAACCAAATATAGTCACAAACGTAATAATACTAATAAATAAAATAAAAAAAATAGAGTTTCAAACTACTGAATAATAAAAAATACAAATAATAAATATATTATAAATAATAATCAAAATTAGAGAACATATAATATTCTAGCTGAGTATCATTATATATATTAAAACTTATTATTTTAATAAAGATATATATTCTAAATATCTATACACCACAAAATAATATCAAAAAAATATAAACATTAAAACAAACAATACAAATAATAATAAGTCAATATCAGTTCGATGCTTATAAATAAAATCATAATTTACTCATAAACAATTAATACATTAATTATAAATTATAATTAATATATATTATTTAATTATTATTTAATAATTACAACTTACTTAATATTTATATTTATTAAATAAATAAATAAACATATCTATTGCAATTACCATAAAAGAACAAATATCTAGATAAAGCAATAGAACTATCTTGTCGTACATTTTCTTGTTATAAAAAAGATAACTTTTTAAAATAAAATAAGCCAAAGAAAACAAAATAAAATAAAATAGTTTATAGTTTTTTACATTCTATAAAATATTATCTTTAATATTATTTAAATATTTATATATTATTATTAAATATATCAACTAGCTTGTTGGTTTGACCATTATTACTTGACTTTTCAAACAACATACTTAGGTAAGAATCATTTCTATCTATAACTCATTTTAGATTACTTCAATATAATATTTTTTATATTACATTTTAAATAATCATATTCATAATCTATTGCCTTTCAAACGTCAATATTTAGTCTTTTAAATACAAAGACTTAACAAGGCATTATTTATTAAAATTACTACTTCTTATATCTTTACTTAAGATATAATTTTATTTTAAAAATCTGCAAATACTTTCTTTCTATAGAAATATTCATATTTCTTTAAATATCTATCTATAATAGACAATAGTAATTTAAACTTTTAATACTATTTATAGTCCAAAATACTACTTTTTCCATCTTATTTTTCTACTAATCCAGTGTTATTTTTCTAGCAAAATTTCTGATATATTTCTACAATACTGTGTTCATGATTATTTACGTAAATTGAGTTTCGATATTGAGAAGACCAATAGGGAATTATTAATTTCACCATACTTACATTTAAAATTATAAAATTATATACAATAACACTCTTATGATTTTAACACTGATTGTAAGACTTATAAATTTACTAGCTATTTTCTCAATAGCACAATGACTTTTAAATTTATGTAGAGCCCTCCTCAACAATTGAAAGCTTTTATACTCAGAAACTCCTTACTGATTGGTACATTTAAACAATCAAACTTTCAACTTATTTACATATTTATAACACACTATTAAAATAAATAATGACTTATTTAATATTTAATATAATCACACTTAAAATAATTTATCCTTATTCAATTCTATTAAACATTTTTAAAATATTCTTTCTCACTGATTTAAATCTTAACTTTTATAAGATCATTTAAAATAAATTAAATCTTTTAAATACTTACATTTTTAAGACAATATTTTTAAAAACAGATTTAATATTTTACATTAATATCTTTTATTTTTATCTCGTGATAACCACTATTATTTATAAATTTCACAACATAATTTTAAAATAGTTTTGCAACTTTATGAGAAAGCTTCAACATGTGTGGGATCCTAACAACACTTTTTTTACAATACAAGAAGCTCCATAATCTAAAATAACTTAACAATCTTTTTAAAATAAATATTTATTTTAAATATAAAAAGATATTATACAGATTTTAAAATAATTATTTGATATGATTAAAACAAATAAACTCAATTCAGTACTTATAATTTAAAATATTTCTATTCACTTTTAACATATATTTTAAATTAAATAAAACTTTGTCTAATTTTAACTTGTCTTTTACTACTTTAGCTTCAAACATTTGTTATTAAATTTATTAATGCGTATTACATCATAACATCATCATCTTAAATATTTTCTCAATATCAACACAATTCACATACAAATACCATAGATTGCTTTAATTAAACTTTGGTAACATTACCACAGCAAAGCAACACACATTTAAAACTTCTAAATTAAATTTCTCTGTTAGCCAAACTAAAGGGACCACAAAGGGCACAAATATATATATATATTAATATGTACCCTTTATAGTTGGTATACATAGATAGGTAGGATGGTTAAGTAGCTATATTTAAGAAAAAATTTAATTTAGGTTATTTTCTAGCATAGAATTTTGATATTATAGATTGCAGGGGTTCAAACTCAGTATATAGGAGCTTATAAAGATATATTAGATAGTTTGAACTCATTTTGAGATGAATTAAATAATAAAATGATACAATAAATTGTCTAAAAGATAAGATTAATTTTTATTTATTATATTTTAAAAATGCTACAGAGGTAGAATATAAATGTTTTATATTATAGATTTGAAATAATTATTTTGTTTAAAACATTGTTTAAAAGATAGTTAATTTAATATTAATTTTAAATGTGCTTTCAAAAAGTTAGGGAAAGAAAACTTTAATTTTAGCTTGATAACAAAAAATTTGATACATAATAATGTGTAAGAAATATTCAGTCTAGAGATAATATTAGCAAAGTAATGAATAAAATTTATTATCATTTTATTTAAAAGTAATATTTTTTTAAAATCAATTTCACATTATTTAAATATTAAAAAATTGTTTTAATAAGGATATTACATTTTTTAGATAAAAATATAATTTGATAAAATTTAATAATTGATGACTCATAGTTTTAAACTTAATTTTAAAGGTGAAATAGATGTAGTTATGTAAATTAGAAGATTTTTACATGTATTGACTAATGAAATCATTTGATTAAGACTAGTATAAAAAGAGAGGTTGAAGCCAGATTAAGACAGATTTAGTTTGAAATTTATAACTATATTTTTTATATTGTGACTAGTAATTTCTTTTTATTATTATTATTTTACTTAAAAGTGTTTTGAAAATATAATTTGAATAACTATTTAAATAATAGTTCATTAAAATACCAAATTTCCTGTTAGTCTATTCTTACTTGAACTTGGCTTAGAACCTCAATAATTCTATGAAACATGATAGTAGCTATTTAAAAATTGTAATTATAAGCACTAAATGTCAAGGAATATGCAACACTGGAGAGGATTTATGTAAGGATTTTGAAATTTTTATAAATAGTATGTCTGGAGTGAGTGAACATTTTTTGCAATAACTTTATCATATTACAAGTATGCTTTTAAAAGGGCTTACTATTGATTAAATCAATAAATAAATTATATATTTTAAAATGATTTTCTCTGGGATAATGAACTCGATACTTTTTTAAAAGATTGAAATTATATCAAATAATATATGCTTTGAATGATATAGCTGTCATTTTATCTACAAATGAAAAATATCTAGTGAAAAGATACATGTTTAAAAGGATAAAATGGTATTTGTAAACTATTCACTGTACAGCTTGTGTTGGCGCTGTTTCTGTGTAAAAACACAGAAATATACCGCTTTCGCAGCCGAACCTACGGCTAATATACAAGTGATCATTAATATATGAGTAGATCATTTGTAGTGGTTATAATATGTGGCCAATTCTTCCATGTTCAATAACACTACATCTACTAACAATACTATGATCGTATAGTTTGCCATTGATTTCATTGCAATTGAATTTCTGTGCATATTGACAGAATTTGTATTGTCACTAGAATTTAAGATGAGAGTGTGAGGATTGTCATCTTTTTCAAGTATTTATTTGTTGATGTTTATGAATTTCTGTATTTTCCAACTGAAAGATTTTTGCTTACTAGTAATTTTCACCGTATTATTGATATTTTTTGGCTTTTTGGGGGGTCAAAAAAGACATTATAAAATTTCTCAAGCTCTCTGACAGATGATTGGAGTTGTTTGCGGAAAAATACCGTTTCTGTCATGACTCGGACGAGAGTTGAAAAAGAAGAACAAAATGTCTACCATGTTATTATATTTGTGGGACGTCCCAAACAGAGAAAGTGAGGCAGTTGCAAAACATTCTGCCATTCATTACAGTTGATTTAGTTCAGTCATATGTGGTTAATAAATTTATTTTCTGGAAAGAATTTGTGTTTTGTTTGCTATTATTTTTATCTGTAAATCATGTAATTAACACCCAGAATAACAGTGTTAAAAAGGGGCAGCATAGTTTGTTGGACATCTCTTGATTGATTGATTTTTTTTTAAAAAAAAAATACTTTTTCTTTTGACATACCTATTCATTCCATTTAGAAACAAAAAGAGGTTTATTGTTGTTGTTGTTTTAAATCAATAAACAGCATGTTAAGTAGATTTTAAAAATGAACCCGAGCTAATTTTTGTTGTTAAAAAAGAATAAAAATACAGGACATTTTATTTGTTATGAAAACAAAAAATCTTTAACAAACTTGTACGACTCTTAAAAAAGATAAATAAATAAATCCACAGAATGTAACAAAACCGGTTAACATACATATTTTTTGTGTTAAAAAAACAATACCACGATTGCCTTTTTGGTTTTGGTTTTTGACGTTTTATTTGTTATTATTAAAAAAAGCAAAAAAATCAAAACCCGCCACCAAAAAAAAACCCCCGTATTTATAAATCTAAGAGAAAAAAGAAGTCCCATTTTATTTATTATTATTAAAAATAATAATAATAATAATAACCCCGTTTTATTTGTTATTATTAAAAAAAAACAAAAAAATCAAAACACGCCACCCAAAAAAAAAAACCCCGTATTTATAAATGTAAGATAAAATACCAAACAATTCTTTTCATTTATAAGCAAATACGGACATCTGAGGCAGTTTGTCGAACAGGTTTGAATTTTTTTTGCTAAATCAATCAACAGCAAACCTCCTCATTTTTAACATAATTCAAAAAGAAAGTGTCAATTCTAATTTTAAATAACAACAACAAAAAAAAAGAAAGTTGTATGTAAAGCAAATTGTGTATATTTGAGATATTCCAAAAAAAAGTTAAAACTGTCTCTTATACTTTGAAATGTATCGAATCCAAAACAAAAAAAAAGATGTCTGTAAAAAAGAAACAGTAGATTTAGAATGGAAATCCCCCCCCCCCCAAATAAAGGCGTATGTCAAAAATTATGTACTTTTGACATCCAAAAAAAGGTCAAAGTGTCCTTTATAGTTTTAAATTTATCAAATGAAAACCAAAAAAATAATTATGTCCAAAACAAACAACAACAATATATTAAATATTAAAAAAAAAAAAATTATGTCTAAAACAAACAACAACAATATATTAAATATTAAAAAAAAAAATTACAGCCATATGTCAAAATACGATCTATTAGATAAAAAAAATCTAGCGGCCCGGTAATGTTATAACACTCTGTTTTTAACTAAAAACAGCGCCACCAAAGGCTGCACAGTTAATAGTTTACTAGAACTGATAAAAATCATAAATTCTTTAAAGAAAAAATATTTAGTTTAATTCATAAACTTCACGTCTGCTGATAAATGTATTAAATAAATAATTTATATTAAATAATGTTTGTTACTAATATTTTTGACAAATAGAGATTGCGAATATTACTTATATTATATTTTATACAATATATTTGCTATACACGATGGCTGAAATGTATGTAAGAAAATATTTTCATATAAAATGGATCTTGAACTATTTTAAGAAGATATTATATGCCTGAATAAATGCCCAGAGAAAAAAACTGGAATGAACAATTATTTCTTTAGGATGATTAATATTCTTTTTGGATTTTTAGTGGATTTATATTATATTTGTACATTTTTTTCTTTAAATGGCACCAAGACAAGAGTAGGATTTGTGCACAAAGCTGTCCAATCATAACTAGGCAACAGTGCAAGATTCCAGACAAGTATTTATCTTACAAGCAGGAGGGAAGAAAAAAATATTTTTATAACTTTAAAACTTTATTATTTTTTTATATTAAGTCTAATGTTAATATTTAGCATATTACATTTTTTTATTATTATTATTTTAAAACTAACCTGTTGTAATTATATTTTAAATTTAATCTTAAAATAGATTAATTTTATTATTATTAGAATGTTCAACAATATAAATGGGTATTCAGAAAGTAATTTTCTGACCAAGGTAAATTACAATCATAATTGATTTTTTTGAATGTATGGTCAAGAAGTGGATTGCTGTGAATGATCTTAGTAATGGCTAAGATCAATCATTGGTAATGTTTTTTTATTATTTACATAATATTTTGCTTAATAATTTTGTATTTTTTCTTAAAAAATGATATATCTTAGTATTTTAAAATTAATATTTAATATTCCTTGAATTTAATATCAAACAGTGGAATGAACTGTTGGTGGAAATTATCATTATGTGTATTTTTATAAGAGAATTGATAAATGCAGACCAATGTTTAAAAACATCAAAGAATATTTAAAAATATTTCTTTAATATGAGTGCTTGAATATGTGTACATTATATAACATTGTTACATTATTAATGTTATTTTTATGAATGTTATCTGTTGGAATACAGAGAAAGATCTAATACTAATCTCTAAATTATATAATCACAAATAAATAAACATATAGTACTGATATATGTTTTTATTAAAATCATCTGTGCTTGAAAACTTTAAAAAAACATCTTGAAATGAGGTTAGATCTTTGTTGTTTCTTTAATATTGTTGTTTTAGAAATTATTTTAGAATATGGTTTGTATATTTTATGTTAAATGTATTATTTAGTATGGAAGATATAGGATGGTGGTTGGGAGAGTAATATTCATATGAAAGTCTAGGTGTTAGGGATATGTTGAAACTGTTGCATGTGAATTATTTCTATATTTTAAAATTAGTAAAATATACAGATAACACAGAGCTATGTATCATTTTTCATGGACAGTTGCATTTTCTTATCATCAATAAGCTATAATAGAGCCATGACTTGAATCTTAATTGCCTGATGAATACAGACATACTATTGTGATTTTTATTGTATCCATGATGATATTATCTTACTCATTTGAGTCATTCTTGTTATTATTCTATACCCTACACTTTAATCACTATCTATCACCACATCAACCATCAGAGAAAATAGTTTTATAAGTTGGTAAAGTAATGACTAAACCGTTTGAAGTTGATATTTTGTGAGAGGACAAGATGAAGTATATAAAAATTCTTTTACAAATGATATTGAGATATTTGATGATTGTCATAGTACATAACATAAGAGAAAAATAATTGATACTCATACAAGTATTAGAGATCACTTAGCTTAAACAGATGCATATTCAAATCGGAATGAAAGTGATAGTGAAAATGATTTTTGGATGATATGACAAATGTAGGAGTATAAAAATGAAAGAAATGCAAACATAAAGCAATATAATTTATGAGTAGTTCTTTAAATTTTATTATAAATAATTTAAACTCATTTAATTACAAAAATTTATGAAATTATCTCTTAAATATTTTTGCATAATAATTAATTTTTTATAGAGGGAGATATTCAAATTTTTATTTAAATTTTTTTGATATTCAAATATCAGGCTGATACTTTGTTAAACTTTAAAGAAAGTCTTTAATAATTTTTCTTTTAATATTTTATTTGTTGGTCTTTAAGAAGTGTATTTTAAAATATAAATTTATATTGATGCAATACATGATAAGAAGTATATTTTATAATAGTATAAGTGTGATATTAAGTTTTTTTAGAAATTGGGAAATTTATTGTAACCATTCCCAATACAAATAACAGAATACTGTTTTACTGAATGAAGATTACATATTATCTTTATTGTTGTAAGTTGTATTTTATTTTGAAATGGCCGAAGTGAAGGCAATCTTATTTTATTTCTTGTATTTATTGGTAAGATTTGCGGTAAATATATATATATGTTAAATAATGTTTAATTCTTATTTTATTTTTGTAAATATATTTTTTTAATATTATGTTGCTATTATATTGTAATAGTATAATATTGTTAATTTATAAATAAATTTATTAACTGTTTTTTGAAACTGATCTTAGTCAAGTTGAGATTTATCTATGTGTTGCTTATTTGATTTTTCATTCTACATGCATGATTCACAGAAATTAATAATTTGAAATATTATTCATTTCACACAAGATCCATAAAGATTTCTTAAATATTATTTCTATTATATATGATTAAGTAACAAAGTATATTATTATTGTTATTATGAGATATGATCATTGGTAATTATTTTTAAAAAACTGACACAACACCGATGAGAGATATACTTGATATGGTCACAATATTAAAATACATTGTATTCTATGAATGCCACATTACAAAAAGGAAGATTGTACAATGTTTAATTAAAATTTATTATTTTATTTGTTTTATTGTTAAACTTTGATTATTAAGTAGATTTAATGTTGAGAGTCATTAAGTTATTTTAATTGCTTATTGCTGTTATTATTTTGTAAGAGTAGTTAGATATCATGTAAAATCCCTCATCATATTTAACTATAGGGTATTAATTAATTCATTCATTTTATTATTAGTTTATTAGAAATGAACCTGAGATAATGATGATGATGATGATGATGATGATGATTATTATTATTATTATTATTATTATTATTATTATTATTATTATTATTATTATTATTATTGAGAGTTGTAAATGTTCTATTGAAAGATGATTAGTATGAAATTATTAGTTAATGTTAAATGTCCAATTAGTATTTTATTAAAGGAATATTAAGTAATATATTATTATTTCTGTAACAAGTTTATAAATCATATTTAGTATTATTATATGTGTGTGTCTAAAGACATGAAAGTATTATATAGTATTTCTGTTATGTGAATTTTGGTGGGGAAGTATTCTTATGTCATTGGGAATGTATCCTTGGGGATGCATTCTCAATGTTTAAGCCATAGTACCATACTGAATGTCTCATGTTAAGAGTTTTATAATTATATTTGTTATTTTGATAGAACCTTATTTTTTTTATAATATTGAGCAAGTTTTATAAGTAAAATTTTTTATTGAAATGAATAGATTGAGTATTCTAGATGGAACCCTAGTTATTTATTATGAACCTAAGTGTTATATTTTAATTTAATAAGTTTTTCTTATATTTAGTTATTAACAAATATTGTTTTATTATATATTGTATCTTAGTAATGTATCTTGAGCTAGTCAGAACAGTATTATTTTAATAGTCATTGTTTATGTAAGTTAATAACTGTAGTTCAATATTGTTATATCTTAGTTAGCTGGATTCTTTTGTTCAGAAGTGTTTTTTTTTTAAGGAAAGGGTGCCAATATATATATATATATATAAAGACTTTGAATTAATGATTCAAGTTTAGAAAAGTCAAGCTTTTTTTATCAGCTGGGGGTAGAAGAAAAATCCTCAGTAACTTGAGAATGTAAACCAATTTAAATATCTTGGTAATTTTACAAAGAGAAAAATGTACCTAGATATTGAGATACAATATAAAGATCAAAGATAGGGTATTTCATCACAGGAAACTAAGCTAGATGTATATAGAGCTGTTGCTTTATGTAATCTGTTGTAGGAAAGTGAAACTTGAATACCCTATCAATGCAATATAAAGGTATTAGAAAAGTCTTATTTAAGGATGCTCAGTACAATTTTGAAAATACAATGGCAAGATCATAGAACTAATCAATATGTTCATCAACTCGCTGGATGTGATAGTATAGAGTCCATGATTATAAAATTATAATTTCTTTGGATTTGACATATAAAATAAGTATGAACGTAAGATTTCTACAAAAAAATAATGTTTTATGGTGAAATTAAACATAATTTTTGTGAGAAAATAAGAGAATAGAATCTATCAGAGAGATACAATTAGACTTGCTGTTGAAATATTTCAGAAGAAAAAGTTTTCTGTTGAAGAAATTAAAAGAATGCATCATACAATATCAAACAAACAGAAATATGGCTCACTATATTCTGTATGTAGTATTTGTGTTTCCCAGACAAGTCTGTATCATCACTTCATACTCATTTCTAGAGAAGTTTTGTTTTCTTTTTAGCCATACTCACGAATGGCTGCTGTACATATATATGTACTGATTTGTAAACTAAAGATTTTGATTCAATTCTAAATGATACACAGACTTTTTAAGCATATCTCATATTCAGTGAAATCGTCAAATACTAGTTTATTATTTTTGACATGATTTTCAATGCCTAATAAAAAATATTGAAAATTATTAAGTTATGAAGTGTCGTGTTATTTTTTTTATTATAAAAGAAGAAATAAATCTCTCCATTGTAAACACTCCCACACTTAAAAGTATGTTTAGATGAAATAATGCATTTTTTAAAAAATAATATTTTTTTATTTAGAAAAACAACAAAAGAAAAACCTCTGCTTTAATAAAAAAAAAAAAAAAACGAATTTTAATGCCATATCACTTTATTAAAATAAAAGAGTTTTAATTTGCAGTATTGCTGTAGGCTTTAGGAGATATTTGGAAAATATTTCAGTTGAACTATTCTGCCTTTAAATCAAGAACTTAGGCTAAATATTTCTATTTATGACTGCAGAAAGGGGGTTGCTGTTAAGTGAAAGCAAACCCTTTAATTCTTCTTTGATAGAAAGTGAGCAGGACAAATTCACAATGTCCACTCCATACATTCTTATTGTTGCAGCTTTTTGAAAGTGTATAGATCTTATTCCCAGGAAATTGTAAAGTCACCAACCAAGGCAATGGTTAGTAGCTGAAGATGGAGGGTGCTAAGAATTCCCTGATTGCAGATCAGGATTGCCATTCAATGATGACATTTTACAATGGCAGGTCACTTAAATGAAGAAAAAATTTTATGAACTGGAAGAATTGTCTTATATAAAATAATAGATTGTTGGACTTTGTGATGTTAAAGAAAGGACAAAGAAACAATTGATTTAAAAAGTAGACATATACTTTCAACAAAGGTACACATATTGGCAGCACAAATGGAGTGGACTTATTTATAAAGCGGAAGAAAAATATTGTGGAGATTGATAGTATATCTGAAAAAGTGGCAGGTTTACTTATTCAAGTTAATGAAGATACAAAGTGTAAATAATTCAGGTTTATGCCCCAATAAGTTCTCATTTTGATGAAAAAATAGAATTTTATATAAATGTACCAAAGTTTTTGATTAGACTAAACAATATTTCAAAATTGTCATTAGAGTCTTTAATGCTAGAATTGATAAACATGAATAAATTTGGTTATGAGGCTAAAAATGAGAAAGTACATGGATTCATTATAGAAATCTTTATTTAAGAAAAATGCTAAATGAAATTGGATGTGGAAGCTTCCAAATAAAGATGCAGCAGAACCGAATTACATTTTGACTAACAGAAAAAATATATTTCAGGATTATAATGTTTTTAATGGATTTAATACAGAAAATGATCATCAGTTGGTGAGATATATGGTATGTATTTATGCAGCCTGTTTTGTATCTGGTCTAGAGTTCATCAAACTATTATTAAATTATTATTTTGACAACTTTTTATATTTACAGGTGATGGCAATAAATTGGTTTTAAAATATTAAATCTTTAAAAATATGATCAAGGCTTGTGATAAAGAAGAAAAATTAATTGTTCTATATAAAAAATATTCTTCTTTTAAATTTATGCAGATTGAATTGTGGCATGATTAAATAACACAGAATAAAAATCCCCTGGCATACTAGTTTATAAACAGATTTACAGAATCAATAACAACAATAATTTATAAAATACTTTCAGAATATTGGAGATAAATACTTAATTTTAGTACTAGGCACTTATAATAATATATTTAAAGTTTATACCCATTCCCTTTCACCACTAAGAGTTCGATCTTGGACTTTAGGTATTGGTATACTTTTAGCAGACTTTATTTGTTCAACCATGACTATGGTAGTAGCAGGTTTTAATCTTACTGTTCTTATTTCCATAGGAAGACTTGGATGGTATTTTAATTGTTGATTGATGGCTAGCTTCTCCACAATGCAGTAGACACTTGATGTTTAGGCATGTAATGGATATAATACTTTTTAAGGTGTTTCTACATTAGCTGATGGCTGTTTTCCATACTTCTTTTATGGACTTTCAGCCTGCACTTACCAGCATGGCCAACATGAAGCAAATAGCAGCTTCTCTACTCCTTCATTGTGTATTTCAACACAAAGCACAATAAATATACTGAAAATGCAATCAAGAAAGTTCAATACAAAATCAATCAAAGTATATATTAAGCACAATGACTTATAATCACTGTTTATAATTCCTGGAGTTGACTTATCAGCAAAAACAGATCAATCATCAGTCATTTCAATCCATTGATCTGTTGGTGGTAGATAAGTCCTGAATTCCAGTTTGGTGTGTGGCTTAATCATAACATTTATAAAATTTTATCTTTGAAAGGGATTACCAGACTAAATTACATCAAATACTTATTTCCTTGATTAATTGATATGTTTGTAAGAATTTCAATTACATTTTCTAAAATAATGCCTATTCCATCCACCTAATTATAAGATACTTTGTAAATGTTAATAAAAAAATATTTTGCCTTAAATTACATTTAAAATATTGTTTCCCAGAAGGTTTGTGATGATGGTGTAAGTTGTATTTATATGTTGGCCTATTTCCATCATCTAATATGAGTATTGTATGTCTTTAGAAAAATTTAACTTTATTTAAATATTCCAAATATGTTCAACTGTTAATAATAGCACATCAAATAGGTTAGTATATGCTGAATGATCAGTATAACATAAGAACAGCCTTCCATAGCCATACCACACTACAAGGAATTCTGACATATACAAAGCCTAAACTTGAAATACCATTTGAATATGGAAGAATATATTAATGAGATCAATCATCCCATTGAAAAGCACTTGCAACAACACAAACTGATGATTAGAAGAAAGAAAACAGATGTGTCTAAGGTAGCAGACCATATATGTACCAATTTAACATATGTTCAATTGGGAAACACAAAAACATTAGATATAGAAGAAAAGGTACAAAAAAGAAAATTTTAAGAAGCTGCTCGCATGACAATGGCAAACAATTCCATAAGATAATCTAGTGTGACTATACATAATGTATAGAAACCACTAATCAATGCTCTTAAGAAGAAAAAGTGAAGAAATCAGGAGGAACCTCATAGGTAAGTATATGAAATTTCTACTGACTGTTGACTTTAGCAGGATGGCTATGTTAGGGTGTTACCTTAAAATTCAATATTCAAGAATCAGGATCTGTGTTTGATTCCCATTTTAGTACTGTCACTGGTCAGGCCAGCAACACCTGAAGAAGAGGGAAGAATAATCTCTTGAAATGTTGTGCACATACTAACTTGTTTGATGTGCTATTACTAACAGTTGAATGTATTTGGAATATTTAAAAAAAGTTAAATTTTTCTAAAGACATTTAATACACGTATTAGATGATGGCAATAGTCCTAACATATAAATACAACTTTTAAAATAAATTTATAATTAATAATACCGTATGCATTTATTTATCTATGCATATACATACATATATAATTTTTATTTATTGGATCTTTTGAAAATCTTTACTTTTAAAAATTCTTTCGAATTTCTGAATTACAGACATGAAGCATATATAAATATCACTACTATATATATAATTTTTTAGCAGATGGAAATGTTTGAATTTTATCATATGTGAAAATATCTGTTTGAATTTTCATATGATAAAAATCTCGGTCAGATATTAGTAGACCGTAATTAATGAAAATAGCAATCAGTAGATATTCAAAAGTGTATGCTTTTGTATAAGATCTTTTGGTATATATTGAAATAATTGAGAGTGTGCAAATTTCTCAAGTGCTTATGACTACAACCAGCCAATCAAATCTTAAGCACTGGGACAGAGAATTTAGTAAGAAAAAAGCGGTTCCACTCTCTTCTTTACTTGTCTTTATATATATCCAAGCCAGTCCAACGTACTTATATTTGAAAGTTTGATATCTTAAGATATCACGCTTTCAAATATAAGTACTTTGGACTGGCTTGGATATATATATAAAGACAAGTAAAGAAGAGAATGGAACCGCTCTTTTCTTATTAAATTCTCTGTCCCAGTGCTTAAGATTTGATTGGCTGGTTGTAGTCATAAGCGCTTGAGAAATTTGCACACTCTCAATTATTTCAATATTGACTGCGCTTTAAATATTATTTGATATATATTGTAACTGTCCAAAATATACATCTCACTCATGAATTATCCAAGATCAATTTGCATGAGATTTCTACATTCAGATGTCACACAAAATAAATAACATTTTCTTTTATTCTAGCCTGCTAAGATCAGCTAGACATATGAAACTCTATTATACCCTAATTAACTCATTGATTGCAAAATAATGACAAATGCTAAAAGTAATGAGACACTACAATTTACAATTTATCCTGTATATACAATTTTACAATACACACAATATCATAAATTGACTGCACTGTCAATAAACAACTTATTACGATTAGTTATTTATGGATTTTATAATTAAGTTTATCCACAGATAAAATATACTACAATACTTTCTTAATTGTTTCTGAACAGAGATAAACTAGCTGAATACATCAACTATTACAAATAAATCCACAGTTTGAGGATACAATGAATTCATTAACTATTTAAATTAAAGAACCGGAAGGCCATAAATACTTTCAGGCTATAATATAGATAATTAACTAAATAATGTATGTGAAAACATAAGACACAGAAAAACAACATCTGTGTTACATTATTTATGAATATTCAAATACATGAGAGCTAGGAATACGCTATACGATAGGAATTTTTATCTATCGTGTATTATTGTGAAGTTAGTAAGCGTAAGAGTGATAATCACAAATGGTATCATCCAAGACATGTATACAAATAAAGCAAATAATATATGGTAGGAATTTCTGTCGACTATATACTACTGCTATAAATAGAATAATGAATGCAAGTGACAGGCATTCGCAACAATACAACAATCATTTATGAATAAATAAAACATATATGAAGAACTCTTATATAAACATAACAGCCCGGAATAAAGTTACAGCAGTCCACTTATATCAGTACACACAAATTATTCTTCCCCAAAACTGAAGGGTAGTTTGCTTAAAACTATAAACTATTAAAAAATAATAAAAAGGCACTCTTAATTTATTCCATTTATGCAGCCTGTTTTGTATTTGCAGGTAGTGGAAATCACTGGTTTTAAAATACTAAGTCTTTGTGAACAAGGCCAAAACTAATTGCTTTACGTAAAAATTTACTCTCTCTTACAATTTGCACTGACTAAATTGTGGTATGATTAAATAAATAGCAGGGCAATCCTTTGTCATACTAGTTTATAAATAGATTTACAAAAATCAATATAACAAAATAATTTATAAATATATTTTCAGGATAATGGAGAGAAATACTTAATCTTACTTAGTAATAGAAATTTATAATAAAATATTTTTCAAGTTCACACCCATTCACCTTTCATCACTAAGAGTTCGAGCTTAGATTTCAGGTATTGGGACACTTTTAATGGATTTTTTTTATTCAACCATAGCTATAGTTGCTGTAGGTTTTAATCACGCAGTATTGAATAATGATTTGTTTATTGATTGTTGGTTTCTCTCCACTACAGTAGATACTCGAAGTTTAAGCATATAATGGACACAAAGCTTTTTCTACATTAGCTGTTGTCTCCTTTCCTACTTCTCTATAGATCTTTGGTCTGCACTATGCCGGTTGGCAATAGTGAAGTAGATTGTGGCTTCTCTACCCTTCCATTGTATTTTTCAGCACCAAATATAATAAGTTGTCAAGCGTTGTTAGCCAAGAGGTCATCGCAGCCGCCTTGCAAGCAAGTAGTTAGTTGCAGACGGTTGTGGGTTCGCGTCCCGGCCGATGCTATCACATATGAAAATATATATATAATAAGTATATTGAATGCACAGTCAAGAACTAATCAGCAGCAATAAATAATTCGGCAATAATTACTAATAGTTCAGCAATCAAAGTACATATATATCAATAAAAATTACAATGATTTATAATCTCTATTTATAGTTCCTGGAGTTAGCTTATCAGCTAAATCAGATCAATCATCTGTCATTTCAATTCCTTGATCTATTGGTGGAAGATAACTCTTTAAACTTTGTTTTGGTCTGCATGGCTTATTTGTCCAATCATGACATTTATAGAATTTTATCTCTGAAAGGGATTACTTAATTACCAGACTAAATTACATCAAATGCTTATCTCCTTAATTAATTGATCTGTTTGTAAGAATTTTAATTACATTTGCTAAGATAATGCCATTTCCACTTTATAATTATAAAATATCTTTACTTCTAAAATAAACTTATAATTAATCATACCATATACATTTATCTGCGCATTTATTTATATATTTTTTTTTTATTAATAAAAAATTGCTGAAAATATTTAATTTAAAATTCCTTCGAAATTTTAAATTACGGATATGAAGTATATATAAATATCGCTTCAATATAGAGACTAAAGTGCTACACTATTTATTTACAACATAAGAAAAGAAAGTTTACAACTTTTCACAATTCCTTATAAATAATAGACTATTCCACCATTCAGTCACAGATCGTATAAATTTATAATTTTTTAATTTTCCTTATGTCATAAATAAATACTGTAGACTTTAGTTTCTCTATATATCAAAGCATCTACAGCTTGCTATTTTCATTAATTATTGTCTATTAACATTTGAAGAAGATATTTTATATTATATCATCTGATTTATTTAAATATATGAAGATGCAGAATAATAGAGTAAATTTTTCCATTTTTGATGAAAATCTGTATATTATGAATAAACTTTGATAGATAATCAAATAATTTTAAACACAACAACAAACTTTGTTTGATTAATTGAGTCACATTTCTTTTCAAATTAATCTGCAATGGCTACAACATGTATATAATCATCATCATCATTATCAACCATTATCAATCCACTGTAGGAAGAAGGTCTCCAAGTTTAATCCATCTTCTCCGATCTTCAGCTTCTCTTCTCCACATCACTCCTGCACACTTTCTTATTTCATCCATCCATCTCACATGTGGTCTCTTTCTGGGTCTTTTACAAACTCTTGGAATCCAGTTTAAAATTTCAATTGTCCATCTATTATCATCTCTTCTAGCAATATGGCCAGCCCAACTCCACTTCAATCTTTTAATTTTTTCAATGAGGTCAGTAACACCTGTTTGTTCTCTTACCCATACATTGCATTTTCGATCTATACCACTATAAATTTTTATATCTTTATTTCATATAATTTTTTTAATTGAACAAGTAGTCATCTGTCTGTTCCTGAAATCAAATTAGTTTGTATTTAGCTCATGTAGTATACGTTTTATATCTTTTTTTTTCAGGTGGTATAAATTTAAAATCTAAATATAAGTACAATTTTTCCTCTCTTTTTTTTTTTGGCAAATTTAAGAATATTTTGTTTCTACTTATTTAAACAAATATTACAATAATTATTGCAACTAATTCTTATAATAATAAAAAGCAAATTAATTTTATTATAATAATTGATAGTAAAAAAGCAATCAAATGATTCCAGTTAATCTTTTCTAAACAAAAGTAATTTTATTTTTTCATCTTTGCAATCTTATGATTATATTTTCTTAGGGTTTTTTTTATAGAAATATTTTATTTATTGTAAATAAAAAAAAAATTTGGAATGATAATTATGTAAAACATATTTTTTTAAGAATAGTATATACTGCTTTTAGCACTTATATTATAAAACTGCATTCTAACAATTGTGGATTAGTGAAAACTATATATAAAGTGCATCTTTATTTGTGATGCTTTTATTTTGACTGGAAACAAAAACCTTATCTATAGTTTTTTTTTTAATCTCTAAAATTACATTGAGTCTCTGTAAAACAATCATTGATGTCTAGACTTTGAAGTACTTTTGGCTCGGTAATAATGATATTCTACAAATAATTTCTTAAATGTTTTTTTCTTTATATTTTATAAATTAAAAAATAGAAGCATTCTTAATATTATTAGGTGGAACAGTTTCATAAATCAATATATTTCTACAAAATTCTAATAGCTTTGAAGCTAAGATATTACTATCCTATTTTAAAACTACTTCAGGTATCTCATTAAGTTCTCCAGCCTTTCCATTTTTAAGTTTGCAAAAAGCTGTTTTAATTTTATTGCATTGTATATCTTTGTCCAAATCTAAATAAGTAGGTAAAATGAATATATCATCAAAGACCACTATTTGATTCTTGTATCATTATTTTAATGATGATCAAAATATTCACTTTCTCTATTCTAAGTGTCACTCTTATTATATTTAGAATGTCCTCTATTAAAAATGATGAGTGCACAAATAAATGTCAAAATCAAATTAAGATTCATAAAAAAATGTAATAACAATAAATACCAATCACTGTTTTCATTTACAAAAAATGAATCAATATATAAAAAGATATTTGAAAAACATCTTTATTGTTTTTAATACATTACATTTAGAGCAATATATAAATTAAGGGTTTTTTTTAATCTATTAACATGATACATAATTTGGGTTAATTGATACTCTATTCTAAATGATAGCCTATCACTGGTGATTATTTATTTATTTAGCATATTGTGACAACACATTAAAATTCAACATCAGCAGTTCTTAACCAATCAAGAGTCAACTTCTTCAAACAAGATAGAGCAAAGAAGCCAACAAGGGCCTAGAAAATTAGACACTCTCTATAAACATGTACCATAGTTTAAGTTCTTCCACACTCACAATTTGGAGAATCTACAAATCCCAACTTATGCAACATATAACAATATCTACCCTGGCCTGTTTTGATTCTGTTAAGCTTTGACCAGCATTTTCTTGGGAGAACCAGGTACTCAGAGAGTAGGATTAGCTATTAGACTATGATTATTTATCATTCCAGTCATATATCCACATTCTGTTGATATCTAATGTGAGTAGCTGTTGAGAATTACCAGTAAGCCTAAAGTCTGCCTTGATTTTAGTCTGACATTTAGGGGATTGTTCAGAATAAAATTGTTTGGATGATTTGATAGCTCAACAAGCTTGTTGAATTCATTGATAGTTGCCAACCTGCATCTGAGGTTAGCTGAAGGGATATTTGCGGTTCAGGTAACTATTCTGCTGGTGTTAATTTAAGAGTTCCAGAAATAATACACAAAGTTTAATTAATCTAACTATTCATATGATTAGTATGTGTACTTCTGCACCATACCGGAGAGCAGTTCTCAGCCACACAGTAAATAAGTGCTAGTTATTAGAAATTCTAAGGATGTCAGTATTAAAACCCAATGGGATGCCTGCAAGCTTGGAGATGATATTATTTCTGGTGGCAAGTTTCTTTTTATATAAGTAAAATGGGTTTAAAGGAAAGACTGTTGATGATTCAATGTGTATTTTTGGCCAATACATAATGCAATTATTTTGACTTTGCTTTTAATATACAGAAAACTGATCATTAAAAACATTCTATTCATGCTTCTTCTTTTATGATTCTTAGCCTTGTTCATTAACAAACTCAATCCATTAGTAATAGTGTTTCTCCTTATTATAATTTACATTTTGTTTTTTATTTACATTTAACCACTTGAAATATATACATAACACTGCAATATTATAGCAAAGTCAAATAAAGTAATACTTAATAAAATTACAACATTCTTTAAAGTACAATAAATTCTACAAGACTGATCAGTTTTTTTTTTTTTTTGAAACATCTGAATTCATTGACTACATTTACATAAACAAATATTTCAATAAAATTTACATATATTGTTTGTAAATATTAATTCTTATTAAGCACAATGTCAGCACATAATACTTATATAAGGCTAATATTAAGCACTCAAGGTGCATGTACTGAGGTTTTAGCCTTATATAAGTATATATTGTCTAAAAGTTTGTGTTGGTGGCATTTTATAGTAGTTAGTCATTGATTTCTTTCCATCATCTGGCTGAACTATTAAATATTTTTAGAAAAATTCACAATTTTTTGCATTTCCAAATAAATTTAATTGTACAGACTTTTACTTGGTGAAGCCAGATAGCACTTAAAAAAAGAGAAAATAAATATATTATTCAAAATGTTGTATTCTATTAAATCTGTATGTTCACATGATCACCATTTCTTATGCTTGCACATATGTTATTAACACAGGCAAAACTCTCCATACAGTAGTGCCACTCAGTAGCAGCCAGAGTAATCAATGGATGCCACAAGGCTTGTGCACAAAATCCTCATTTAGTGCCTACTCATCCAATATCTCCAGACTAGTTTCTGGCTTGTGGCCTTCGTCAGTGAGAAGCCTTGTATCTGAGAGCACTGCACCTAGATCTTAGGCTCTAATGCAACCCTCCAGCAGCCACCTTTTATCTCTACTTAACTACAAAACTATGAGAATAAAATTGAAAAGACAATAATATTTTCAATCTAAGCTCAATAGCTTATATAGTTATATGGGATATTGGATGGGTAGGCACTAGATGGAAATTTTATGCACAAGCCTTCTGGCATCCATTGATTACTTGGGCTGGCACTGAGTGGCACTACTATTTTGGAGTTTTTCCTGTATTAATAAGTTATGCGCAAACATAAGAAATGGTGATCATGTGATGTTTAGTGGTTTAACACCAATCCTGCTTAATAGGATAGTGGTGGCTGTGGTTGTTAAAGAGCCAAAGACACCAAAATGTATGGATACTGAACTGAGTTCAGACCCATATGACTACATAAGCTATTGAGCTTAGATTGAAAATATTATTGTGTTTCAATTTTATTCTCATAGTTTTGTAGTTAAGTAGAGATAAAAGATGGCTGCTGGAGGATTGCATTAAATTCTAAGATCTAGATGCAGTGCTCTAGATCTAAGGCTCCTCACTGATGAAGGCCACAAGCCAGAAACTAGTCTGGAGATATTGGATGAGTAGGCACTAGATGGGGATTTTATGCACAAGCTTTCTGGTATCCATTGATTACTCTGGCTGGCACTGAGTGACACTACTGTATGGAGAGTTTTGCTTATGTTAAATCTGTATGTTGTTGTTAATAGTTAAGTGAATTTGAAAATGTATAAATAAAGTTTATTTATTGCTATATACGTGTATAATAATTAATAAGTTTTGTTAAAATAAGTTATAATAATTAATGTTTTATTAAAATAAGTTTTATTAGATGAAATAGACAGGAATTTTGTAATTAAATTTGGTACGCTATTAAAGATAAGCGGTTCAGATTAGAAACTAATTAAGCAGCTAGATTAAAAATGCTGATTACTAAAAGTAGACAATAGCTGAGAATTAATTGGTTTCTGAAACATTCTTTAACAAAAAAAAAGGGAAGGAACAAAGGATAAGCTAAGTAGCACTTGCAGCAGAGAACTCATTGAATGCACACGAAAGCAAAGAGTTTTAACTTAGCAATGGAACAAAACCCAGTGAACTCCACCACTGAAGGTTAAAAAGTGGACCTAGGAACTTTGCAGGCTACACTGGTCTATATTATGTTTTTTGTATGCCTTCATGGCCAGCATTCGTAAGTCAAAAATAATTGTCTCATAACTATATATGTAATATTATTATCCGACTAATAATTCTATTAAACTATTTGTCTAATCATTTGTTTTCTGTTTGTCTATTTACCCGATTGTTAAGCAGAGTGAGTGGCTGTACATAGCAGAAAATTGGTGCAGTTAATCGACAGGATACGTTCCAGTATGAAAATCTGGTTCAAATTAGAAACAGTAGTGGATTCGAATTGAATTGTATAACGTAGAGAAAGCGACAATGAAATTGAGAATTGAAGTCCGGGTGAATATCGAATTAGTAGTCGGAAAAATGTTTAATAAGCGTATTTATTAACAGAAATTGTTTAGTAAAGGTATTAAGAGAAATTGTTTAATAAGCGTATTAATAGAAATTTGTCCCAGTAAGCGTGTTTAATAGTTATCTCGTAGTGAAATGGAATTTTTTTTTTTAAAAAAAAAAAAAAAGCAAAATAGAAAATGATGACATCAGTGCCTCAGATAATAATTAACGAGTTCAATGTTAATAACCCTTTTGATTGGCCAATTTACCTTAAGAGAATCGAAAAACTGTTTTTGATTAATGGTACGACAAGCGACCCCATTAAAATTGCCACATTATTGTGTTATGCTGGGCAACAAGTAATCGAAATAGCAAATAGACTCTGTGATCACGAAGAGCCAGAGAATTTGCCATACAATGTAGTTACGGGGAAATTAAATAATTTTTTCAGCCCCCAGCCTTCGATGCATGTCACAAGACTACACTTCAGAAAATGAAGGCAAACAAGGGAGAGCGTATATGAGATTATGATCAAGCTCTAAGAGAACTTGCTAAAAGTTGCAGTTATGGTGATGCCTTAGAGGATAATCTGCTTGAGCAATTACTTTGGGACATGACAGATGATAGACTTAGGCAGCGGTTACTGGCCTCAAGAGAGTTGACATATGACGAACAACCAAAATGGGAGTAGCCCATGAAATAGTACTTGACCAATCGGAAGAATTTAGAAATTTTACCCACAAAAATGACAGTAATGCATATATTCGGAAAACTGAAAATAAATCCCAACCTATTAAGAGCAAAACATATGAGATAGTGTGTTATTGCTGTGGAAAAAAAGGCCACATGGCTCGTAAGTGTAAATATAATAAGGAGCATTGTAAGACTTGTGGTAAAGTTGGGCATTTGCAGAAAGCATGTCGAAATAAAGAAGAAAAGGATCATGGCAACTCACCAACTTGTAAAGTCGAAAATAAAAAAAAGTCAGTATCCTGTACCAAATGTCAGGGAAATATTGGCAAATATGCAAAGGGCAAGTCACTACGCTAAAATTGATTTGAAGGCCATATTTCACCAGATACCAATTTCCGAACGCACCTCAGAATTGCTACCTATTACAACACATAAGGGATTGTTTAAATATAATAGATTACCTTATGGAATTACGGTTGCACCAAATATTTTCCAGGCCAAAATGGACATGCTGTTCCAGCAAATGGATGGTGTAACACCGTATTTTGATGACATTTTGGTTGTGGCCAATTTAGAAGAGGAATTATGCGAACGAGTTTTAAAAGTTTGCGACAAGTTATGTAGTTTTGGAGCTAAAATAAACGCAGACAAATGTATCTGGATGGCAACTGAATTAAAATTCCTGGGACACATAATCTCAAAAAAGGGAAAGAGACCTGACCCTCAAAAAATTGCAGCCATAAAGGAAGCCCGAAGACCCAGAAATGTTAAAGAACTTCAAGCTTTCCTAGGACTTCTTAATTATTTTGAAGTTTTTCTTAAGGGGAAAGCTCACATAGCAAAACCATTATACAATTTATTAAAAAAGAGCCAAAAATGGCTTTGGGATCAACCCCAAGAAAAAGCTTTTTGTGACACGAAAGAATTATTAACGTCAAACAGCTTATTAGTACATTATGACAGTAGCTTCGAATTGATATTGACAACAGATGCATCCGAAGTTGGAGCAGGGGCAGTCTTAAGCCATACAGTAGCTGACAGTGAGCGACCAATTGTCTACACTTCCAGAACGTTAACAAAAGCTGAGCAAAATTATAGTCAACTAGATAAAGAGGTGCTGGCTATCATATTTGCAATAAAAAAGTTTCATCAATATTTGTATGGTCGACAGTTTAAAATCTTTACCGATCATAAACTGCTGTTGGGATTATTAGCAAAAAATAAAACTGCCCCTGATTATCTAAGCCCTAGAATGTTACGTTGGGTTAATCTGTTATCAGGCTATGATTTTGATCTAAATTTCAAAAAAGGAAAGATTATTAAACATGCAAACGCACTGTAAAGAATGCCCATTAAAGCTGAACTACAAAAAGATGACCAAACCATTAACTACATCGATAATTGGAACAACGAATTAATAAACAGTGAAAACATAGCTAGTTGGACTATGGTGGACCACGGATATAAATACTTGAGTAAATGGATCAGCAAAGGCTGGCCAAAAAGTCGGCCCGAGACACTACATAAAACCTTATGAGACGTAAGACAAAGACTGTCCATAAACAAGGGATGTATATTAATGGATGATAGAGTGTTGATACCGAGCAGTGGGTGGAATAAGATTCTTCACTTAATTCATCAAGATCATCCTGGGATAGTGCGGGCCAAAGCTCTGTCTCATAGTTACATATGGTGGCCCGCAATTAATATTGACATAGAAAAATATGTGAAATCATGTGAAAGTTGCCAAATAAATGCAAATATGCATGAGAAAAAATATGCTGCTTGGCCGGCAGCTGAAAGAGTGTGGAGCCGTATTCACATTGACCATGTTGGACCATTTCATGGCTTCATATTTTTGGTAGTGATCAATGCTTATTCAAAGTGGATGGAATATAGAGTAGTGAAAAACACCAGTACCGAAGAAACAATCGCAAAACTGAAGGAGATTTTTGCTTTTCATGGGATTCCTGAAACAATCATGTCTGACAATGGTACCAGTTTCACATCCACTAAATTTGAAGAATTTCTCACAGAATGGGGAATTAAACACTTAGCCACACCCCCATATCACCCGGAGTCCAATGGTATTGCAGAAAAGGCAGTACAAACGTTGAAGCAAACATTACGAAAGGAAGGCACTGCAAATATACAAGACACCTTACATTCTGCCTTATTATATCAACATAGTACTCCATATGCTACAGGCAAATCTCCCGCAGGATTAATTTTCTGTTGGAAACTCCGCACAAAACTATCATTAATCCACCCAGAACAAAATTCTACACACTACAAAAGCAAAGCTGGAGATACTATTTACTCTGAGGGAAAAAAAGTCTGGGTTAGAGACATTATCAGGAAATACTGGGTGAAGGCCTTCATAAAAGAAATTATGTCAAAACAAATAATACTTGTAGAGACAGAAACTGGAAAAACAGCGCGCAAGCACATAAATCATGTGAGACGTCGAGAAGAATTAGTGCAAACCGGAAGTACTGCAGCACCACGCATTCCCAAAAGTGAAGAGAAATCCGACGATCAAGAAACTGAAGGAGCCAACAAAACACCAGTAGAAGAGAAATACAATGATCAAGAGACCAACAAAATGCCAATAGAAGAGAAAACATCTCCGCGAAGATCTTTAAGAGCAAAAAAAGAACCCGCTTACTTAAAAGACTATGTAAGACTTCAGAAACAATAATTTCTGAAGTGGTGGAGGTGCTATATACGTGTATAATAATTAATAAGTTTTGTTAAAATAAGTTATACGTATATAATAATTAATGTTTTATTAAAATAAATTTTATTAGATGAAATAGACAGGAATTTTGTAATTAAATTTGGTATGCTATTAAAGATAAGTGCTTCAGATTAGAAACTAATTAAGCAGCTAGATTAAAAGTTCTGATTACTAAAAGTAGACAATAGCTGAGAATTAATTGGTTTCTGAAACATTCCTTAACAAGAAAAAAAGGAAGGAACAAAGAATAAGCTAAGTAGCACTTGCAGCGGGGAACTCATTGAATGCACACGAAAGTCAAGAGTTTTAACTTAGCAACGGAACAAAACCCAGTGCACTCCACCACTGAAAGTTAAAAAGTGGACCTAGGAACTTTGCAGGCCACACTGGTCTATATTATGTTTTTTGTATGCCTTCATGGCCAGCATTCGTATGTTAAAAATAATTGTCTCATAACTATATATGTATTATTATTATCCGACTAATAATTCTATTAAACTATTTGTCTAATCATTTGTTTTCTGCTTGTCTATTTACCCGATTGGCTGTACATAGCATTTATATGCAAACATATTGTTTATAGTGAACTTAATATAATTGGAAGGAATTTGACTCAGACTTTCAAGTTCCCTACAGCTCTCCACTCCATCCTATACAACAGATACCCACAAGCCCCCATACATGTGAAAAAGATAAATGATGAGTGCTGGTACAGCACGAAATACGGATATTGGAGATTATTTATCTTTTTCACATATATGTGGTCACGTGTATCGTTTACATAAGATGGGGTGGAGAGCTGGAGGGAGCTTGAAAGTCTAACTTCAAATACCTTCTAATTACATTAAGTAGATGATGGAAATAGTACACTATATTTTTGAAACCATATATATATTGAATTATCCAATTACACTATTTATGTACTTGAAAGACATTAATTAAGTGTTTTGTAAATGTAAAATTACACTATCTTTCATGCTCATAAATATGTAATTGTCCTATTTATTATATTAAATTTTATTGCAGTCATTGTTTGTAGATTTTCTGATAAAATTGATTAGTCCTGCAAGGCGGAGTACAACTTTATAAATCAACAGTTTGCTATGTTATGTTACGCTTAAAATTTGCAGTTAAATTAATTATATATGTAATTCGTATCCGGGAGCTGCTTTTCTATTACAAATTTTTAGTTATCGTTATTTATCTGACATGAACAATTTTCTTTTAAGAAGCTATTCTTATGCTGGAAGCAAGAACATAATACTATACAGACTACGAATGCGTATCAGCTTTTAGATCTTTTGTTTAAGTAAGCAAAAAATGGGAAGAGAAACTTTTAAATATTTTATATTTATTAAGATATTTGTCTTTTAAAATAAAATGTGAAAATTGATGAATTTAAAAGAAGCTTAAATTGCAAATATTGTTTAGAACTAAAAACTTACTTATCTAAATTTCAAGTATGATTATTAGAAACATAAAATTTATCAGAAGAAAACCGTAGGAAAAAATCTTTATTAACAATGCAGTTGGCGAAATAAATCAATAAGAACGAGGGAAAAAGACTTTCCATTTTTACATTGAAAGTTAATCATCCAATGCATTTAAAACTCTTATTATCTAAATCATCAATATTTTCAAAATGATATTTTGACAGATTTCTAATGATTTAGTGTCACAAAACTCCTACTGAGGGCTGTTAGCGTTTTGACATGTGACAAGTTGCATCTAGGTATTGTCATAGCAACCAATCAAAATAATTTCTTTCCATTTGTTTTTCTCATCAAAAGATTTCATTCGAATTTATAAAGAAGTGCTATTCTTCTTTTTTTTTCTTTAGATTATATTAAGTAGCTTAATTAATTTTATGTTGCGAAAAAAAATATTGTGAAAAATATAGGGGTAACCTAATATTAGAAGATAGAAAGGTTTGGATATTACATAAGTTCTATAAATATAATCAAATAACTGTATTACATAAGTTGTATAAATTTAAATCTTTCTCCCTCCCCCTCTCCCTCCCAACCTCCGTCTCTCTTCCTCAGCCTCTCCCTCTCTTTCTCTGTTCATATGACTTCACAATATATGTTTAAAAATGTAAATATAATATATATTAAAAATAAATATGATTTAATATAATAATATGTATTATAAAGTAAAACAGATGTAATGTTAATTAAAACAATACCCTTAAAGAAAATTCTACTCTTTTTATAAGGAATTCATTTTCAAGAAAGGAAATGCCTGGTAAATTTTGCTACATATGGAATGAGCACCTCTAAAAGCAAATTTATCAAAAGAAAGTCTATATATACAACCTAACATATATAAAAACAAATACCAACATGCAAATCAAACTAAATGATGATAACAGAAAGTTTAGTTTTTTATGTGTATATTTAATTCCTAACGAATAGAAATATATAAATATTTACATATATTTTTTTTTTCAAATTTAAAAAAAATATTTTTTAGTGCACCCTCATTCCAAATTCCATCATATTGCAATCATTTATCAGCACAAATATTCCAATTTTAACAACAATCTCTTTCAAGCATGTGCATGTCTATATATATGGCTTTATGATTATTTGACCAAAAACTTTTATCTTAAAACTATTTTGATCATATTTACCAAGTGCTTTTAAGAAATATTGATCTAATCTGAAGGTTTGTAATGATGATATATTATAAGATGTGATATGTTGGACTATTTCCATCATTTATGAGTGAATGTTGAATGTACAGAAAATTTTAAACTTTATTTAAACTTTCCAAATACAAACAACTTGTTAGTAATAACACACAAATAGACAATACAAGTTAGTAATTACACAATGTTTCGAGTAGTATTATTCACCACTCTTCTTCAGGTGTTGCTGACCTATATGCACAGTGACAATATTCACTTAGAAGTTGAACTCGCACCTTTAGATTCTTGAATATCGAATTTCAAGGCAAACGCTCTACCAACAGAGCCTTTGACAGAATAGCTCAGATAATTTTTTTAGCCATCTAGTTTATTCTACTGTCTTGTTATATAGTTTGAGCCATGGACTGTAATAACTAAGGATACCTGTTGCAATTGCATTGAACAATTGAATTCTCATCACTTCATACAGCTTGAATGATGTGAAATTATTAATCCTTTCTTCATTTTTTTTTTTTTGCAAATTAGTTGATTTAAGTGACCATTCATATGTATCTTTGACAAATATATTGGCAATCCCAAAAATGACTTTGGCTGAGCTATAAATTTGGATGGTATCCTTTTACCTGTTGCCAATTGCCATGCTGCTGATTTGTTAGATTGAACTACTGAACCTGTAATTTCTTGAAACTTTTTTAGGACATTCATCACTATATTAATATTATAACTATTTTCTACTATTATTATAATGTCATCAATAAAGGCAGTGACTCCTATCGGTGACACCAAAATGTAGTACATAGATTCCATTAACCAATATCTCTATTTCTTTAATCAAGGGGTCTACGTAAATTGTGAATATAGCCAACAATGGTGATCCTTGGGGAATACCTTTCTCTGGGATGAAGAATTCAGATCTGTGCATATATTTTTTATAGGACATTCTACTATTTTTTATGTAATTCATTATAGCATTCGCTAGATATTTGTCTTCCTGAATCAAATTGTTCAGGGCTTTTATGAGATATGACCAGTTAACCAGATCAAATACTGACTTAAAATCAATTTGTATTACAAAGTACTGTGTTTGCTTAAATTTCTTTGCATAGTTTATTGCTTCTTGTATTCTTATAGCTGCATTTATGGCTCTTTTACCCTTAATAGCATGATGTGCTGATGATATTTTCTTTTTTTCCAAGTTATTAAATTTTTTAAGTAGTATTCGAGCCAAGATTTTTGAATCAATATCTTCTATAGATATGTTTCTTAGGTCTTCAAAAGTTGGGGTTTGTTTTGATTTGTCTTTTTTATGCTAAAAATTATTCTGCTGTTTATGTAAAGCCATTCAATCCTTTCATTACACATCTGATTGAAAAATTTTGACATTCCACCTGCCAATACATAATTGATCTGTTTGTAGACCGAGGCTGGTATAGAGTCATTTGCCAATGTTGTTTGCAACTTCAACGTATTCATTTTGTCCATTATTTCTTGAACCGATATATATTCCTTTGTGTTTTCGATAGCCACTCTCTCATATTTATCAATGTCTGCTACTCGACAGCAAAACTTCATTTTTAGCATTTTGACCATGTATTCATCAACCTCATCTCCAGATGCCACAGCATTCTCCCCTGTCTCCACAGAAGCAATGCCCTTTGTATGTGGTATATAAATTTTGCTATAGTTAATCACTGGTTTTGATATGTGATTCATTCCAGGAATCAATTTCCATAGTCTTAAGTTTCTTGTTGTATCAGATTGTATATATTATTGTATTCAACTTGCATTTTATTGATCAATTCATGATTAGGACTTATGCCAGAAATATTCTGTAATGTCTTATGAATTTCATGTATTCTATTTTTTCTTTGGTTCTGAGATAATTTACTATCCTCACTCTGATAGCATAAGTCTGATATGTATTTCTTTATTTTATACCGTGCCATGCATGGAGGTAGTTTTGTAAGTCTTGTGTAATAGTTTGTAACAATTATAATGTTTGATAATTGATCAACTGAAAATAGAATTTGGCTTCTAATATTCTTTTTTACTGTGTATGAATATATTTTTTTGTTTCTTACATAATCATTAATTTGCAGTTGTACTCTTAGGTGGTCGGAAAACACAATAAGTGATGTGTTAATAATAGAGTCATTACATCATTAACTTTACTTGCTGAAACAAAAAATAAATCTATTAGCAAAGTGTATCTACTGCTGAAAAATGTGTAAACATGATTTCCATATTTCATTTGTAGTAGATATACGGACACATCCTTCAACTTGTGTTCTAAGGCTTTAGGAATGTTTTGTTATAAACAATTAAAATCACCACCCACTATCACATTACCTGGCTTTTGCGTCAGTTTGTTCTGTATGCTATGAATAATCTTTGAAATGTCATTACCCTTGCTATAGAATATACCACAATCAAGTATTGTAGCTCATTATAAATGACAAATGACAGAACTATGTGATTTGTTTGTAAATCTACTATTTGTATTTTTCTTGTTCTTGAATGCTACTCCCTGTGAGGATCTAACATTGTGTTTGAACAGAAATATATTATTTTTGATAGTTTTTCTATAATCCATATAGGAGTATTATCACTTATCTTTGTTTCTGATAAAATTATCATTTCATATTTTTGAGTTGCTATATAATCTATTTCCTCTGCCTTATCTTGACCATTCATTCTTCTTATATTGATTGATAGTATATTAAGGGACCTGTTCATGATTTAACATAAATGGAGTCTATTTCTTTTTAAATTATCAATGTGTCATTTTTTCCTTTTTCATTTGAATCGTCATTTAATTTTGATCAATTAAAATCACTATAGATTTGTAATCTTTTATATTTAACATGAGTGCTATCATTGTTGGTTTCATAATTATCTCATATCTTTATTATCAATTACTTTATTATTATCTTTTCATTTGTTGGCAATTTTTTCTATTTTCTTTGAGAGATCCATATTTACTACATTAACATCTGTATCTGTACATGATCTTGTCTCATCTGTAATGTTATTAGGACTATCTTGTACTGATTCTATTTCAATTGACATTGGTTCATTAATAATTAAGTTCAACTCATTATTTTGCTCAATATTTGTTTCATATTCATACAACTTATCATCTTCTCTCTCATTATTCACTATATTTGCCCATGACTTATTATTCCTAGTATTACATAAGTGATTCATTCTGTTAAATTTATTGCACTTGATGCAATTTCCAGTTTCACATACTGCTGCTATGTGACCGACTCTGTTGCATCTAATGCATAGAGGGGGTCTACCCCTTAATATTATAGAAATTGGCATTTGATCTTTTCTTTCGTTATTTCTTTAAATGAAAGAAAGCATTACAATATATTACAAGAGATGTTTATATAATATGAAACGCTCAAGACCTAAAGGCTTTTTTGAATATTTTACATTTTATATATACAATTCTACCTTTCAATGAGTTACATAACATGAATAAATTATTAAAAAACAGAGTGATATTTGATATAATCATCTGTCCTTTAGTATTTGTTAGTATTTATGCTTAGTTTATTTACATAATTTTTAAATGAGAGAGTGAATTTGATCTATTAATCGTATATATGTATGGAGTAAATTGTATAGAATCATAATTAAAAAAATGTTTTTCACTTAACATAAAGTGTGGGTTTACTTAAGATATTTTATAAGATTTAAAATATCAGGCACTCATACATGGAGCCTAATTGTAAACATAGAGAATTTGAATTCAGACTTTCAACCCCTTCACGATTCACAATATCTCATACTACTGACATACATGACCACACACAAGCAGAAAAGATAAATAATCACCAATATTCATATTTCGTGCTAAATCAGCATTCATCAGTTGGTCCAGACTACCATCTCCCATATATATATAATCACTATGGGAGATGGTAATCTAGACCAATTGGTATGAATGCTGGATTAGCACGAAATACGGATATTGGTGATTATTTATCTTTTCTGCATGTGTGTTGTCATGTTTATCAGTAGTAGGAGATAATGTGGATAGTGAAGGGGCTTGAAAGTCTGAGTTCAAATCCCCTATATTTAAGATATTTTATGAATATATGTGATTCAAATGGATTTATATATATATAACTGTGAAAGATTTAAATTATTAAGCTAAAAAACGTAAGATATTCTACTAGCGCTAGTTTAAAAGAAAATTTAAATTACACATCTATTAAGAAATTAAAATTAAATATTTCCATTTACAAAAAAAAAAAACATGCATAGATTATTTTAAACTATACTTCACAAACTAGAATAAAATAGAAATTCATATAACATTACAATATTAACCAAAAACAAAATTTCACTAAAATTCCTCCACAATCATATACACAAAACAAAAGAGTCTTTTCATCATTTAAAGGGTTTTTGAATTGAATGATGGGAAGACTATTTTGTTTTGTATATATATGTTATATGTTTAGAGAATTTCTTGACAATGTCTATTTATTAATAGATGAAACCATGGTTGTGGAAGAATTTTAGAAAAAATTTTGTTTTTGGCTAGTATTATAATGTTATATGAATTTCTATTTTATTTATAATTACTAGTATAGCTTTAGGCCAATATTTAATTTTCCCAAAATAGATATCATTTGTTTTTTATTGTATCTTTATTTATATGAATGTAAAAGAATGTGTGGAAGTATTGAAGTTATTTAATATATTTATAATAATTGAAAGTTTGTTAATCTTTCACATGCACTAAGACAGCCAATCAGATTTTAAACAGCTGTCTTAAGAATGATCAGGCTCCAACACACGACAAAGATTTTGACAAGAAAAGGATGATACCACCTTTTCTCAACTTAACTTTTTAAATATATAAGCCAGTCTTAAGCATCTTGGCCTGAAAGCTTGAATATATAAACATATCTTAAATTAATAACACAATGAATGATAAGTGTATATGTTTATATATTCAAGCTTTCAGGCCAAGATGCTTACGACTGGCTTATATATTTAAAAAGTTAAATTGAGAAAAGGTGGTATCATCCTTTTCTTGTCAAAATCTCTGTCGTGTGTCGAAGCCTGATCATTCTTAAGTCAGTTGTTTAAAATCTGATTGGCTGTCTTAGCGCATGTAAAAGATTAGCAAACTTTCAATTATTATTTCCAATTTATTAACAACATGTGATTTAAACAAATATTATTAATATATTTATAAAAATATTACACATGGGAAAGAGAAATGTGAATAACTCCTTGCACATGCTTACATTTAGAAAAATCAGGTATATTAATCTTTAACTGAGGTTTAAAGTTTATATCTGTCATAAAGATAATCTCTAGTTTAGTAAATGATTAGTAATAATCATTCCTGTATTTATCTGAACTGACTGGTGCCAAAGATGTGAGTGGAATGAGTTTGACACTTGTAATCCAAAATGTAATATAAAAAAACTATATTTATAGTATAAATGAAAAAAATGTATTACAAACATAAAAAATAATAATATAAATTAGTTTCGAGACTACTATTTTATTTTAAAAAATGGTAATCATCTGTAATCCGGGCATGGTCACTTGATGGCATTGGTGCTATGCATTTGGGTGAAATAGAAAGAGCAATAGAAAGATTAGGAAGAGGGATAGAGATACCATTAATAAGTGGTAAGAGGGTATATACTTTATCAAGTCTTTTTTTTGTGTGAATGATATATTTTTGTGTGCAGAAAAAAGAGAAGATATGGAAGTTATGCTGAGAACATGTGCAAGGGTGAGTAAAGAGGTGGGGATTATATATTTAGTGAAGAAAAATCAAATATAATGATGGTTAATACTGGGGAAAGAGAAGATGTAGAATTTTTATTGGGGGATATAAAATTAAGTGTGGTGAATAGATATAGTTATTTGGGTATTATCTTAAATAATTAGAAAAATTGATAAATGAAGCAAAGAAAAAAAAGAATTGATAAAGAAATTAACAGTGTTTTCATATAATAAATATGATGTAGCTATAATTATATGGAAGGGAATTGCAGTAGCAGGGTTAACATATGGTAATGATGTGCTATATGTTAGTAAGGGGGTATTAGATTACTTAGAAAAAGTACAAAGGGAAGTAGGAAGCCATGCATTGGATGCAGATGTATAGACAGCAAGGGAGGCAATTCAAGGAGAAATGGGATGGCCAAGTTTTTATATGAGAGATGCAAAAAGTAAAATGAAAATCTTTGGTTGATTGCAGTTTATGGATAATAAAAGAATAGCCAAAATAATATTTAATTGGATTATGAGTAAAGGGCAGGCAACAAAACAAGATGGGTGAGAAAGGTAATGTGGAATGCAAAAGATTTGGATAAAGAATTGATATCAGTATATTTGTACAAAAGATGGGATGATTGTGTTAAGAGGATTATTGAGTGTTATAGTAGTAAGGAATGGGATAAAAGAATAAATTTATTAATAAAGACTAGGGAGTTAGAGAGATGGAGAAATAGTATGGAGAGTAAAAAGAGTTTGAACATATATAGAAATAAACAGAATATTAGGTATGAGTTAATATATGATAATAGTAAGGAAAGTAGTTTATTGTTTAAGGCTCGAACAGGATCTTTAGCAACAAGAGAATATACATGTAAATGGGGAAATATGGGTGACTTAGTCTGTAAATTGTGTAAGGAAGGAATAGAAAATATTAGGCATCTGTTAATTGAATGTAAATGCTTGAAAACAGAAAGGGTACAAATAATGAAGTTATGGAAGAATAAATATAAGTGATTATACAGAAAGTGGATTATTGTTTTTTATGCTGGTTTTGAAAAAAGATAAGGGGGACTTAGATATAAAAGCTATAGAATTGACAAAGATTATGTTGTGGAAATGGGATGGAGCAGAATAGGGAAAACTTAGAGTGGGGAATGGAAGATAAAGTGGATTACATCACATCGAATGTAATGTTACTGGGCCGATAATTTTTTTCTTTAAAAAATTTACAAAACAACATTATTTTCTCAATTTCATTTTTTTTATTACATTATACATTCTTTTTATAATTACTTGATTTAAAATAATATTTTATAAATTATCACATGATCACATTTCCTATACTAGCACATTAATTGTTGATAAACAGAGCAAAACTCTCCATACAGTATTGCCACCTGTGCTAAACAGAGCAATCAATGGATGCCAGAAGGCTTGTGTATAAAATCCCTATCTAATGCCTACTCATCCAATATCCCCAGACTAGTTTCTGGCTTGTGGCCTTCGTCAGTGAGGAGCTTTGGATCTGAGAGCACTGCATCTAGATCTTAGGATCCAATGCAACCCTCTAGCAACTACCTTTTATCTCTACTTAACTACAAAACTATGAGAATGAAATTGAAAACACAAAAAATATTTTCAATCTAAGCTCAATAGCTTATATAGTCATATGGGTCTGAACTCAGTTCAGCACCCATACATTTTGGTATCTTTGGCTCTTTTACAACCATAGCCACCAGTATCCTATTAGACAGGATTGGTGTTAAACCATTAAGCATCACATGATCACATTTCCTATACTAGCACATTAATTGTTGATAAACAGAGCAAAACTCTCCATACAGTATTGCCACCTGTGCTAAACAGAGTAATCAATGAATGCCAGAAGGCTTGTGCATAAAATCCCTATCTAATGCCTACTCATCCAATATCCCCAGACTAGTTTCTGGCTTGTGGCCTTCTAGATCTTAGGATCCAATGCAACCCTCTAGCAACCACCTTTTATCTCTACTTAACTACAAAACTATGAGAATGAAATTGAAACACAAAAAATATTTTCAATCTAAGCTCAATAGCTTATATAGTCATAATACTGTATGGAGAGTTTTGCTCTGTTTATTTTATAAATTACATTTTTAAAATGATACGAAATATTATTTAGATTACATATTTAAATTATATTATACATTTCAGTGTGTAGCACTGGAAGAGCAGGCATGGAGTCTGATGGGTGCCAGATCCGAAGGATTCAAATCCAAACAATACATCAAAAGATGCATTAATCTGATACAACCAACCTTATGATTTCCAAAACAATGTACGACATCTGACTTATGTGAAATGGTGCTGGGACATACTCTTTTGCTATTTTTTTCACCTTCAACAATCTGTAAGGAAGCGCAGTGACTGCCTTACAATTATTACTGTGTAATAGTACATCAGGTAGGGTGCAATATTGTTATTTCAAATGCACATTAAAACAGTTATGGCCAGTTGAATTCCGTACATGCTCACATCATACGGTACTGATCTTTGGAGTGTTTGCTATTTCCACAGTGCTGCGAAGCATATCATTAGGCTGTGATATTAATGTGCAACACCATCTATGCCCGTTAATGGCTAATATGAACAGAATTGTTCTATATGCCATAAATTCGGCCGCATAAACAGCATATTTCTGTGCTTTTGCTCAGAAACAATGCCATCAAGCAGCCACACCCAGATTTCAGATGATTACCAAAAAATCATTTCTATTTAGTTTTATGAATATAAAAATTTCTAAATAATAAATTAATAGCTGAGTTTCTTGAAGTACCTGTAAATAAAATAATAAAATTTTGAATCAGTCATTGGGAGAATCAAATTTAAACTTTAATATATAATTATTCCATTGATAATTTTAAACTTGCAAACAAATTTTTTGATTTTCTAAATAAAATTAAAAAAAAACTATTCAGTAAATAATAACCACCTGGTAAGTTTCTCGACAGGACAAAGAACATTTGAGTACTACAGTAATATGATGAGCAGAACAGATCCATTCTATTCACAAAAGAAACTTTGTTTTAATTTTCTAAGCTAGGGGAATTGATCTGAGAAAATTTTAATTCTTGAGTTCATTGCTCTCATCATTGAGCTAAAGTGCACAGGGCAATAATATTATAAAATGTATATTTAATAATTTGTAATTTAAGAGTATATATGCTACCATATGATCAGCCCTCATAACATGGTCAGTAATCTGTTTTTCATTACCAATGTCTCTAATATCAAATGTTAGTGAGCTACTCGTATTGCACAAATGATAAGCATTGCAATATATATATATATATTGTGCCCTTATCTATGGGTCATAGTAAGGTAGAAAGGTCAATTACTAAAAAATTTCAAATTTTAAGTTATATTTGTATGATATATAAATAATAGTAGGATAATTAGATTTTATAGTACAATTTAAAGCTGAAAATACCTGGTATATAAAAGTGTAATAGATTATTTTAAAAGAAAACAGTTAAATAAAGCTTAATGATATCCTTGCTTATGGTTGTAAAAGCTGGCCATATAAAATAATACAGCTATAAATAGTTAAAAGTATATTAATAATTTGAGTATAATATTTTAAAACTAATAAATTAAATAAATGCTATATGTAGTGTTATAATTATATTTAATAGTCAAAACTAATAGAGTATATTTTAAATTAAGCTTTAGGATGGTGAGAATTATGTTTAGTTCGACATTTTAAATTATTTTCCAAATTTTTTATAAAATATATCAGTTTTGGTAATTTAGACCGAGACGTAAATAAAAAATCATTTGATAAAGTTAGTAAACACGTGACTGTATATTATATACCTTCACACACACACTTGTTAGAATAATAAAAAAGTTTGTGAATTATGAAACTGAATATAATTGCCATCGATCCTTAAAGTAAAAGTTGAAATATTAAATATTGTTTTAATAATTGTTTTTAAAGTTTAAATGATTTTGATAAAATTATAAGTGAGTTAAAAAATACTATTCTAAGTAATATTTTCAGACATTACGTCATCAATTCTTTATTTTAAAAGTCTAATCTGTTATAAAACTAAATGTGTAAATTTGTTCGCGCTAAAATAAGGTCATTAACCAATCAACGGAGGTAATTTAACAGACAAAATATAAGAATTAGACGAAGCGGGAGGGAGAAGTAATGTGAAAGTGAAAGAGAAAGTAACATATTTTTTTTTAGCTGATAACACCGTAGCTGGAAAAGTGATATAAATTTAAAATTTCGTATTTATTTTAAAAGTTCTTTTGTAACATATAATATTTTGACTGCCTCTATATGGATTGCTAATTTTAAAAGTTATCTTACCAGGGAATTTTATTCAAGTTTAACCAAAAAACCGTACAGTAAAATGGAAGTACAGGGAAAAATACCTAAAAATATTGCTAAGGGAAAAATATTTGGAAAGTGTCTTAATACAGCTTTATTTATGCTCAACCAGAAACTTGTTATTATAACTCAGAGAAATATAATTGGGACGCTACATGAAAACTTAAAAGAGAAGTTACTTGTCGTCAGGAAAAAATTATGACGCACAATTTATAAGGCTACTTTGAAGTTACTTTATTCTTCTCTATGGAAAAAATTAATATGCGTTTTTTTATTATAAAGAAAATTATGTAAAGTATAATGAAAAAAGAATGTTTATCTTTTAAAAAGAGACAGTATAAAAATATAGTACCAGAATTTTAAATAAAGAAAAAAGTAATAGAATAATATGAAAGAGTTATTATGTTTTATAGAAAAGGAGCCGAAAAACTTTATCTAATCAGAAAAAATATTACAAAGTATTCAATGGAAGAAATGCTTGATTTTAAAAAAAAAATATAAAATTAAATTACTAAATGAAAATGGATCCATGGAAATAGAAAATTTTTATTAAATATTTAAATAAATGTACCTAGAAGATGCATCGGAAAAGTCGCGCGGGAAAATATTAGCAGACAATATTAGAAGGGAATATGTAGACGTTTTTCTTTACAGGATTAATTGATATCAAGAATTAATAATAGTATTAAATATTTTAAAACCAAGGATTGTCGTCTATGAAGATTTATTAAACAGAGCAATAATTGCTTTACCTTAAAATAGAACATTAAGTGACTGAAGAAGAAATAATATACATTTTTTTTAGCTTTAATATGAACGATTTTCAAGAAAATTCGATAAAGAAGTACCGTAAATATAATTTAAATATTTTTTACTAATTTATTTTAAAATATAAAATGTTATGTGAGATTAGGGAAAACATATAAACATAAATTTAGTAATATTAAAAAAATTAAATATAATAGCTTAATAGAATTATAGAAATATTGTTTTTAAAAATAAAGTGTATGTATGGAAGTCTGATATCTACAAGAATCAATGGGATGGTGAAGCCTACAGAACGCGATCGAGAAGATAAAGATCGTTTGGTAATTTTGATATTTATTTATAATGCATAATGTATTTTTTTTTAGATCATCTATTAATTAAGAATGATGTGTGAAAGTTTAAATTATATGTACACATTTTATACAACATTTTAAAACATATTATGAGATAGGAGTAATTCTGAATATGCATGCAATAAGTTATTTAAAGTATATTAATAATATAATTCGACAGAACAATTGTGTGATTCTTTTGAACTTTCATGTAATAAAGTATTCAGATATTTTAAAATAGTTTGTATATGATAAAATATACGAGGAAAGTAGTAAAATGATTTTCTTATAGAACAGCGGAATAGTTTTGAAATAAATGAATTTTATTATTGTTAGAAATGCAGATAGGAATTTGTCGATGTACTGTATAGAAAAATCTTGAGAAATAAGATCGGATAGTGACTTGGTAGTACTAGTGGAGAGGAAACCAAGATGATGTTTTGTTAAGAAATAAGAAAAATAAAGTATTTGGATCATAGTTAGTTTGTGTGATTTCAGTATAGTTAACTAAGTCCTATGACTGAACACATAGTTTGGACAGTGTTTTTGTATATCTTTAAACTTTTTTGATGTTATAATAAAGCTGAAGAAATAGCTTTAGCATCACTCCTATAATAGAGGTTGGTAGACAGATAAAGGTCACTCCTCTATAGTGTCTTTTTAATTCACTGTGCCATGATTGTCAAGGTTTATGATGAATAATATTCTAATTATATTTTGATCCTATGCATCTATATTCGCTATCCTTATTTCGTGAATCTGCATCGTCAGAAAGATATTTTCAAAGAAATAATGAATAAAATAGAATTGAAGATATGTTATCGTTTATGTAAGAATAGTTTATTTACTGGAATGTGTTAGAATTGTGTAACTTTAAAATTGAAAGTCTAAAATATCATAAAGAGAGAAAGAATCATATAATACAGTTATAAATTAATTCGGAAATGAATATAAGATTTTTAAAGAGAAATCTAAACAAAGTTTTTAAGTGATAATAAAATTTGAATGTTTTAAATAATATTTAGAAAATAAATATTGCATATTTATTAAGAAAATAATTCAATAATGTGTAATAAACATATATTTGTGCATGGTATATTAATAGTTGTAATTATATCATCCGAAGTAAGGCTTGAATGAGTATAGTAGACTTAATAAACATCGGATAATGAACAATAAAACCTAATATCGAATGTATAAGAATGTTTTTGAATTTGTGGGATTCCATACAACCAATATAAAACTAGAATTTTATTGTTTTGTAGAATGTTTACTACGAATGTAATTTTGTAAAAATATAATTTTAATAATAGTAGGGATACAAAGTGTTAATGATAATTATATAATAAATACATTTTGTAACAAGCTAACCATAATAAGAAATCCAATAATAATAATACTGTATTTTCTTAAGCATATAAAAGATAAGAGTTAACTAGAAAAAATAAATAGAAGTTTGATTTTCATTTCATTTTTATAAACTAGTAAAATAAGTTGTGATAGGAGAGTAAGGATATCCAATGTACATAATGTAAAATATTGTTATTTGTTTATGTTATTAATAAACTTTGTTGTAAATTTATTTTAAAGTTTTGTGTCTTCGTTGTTATTTCTCCACATGGATGCATGATATCACGATACACTTATAATTGAAACAGACATATAGTTTTTTGCACAAAAAGGTAAACATAAAAGTGTTATGATAATTTTAAGAATTTATTGGTATGTTAAAATTAAAAGATCATAATTTTATATTATTAATTGGTCATAAGTCGGTTGCCACAATATTACATTAAAATATATGCTAATGTTGCCACACGTATTCTGTTGTCAGATTATTAAAATACTACCATGTACGTATTTATTTATTTCATTTAGGAAGAAATAAGATTATATTATACTATTATTGTTATTATTATTTTTATTATTGTTAGTTGCTGTGTAGTAGATTATGACAATAAAATTCCCTTTTCATAGTTTACTACCGTAATTTTAAATCAGTTAGAATACAAGTTATGAACCTGAGATTTTCTTTATTTTATTTATTTACTTTATTTTAATTAATTGAGCTAGATTATTATTATTATAAAGAATATTAAGATATGATTATTATTTTAATCGTAGTGAATAGAGCTTAGAAAGTCGTAAGAATACTATGAGTTAGTTATTTGGTATAGTAAAAAGGGAGTATAGTGTTCTTATGCCATTGAGATAATATCGTGTGGATAATATCTCAATGTAGTCTATCTCGTTCCCCGTATCGTCACTCCATGTCTCATGAAAATAGTAAATATTTGTTAATTCATTTTAAAAATATAACCGTATTTGTATTTTAAAAATTAGAGCTAGTAATCATTTTAATTAATGCTGGATATTTCATTTATTTAGTTGTTAACTGAGCTAGAACCCGGAATATATATGCGTAAATTTTAAACAATATATAAATTTTGGAGAGGACGAGCGGTGGGGGAGGTTAGAATATAAACATCATAAAATAGAAATAACCACATGTTCTATTACTATTTTTTCATATTAATAAACAAAGAAATAAACATAGTTAATGTTTTTCTGAAGGTTTGTGATGATGGTGTTTTAGTTGTATTTATATGTTGGACTATTTCCGTCATCTAATATGTAGTACATCAAAAACCTAATAGTTAAATGTATTTGAAATATTTAAATAAAGTTAAATTTTTTTAAAGACATTCAATACTCATATTAGATGATGAAAATAGTCCAACATATAAATAAACCATAGTTAATCCCTTTTTTTAAGTAGGTAAAGTATTTTTGCACTTTATATATGTCAGGAATTAGGAAGTGTTTACATAAATCTGGTTTTTGTAAGACGAGTATATGTAAAAAGGAAAGTGTCTATAATTATATTATTGAATAACAAATATTTTAATATATAAAGAATGTTTGATTGGTTATACTCTTAAACATGTATATATATTGTTATGTAACAGAAAAATTACATTTGTTTAAAAATCAAAATCTAGTATAATATTTAATGATTATTTATCTTTTCAACATATATGTGTTCAAGTGTATCAGTGTTATGAGATAGAGTGGAGAGTGGTGGGTGGTGTGAAAGTCTGTGCTCCTATACCTTATATATTAATATTTAATGTAATGTTGGATTAGATACTAATATATTATACATGTATACTAATGAAAATAATAAAATATCAAAAGGATCTTACTTATAATAAAATATTATATTATTTATTAATAAATAATCTATTTAGATATTATTTATTTAAATATATACAGTGTGTATATATATATAGTGAGAAAAAAGGTTGAAAATTGTAATTTATATTTTTTATGATTTTCTGCTGTATTATTATCATATATAATATTAATAGATTTTTAAAAAAATTTCAAATTAATAAAGTTTTTTTTTAACAGCTGCTATCTCTATTCTTCAATGCTTACATATTTAATTAAATATTAAAATATTAACTGAATGAAATTTCATAACTGCAAACCATGAAAAAAAATTGAATCTATTCTTAACTGTTTAAAAATCATTTGAATAATGTGAATGGCAGCATATCTTTTAGTTTTGCAAGCAAGATAATAAAAAAGAATTGCACTTGTGGTGGTGGTGGGGGGGGGGGGTATATTTATTTTAATTAATTTAATATGAAATATTTATTTTTGCATGAGTGCTGATTTATAAATCTGAGACTTGACATTTTAAGAAAAGAGCATGGAGACTGCAGATCCTGTAGTAAATATGATACGTAACAAGAAAGTATACCAGGCTGAACAAAACAAAGAGGCACCCTAAGATACTGAAATGGAAGTGCAATTATAAGAGATGGATATCTGAAGTCCTAAGCTGTATTCAAGATGTTGTAAGAATCATGGGAAAAATCTTATATGAAACAGGTGGATGAAATAAGGAAGTGCTTTATAATAATGCAGACAAGTTATTGATTAGAGAAACTGAATGAAACTCAATTGGACCATTGTGTAATGGATTGATAATGGTTAGAAATGATAATGCTGTTGACTAATTTACTACCATTAGTGTTTTATTTCAATTTATTTTATTATAAAATGTATTTGAAGTATATTTTCTATGCTTATATAAAAATAAATGTATCCAAACTATAATTCTGTTCTCTTGATCTACTTTTTATGCATTTTAAAATAGTGATATCTATCTTCACCACAATCTTAACTTTATTTTAACAGTAAGAAGTTCAAGACATTAAATAGTGTTCGATTCCAGGGTGATGTTTTTGATTATTTGGCATTGATTCAGAAAAGTAAAAGATTAAAACTTATTTATATGTAGAACTGAATATAATTCATATTTAGTTAAACTTTTTTTTTTCTGTTTGAAATGTTAGTTTTTGATGGGGTTTATTGGGGGGGGGGGGGATTGTATAATAAATCATTAATATATAATGGAATTTTTTATATGCTTCATTATTTTTATTTTTTAAAAAATTTACGATTAAATTACTTTTAATTTTTAATATTAAAGTGAAACTAAAATATTTTAAACAACTCATAATGTGTTCTTTGCCCATTAAACAGGGTAGGTTAACTAGGAGTCAGGCTATTATAATCAAATGATAACAACTGATCATTACTATGGTAATTACCATCACCTGCTATCCTCAAACTCAGAGTTCCAGCGCAAAATAATGAATCACTTCAGAATTCATATATAATTATTAAGAATCGTTTTTAAATAACAAAATAAAATGGAATATAAATAATATTTTAATTTGTGAAACGCAGATAGTTGAAAATTGAAATAAATTGAGATACTGCCAAATCTCTAGTGCTTGTTACAATACTTATCTGACAGACAATCAGATGTCAAGGATAACTGTCCAAATGACATACAAACCTAAACACACAACAAAGATTTTATGAGACAAGGGTCGCCATCCTTTTCTCTACTTTTCTTTCTATATATCTAAGCCAGTCGGAAGCATTTAGGTTTGAAAGCTTGAAGCTTTAAATATCTTCACAATTAACTCACTGAGTCTAAATCATAAACGTACAATGCGAAATTCTATGATTTACTACATAGTAGTTTTTAGAATACATAACAAGCAGTAAAGTATGTAAATAATATTTTAATTTGTGAAGCGCAGATAGTTGAAAATTAAAATAAATTGAAATACTGCCAAATCTCTAGCACTCGTTACAATACTTATCTGACAGCCAATCAGATATCAGGGATAGCTGTCCAAATGATACCCAAACCTAAACACACAACAAAGATTTATTTATTTAATATAGATTTATTGAAACAATTACTTTACAAAACAATGGTATTTATCAAACCAAATTTTTTTGGATGATTTATACTTATAATTAATTAATATGCTGTTCACTAGGCAGAGCTACAATCTGTGAAAAAGTCAAAAGTGTTTGATAATGAAGAGAGTGTATGTAATCGGGATCATAATTTCTTTATAATAGAAATGATTAGTAATGTGATGACAAATAGTAATAAAAATAGAAAGGCTAGTGAAAGATGTGGATGGAGAATGAATGATAAGAGTAAGTTAGAATAATATAAAATAAAAGTAAATGAAATCATGGAAGAGTTTGTTGGAAATGAATATAAGAACTGGTGTGGTGAAGTAGAAAAAGTGACAAATCAGATTTTTGGTGAGAATATTCAGAAGAATAAAAGGAATAAAAAAGTGAGAATTGGTAAAAGTGTAAAAAAGGGTGGAAGCATGCAGAGAATATATAAGTGTGCTATTAAAAATAAAGAAAGTGAAAAAGATGTTAATGTTAAATGGGAGAAGTATTTTTTTTTAAAAAAAGAAGTTTGCTAAAATAGATAATTATTGTGAGAGAATGAAATTAAATAATAAATTGTTGGAGGATATTAATAAAAGTGGAAGAGATGGGAGAAAAAAAATTAGACATATATTAAAAGAAGGAATGTAGAGGTGAGTGAAATAGTATTACTAGATGATGAGGGAATAGAATGTAGCTCTAGAGAAGAATTAGAGACATATGTAAGGAATATAGAAAAGATGTTTGATGTGAAGGACAGAGTGATAACAAACATGAAAGCATATAGTAATGGAAATATTAGGTTTACAGAAAATGAACTGAATGAGGCAGAGAAGAAATTGAAAAGTGGAAAGGCAAGAGGTTTAGATGGATGAACAGCAGAGATGGTAATGAATTTAGGAGATAGGGCAAAATTAAACCTATTATCATGTTTTAATAAGATGGCACTGAAGAGAGAATTTCCAGATAGCTGGAATAATACAAGAATAAGGTTACTATTTAAAGGGAAGGGTAAGGATCATAGAAAGTTAAACAATTATAGACTGATAGTGGTAACATCAGTGTTATATAAAGTTTTCACATATATGGTGGCTGGAAGGCTTGCAAAATGGATGGAAGAAAATAATATAGTGGGAGAAATGCAAGGAGGTTTTCAATCAGATAGGCATATAGGAGATAGTTTATTTGTAGTTACACAACTTATAGATATGAGTAGGAATACAGGTAGACAGTTATATATGGTTTTTATAGATATAGAGAAGTCATATAATAGAATAAATAAAAGTAGATTATGGATAAGTTTAGTAAATTTGGAAATGAATGGAGCTTTAGTGGATCTTATTAAGAGATTGTATGAAAATAATTACTTATACATATCAATTAGGAAATATAGAATCAGAGTTAAAAGTGGGGTGGGACTAAGGCAAGGATGCTCTATATTACCTATTTTGTTTTTTTTATATTTGAGAGAAATGGAGAGAGCAATAGAAAGACTAGGAAGAGGGACAGAGATACCATTAATAGGTGGCAAGGGAGTATATACATTATCGGGTCTTTTATTTGCAGATGATATCTTCTTGTGCACAGAAAGTAGGGAAGATATGGAAGTTATGCTGAGGACATGCACAAGGGTGGGTAAAGAGATGGGGATTAAATTTAGTGAAGAAAAATCAAAAGTATTGATGATAAATGCTGGGGCAAGAGAAAAGAAAGAATTTTTATTGGGGATATATAGTTAATTGTGCTGAATAGGTATAACTATTTGGGAATCATCTTAAGTAATCAGAGAAATTGCTTGGATGAATGGGAGGAAAAATTGATAAATAAAGTAAAGAAAGGGACTGATAAAGAAATTAACAGTGTTTTCATATAATAAATATGGTGTAGCTAGAATTGTATGGAAGGGAATAGCAGTAGCAGTCTTAACTTATGGTAATAATGCATTGTGTTAGTAAAGGGGTGTTAGATTACTTAGAAAAAGTACAAAGAGAAGTAAAAAGACATGCATTAGATGCAGATTTGTGGACAGCAAAGGAGGCAATTCAAGGAGAAATGGGATGGTCAAGTTTTTATATGAGAGATGCAAAAAGCAAAATGAAAATATTCAATAGATTGCAATTTATGGATAATAAGAGAATAGCCAAAATAGTATTTAATTGGGTTATGAGTAAAGGGCAGGCAACAAGATGGGTGAGAAAGGTAGTATGGTATGCAGAAGATTTGGATAAAGAATTTATGTCAGTATACTTATACAAAAGGTGGGATGATTGTGTTAGGAGGATTGTTGAGTGTTATAGTGGCAAGGAATGGGATAGAAGAATAGATGCATTAATAAAAAATAGGGAGTTGGAGAGATGGAGAACTAGTATGGAGAGTAAAAAGAGTTTAAATATATATAGAAGTAAACAGAATATTGGGTGTGAGTTAATTTATGATAATAGCAAGGAAAGTAGTTTACTGTTTAAGGCTCGAACAGGATCTTTAGCAACAAGGGAATATACACATAAATGGAAAAATATGGGTGAGTTAGTCTGTAAGTTATGTAAGGAAGGCAGAGAAAATATTAGGCATCTGTTAATTGAATATAAATGTTTACATGCAGAAAGATACAAATAATAAAGTTGTGGGGGAATAAATATAAACAAAGTGAATATACGGAAAGTGGGTTCTTGTTTTTATGCTGGATTTGGAATAAGATAAGAGGGCCCTAGATATAAAAACCATAGAGTTGACAAAGATTATGTTGTGGAAATAGGATGAAGCAGGATAGTGAAGAATATGGGAAAAACTTAGGATGGGGAATGGGAAGGAAAGGTGGCTAACAGACTTCTCTGGGCATTGTGGCTGAAAGATTCCTGACTTCGAACAAGGAGAAGCCATAGTGCATCACATCACGTCAATATCAAAAATGCAACAATCATTAAATTTATTTTGATGATCATAGCTCTGTATGCAATGCATGAGTAAGATGCTGACCATAAGAATCATGTCACTTCTAGATCAAAACTCAACTAAGAGAAGTATTGAATCTAACATTTCTTAAAATTAAAAATATTTATTCTAGTTTCTCATTAGCACTTTTTTTTTCACCTTAATCATTGTTTTAATTAATCTACAGGTTTAGCCTATATCTACTATTCATATTTAATTTTAAAAATAACAATAGAATTCTAATTTATAATGAACTATTTTCTATTCTTATTAGTTGTAACACATTTATTTTTGTTGTATATTTCTGTTACTAGTAACTGATTTTTTTATTATTATTATTATTTAGATTCCGTATTTTACAACCATCTTATAAAATATTTAAGAGCATTTCTTTTTTTTTCTTCCAAAAAACATCTTACAAAATGATAGTAAATTTATCAAAAAACATTCCATCAAACCTTATTTATTCAACTTTGTAATATCAATTCACTTCATTTTCTTTATACTTGTAATCTTTTGAACTAAAACAAATTTGTTATTTATTTTAAGATATCAACAAATTTGTTATTTAGATTTTCTTTAAGGCTATTCATAAAATTAATACCAGTGATAACAACTGATATTATTAAGCATAGTAGTTATCATATCTGTCTGACATGAATATAGACTAGGATTTGAATCCAGGCTGTCTATTTGTAAAATTAATAATAACAACTGATATTATTAAGTATAGTAGTTAGAAGATCTGGCTGGCATGACCATAACCTAGAATTTGAATCCAGGCTGAATAAATCATAAATTTTTGTAAGATTATGAGTAGATTGAAGATTTTTAGTTTAGGTAAATGATCCATAATTAACTAGCGAATTATTTAGTAATGATTGATACATGGATGTCTAGCTATTCTTAAATGTAGTCGCTCTGATTGTAAAAATTAAAAAAAATATGATTGCGGTATGACGTCGCAATCATTTCTGGTGAAGGAGGTGTCGTACTTCTATACCAGCTGAACCTTTGGTTATCTTTAATATTAATAATAACTATGATTAATTAAAAATAATAAATCATGATTAAATAAAAGTATTAAGCATCACTAGGAATAATATATTGTAATGGATGTTTAAGACACCATTACAAAAATTATAGTTTTATAGAGGTGAAAAAAATAAAATAATTTTTTATATAAGATTTCGTTTGTAAAACTTGATTAAAAGTTTTTTTTAAATGCTTGCACAAATATATATATGTATGTGCGTGGGAATTATATTTTAATACCACAGTTATATTTGTTTTTTAATTTTGATTTAAAAAAAAAAAAAAAAAACTAAGATTACTTTTTTGTTAAATTTATGTAAAAGTAAAGTGTACAAATAGATTGCTTTACAGATTTGGGATTTATATTGATAAGAATAATTAAAAAAGAAAGAAAACAAAAAGAAAAGAATTTTTCATTAGTTAGTTCCTAGATCTGTAAAGGGCAATTTATTTCGTTAATTAGATAACTATTGTTATGTAGATAGAGAATTTTTAAATTTTAATTAAAAAGAAAAAGTTTGGTAATTGGTTTAAGAGATATGATTCAGATATAACAGGCTGAATCAGGCTATTGGATTATCTTTGACTAGCTTTCAATACTTGCATCAGCTAGTATACTTGCACCAGCGCAAAGAGACAGACCCCAACTCTGATAGGAGAATTGCACAAACTCTGAGACATTTCCACCAACTCCGAGAGATACTTGCACTAACTATTCCTGCATATTCTGAAAGCTGATCCGGTAATTATCCTACCAAGAATGAACATTAAACCTACAGCAAGAATATTTTCTTTACCATGATGTGCTAAGCTTCTCGCCAGGACAGGTTTGGACGTCCTGTGTCTCCATTAACTGCCTATAATGCCATAAGAACCAGCTCCAAAGAAACCACTAACCAACTCGCCCAAGCCTACCATCAATGAATCCAGAGCAACGGACTATACTTAAGAAGTCTAGTACACTAGCATTTAAATAAATTATAAAGGTACCTTACATTTTGCGATTTAAATAATGTTGTCTTAGATTTGTTTCCTTTTTTTTAAATATAAATGTTTTTCAAGTTGTATCTTATGTAATTCGATTTCTTTGTGCTTGATATTTTTTTTCTTTTTTTTTTTTAACGAGTGCTAGTTTCAAACCTATTACTGTCCGTCCTATTATTACTGTCCGTCCTATTTAAGTCTTAGTAAGTAAGATAGTAGTTTATTTTAATCTCACATTCCTTTTATTATAGAAAGCAGTCTGGATATTACAGACTATTTTAATTGACTTCTGGCTTGTGACCCATTTTATTATTAGTTCTACTTATGTCATGAAACTTTAATTATTTATGATAGACGATTATGAAATATAATAGTTTTTAGTTTTATTTTTTCAAGCTTCCAATTCGTTTATTAGGGGCAAGTACGATTGTTTTAACCCTCTCAATAGGTAGATCGTGAGCTCCAACCTGTCTCACTCAGAGGGAGGTCAATCGATTGAAAGTAATAACTTTCAACACTCTTTTTATTATAATTAATGTTTTGGAAGCTACCTTGCATTTCTTCGGTTTCGACATAAGCTTATATAAATCTCAAATACGGAGATTCAACCTTTTCCTAACTATGGGTTATAAGCTGGAAGCTAACCTCCCTTTTCTTACGTGAGATCACTGAATACTTACAATACTTCTGCTACTGTTAGTATTTTGCACGCTGTCACGCATAGAAAATCGCTCTCAAAGCCATATAAAAGATTTAAATTTAATTTTGACGAATGTACGTGTAGTACATAATTTAGGTGTATTTTAAAGATTATTATTTAGATTTATGTTTATTTAACCATGCTACTAATAAAATTATTTATTCATTTACTTAGTTGATTTTGTTTTCTGTTTCTACCTTTCCAACTCACTGAACAAAACATAGATCTCATTTGCTTGATTGAGCTAGTCCGGCACATTTGATTCACATATCCTGTCACCCCTTAAAAATAAATGTCTAGTTCCAAATTTCGGACTAGTGGCGCCCTGGCAGTAGGTATATGCGAGTCTAAAGCTTTTGTCTGGTATAATATATATATATATATTCATTAACAAATGTATAACACTACTTAAATGTATTGAAAAGTTTAAAACTTACTTTTGTAAACATTGATGAATTACAAACGAGCTATGAGTTAAAATTCTTACCTTCATTAGCATTCATGATGCAAATTCATTTCCTCTGCTTAGAAATAATATATAAGAATAATAAGATTATAGGTTTTTTAAAATCAAAAAATGTTTTAGCTATAAATCAGTAATCCTATATAATTTGTTTTTGTTCTTGAAATTACGTTTTGTATTGTTTTTTGCAATAAAACTAAATGTGTTTGATGTCATTGGCAAAGAGTATATACAACTAATAGAAGGCAATATGTAACAATGATCTGTAAATATATTATAATTATGGCTTCAATCTTATTTAAAATAATCCAAGCGGTGAATATGAAAATTCCAAATCTTAAACCGGAAATTGTATTTGATAAATTTCTATAAGAAATCTGTCTTAAGTATTAACAATATAAAAATGTTTATTTTATAATAAAACTTCAAAGCACTCTGATTTTATAAGAATTTTGAAAAGTATGGAATAAATGCAAAGTATAGAATATGTGCTTTAGTGATGAACTCTAAATTAAACGTAGCTTTAATGTATATGTAAACAAAGGAAGTAAATAATAATAATAAAACAAATCTAGATGAATATATAGTCTCATTAATCTAAGCTTCTGTCACTAAGTAGTTGTTGTTGTTTTTTTATGGAAGTAATATAATTTTTTACTTCTTCTTTTCCTATGTATTGATTTCTATTATAACATATCATACCATTTACACCTTCTTAGACACTTTATCAATACTTTTATTTTTATTATTTGTATTACACTAACAGTTTTGACTGTCCTGCAGTCATCATCAGAGTTCTTGTTGGGTTTTGGTAATAGAATCAACAGGAACTCTGATGATGACTGCAGGACAGTCGAAACTGTTAGTGTAATACAAATAATAAAAATAAAAGTATTGATAAAGTGTCTAAGAAGGTGTAAATGGTATGTTGTTTTTTTGCCAGTGTGACTTTTCTTCCACAGTTTGATTATCATAAAGCAGTCAAAAAAATCATACTGGATGTCACAAATACAGCAATTCCAAAATTAAAAATGGCCCTTGATTGAACTAAAAAGAAAATTCTAAAAAGTAGCCATGAAAAATAAATATTATAACAGTATTTGCAATGACAGTGAAATCAAGAATACAGAAAAATTACAATCTTTCAGTAAATTTGTTAATATCAAAAGGAAGTTCTAACTTCCAGTGAGTTTGCTGTAAAATGTTCAATGGTCGACTTATAATCATCAGTAGAGGCCAAACAAAATTGGAAAAAAATATATAAAATTGACATTCCCAAAAATGTCAACCATAGCATCATGGTGGGGTCAGCTGTAAAGAATCCTTAATAATAAAAATTAAGTCTTGAGATCATTTCCCCAGGAACTGACATAATTGCATCAACATTTTTATAAAACAATGATGAAAAGCATTGCTGATCCTGACTCTGGAAAACCAAAGAATTTAATTTTGAGAGAATATATATGCAAATAATGTTATACTGAAAATTATTTAACAGAAATTTCAAAATATTTTCAAAAAAGTTGAAAAACAAGAGATACTATTGCTGATATATGTCAGATACTGGAAAATCCAGACAATACCAGAAAAAAACATATGGAGTTTTTGTTGTTGTTATTCTTGAATAACACATTTGATTCCATAGATCATGCTAAATTATGTAAGATTCTTAAAGTGAATAGATATTACCAGAACATCACTTTGATTTTATGAATAATATTTATAAAGGACTCAAAACTATGGTGCAAATTGTAATAAAATCAATTGCTTTTAGTTAGAAAATAAATTAGATATAGCTTAGTTTTGTCATACTGTCTCAAATTAGAAAACTTTTATACTGAATATTTAGTCGGTTTGGATGAAGATAAATATTCATTAGAAATGATAGGGAAACATCGGTAAATCTTAGATCTATTGTTATTACATTTAAAGATGAAGAACAGGAGGCAAAAACTAATAGGAAAGTTAAAAACCAAAGTCATAAGATGTGTTTATTTCAAATTATGATTAAGTCAGTGTTTGTGAAAATAGAAAGAGCATCTGGTTTTAAAATTATAGTGAAGACAAAAAAGCCATTTGTTAGACCATTTCTAATCATCTAAATGAATTGTTACATTTCTCTTAGTAATAATCACAGGTTAATTTACTATGATAAAGGTATTTAGAAAAGTATATAATTTGAATTTTTCTAAAAAGAGTTAACAGTTTAATTAGGTGACAAAATAACCCAATATATAACTTCAAGTAAAATCCTATCATTACATGCTTTGATAGACACCAAATGTTGGTAGTTTTGCCTCCTTGGATTGTTCATTAACAGCAAAGGATTTACATGATCACCATTTCATATGTGTACACATGCTGTTAATAAGAGTACCAAATTCCCCATACAGTTGTGCCACCAAGTGCAAGCCTTCATGGTCAGTGGATGCAGGAAGGTTTGTGCATAAAATCCCTATATAGTGAGTGCTCATCCAACATCCCCAGACTAGTTTCTGGCTTGGGGCTTTCATCAGTGAGGAGCCTTGGATTTGAAAGCACTAAATGCACTCCTCCATCAGCCACTTTTTACCTATTTGGATAACTATAAAGCTAGAAGCCCAAGATGAAACACTGTAATGTTTCCAGATCACCATGGTCACCATTATCCTATGGGCAGGATAGATATAAAGCCACCAAATTATCACATGATCACTATTTTATATGCTTAAACATGCTGTTAGTAAGAGTACCAAACTCTCTGTATAGTAGTGCCACCAGGTATTGTATGGAGAGTTTGGTACTCTTATTAGCAAAGCATTTTCTAGTCAAGACGTTTATTACAAACTAAATAAGACAGAACTTTATTTTATTCAAAATGTTTTTTGTTTGGAAAAGCTATTTAAGTGTAAAAACATGACTTTAAAATGAAATTCAAAATTGTTAATATGTGACATTCTATGGATGTAAAAATTATATATGACGAAAAATAATAGGAAAAATAATAAATTTTGAATTTGTTTGAGAATGCCATGGACATCAAAGAATACATTCAAACTTATATTCAATTAGATTATATCTAAACTTTCATATATTAACAAATAACTATATTGGCATCATACTTCTGAAAATTATATATTTTTAAAATTAAGTAGATATATAATGTTTATGATATTCCAAAAGATTGATGTTTAAAAAAGAGTTCAGTCAATAATGAGTGATTAAACTTCATCACTATAATAATGAATATAGAATGTGAAAATTTAAGCAGGTGATGTGTTCCTTTGGGGAAGTGCCATTTATAAATTCGCCTGTATGTATCCTTGATTTGATGTTATCTAATTATAATTATAAATAAAAATAATCAAATGATTAGTCATTAAAAGGATGATGTTTAAGCACTAGGAGCATCAGAATGAACTTCCAAAATGTTTGTTTCATGATTTCATTATCATTGTGTTAAAACACACAGTTTATAATAATTATAATGCGACTTAATAAAATTGACTGCAAATTTCACTTAGTATAAAATAAGTTAATTAAATATTACACGTAGTATATATTTCTGCTGCATGTTAATATATATATAACTCTTGTAAGATTATCATTTGTTAGAGTACTCTAATATCTAGTTAATTCAATCTGTATTTTAGTAAGAAAAATGGGGTATACATTACTAGGTGTTCTTGTACAAAACAAATGTCTAATATTCTTTATCCATTTCTTTCAAAAAGCTTATTACAATTTGACACAATTAAAAGAAAGCGATGTACTTGTTATATAAATAATGAAAAACACACACAAACGCTCATATTAACATAACCTCTGCTTTTGAGCAATGAACCGAATGCTGGTGATAAATATTCTACACTTCCGTCTCAGCCAACTTAAATCTATATGAGCAATCTAGTAAAGTAAGGCCACTAAAATATTTATCAATATTGTTCAATTCATTGAATAAAACTGCAGATTAGATATGAAATGAAAATAACGCTATGTGTTATTTATAAGATAAATAGGGATTTTATTTCTTTTGTAACAAATTGCACAAAAGTATATATATGTATGCATTGACAAAATAAAAATTAATTGTTAAATATAGGCACTATTTTGATTAAAACAATGCTTATATTTAATGATTAATTTTTATTTTTTTTATTTTTCCCATGTGTCATAGCATCAGCCGGGAAGCGAACCCGCTAACCTGGGACAACTGCTTGTAAAGCAGTCGTCGCTGACCTCTCGACCACCAATGCTTGACGATTAATTCTTATTTTGTCTATGTATATGTGCATGATTTATATATATATCTAATTGAATATAAATTCACCTGATTCTTATTTAATTCCTTACTATTTGTTACTTGAATAAAGTACTTTGTAATAAACCCTTCAATGGAATTAATTTTTTGGTGGGGGGGGGGGGCTATCTAGACATTAGTAAAAAAATAAACTTGATCTTAAGATTATTTAAAATAGTTAAATCATTTAATATTTATACTATAATAACAACTATAGTTTACTTTTACTTTTGTTTATAAATATTTAAATAATCATTAAAATCAGTCAACACTTAGACAAATCCAAAATCAATAATAATCAACAATCTCAGCCTGTTGTCAAGGCAAACTCCTTTTAATAATAAAGGTGGAATCCATCTTTATTTATGGTCCAATATATTTAAATAGACACTAAATATTGCAACTTGACTATTGCATATCATATTTATATAATTAAAAATCCCTGGTGCAGCAAAAATGATATTTCTATGACCTGAGTTTGAATTGCAATTGAATAAAACATGGATTTTTTTTCAACTTCTAATCAGGCATAAATTTTTTCTGTCATGGTAATAATCGTCATCACCTGAAAATTGAAAAATTAATGTTTTTTTCTACATTGGTCATTTATTGTTCTTTGTCCTGCAGTGGATTATTTTAAAAATCTTTTACATTTATATTTAGACAATGACTAATGTATATGTAATAGTAAAATATATCAGGCTTTAATACAATAGTAGACACTTTAAAGAACCATTTAAAAAGTGTATTTTATTCTATGCTTATAACTGAAACATCTTTTTCTACTCAAACAAAAGATAGATATATAGTCATCATAATTATAGAGGACATAAATTCTAGAATTAGGGTTAACATTGACTTATAGATCTAGATAATTGAGTGGATAACAGCTTTCTAAAAAAGTTGCACTTAACTGTGGACATTTAATACACAATGCATATTTAAGCATTAAATAAAATAATTTTAATATTTATTAAATTTACTTTATAAATATATATATATCATCATAATGTTTTCCTGAAGTTTGTGATGATAGTGTCCTAGTTTTATTTTTATATTGGACTATTTCCATCATCTAATATGTGTATTGAATGTCTTTAGAAAAATTTAACTTTATTTAAATATTTCAAATACATTCAACTATTAGTAATAGCACATAAAACAGGTTAGTATATGCACAACATTTCAAGAGATATTATTCTCCCCTCTTCTTCAGGTGTTGCTGGCTTGACCAGTGACAGTAGCAGCATGAGATTCGAACCTCGGTCCTTATATTCTTGAGTATTGAATTTTAAGGTAACACTCTAACCAACTGAGGCATCCTGAGCATTATCTTAAAATTCAATACTCAAGAATGTAAGGACCCAGGTTCGAATCCTATGTTAGTACTGTCACTGGTCAGGCCAGCAACACCTGAAGAAGAGGGGAGAATAATACCTCTCAAAACATTATGCATATTTGATGTGCTATTACTAATTGTTGAATGTATTTGGAATGTTTAAATAAAGTTAAATTTTTCTAAAGACATTCAATACACATATTAGATTATGGAAATAGTCCAATATAAAAATACAAATATATCATCATACTTTTTCTTTCTATAGATAGAACCCTAAAAAAATGATGTAAGATAGAAATTGATGTAAATTTCATAAGCCATGAAAAGAAATATTGGAACTCAGAATAAAATGAGTCATGCTGTGGGTGCATGAATAGTTAGAACACTGATATCCAAAACTATCTATTCAATAGTGCCACCCAGTGCAAGCCTTAGTAATTAATAGATACTCCTCACTGATGAAAGTCACAAGTTAGAAATTAGTCTGGGGATATTGGATGAATAGGCACTAGATGGGAATTTTATACACAAACCTTCCTGTATCCATTGGTTACAAAGGTTTACATTGGATGGCATTGCTACTGCCAATAACAACTTGTGTAAGCATAGGAAACAATGATCATTAGATGTTTTGATGGTATTATATCTAAACTAGTGAATTGTTTAATCTTTCAAATTCACTCATAAAATATAACAATGTCTTAAAATGAATTGGATCAGAAATCAACACTTAAATGACAGAAATTAAAAATATTAAGATAAGGGGTTAAATATCAAAAAATGCAAAGCTATAACATTGATAAAATTGGAATGCATGTGAACATTTTATTGTCTACAATAAAAATTTGCCACAAACTTCATAAATAGGTCATTCATCCATAGCTAAGATATCACTCCAAAGCCACTGTTCTTTAATGTAGATGCCATGAAATGAAAATAATGGGACATAGGCATTCATCATTTACAAATTTCATATCTTTAAAATATGAATTGGTAAAAAGTTTACAGATTAGAAAGTTAAGAATAATAAAAGATAATAACTGGAAGTTCTTTAGCTTTTGAAGGATGTACAATTTTCAAACTCAGCTCACTGACTTTTTTAATTCAAATAAATCTATTGCAATAAGAATTTAATGTGTTTTTTCATTAAAAGCAAATACTAAATCAAGACTGAAATATATTAATTATATAAATAAATAAATAAAAGATTTTAAGTGCATTACATTAAACAAAAAAAATCTAATGCTTATTTAAATTATTGAATATTTCATTAAGGTGATATAAAACATAGAAAAACTAATCCCCCCCCCCCCCAAAAAAAAAAAAATTGAAAAAAAAACACATTTTGCAACTTTGAGCATACTGTTAACTAATTTATTACACATTAATATTAGCTGGCACATTCTTTTATCCTTTCTCTCTACTTTATGCCATTTGGTATATGTAATGTTTAATAATCAATAGATGCAAGATGGTAGTGTTTAACAAATTATTGGTTCATTGATGACCTATCCAATTATCTCCAAACTAGTTTCTAGCTGATAGCTTTCGTTAATGAGGAGTTTTTTTGGATTCATTTAAATTATTCTCTTCTTTTGGATATAATGCATTCTTTTTCTTAGAGCCATTTTTTACTTTTTATTATAGTATCAAGTTACCAGACCAAATGGAAAAACTTTTTAATTTTTTTCAATCCAAATGTATTTGTTTCCATGGTGATGTAGATCTGAAACTGGTTCTCTTTCTACATATTATCTTAGGGTTTTTTTTTCTTTTTAACTTAGATACCCTTAATCTTTTATCAAAATTGGTACAAAAACAATAATACGTCACCTGATGATTAAAGCTTACACTAGATGGGATAAAGTAGGGAGAATAAAAGTTTTTATTAGTGAATAACAATGCATAAGCTATGTTGTCCACGTGACTCATTAATATTGTTAATGTTATTCTATTCATACTCCTTAATGAAGTGTTAAATATGAATATTGGAGAACAGTAACTTGGCTGCTAAAACCTTACCTACTGATAATATACCCTAATTTTTGTAATTATTGTAAATTTCATATAATAAAAACTTTTTACATGAAACAAAGGTTAGCACACATAATCAATATTCAACATTTTAAAGTTTTATCACTTTTTCTAAAAAGATAATGTGTTTCCATTTATGAATTTTATAAAGTGTCATATAACGAATGTTATATTTATATATTTTTACCATTCGAATGTATAATGTTTATAGTTCAATCATCATCATCATTTTCAATCATTATCATTCCACTGCAGGATGTAGGCCTTTCCAAGTTTAATCCATCTTCTCTGATCTATAGCCTCTCTTCCCCACCAGTACACTGTCATCCATCCACTTCACATATGCTGTTTTTCTAGGTCTTTTACAATCTCTTAGAATCCAGTTTAAGATTTCAACTGTCCATGTATTATAATTTCTTCTAGAAATATGTTCAGATCAACTTCTTTTCAGTCTCTTAATTCTTTCAATGATGTCAATAACATCTGTTTATTATCTCACCCATGTATTTCATTTTTGATCTCTTCTTGTTATTCCTAACTTGCATCTTTCCATACATTATTAAGTGGTCTTTCTGTATTGCTCTTTTATTAAGTGTCCATGTCTCAGATCCATAAATGAGAATTGATAAACACATTTATTAAAAGTCTTCCATTTCAAAGACATAGGTAAATAAATACCTTGGTCAAATTATTATTGCAGATAGAAATATAATGGTTCAATGTGATATATTATCTTACCAAAAATCTGGATGAAAAGCTTCTGATCAGTAGTGCCTAATTAGAACTCACTAGTGCTTCTAAGCAATAGATAACTGATATGTTTGATGTAACATGTAATAACTTGATATCAATACAATGGTATGATAAATAGTTATGAGTCTTAATCATTTATTTCTTATACAAAATATTTTATTTTTTGGTTAAGATTATTTATCATAATTCATATTAATATATCATATTATGTTTTTTTTTTTTCATGTGTCAAAGCATCGGCTGGGATATGAACCACAAACCCAGGTCAACTGCTTGTAAGGCAGCTGTGCTGACCACTCACCCACCAACATTTGACATCTTATTATGTTTTCTAAACAAAACTTATCTTCTTGCAAGTAAATCTTATCAACCATTATTTATAGCACGTATATTTTTTTTAAAAAGAAAAGTTTTAGTTAAATACATCTGTCTATTCATCCTTCACTAATGAAGATTTATTTTTTTATGTATGCTCATTATTACAACTTATTTATTACTTATTACATATATACATCATGTAATAAACAAATACACAGAACATACAAAGAAAACTTTAATGACATTAATTAAGCATGATGTGTTTAGCATGCTTTTGAAAGCATGATAAGCACATCATGCTTAATTAACATTATTAAAGTTTGCTCTGTATGTTCTGATTATTTGTTTATTACATTTTTTTTAAAGCTAAAGGATCAAAATTTATAATTACAATATACATCATGTATATATCTTTTTATAATGCTTATCTCCACTTCCTCCACTATTCTCCTTTAAATTTGTTATGCTATTTAGTAAAATTATTTGTTTTAGCCCAAAATAAATAAACCATCATCTATATGTTTACATAAAAACATGTATCTATATGAACTTAATCCATAAATATAAACTGATGATTGATTTTTCATCAATGATCAGATTTAATCATCAGTAATATGGTGTTCAGTATCATCATCATATATACACAATATATAATAACTAAAAAGATTTAACAAATTTAAATATTTTTTTAAAATAATTTTAATTAACATTTTAATTTTTATATATTTCAAATGATTAATCTTACAATAAGTCCATAAAAAACAATAACACCAAAATAAAGATTATAACATGGTTTGTTACCTAATAAAATTCAGATTAGCAAATGCTTCAGCTTGGAGTCAGTAATGTTGTTTGTTTCTAATAACATTACTAGTTGACTTTTTTTTTTCATTTATTTTACAGATTTATTTATTTATTTCTATTGTTTTTATCTTAATCACTTGTGAAAATATTTAACATAATATATAAAAAATAATGCTATCACCAAATGTTACTTTTTAATTTCATCTATGTCTTCTTTTGAAACAAACATAAATCTGAATAAAGTGGCACAGGTTAAAAAATGGTCTTTTTACCAGTGACACTTTATTTAGACTTGTGTTTGGTAATAGTGATATTTTATAATTGAATTTCAGCTTACTATATGCACATATAATAATTAATGGTTGTATTATAGAAATAGATTTCAAATATGTAAGAGCACTCTTCATATCAATGTTTTTTTACATAGTAACTATCTACTGGGATTATAAATTCCTGACTTCTCACTAAATATGCACAATCTTCATTTATCAGATAATCTAGAAGCTTAAACACCTGGCTTATCATAAACTCATAAATAGTCCTAATATATATATATATTAAAATGATCTATTGATTTTTTAAAGTTTGAATTTATTTGCCAACAAATATATATTTATTGTAAACAATGAGGATTGCCAATTCCTCAACAAGCTTTGTGATAAATGCTTAGCCAGAGCCAGCACTTGAAATATCACTGTCAGGAATCCCCAACCTCTGACTATGGTTTTGTGCTTTGGCACTTCTCAGAGAAGTGCCAGGGTAAATTCAGACACTAGATCTAAAAATACCAACCCAAAACCAAGCACTTATCTAAAAGTTATTTATTGAGTGGAAAATCTGAAATTTTCAGATATATTTCAAGTGCTTCCTTAAGTCTTATGCAATGTTATATTGATAAGACTACTAATATATGATATGTATGAAGATCTATCAGCCCCATATAGCTATTTGAGTTGGATAGCTGGGTTTGAAGACATGTAGATGTCTGAAAATTTCAGATTTTCCACTCAATAGATAACTTTTAGATAAGTGCTTGGCTTTGGGTTGGTATTTTTAGATCTAGTGTCTGAACGTACCCTGACACCTCTCTGAAGAGTGCCAAAGCACAAAACCATGGTCAGGGGTTTGGGGAGTTCCTGACAGAGATATTTCAAGTGCTGGCTCTGGCTAAGCATTTATCACAAAGCTTGTTGAGGAATTGGCAGTCCTCATTGTTTATAACTTACAAGCTTAAGAGAGAGGGTCATGTGATCTATGACTCTTATTTTGACTATGTATTTATTGTGGTTGACTTTTTAATTCAACATAAGCCAAATCTCATATAAAGGACATTTTTATTCACATTATGATAACTTACAAAATGATGAGAGAAAGAATTTATATGTTTAATAATTGATGGTAGTGAAGCATTTAACCAATGAGATATTTCAACTTTTGTCAGAGCATATTTCTACTTTTTATACCTCTATTTTGCACTCTATTGTGAAACTATTGATTACTCTTAATTTAACAACACAACACTCTCATTCAAAATGATAATAGTTTCTATCTATTTTATAACATCTTGAAAAAACAAATATTTTGTGCACTGCAAAGAATGTATGTGTAATAATCCCAAATAGCTTTGTATGCTTATAAATTTAAAATCTATTTGATTATATATATTTCTATGTACAACCATTGATTATAACGTGTATTTCTTATAATGCAATATTTGTTATCCTATAAGATAACTGTAGTAGATAATGATGGTGTAATGATGCAAAGTAGAAGTATTCACTAAACATCACATGATGCTGCTGGAGGGTTGCATTAGATCCTAACATCTAGATGGAGTGCTCTCAGATCCAAGGCTCCTCACTGACGAAGGTCACAAGCCAGAAACTAGTCTAGGGATATTGGAGGAGTAGGCACTAGATGAGGATTTTATGCACAAGCCTTCTGGCATCCATTGATTACACTGGTTGGCACATGGTGGCACTACTGTATGGAGTGCTTTGCCTGTAGAAGTATTCACTGACAAATTGAAAAAATGTAACTTATTAAACATGTTTTACTTTGCGAGCACTATACTGAGAGGTAATTATCTTATTAACATAAATATAAATCAAAGTAATAGTTATGTAATAGAAACAGACTTTTCTTGATCCTATTAAGATATATCAACTAGCAACATGGAAGTAAAAGATTATAAATCATATATTTTGTCTATTGTTAAAGCATGCAAGTTTGTTTTGGTAATTATAAATTAGTTACTATTTATAGTAAAAGCTGTGGGGGAGGGGTGTAACTTTGGAACTTACTAAGAACTTTTAAATAAATATTAAACAATGTGTCAAGGATTAAAATAACTTTTAAAAATTCAGGAAAAAGAATTTGAAATGCCAATTATTTAAAACATAAAAAATTGTTTATTTTATTTTATTCAACAAACTTCCTTATTTAAATTTAAAAAAAATAATACAAAAATTGTTGTTTTTCTGAAGGTTTGTAAAGATGGTATTTTAGCTGTATTTATATATTGAATTATTTCCATCATCAAATATTAAGTATTGAATGTCTTTCGAAAAATTTAACTCTATTTAAATATTCTAATTACATTCAACTGTTAGTAATAGCTCAAGGGTTAGTATAGGCATAACATTTCGAGATGTATTATTTTCCTCTCTTCTTCATTTGTTGCAGGCCTGACCAGTGACAGAACTAGCACGGAAATCAAACCTGGATTCTTAGATTCTTGAATAATGAATTTTAAGATACTACTGTTGACTCGGTTAGAGCATTACCTTAAAATTCAATATTCAAGAATCTAAAAACCAGATTTGATTCCTGTGTTCATGCCAGCAACACCTGAAGAGGAGAGGTAAATAAAACCTCTCAAAACATTGTGCATATAATAACCTATGTGCTATTACTAACAGTTGAATGTAATTGGAATATTTAAATGAAATTACATTTTTCTAAAGACATTCAATAGTTAATATTAGATGATGAAAATAGTCCAATATATAAATACAGATACAATACTTGATTTTAGAAAGTTTAAAGTATTTATGCATACACAAACAGGAGATTATAATAGCAGTGACATCAATTGATGAAAATATATTTAAGTTAGGATCTCTAGAGTGTATTCTTTTTCAAGTAAAACTGTTCTGACCAATGGTAAACTAATGCGTACTAATTGGATTAAAATTTAAGGATATGGTAAACTAAGTACACAACAGTGAAAAATAAATCTCCAATAGCATTTACTATGAAAGCCATGAACTAATAGATAAGAAGTCATAAAAATCTATGATATAAATGAAACTAATAGCAAACCGCATAACTGACAAAATCTAAGGATACATATTGTAACTGTATGGGTCACATGTCATACAACAACATAGTAGTGTGTGTGCACACAAATATAAATAAAGCTGAAAGAAAAAATAAAAATAAACAGAGATAAAACAATTTGTAGATATTTTCTACCTTTCACTGGAGAAGCAACTGTAAAGGAATAAATAATATTGAATAAAATTTTATAATAAATTTAACATTTAAAAAGGTCTAATAAATATTTTCATTGAATTCTGATTTTGAAATTAAAAACAACCATATTTAATGACTATAGATATCCTGGTAGTTATAAAAATTCCCCTATCTAACTTTTGAATCTTTTAATTAATGCTTGTATACATTTCACTATCTAGTTAGAAATCTTTTTTAAAAAAAATTAAGTTTGTATAACATTTTTGGTAAAATGCCTACTATCTATCTTGGAAATCTTTTCTTTTAAGTAAAACTTGTAGATCATACTTTTGAAAAAATAAAAAAAAACATTTTATAATTAATGATTTTTTTAACCTCTCCCCAATTATAAAAGGGATTGTTAAAAACTGTAATGGGTTTTACAGAGTTGGAGAATGACCATGAAATAATTGAAGGCAGGACAGTGGATACAATGGCAGCTACTAGTTCATGCTGGTGGAGTCTGCATTCATACAGAGGGAAAAAAGGGTCAAATTCTGTTTCATTGACCTAGTGTCCTAAAAAATGGCTGGCTTGCCTAAAGTCTAAATAAAACTGATTGAATGCCAACAAATATCTGATTATATCTATCCTGATGATGACCATCAGCCAGTCTGCTGTTAGAAGAAATCAGCTTGCCAGAGTCCATCAGCCTGTTGAAGTATTGATATACATATGCTGCTATGTCTATATGCAAAGAATGACAGATAAATGTACCACATCATATTTGTATAAACTGCAGCTGGTGAGTTGTTTCAAATAATTCATTTAAAATAACATTTTATAAGTGATAGATATATAGAGAATATTTTAAATTGTTTATTGAGAAAGAAAAAAGATATTTAAAATCTATATTTTAAATTTAAAGACATTTTATTTGATTAATTAAGAATAACTTATTGAAAAAGAAACTTTAATTATTAAAGAGAATAGGTGAAATTTATATATTTTCAATGTGGAATTAACCCTGAAAGGTATTATATTTTAATAATCGAGAATATTTTAAATAATTTTTTTAGTAAAAATGACATTTAAAATCTATATATTTTAAAAGAAAACAAGTAAAATTTTGATTGAGTGAAATGATGCATTCATAGATCATTTTATTTTGAAAAGAAAAAAATATTTTTAGATTAGAAAAAAGAAATATACCTGCTGTAGGATTTAACTTTCATCAATGCTCAAGGAATTGATTTTTTTTTAAAAAAAAAGAGTAAACTGTTATGAGAGAATTTGATAATTGATTCATATTACTTTTTTTATATACACATATATATGTGAAATTTATGTATATTCAATATGGAATTATTTATGAAAAATGTTAATAATTTTATTATTCTGATGAACTCAAATATGGTAACTTATTAGACCACACATATGTGTGCAGAAATATATATATGTATCTTATGTAAACCTATAAGATATTTGTATCATTAAAATATGATAACTTAAAATTTTAATCATTTATTTTATTCATATATGATGATTCAAATATGATAACAAAATTATTGTACTGCACATCTGTATGATATATATACATTTAAGCAAACCTAGTATGAGATATTTCTATCATTAAAAAGTGATAACAAAATTTTTATTAAATGTCAATTCAAATATGTTCATTTTATACTATACCATGCATTTGTGCACTGATATATATATATATATGTGTTATGTGTAAACCCATTATGAGGTATTGGTATCATTAAATATTATTACTTAAATTTTTTATTATTTTATGACAATTCAAATATGTTCAGAAATTATTAAGCTACATGTCTGTGTGCTGACTGTATTCTAACTTTGAGACTTGCAATACATATTACTGTATGTATGACAGGAAATGATGATTTTCAACTGAGTTTGTGCAGAAACCATAATCACTACACATACGGGCCTTACAGCTCCTTTTTGTCATTCTTATTTCTGCATAACAATGTATCAATGTATCTTTTTTCTACAATAAAATTTAGATTTTTTATGAATTTTTTTGTAAAATGTACCTTTTAATTTTTTTTTATAATTTTTTTAGACTTAATCATCAGAAAAAGTTTTTGTCTGCAAAATGAGTTCTCTCTTGCCATATATTTTAGTTCCAATTCAGATTCAGAGACTATAAATAGTCAAAATAAGAGTCATAGATCACATGACCCTATCTCTTAAGCTTATAAGTTATAAACAGTCAGGATTGCCAATTCCTTAACAAGCTTTATGATAAATGCTTAGCCAGAACCAGCACTTAAAATATCTCTGTCAGGACCCCCCAAACCCCTGACCATGGTTTCATGTTTTGGCACTCCTCAGAGAGATATTTTAAGTGCTGGATCTGGCTAAGCATTTATCATAAAGCTTGTTGAGGAATTGGCAATCCTCACTGTTTATAATGTACAAGCTTAAGAGATAGGGTCATGTGATCTATGACTCTTATTTTGACTATTTATAGTCTCTGCCTTAAGTCTTATGCAATGTTATATTGCTAAGACTACTAATCTATGATATGGCTGAAGATCTATCAGCCCCATATAGCTATTTAAGTTGGATAGCTGGGTTTGAAGACATGTAGATGTCTGAAAATTTCAGATTTTCCACTCAATAGATAACTTTTAGATAAGTGCTTAGCTTTGAGCTGGTATTTTTAGATCTAGTGTCTGAACCTACCCTGGCACCTCTCTGAGGAGTGCCAAAGCATGAAACCATGGTCAGGGGTTTGGGAGGGGGGTTCCTAACAGAGATATTTTAAGTGCTGGATCTGGCTAAGCATTTATCATAAAGCTTGTTGAGGAATTGGCAATCCTCACTGTTTGTATTAAAATCTTATTTTGTTTTTTTTTTCTTTAAAAAAAAAAACTCTTAAACATAAAACATAATCTCTTAAAAAAAGATTAATATTAATTAAATAAGATACAAAAACAAAGAAAAAGAATTTTTTTTTCTTAGTACATTTTCATAGTTAAATTAAAATTATTAATTAATTATAACTACTACAGAGGGAAAGAGTAAAAAAACGTGTATTACATTCTTTCACAATTCTCTCTCTCCCCTTTATAATCTATATAACTTATTAAAATAATTCCCATATTAAAATCATATTACTATTAACAAATTAAATGTTTGATAATTCTCACACTATCATGAACTTAAAAATATTGAGTTAAATAATGACCCTTTAAAAAACTAGGTCTAAGAAAATTAAATATTATGAAATAATCTTTTACATGCAATTCAAATAATTCTTTTTCCACTTTTTTCAACAAAAACTTTTTATTATTATTGTACAGTTTTGACTAACCTTGTAGTCTTCATCAGATCTACAAAATTCAAATACATATGACAATGCAACCATTACATAATACATTTCATGTTTTATACAAATTTATCAATTCTCAAAATTATTAATTTTCTATTAACTTCTTAAAAATCTTTAAAACATATATCTCTTATATACAATTACTTTTTTAATTTTTAATTATTAATTACTCTTTCCTATCTTCCAATTACTCTAATATTCTTAATATTTTATTTTATACATATTATCTTTTATACATATAACATTTTATAGATCATACACTAACCTTATCTTTTTTACTACCCAATTTTATATATATATAAAAGATCTGATGAAGACTGCAAGGTACAGTCGAAACTGTATGATAATAAAAAGTTTCTTTCTGAAAAAAGGGTAAGAAGAATTATTTGAATTGCAATATTGTATATGAAGATAGCAGGAATAAAAGAAAATGTTTAGAAGGATTATATGTAGAAATAATCCTTTAATTAAACCTGAGGAATATACTGCCAACTATCTAATTCTTATTATCTTTTTCTTTTAATGCAATCATGTTGACCAACTGGTTACAGTATTTATAAATATACACAAGATATTCAAACTTACAAATAATAAATATATTTTTATAAATAACTAGATATGATTAATTTATTTTTAATTTATAATCTATAGAAAATGTTTTAAATTTTTCTTAACTCCTTCATTAAATATGTTATATAGTAAGGTATAAAAGTCCCATATTGTTTGTGACTAATTTAAAGCAAGCACATGGCCATAGCAGAAAACTATAATCAAAGATGATAGTTTTTAGGTGAAATAATGAATGTATATATTGCTTTTAAGTTTTTATGATTAGTTTGTAATAGTTTAAATTTAGCTAGCTTATAATAGTCTAAATACTGAAAAATGACTTTTTCTTTCTTTATTACTTATGTGTAATTGTAGGTGGATTATTTTGAAAAAAGAAAAGACAAGGGCAATAAATGTTGCTTTACTTGTAATGATTATTTTGAAATTTGTAATAGAAATATCGGAAAATATACAGTATAAGGTAATAGTAGTGACCTCTGTCTGTCCACTCTAGAATCAACTATTTGTTGACTTGAGCAAACGTTTAATGACAAATATAAAAACTTGTTTGCAATCAAAAAAATTAAATCTCATTCATAGCTTTGGAAAAATTATTACGAAATGAACTATATCTATATAACTAATTATATTTTAAAAATCATATCTAAAAAATGAACTTATTAATTTTTATAATTACTTCAATTTGCTGCAAAATCAAACAATCTTACAAAATCTATTGAAAAATAAAAACTTAATCTACTTTTATTATTAAAAAAAAGTAATGGAAAAATAAACATATCAACAGATGAAAAAGTTAGGACTTTTTTCCAGAAAAAAAAAGTACAGGTGAAAAAGCAAAGCAAAGCAAAAAAAAAAAAAAAAAGTTTTTTTTTCTCAGTGATGAAAGTTTATTCATCAAAAAAAAAAAAAACAGATACAAATACAGTTAGAAAAAGGTTTACAAGGGAGTGATTATATGATAAATTGAAATTTCAGAAGCAACATGGTAAGAGGGGAAGGATACACGTGAAAAGGGAATGGGAAGTCCAGGCCAGTCCAAGATGCATGTCTTCATTGAGCAAGCACCACATGGGTCACAAACATTTGAATGATTGAGTCCTATGACAGAGGCTGAGAGGATGGGAGTTGGAGGATTGCCCAAGGGTCTGTGAGGAGTGGAGGTGGAGCTAGTTTGGTATCTCTGGTTTTGAGAGAGTGAATTAGGTCCAATAGCTTTTGATTCACTGAGTGGACTCTCTGGTCAAAAATAATGGCACATCAGAGCAACCAGAGTGCATAGATGAGGAAAACTGACAATCTAATAGTTGCAAAGACCCCTGTTTCTATGGATTCTTGGAGGTTGAAGATGGTATTCCTGTGCAAGGAAAGGCAGGAGTTGATGACATGTCTCACTCCAAGCAGAAAGGGACATTTAAGCAGGAAGTGCTGGAGGGTTTCATTGTCAGTTTTACCTAGCTGGCATACGGGAGAGATCTTGGTGAAGTTCCTATGGTTGACCAAAAATTGGATTTTTTTATTGTCTAAAAACGAATATAATTTGTAACATATGAAAAAGCAAAACAAAGAAAAATGTTTTTTAGTCATCTAAAAATGAACACATTTATAACGTATAATTACTCTAAATAAGTATATATGTGGAAGTGTCTGCTATAATATATATGTAGACTATATAAAACTGATGAGAAAAGTTTTAAAGATGAAAGACAGTGACCCATATGTATATCTATGGTTACGTGTACATGCACTTATGTTTATTTTAAATGCATATGAATGTATTATATACAGATATGTATTATATTGTATACAAAATACACATATATTTGCAACAAAATAAAACAGACATTTATCATTATTATAGATTTTTTACCCAGTACATATATTTATTCTATAGCTTCATTTGTTGCTTCCTTTGTATGATCTTTTTGTCTAAATACTTATATTATGCATATTTCTAATCTGTTGTCAATCTTCCTCTAAATACTTATATTATGCATATTTCTAATCTGTTGTCAATTTTCCAATATTATATCTTGTGTTTTTTTTTAATCTGCTTTTTATTTTATTTTTTTGTTTTTTGTTATATTTATATAATTCTAAGTTCCATTTCCTATATTCTTTTATTTATTATCAAGTTACATAGATCAGAACATCATAATTATGAACAAAAACTATTTGATTAATCAGCATAACACAATGTATAAAGTATTCTATTATTAGATAGAGAAATTCTCCTTTTGTCACATTTTCTTTTTTATATATTTAAGGGCTTGTTCTAGACACAATTTAAATAATGGAAAATAATATGCCACATCTTTGTTTTAGCAGTTTGGTTATCTTTATATTAACTAAAATCATTTTTTCAATTTTTGTGTATATACTATTATATAATTTTTACTGTTGTAATATGAGCTACACCTCCGTTTGTTAATTCCAGTGTTTCCCAAAACTTTTGAGAAGGATACTATCATGTGCCTTTTTAATGACTATATATAAAAGATATATCTTGATTTTTTACCATTTTCTTTTCTATTATTTAACTGAAACTTTCTTTGCTCCTCTGTTTCTAAACACTTAAATTGATATTCAATTCTATTTTTCAAAATTTTCACACATATCTGACTCAATGAATTAGTAATTACTACTCCTGTATAATTTTTTTACTATCCTTTCTGCTCTTAATAAAATTGCTGTAATATATGACACTTTCTATTCAGTGGATCTCACCACTATTGAGAAAGTTTTGGAACAACTCAGTTAAGTGTTAATATAACTTTTACTTTCATTTCTAACTAATTCATATGAAATTATACTGGCAAATATTCTTACAGTCTAGTGAAAATATCATAATTATGGCATAAAATGTTTCTATCTAGATTTAATAGAATTATGATGTCATTTTTCAGGGCTTTATATTACTTTCTTCACCAGAACAAAAACTGTTGGAGCACAAATATGGGTTCTTACATACTAGTTCGGTTGTGATGAAAGTCACTGTCATAAACAAATGTGTATATAAACAATTCAAAACAAAACAACACTCTCCATATAGTAGTGCCATCTTGTGCTAACAAGAGCAATCAATGGATGCCAGAAGGCTTGTGCATAAAATCCCTATCTAGTGCCTACTCATCCAATATCCCCAGACTAGTTTCTGGCTTGTGGCCTTCATCAGTGAGGAGCCTTGGATCTGAGAGCACTGCACCTAGATCTTAGGAGCACTGCACCTAGATCTTAGGATCCTAAGATCTAGGTGCAGTGCTCTCAGATCCAAGGCTCCTCACTGATGAAGGCCACAAGCCAGAAACTAGTCTGGGGATATTGGATGAGTAGGCACTAGATAGGGATTTTATGCACAAGCCTTCTGGCATCCATTGATTGCTCTTGTTAGCACAAGATGGCACTACTATATGGAGAGTGTTGTTTTGTTTTGAATTGTTTAATAACAATTATTGTGCTAGTATGAGATAGTGATCATGTGAAATGTGTATATAGTGATGGAATTAAACTCACTTACAACCTTCTAAAAAAGCAATGAAGTGAATATTAAATAATATTTCAATGAGATGAAAGTTATTAGTCAAAATGTTGATTTTGCTGCTAAATTTATGACCATGATATCATACTTCATATCCACAGTTTGGACAAACCACATGTAAATACATGTTTGTTTCATTTCAGTAAATAAAGTTACAGGTGACTATTTTTCAAAATAAAAAATCTTTATAAGTTTAGATGGTGGAAGATAATTTCTCACAAAAAAATGTAAATGTGTGTTAGTAGACATTTGTATTATTTCCAGGAAATAAAGTTATAGGTCATCATTTTTTCAAATAAATATTGCTGGACAAATATGTGTATGAAATCTCATTGCTGGACTAATATGTATGTTCTTTACAGTACCTTTTATTAAGTAAAATCATTTATTGTGCTACTCTATTTGTTATATCATGATTTTCAATAATGCTGCTCTTACATTATTTATTTATAATAAATCTCATTCTAAAACAGGCAAAACTCACTATACGTATTGCCACACACAGCAAGCTAGAGTAATCAATGGATGCCAGAAAGCTTGTGCATAAAATCCCCATCTAGTGCCTACTCATCCAATATCCCCAGACTAGTTTCTGGCTTGTGTGTGGCAATACATATAGTGAGTTTTTCCTGTTTTAACAACAGTTATACATAAGCATAAGAAATGGTGGACATGTGATGTTTAAACCAATCCTGCCTAATAGGATAGTGGTGGCTATGGTTATTAAAGAACCAAAGGCACCAAAATGTATGGGTACTGAACTGGGTTCAGACCCATATGACTATATAACTAATGTGCTTGGATTGAAAACATTAAGGTATTTTCAGTTTAAGACTCATAGTTTTGTAGTTAAGTGGAGGTAAAAGGTGGCTGCTGGAGGGTTGCATTAGATCCTAAGATCTAGGTGCAGTGCTCTCAGATCCAAGGCTCCTCACTGACGAAGGCCACAAGCCAGAAACTAGTCTGGGGATATTGGATGAGTAGATACTAGATGTGGATTTTATGCACAAGTCTTCTGGCATCCATTGATTACTCTAGCTTACTGTGTGTGGCAATACGTATAGTGAGTTTTGCCTGTTTTAACAACAGTTATACACAAGCATAATTAAGTGGTGGTCATGTGATGTTTATTGGTTTAAATCTCATTCTACTTGAGCTTTCTAAATAGAACTAAGACCATAAATCTATTTTAGACTGTTACATCATAAAAGTAATATTAAAAAAAAAAAAAAGTTAGCATTCACACATATTTTGCCATGACGTTTCGCGCATGTTTATGAACTATCACGTCTTGTAAATAATAGATATTAGGAATTTGCTTTGTTTTGTTTTTAAGATGTCACACGAGACTCATAAGGTCTTCTTTCGGTTAAAAGCAACCCCTTCTCACAGCTGTGACTTTGTAATAATATGTATATATTCAAAACTGACTTTATTAAAAAAATACTTTTATAGTAATAAAACATGCTAAAATGTAGATATTATATTAATTAGTACAATAACAAACTTTTGTTGTTGTTTATTCTTTATAATAATAAAAAAAAAAACGCCCCGTGTTATTTAAAAATAATATTATCCCAAAATAAAAATTCATAAAAAAAAAAAAAATAGTTTAAAAGATTATTTACTTTCAACTTTTAACCAAACAATTACTGAACTGGGAAAATTGCCAACATTTTTTCTATGTAAGTATTCCATTTACTTTTTTTTTTTTTATTGTTTAGTAGACTTTTTGTGTGAATATTCTGTATATATGTTACTCAAAATCAAATACAGTATATCACTTGATTCTGTTTACTATATAATAGAAACCAGTCTAATTACTCAAACTTGCAATAGATGGCGCTAGAACAATAGCAAGACAATATTATTAATATTATTAAAAAAGAATGGATGGAATATAAGAAGTAAGCAAAAGGAATTTGATTTTGATATAAATATAGATATAGAGAAGGAATGGGTTTGTAAAATTAATGGTAAGAAAGTAATTTATAAATGTAATGGAGAAGAATGAATTAAAAGAATTTATAAAAGAGTAGTTAGGAAAGAAGAAATTGTTAAAATTGGGTTTTTGAATATGCAAGGTGGTAGGAAACCAGAAAAGTGGATGGAATTAAATAAAACAATTGAAAATGAAGAGCAGAGCGTGAGGTATTAGCAGTAGTGGAAACACATTTAAGAGAAGAAGAAGAACCTATTTTGGAACAGTTGGTATGGCAGGGTATAAATAGAAAAGAAAAAGAAAAAAGGGGTGGTGGTATAGGTGTTATATCAAAAAAATATTTAAATATTGTTAAATGTCAAGAACATTTGTGGTTTGAAATAAGGTTGGGTAGACAAGAATGGATGGTGGCTATAGTTTATATAGCTACTGGAGATAGTCAAATTATATTGGAGTGGAATAGTAACATATACGAATGTCTAGTTAAGGATATACACAGTTTTAAAGAAAAGGGGAAGAGAATAATGGTTATAGGGGATATGAATGGACATATTGAAGAAATTGATGATGTAGATAATAAAAATGGACAGCTTTTGAAGAATTTTTGTCAGAAAGTGAATTTGAGTATTGGAAATTTATTAAATATTTGTGAGGGAAAATTCACATGGTTCAGAAATAATATATTTCACACAATAGATTATGTATTGGTAGAGAAAAAGGGAATAAATAAAATACGGAAAATTAAGGTGTTTGATAATGAAGAAAAAGTATGCACTAGTGATCATAATTTCATTGTAATTGAAATGGTTAGTAATGTGATGGAGAATAGAAATAAAAGTAGAAATAATAGTGAAAGATGTGGATGGAGAGTGAATGATAAGAATAAGTTGGAAGAGTATAAAATACAAGTTGAAGAAATAATGGAAGAGTGGGTTGGGGGTGAGTATAAGAACTGCTGTAAGGAAGTAGAAAAAGTGGCAAATAGGATTTTAGGTGAGAATATTCTGAAGAATAAAAGTAATAAAAAAATGAGAATTAGTAAAAGTGTAAAAGAAAGGAAAGAAGCATGTAGAGAATATAAGTGTGCTATTAAGAATAAGGAAAGTGAAAAAGATATTAATGCTAAATGGGAAAAGTACTTAGAAAAGAAGAAGTTGGCTAAAATAGATATTTATAGAGACAGAATGAAATTGAATAATAAATTGTTGGAGGATATTAATAAAAGTGGAAGAGATAGGAGTAAAAAAATTTGGAATTATATTAAAAGGAGAAATGTGGGGGAGAGAGAGTTAGTATTACTAGATGATGAGGGAATAGAGTGTAGCTCTAGAGAAGATTTAGAGAGAATCTTAAATAGTTATGTAATGAATATAGAAAAGATGTTAGATGTGAATGATAGAGTGTTAGAAAATATGAAAGAATATAGTAATGGGAATATTAGTTTTTCAGAAAATGAACTAAATGAGGTAGAGAAGAAATTTAAAAGTGGGAAGGCAAGAGGTTTAGATGGATGGGCAGCAGAGATGGTAATGAATTTAGGATATAGGGCAAAAGTAAAGTTATTATCCTTGTATATGTATTTAATGGATTATGTCCTGTACATGAGGGGTCAGATTGACTTTAGGTCAACATGGGTGTGACAATAATCTCGGCCTCAGGGTGGCCTTTGAGCATTCCATCATCAGATTTTCAATTGGATGGACAGGTGAAGAGTTGGAGTGTGGAGGAGATTGAAGCCTGTCCATTAAAATAGGAGGATTTGCTATCTTAATATATATCTGAGCACTTGTAGCATATATGTGTGGAGATGGTAATCTGGACCAACTGATGATTGCTGGTTTAGCATAAAATACGTATATTGGTGATTATTTATCTTTTCGACATATGTGTGTTCAGGTGTATCAGTGTTATGAGATAGTGTGGAGAGTGGTGGCTCATGTGAAAGTCTGTGCTCTTACCCTGTCTATTACATATATAGACACAGGTATATATAAGCCTGTGTATTTCAGCTATTACATATTAGAGATGTCTGCCTATTCCTTGTATATGTATTTAATGGATTATGTCCTGTACATGAGGGATCAGATTGACTTTAGGTCAACATGGGTGTGACAATAATCTCGGCCTCAGGGTGGCCTTTGAGCATTCCATCATCAGATTTTCAATTGGATGGACAGTTGAAGAGTTGGAGTGTGGAGAAGATTGAAGCCTGTCCATTAAAGTAGGAGGATTTGCTATCTTAATATATATATATATGAGCACTGGTAGCATATATGTGTGGAGATGGTAATTTGGACCAACTGATGATTGCTGGTTTAGCATAAAATACATATATTGGTGATTATTTATCTTTTCGACATATGTGTGTTCAGGTGTATCAGTGTTATGAGATAGTGTGGAGAGTGGTGGCTCATGTGAAAGTCTGTGCTCATACCCTGTCTATTACATATATAGACACAGGTATATATAAGCTTGTGTATTTCAGCTATCCTGTTTTAATAAAATGGCACAGAATAGAGTTTTCCCAAGTAGTTGGAGTAATACAAGAGTAAGGTTATTATTTAAAGGAAAGGGTAAGGATCATAGAAAGTTGAATAATTATAGACTGATAGTGGTAACATCAGTTTTATATAAAATTTTCTCATATATGGTGGCTAGTAAAGTTGTAAAATGGATGGAAGGGAATAATGTAGTGGGGGAAATGCAAGGAGGTTTTAGATTAGATAGGCATATAGGAGATAGTTTATTTGTAGTTACACAACTTATGGATATGAGTAGGAATGCAGGTAAACAGTTATATATGAGTTTTATAGATATAGAGAAGGCATATGATAGAGTAAATAGAAATAGATTATGGATAAGTTTAGAAAATTTGGGAATGGATGAAGCTTTAATAGATATTATTAAGAAATTATATGAAAATAATTATTATATATATCAATTAGAGAATATAGAATCAATTAAAGTTAAAAATGGTGTGGGACTAAGGCAAGGATGCCCTATGTCACCTATTTTGTTTGTGTTGTATTTGAGTGAAATGGAAAGAGCAATAGAAAGATTAGGAAGAGGGATAGAGATACCGTTAATAGGTAGTAAGGGAGTATATATTTTGTCAGGTCTTTTTTTTTGCAGATGATATATTTTTGTGTGCAGAAAAAAGAGAAGATATGGAAGTTATGTTGAGGACATGTGCAAGGGTGGGTAAAGAGATGGGGATTAAATTTAGTGAAGAAAAATCAAATATAATGATGGTTAATACTGGGGAAAGAGAAGATGTAGAATTTTTATTGGGAGATATTAAGTTAAGTGTGGTGAATAGATATAGTTATTTGGGAATTATTTTAAGTAATCAGAAAAATTATTTGGATGAATGGGAGAAAAAATTGATAAATGAAGCAAAGAAAAGAAAGGGATTGATAAAGAAATTAACAGTATTTTCATATAATAAATATGATGTAGCTAGAATTATATGGAAAGGAGTTGTAGTAGCAGGGTTAACATATGGTAATGATGCATTATATGTTAGTAAAAAGATATTAGATTACTTAGAAAAAGCTCAAAGGGAAGTAGGAAGACATGCATTGGATGCAGAAGTATGGACAGCAAGGGAGGCAATTCAAGGAGAAATGGGATGGTCAAGTTTTCATATGAGAGATGCAAAAAGTAAAATGAAAATGTTTGGTAGATTGCAGTTTATGGATAATAAAAGAATAGCTAAAATAGTATTTAATTGGTTTATGAGTAAAGGGCAGGTAACAAAATGGGTGAGAAAGGTAATGCGGTATGCAAAAGATTTGGATAAAGAATTTATATCAATATATTTGTACAAAAGGTGGGATGATTGTGTTAAGAAGATTATTGAGTGTTATAGTAGTAAGGAATGGGATAAAAGAATAAATTTATTAATAAAGACTAGGGAGTTAGAGAGATGGAGAAATAGTATGGAGAGTAAAAAGAGTTTAAATATATATAGAAGTAAATATATGATAATAGTAAGGAAAGTAGTTTATTGTTTAAGGCTCGAATGGGATCTTTAGCTACAAAAGAATATACATGTAAATGGAAAAATATGGGTGATTTATTTTGTAAATTATGTAAGGAAGGAATAGAAAATATTAGGCATTTGTTAATTGAATGTAAATGTTTGAAAACAGAAAGGGTACATATAATGAAGTTGTGGAAAAATAAATATGAAAAGAGTGATTATACAGAAAGTGAATTATTGGTTTTTATGCTGGGTTTGGGAAAAGATAAGGGGGATTTAGATATAAAGGTTATAGAGTTGACAAAGATTATGTTGTGGAAATGGGATAGAGCAAATTATGGGTAAATTTAGAGTGGGGAATGTAAAATAAAGTGGCTAACAGGTTTATCTGGGCATAATTGCTGAGGTATTCTTGACTTCGTTTAAGGAGAAGTCATAATACATCACATCACATACAAATCCTTGAAAACAGAAAAGGTGCATATAATGAAGTTATGGAAGAATAAATATGAAAAAAGTGATTATACAGAAAGTGAATTATTGGTTTTTATGCTGGGTTTGGGAAAAGATAAGGGGATTTAGATATAAAGGCTATAGAGTTGACAAAGATTATGTTGTGGAAATGGAATGGAGCAGAATATGGGAAAGTTTAGAGTGGGGAATGGAAAATAAAGTGGTTAACAGGTTTATCTGGCCATAATTGCTGAGATATTCTTGACTTCGTTTAAGGAGAAGCCACAGTACATCACATCACATGTATTCAACAATGCATATATAATGGTCAGAAAGAAATTAGGTGTGCTGTAGTAGAGTGTACTATGTGTGATCAGTTTTATCACTTGAAATGTTTAAACAAGACTAGAAAGGATGTAACAGGTTTATGGTTATGTAGACAGTGTGTAAATGTGATAAAAGAGGTGAAAAAGTTGTTTTTAAGTTTAGATAGTTTAAATAGAAAGTCAAGGGAATGGGTCAAAATGTAATTGAGGAAGATAGGGTAGAGTATGGTTTTAGTGAGATATGAGTGGAAAAATTAGTAGAAATGGAGATGGTTAGCCAAAAAATAAATAAGATAGAGGAAGAGGTAAAGGATGTAGAAGCAAAATTAAAAACATTAGAGATGAAATGTGAGTAAATGAAGAAATTATTGAGTAGTAATGATAAGGAAAAAGTAGATAAGGAAGTGCACAAGATGATAGAGAATGTTACAGATGAAGCAGAGAAAGTAGACTTTGAGACAGTATTGATAGGAGATTCACTAATTAGAGAATGTGGAGATATAAATTGCAAGGAAAACAAAACAGATATGTAAGAGTATGTTTGCCTGGAGCTAGAATTAAGGGTGTTACAGATAAAGTAAAGAAGCAAAGGCAGTAGTGATGTGCATATTGTAGTAGGGATGAATAATTTGTCAGAACCATCAGAGAGAGTAATGAATAAGTACATAGAATTAATTACGAATTTGAGTAAGATTAAAGAAAGAGTAGGAATAGTTGGATTATTACCAAGATTTGATAAGAAGTATATGTTAGATAGGGCAGGTCTATAAATGAGAGAGTGAAAAAATTGTGTGAGAGAAATTATGTCATGTTTGTGAATGTGTGGGGTTTTTTTATTGGAAAGAGGGAGTTATATGGTAAAGATCGTTTGCAATTAGAAAAACAAGGAAGTGAAGTTTTAGAGAGTTGATTTATAAAGAATATAGTTCAGGAAACTTATAAAGGGGGGTAAGGTTAAAGTGGCAGTGTTATCAGAAAGAAGAAGAATGGACAGGATGTAAGAAATAATCAAAGGGTAGTTGATTTAGATATAAATGTAGATGGGGAGAGGAAATGGGTCTGTAAAATTAATAGTAAGCAAGTTATTTATAAATGTAATGGAAAAGAAAGAGTCAAAAGAATTTATAAAAGAGTAGTTAGGGAAAAAGAAATGATTAAAATTGGGTATTTGAATATACAAAGTGGTAGGAGACCAGAAAAGTGGGTGGAATTAAACAAAGCAATTAAAAATGAAGTACTTGCAGTATTAGCAGAAGTGGAAACACATCTAAGAGCAGAAGAACCTAATTTGGAAGACTTGTATGGCAGGGTATACATAAAAAAGAAAAAGGAAAAAAGGGTGGTAAAATAGGAAAGGAGTTATGTCAAAAAAAATATTTAAATACTGTTAAATGACAAGAACATTTGTGGTTTGAAATAAGGTTAGGAAGAAAGAATGGATGGTGGCTATAGTATATATAGCCATTGCAGATAGTCAAATTATAATGGAGTGGAACAGTAGCATATATGAATGCCTAGTTAAGGATATACAGAGTTTCAAAGAAAATGGAAAAAGAATGGATATGAATGGGCATACTGAAGAAATTGATGAAGTAGCAATAAGAATGGACATCTTATGAATAATTTTTGTCAGAGAATGAATTTGAGCATTGGAAATTTATTATACACGTATGATGAACAATATACATGGTCTAGAAATAATATTTTCTACACAATAGATTATCTATTAATAGAGAAAGAGGGAATAAATAAAGTATGGAAAATTAAAGTGTTTGATAATGAAGAGAGAGTATGTAATAGTGATCACAACTTTTTTATAATAGAAATGGTTAGTAATGCGATGGAAATAGAAATAAAAATAGAAAGGATAATGAAAGATGTGGATGGAGAGTGAATGATAAGAAATTAGAAGAGTATAAAATAAAAGTTGAAGAAACCATGGAAGAGTTGATTGGGAATGAGTATAAGGACTGGTGTGGTAAATGAAAAAAGTGATAAATGGGGTTTTAGATTAGAATAGTCAGTAGAATAAAAGTAATAGGAACTGAGAATTAGTAAAAATGTAAAAGAGTGTTGAAAAGCATGCAGAGAATATGTGCTATTAAGAACAAAGAAAGTTAAAAATATGTTAATGCTAAATGGGAAAAATACTTAGAAAAAAAGAAGTTGGGTAACATAGATAATTATAGAGAGAGAAAGAAATTGAATAGTAAATTGTTTATTAATAAAAGTGTAAGAGATGGAAGTAAAAAATTTAGGAAATAGATTAAAATAAGAAATGTAGGGGAGAGAGAAATGGTATTACTATGATGAGGGAATAGAGTGTAGCTCTAGCAAAGAATTAAGAGATAATCTTAAATAAATATGTAATGGATATAGAAAATATGTTAGATGTGAAGGACAGAGTGATAGCAAACATGGAAGCATATAATGGGAATATTAGGTTTACAGAAAATAAACTGACTGAAAATAAACTGACTGAGTCAGGGAAGAAATTGAAAAGGTTAAAGTCAAGAGGTTTGGATTGATGTGCAGCAGAGATCATAATGAATTTAGGGCATAGGGCAAAATTAATTATCATGTTTTAATAAGATTGCACAGAAGAGAGATTTTCCAGGTAGTTGCAGTAATTTAAGAGTAAGGCTATTATTTAAAAGAAAGGGTAAGGAACATAGAAAGTTAAACAATTATAGACCACAACAGTAATGTCAGTGCTATATAAAGTTTTCTCATATATGGTGATTGGAAGGGTTGCAAAATGAATGGAAGAAAATAATATAGTGGGAGAAATGCAAGGAGGTTTTCAATCAGATAGGTGTATATGAGATAGTTTATTTGTAGTTACACAACTTATGGATATGAGTAGAAATACAGGTAGACAGTTATATATGAGTTTTATAGATATAGTGAAGGTGTATGATAGAGTAAATAGAAATAGATTATGGGTAAGTTTAGTAAATTTAAGAATGGATGGAGCTTTCTTTAGTGGATATTATTAAGAAATTATGTGAAAATAATTACTATACATATCAATTAGAGAATATAGAATCAGTTAAAGTTAAAAATGGAGTGGGACTAAGGCAATGATGTCCTATATCATCTATTTTGTTTTTGTTGTATTTGAGAAAAATAAAGAGAGCAATAGAAAGACTAGGAAGAGGGGTAGAGATACCCATTAATAGGTGGCAAGGAAGTATAAATATTGTCTTTTATTTGCGGATGATGTCTTTTTGTGTGCAGAAATAAGGGAAGATATGGAAGTTATGCTGAAGACAAGTGCAAGGGTGAGTGAAGAAATGGGGATTAAATTTAGTGAAGAAAAATCAAAAGTAATGATGATTAATACTGGGGAAAGAAAAGACATAGAATTTTTTTTGGGAGATATAAAGTTAAGTGCTGTGAATAGATATAACTATTTGGGAATGGTCTTAAATAATCAGAGAAATTGCTTGAATTAATAGGAGAAAAAATTGATAAATGAAGTAAAGAAAAGAAAGGGTTTGATAAGGAAATTAACAGTAGCAGGGTTGACATATGATAACAACATGTTATGGGTTAGTAAAGGGGTATTATATTGCTTAGAAAAAGTACAAAGAGAAGTAAGAAGACATGCATTAGATGCAGATGTGTAGATGGCAAAGGAGGCAATTCAAGGGAAAATGGGATGGTCAAGTTTTTATATGAGTGATGCGGTTTATAGATAATAATAAAAAATAGTGTTTAATTAGGTTATGAATAAAGGGCAGGCAACAAGATGGGTGAGAAAGGTAATGTGATATGCAGAAGATTTGGATAAAGAATTTATGTCAGTATACTTATACAAAAGGTGGGATGATTGTGTTAGGAGAATTGTTGAATGTTATAGTGTTAAGTAATGGGATAGAAGAATAGATGCATTAATAATGAATAGAGAGTTGGAGAGATGGTGAACTATTATGGAGAGTAAAAAGAAATTAAATAAATATATAGAAGTAAAAAGAAATTAAATAAATATATAGAAGTAAACAGAATATTGTGTATAAATAATAGCAAGAAAAGTAGTTTACTGTTTAAGGCTTGAACAAGATCTTTGGAATATACACATAAATGGAAAAATGTAGATGATTTAGTTTGCAAAGTTGTGTAAGGAAGGCATAGAAAATATTAAGCATCTGTTAATTGAATGAAAATGCCTGAAAGCAGAAAGGGTACAAATAATGAAATTGTGGAAGAATAAATATAAGCAAAGTGATTATACAGAAATATTGGTTTTTATGCTGGGTTTGGGAAAAGATGAGAGGGATTTAGATATAAAAGCCATGAGATTGACAAACATTATGTTATGGAAATGTGATGGAGCAGGATATGGGAAAACTTAGGGTAAGAAATGGAAAAGGAAGTTAAAGTGGCTAACAGGTGTCTCTGGGCATAGTTGTTGAGAGATTCCTGACTCCAGATGAGAAGTCACAGTACATCACATCACATCTGTATTGCTGCTACAATATAAATTTATATACAGAGGTTAATGTAGAATTTTTAAATGTGATATTGAAAAAAATATGTGGGAATGCATGAAAGTGCAATTAAACATGTATGGAGGAAGGGTTGAAGTTAGTGTTAGATTAACATATGATCCCATAAAAATTGGACTCATTTGGTAAGATTACTATAGTTTTCATAGCTATGTCTTATTGTTTTATTTGTTGCATAAGTTCCATGTGGAAAAAAAATTGAGAAATAACTAGTCAAGACCAATTGCATCTTGGGAAAAACACAAAAACATTGATCCAGCAAGAATTGAATCCTGGGAGGATAAAAAAACACTAATATGCATAATTGCATCCTGGAAAAATATTAACTAGTTCAGCAAGAATTATATCTTGACAAAACAGAAAAACAGTTGTCAGAAGCAACTTATTTTGGGCACATGGAAAAATACCATTTCAGCATGGAATAACCCAGTTAATATGCAATGAGTACTGGGAAAATGAATAAAAGTCAAGTTTAGCATAAATTATATCTTAGGGAAATGGGGGGGGACCTTGTTTGCATGAATTGCATCTTGAGAAAATAGAAAATACTAGTTGACATAAATTGCATCTTGGAAAAATTAAAAGACATTGGTCAGGTTGAATTACCTCTGGAGAAAATGAACAAAACACTAGTTCAGCATGGATTGTCCCTTGGGAAAATGGAAAAATATCAGCATGATTTCATATTGGGAAAATGGAAAAACACCAGTTATAATGACTTGCTTACAACTGTTATACAGAAAAAAACTAAGATTTGCTGCGGGACTATAATTATACAATTTTTTAAACAAGGTTGCCATCTTTATCTCATTCCTTATGTGGGTCAAAAATAAATGTGATTAATTATGTGCACACATGGAAATTTTCTTAAAAAGTATGCTATGTAATCAAATTTTATTTTATCTTTGATAAGATGTAAAGATTACCTTTAATAAAGATGGTATTGAGGTAACTTTCTGGATTTGAAACAGGAGCTCTTGGAAGGACATAGTAATGCTGTACTGTTGTTGTTGTTGTTGTTGTTGTTGTTATTATTATTATTATTATTATTATTATTATTATTATTATTATTATTATTATTGCTGTTGTTGTTGTTATTGTTGTTATTTCAAAATGTTATCAACATCATCTTACATCATATATATGTTATATTAATGAATGAATATTTATTATAAATAATATCATATAGGATAATTTATATATAATGTTATGACATATATAATATTAATATTTTTGTAAATTTGTTGTTTATTTATAAAGATTACAAACTGCTTGTAAATTATGTTATTAAAAAGATTATATTTGTAAGTAGATAAAAGAAAAATAGTAATTAATTATATGATTAGTTGATTGAGTTAAGAATATTTGCGCTGCTGAGTTGAGCCTGTCAGTTTATTCAAGTTGGCATTCTTGTTTTTTTTTAATGCTGGAAATTATTCATATTTTAAATACAATCTGTTTCATATTAAACTCAGTATTTTTTATGTATTAAACTCTGTGAGCTTTTATTTCCTGTGCAATTTAAATATTTATAATTAAACTGGGAGAAAAATGATTTTATAGAGTGAGGAAAACATTCTGCATTGATTTCTCCTCTGCATTGCATAATTGGTTATATTTTTTCACCTTGTATCTCTCTCAACCTGCAATAAAGAAGATCTGACCTTTATTAATGAGTTTTAATTATTTTGTTTATAGAATATAATAACTTTCTGGCAACAGTTAGCTCTTTCGTTCGAATAAATATGGGTAGATTTATATATGTTTAATACATTATTTAAATAATATTTCACTATAGAATGATTGCATATACAATGCAGCCTATAAAGAATTTTGTTTAGTAATTATATATAAGGGATTTGAACTCGGACTTTCATACGACCCTCAACTCTTCATGCCATCTCATATTGCTGGCGCACCTGAAATAAAACCCTCAGTACTTTATTTTAAAAAATTAGAAAGTAGAACTTTATTGTTGAAATGTAGCAAAGAATCTTTTGCGTTGTGACTGCATTTAGCAAATTTTAGTTATATAATTTCTTAATCTAAACAAGGCTGTGGTATGAAAATGAGATATGGATTCTCTATTGGAATAATGAAAAAGCATTAGAAAAATTGTATCTAAACTTCATAATAGTCTGAAAATATGATGGCAAAATCATAAGAACAATCAACATAACATTCAGCATGATGAATGTGATATTAAACCTATAAACATCACATGACCACCACCTGTTTTTGATATTAAACCTATAATCATGAAAGCCTGACTTCATTTGATTGAATGTGAAATAAATGAAAAAATACACTTTTTTCTTTAATTTTTTTTTTTTTTTTGTGAACTTAAATATGACATTTATGGAAAAAGATAAACCCCATTTACATTATAACATTTATCTCGAAAGCATTCTAAAAAAGAAGCAATTTGATTCTTTTCACTGGAAGGATGTTATTGAAGATGGAATACTATCAAAAACTTCAATTAAACAAGTTTTGAAATGTAATAATAAAAAAAGTTGCTTTCCTGAATATTCATTACAAAATTAATTTGTCAAGCATTGGTGGTCGAGAGGTCAGCAACAGATGCTTTACAAGCAGTTGTCCCAGGTTAGCGGGTTTGCTTCCTGGCTGATGCTATGACACATGAGAAAAAAAATTTTTTTTTAACTATTTATTGTCTCTCCTTTTTTTATTTCAGGAATTAGAGTGGTCACATTTGTTTACAAATAACTATTAATGTTATATTACACCATGTACTTAATGTATTATTTCTTAAAAATCACACTCTTTTCAGATCTTTATATAAATAACCTGAGATATCTATAAAGATATTTAAAACTCCTTTGACTGTCTAAAACTATATATTTTTAATATTTCTTTATTCTTCCTAAATAAACTGGTTAACTTTGACCTGTAATTGTTATTATCTTTATTGACTTCAACTTCCTCTTCTGATAATATTCTTATTTTTGCCTGGTTTTTTTTTCCAGTTTAATTTTATATCCTCTTTCACTGTATGCTCAAATTACTTCACCTTATTCAAAAGTCTCATATATTTTATTACTAAGATCAGAAATGAAGAAAAACTGGGGCAAAGGTATATCATTCAAAATATTGAGCTATGGCACCCAAACATTCTAGTTTTTTAATTATTGTTTCTGCTTTTGACTCAGTGTCTTGATGTCCCTGAAATGAATGTTTGGAATTACAGTGTGTCACAATTTTCAAATGCTCATAATCTTAATAATTATATATAGATAATTCACAATAAAGTCATTGGCAAAACATTCACTATTATCGTTATTCCTTATTCAAAATACATAAAGGATTAAATTAATATGAGAAAAATGTTCCTCATAAATTATCAAGTTCTGATGACATTATGAACTATTTTGCAAGTATTGGAAAATAAATGTACAGTATGTGAAAGAATTTTTTAGTACTTGTGAGTTTTCAAATAAATCAAGATGGCACGCTGTATTTTTGATAAATGTACAATTTGAGGGCCTTCAATCTACCAAACATATGCTAGTTGTTAAATTAAAACAAAATTAATAAATTGATTGTTAAATTTTTAAAAAATAAATTCCAATAAATTTCCAAGAAATTTTATTTCAATTTTTTTTTTTTTTACTTATAACGTGGGAAGCGACGGATGCTCTTAACATTGTCATACTTTGATTCAATTCAGAATGTTTCTGTCAGCTGTTTTTTTTTTTTTTTTTGATAAATTGTCATAATGATAAAAATTTAGGACCTTCCTATCACAGAATGTGATGCAGTGGTCTACTTCCAAAGGTATAGGATCCTGCCCTTCCAAAAGTGGGCAATAATGGTCATGGTATGATTGAACTTTGCCAACATGAATAAAGTATAAATATTGTATTTATATTTTTTTTTCATTTTTCTGCTAATAAGTTGATCCAAAAAAACAACTAATAAACTATAAATATTGTAATCAATTTTTCCACGTTTCCTTTTTTTTTTAAATAACAGAAGAAAAAAAAGTTAAATATAACGTTTCCTAGCAGGCATTTTTTTGTAAACATTTGGGGGTGGGGGGACTGTAGATTTATCAAAAATACAGGCTGCCATCTTGGTTTATTTGAAAACTTACAAGTACACTTTTTATATATATTATCATACACCAATTTTTAGTTGTACTGATCTAATCATCCTATACTATACTATACTACTACATTATATATATATTAGAAATTTTTATTTATCATTATCATAATTCAAAAAAATGAATAACGACATAAAAATGCAAACCATTAAAAAATCATTTCTTCTGAACCAGCATTGTCAGTTGGTCCGGATCAATCCATCTTCTTCAATGCCTTCATTATTTCATTATTTATCAACCCTAAGTGATTAGGTGCAGGATAAGAGCAGTAGACCCTGGAGCTCAAGTTCTATGGATTTCATCTCCAACCTTGACCCTTTCATTGTGCCAACTTTTTACAAATTCCAGAGCAATAAACTATTTGTTTATTTTTTTCCTCATGTTTCAGTGCAGTAGTTGAACAAAGACCATTAGAGTTCCAAATCCATAAATTTAACTTCTTATGAACTCCTAAGCAATAAAATCACTCAACTACTTAAAGTTTTTTTAAAAGCTTCACACTCTTAGGTCAAAATGCTTGAGGCTGGCTTATTTATATATAAATTTAAGTAGAGAGGAAGATGGAACCATCTTTTTTCCGTAAAATCTCTGCCTTGCGTTTTGACTTGAGAGTTCCCTGTGCAGTCATTATTACATCTGATTGGCTGTCATATAAGCATTTTTAAGGTGAATCTGACAAAGGTTTCAGCCTTTCATGTTATTAAAAACTTTTAATTAACTTAGAAAGTCTATTTGTTTGTTTGTCTGTGCTAAATCTTATAACTGAGTTTTACAAAAATTTTACTGAATAAATTTTCTTCAAACTTTGCAAACATCTTGGGAATCGATGACAATGTGTTATGATAATGCAACATTTCAGTTGTCCCATCTAACAGTATTGGAAGATGAATTTCGAAATGAGTGATATCACTTCAGTAAGTTTTAGTGATGCACACAAGATGGCATTGTATATATATGTTTTTTAAAACATTTGATAATGAAGATAGAGTATGTAATAGTGATCATAACTTCTTCATAATAAAAATGGTTAGCAATGTGATGGAAAATAGTAATAAAAGTAGAAAGGATAGTGAGAGATGTGGATGGAGAGTGAAAGATAAAAATAAGTTAGAAAAGTATAAAATAAAAGCTGAAGAAACTATGGAAGAGTTGGGTGGAGGTGAGTATAATGACTGGTATGATGAAATAGAAAAAGTGGCAAATAGGGTTTCAGGTGAAAATATTCAGAAAAATAGAAGTAATAAAAAAGTAAGAGTTAGTAAAAGTGTAAAAGAGAGGGGGGAAGCATGCAGAGAATATAAGTGTGCCATTAAGAACAAAGAAACTGAAAAAAATGTTAATGCTAAGTTGTCTAAAATAGCTAATTATAGAGAGAGGATGAAATTGAACAGTAAATTGTTGGAGAATATTAATAAAAGTGGAAGAGATGGGAGTAAAAAGTTTTGGAAATACATTAAAAGAAGGAATGTATGAGAAAGAGAAATAGTATTACTAGATAATGAGGGAATAGAGTATAGCTCTAGAGAATAATTAGAGACAATCTTAAATAACTATGTAATAGATATAGAAAATATATTAGATGTGGAGGACAGAGTGATAGAAAACATGAAAGCTTATAGTAATGGGAATATTAGGTTTACAGAAAGTGAACTGAATGAGGCAAGTAAGAAATTGAAAAGTGGAAAGGCAAGAGGTTTGGATGGATGGGCAGCAAAGATAATAATGAATTTAGGGCATAGGGCAAAATCAAAATAATTATCATGTTTTAATAAGATGGCACAGAAGAGAGATTTTTCAGGTAGTTGGAGTAATACAAGAGTAAGGCTACTATTTAAAGGAAAGAATAAGGATCATAGAAAGTTAAACAATTATAGACTGATAGTGGTAACATTAATGCTAAATAGAGTTTTCTCATACATGGTAGCTGGAAGGGTTGCAAAATGGATGGAAGATAATAATGTAGTTGAAGAAATGCAAGGAGAATTTTTGATCAGATAGGCATACAGGGGATAGTTTATCTGTGGTTACACAACTAATGGATCTGAGTAGGAATACAGGTAGACAGGTGTACATGGTTTTTATAGATATAGAAAAGGTGTATAATAGAGTAATAGAAATAGATTATGAGTAAGTTTAGTCAATTTGGGAATGAATGAAACTTTAGTAGATATTATTAAGAAATTATATGAAAAAAATTACTATACATATAGGAATATAGAATCAGTTAAAGTTAAAAATGGGATGGGACTAAAGCTAGGATGCCCTATGTCATCTACTTTGTTTTTGTTGTATTTGAGAGAAATGAAAAGAGCAATAGAAAGACTAGGAAGAAGGGTAGAGATACTATTAATAGTTGGCAAAAGAGTATATACATTGTCAAGTCTGATGATGTCTTTTTGTGTACAGAAAGAAGGGAAGATATGGAAGTTATGCTGAAGACCTGTGCAAGAGTGGGTGAAGAGATGGGGATTAAATTTAGTGAAGAAAAGTCAAAAGTAATGATGATTAATACTGGGGAAAGAAAAGGCAAAATTTTTATTGGGGATATAAAGTTAAATGTGGTGAATAGATATAATCATTTGGGAATCATCTTAAGTAATCAGAGAAATTGCTTGGATGAATGAGAGAAAAAACTGATAAATGAAGTGAAGAAAAGAAAGGGATTGATAAAGAAATTAAGTGTTTGCATATAATAAATATGATGTAGCTAGAATTGTATGGAAAGGAATGGCAGTAGCAGGGTTAACATATAGTAACGATGCATTACGTGTTAGTAAAGGGGTATTAGATTACTTAGAAAAAGTACAAAGAGAAGTAGGAAGACATGCATTAGATGCAAATGTGTGGATGGCAAATGAGGCAATTCAAGGAGAAATGGGATGGATATATGAGAGATGTGAAAAAGCAAAATGAAAATGTTCGATAAATTAGTTTATCGATAATAAAAGATTAGCCAAAATACTATTTAATTAGGTTATAAATAAAAGGCAGGCAACAAGATGGCTGAAAAAGATAATGTGATATGCAGAAGAATTGGATAAAGAATTTGTCAATATACTTATACAAAAGGTGGGATGATTGTGTTAGGAAAATTGTCAAGTGTCAGTGTGTAAGGAATGGGATAGAAGAATAGATGCATTAATAAAGAATAGCGAGTTGGAGAGATGAAAACTAGTATAGAGAATAAAAAGAGTTTAAATATATATACAACTAAACAGAATATTGGGTGCAAATTAATTTATGATAATAGCAAGAAAAGTCATGTACTGTTTAAGGCTCAAACGAGATCTTTAGCAACAAAGGAACATATATATAAATGGAAAAATGTGGTGAGTTAGTCTGTAAGTTGTGTAAGGAAAGCATAAAAAATATTAGGCATCTGTTAATTGAATGTAAATGCCTGAAAGCAGAAAGGGTACAAATAATGAAGTTGTGAAAGAATAAATATAAAGTGATTATACGGAAAGTGGGATTATTGTTTTTTATGCTGGGTTTGGAAAAAGATAAGAGGGATTTAGAGATTTAGTTATAAAAGTGATGGAATTGACAAAGATTATGTCATGAAAATAGGATGGAGTAGGACAGAGAAGAATATGGGAAAACTTAGAGTGGGGAATGAAAAGGGATTCCTGACTCTGTATAAGAAAAAGTCACAGTGCATCACATCACAAAACAAATAGCCTTTTATTGAATATTCACTAGAAAGCATTTACATTTAATTAAAACAACAAGAAAATCAAATGGTGGAAATCTTAATTTCTCTCCTTTCTTTAACTAAAGTTTGCTTTTTTGAAAATGTTGCCTACAAAAAAACAACTTCCAAATGACTTTTTAACATACATGAATTATATTTCAAAATCTAAAAATATGGTGACATTGTTTACATTTTTAAAATGTAAATTTGAATATAAATATAGTAGTTATGAAAAGTCTTTTGCGATATATCCATAATTTAAAAGTAAAAACTAATCTACAAAAAAATATTTTATGCACAAGTCTTCTGGCATCCATTGATTGCTCTTGTTAGCACAAGATGGCACTACTATATGGAGAGTTTTGCTTTGTTTTGAATTGTTTAATAACAATTATGTGCTAGTATGAGATAGTGATCATGTGATTTTTGGTAGGTTAAATATACCAACCCAAATTGTGGTCGAATAACATTTTGCTTTTAGTGCATTACTTCTCAAATTAAATGAAAGCGTTTTCTTTAAATACGGTATTTATGTACATATTGTTTTTATTTTACAACGTACTCTACTAGTGTACATCAGCCTTATTGACGAATATTATTTTTTTATATATATCACCATGTGATTTATTTGTAAAAAATGTATATAAAATTTGTGTTATTAATAAAGAATATACTTTAAATATATCAATTTTATTCACTATTTATTCGGTTAGAGATTGTTGTATTATTAGTCCGAATATTGACTTCAAACTTAGTTAAAAGTCAAATATATCTTTATTATAATAATAGTGACATGGGAACGATTAACATAAGAACATAAAAAGGATTTTCCTACAAATTTTAAAGGCATAGCGAATTATATTTTGTTACTATATGATAACAGTAGTAAAATATAAATGAGATGATTGGTATAGTTTTCGATATTGTTTCCAGAAATAATTACATACAGCATTATACTGTATTTAAACGAAAGGGGGTCGGAATTGACTTACCTATCCCTTTTTGTGTGTTAGTGTGTGTAGGTTACAAATTGACTTTTTAGTATAAAAACTTTTTTTGTTTTATTAAATATTACTTTTATTTATTTTTTTCTCTTAATACTTTTAACATAATGTTATAATTTCACTTAAAAAAAAAAATTATTTAAAACTAATTTTGTCCATTATAAGATAATAAAAATTATCATAGGGACTCATTATTAATTTCCCTCGATAAGAAATCAATTACTTTCCGCTGTCTTCTTTGTTTTAACCGGCATTAAAGCTGTAAAACAGCTTGATAATTCTTTTTATTCACCGACTTACTAATTAACGACTCAATGATATTACTTTACTAAAATATTCAAAACAAAGAACAAAATTTTCATGTTACAGTAAGTGATTGAGCCAGATTTATTTAATCAATAAATCCTGTTAATCAACTATTTACAAGCTGTTCAGCTATTATTGTTTTACCTTAACAAAATCAGCCATGCAATCTAATACTTGTTTTATTATTTGCAACAACGTAATGAATCTAATACCTTAAGGGTAGAGGGCAGTACCTTTGTCTTGAAGAGTGGAAAAAACCACACCCAAAACTTATATAAATTACAACAAGTTAATTTTACATATGTTTGCTTTAAGAAACAAAATGCACGTAGAAAATCGGATTACTGTGCAATAAAAACAAACGATTACTAAAAATATAAATATTTACAATAAACTGATTTAATAAAATCCACTATGTAATACAGAGAGCGTATCAATAGCTCAAACAAGCTCTTAATTAATAAGTGCGGTATGAGAAAATATTTAAAATCTCTATTCAGAACACTCCCATGACTGGCTTTTTTGATTATTAAAATTCACTATGTTTAATATGCAATATAAGAATTTTTAAATAGCCTAGAGTTTGCATAATTAATTAACCTTTAGTTTATCATTATTCTTCAGAAAAAAAAATTCAAAATGATTTGCAACTTATTAATTAATTGTCTTAGGCAAGTTTTAAATAGAAATTTGTTTTAACATGATAGACTTTCGCATGACCCACCACTCTCCACACTATCTCATAATACTGATACACTTGAACACATATATGTTAAAAAGATAAATAATCACCAATATACGTATTTCATGCTAAACCAGCAATCATCAGTTGGTCCAGATTACCATCTCTACACATATATGCTATAAGTGCTCAGATATATATATATATATATTAAGATAGCCAAACCTCATACTTTAATGGACAGGCTTCAATCTACTCCACACTCCAACTCTTCAACCGTCCATCCAATTGAAAATCTGATGATGGAATGCTCGAAGGCCACCCTGAGGCCGATATCCTTGTCACACCCATGTTGACATAAGGTCAATCTGACCCCTCATCTACAGGACATAATCCATTTAATACATATACAAGAAATGGGCAGAACATCTCTACTATGTAATAACTGAAACACACAGGCTTATTATATACCTATGTCTATATATGTAATATATAGGACTTATAGCATATATGTGTAGAGATGGTAATCTGGACCAACTGATGATTGCCGGTTTAGCATGAAATACGTATATTGGTGATTATTTATCTTTTTAACATATATGTGTTCAAGTGTATCAGTGTTATGAGATAGTGTGGAGAGTGGTGGGTCATGTGAAAGTCTGTGCTTCATATACCCTATATATTACACATATAGACATAGGTATATAATAAGCCTGTGTGTGTCAGTTATAACAAGATAGAGCAACCATCAAATGTATATATGCCACCTTAATTACATGTAAGTTCATCATCAGTAATAGTTTGCCATTGCTGCCGCTTTCTTAAATAAATTTATTGTAATGTCTCAGTTTTAAAGCTATATCGTCAATTTTACTGTTTTGTTTTGCTTTTGTTTTTTTTAAGTCATCTGTTATAAGCAACATAAAAACTATTAAAAGGACATACAGACAGAAAAAAAACAAGAAAAAGAGATTTGATATATGTTATAAAGGGAGTGATAATGGCAATTGCCTGATCTTGACTTTAAAAAAAACTAATTAGAGGGTGTTTTTTTTTGCTAATCTGATCATAATTAACCAAATCAGATCTACATATGAAAAACAATCATCTTGGTATATTCAAGACTCTAATCCAGCTCTGATTGTAACAATGGTTTGTGAAATTTTTAAACAGGGATGTCAAAACATAAGCAAGGAAAACAGAGCATTTTTAATGTCTCAACCACACAGCCATTTTATTTTTCCATACCAATCATTGTTTAAAAAAATCTAATGTATTTTTTTTTTTGTTTTTACTAATTGCTCTTTGGCAAATAATAAGATTGACCTTTATTTTTTATTTCAATTTTTTCCAAGTGCTGACAATATACATTTATATGTATATATATTGCAATGAAATCAAGTCATGCATCGCATGACTTAATTTAATAAGCGTGTACCACAAATGTTATATAATGAACATGCTAATAACTCTTAACAAGCTTTTCCAAATATCCTTATCCTCAGACTGGTTCCTAGCTCTGAATGTCATCAGTGAAGCATTGGATATTCAGTCATTAGATTTAAAAATATCAGGTCAAGTCCAGCATTTATCTAATAGTTAAATATTAAGTAGAAAATCTGACATTTTTAGACATACGTATGTATTTAAATCCAGCTATCCAACTTAAATAGCTGTATGGAACTGAACTAAGTTCAAATAGACTATATATTAATAGATATGTCTGAAAATTTCAGATTTTCTATTTAGTATGTAACTATTAGATAAATGCTGGGCTTGACCTGGTATTTTTAAATCTAATGATTGAATATTCTAGCATGTCCCTGATGACAGCTAGAGCTAAAAACCATTCTGAAGATAAGGATATTTGGAAAAACTTATTAAGAGCTATTAGCATACTCATTGTATAACATTTGTAGTACAGGTTTATTAAATTAAGTCATGTGATGTATGACTTGATTTCTATACAATAATTATTTTGCTCTTGAGGCTTTCGTGATTTTATATTGCTAAAGCTATTGATATATGATGTATCTGAACTTAGTTCAGTCTCCTGTGGCTATTTAAATTAGATAGCTGGATTTAAAGACATATCGATGTCTGAAAATTTCAGATTTTCTATTTAATAGTTAATTATTACATAAATGTTGGGCTGTTCTGGTATTTTTAAATCTAATGACTGAATATCCTAGTGTCTCACTGATAACAGCTAGAGCTAGAAACCAGTCTGAGGATAGGGATATTTGGAAACTCTTGTTAAGAGTTATTAGCATGCTCATTATTCACATGTGCCGTTACATCATTTTAAAATGAAAATTAAATTGATATATATAAAAAAAATTAAAATTAAAATAATAGTTATAAAATTTCACAGATGGAAAACTATTAAATAATTGTTTAAAAGTAGTTAAAGTAAAAAAAAAAAAATTGCAGGCAGTTGCACGGGTTGCGGGTTCGTGTCCCGGCCGATGCTATGACATTAATAAAAAAGATAAAAGATTATTATTTTTTAAAGTAATGTAAAAGAAAATAATAATATTAATTATTTATATTTTTATATGGGACTATTTCCACTATTTAATATGAGTATTGAATGTCTTTAGAAAAATTTAACTTTTATTTAAATATTCCAAATACATTCAACTCAACTGTTAATAATAGCACATCAAACAGATTAGTATATGCACAATGTTTCGAGAGGTATTATTCTCCCCTCTTCTTCAGATGTTGTTGGCCTGACCAGTGACAGTACTAGCATGGGATTTGAACCTAAACCCTTAGATTCTTGAGTATTGAATTGTAATGTAACACTCTAACCAACAAACATCCGGCCAATGGCAACAGTCAGCAGAAATTTCATATACTTATTTATGAGGTTTCTCATGATTTCTCCACTTTTTCCTAAGAGCAAAGTTGATTAGTAGCTTCCATACATTATGTATAGTCATACTAGGTTGGATTATAGAATTTTTTGCTATTGTCATGTGAGCAGCTTCTTTAAATTGTCTTCTTTGTACCTTTTCTTCTCTATCCAATATTTTTGTATTATATGTTTATTGACACATACATGGTCTGCTACCTTAGACACATCAGTTTTCTTTCTTCTAATCATCAGTTTGTATTCTTGCAAGCACTTTTCAATGGGATGATTGGTCTCATCAATATGTGTTCTTCCACATTCACATGGTATTTTGTAGATGAAGATTTTTCATTTAAGCATTTCAAGTTTAGGCTTTGTAGATAGTAGAATTCCTCGTGATGTGATATGCTTCTGGAAAGCTATTCTGATGTTATACTGATTGCAGATTTTTTCTTAATTTGTCTGTTTATGGAATGTATGGATACACTACAATACCAATAATTGTATTTTATGGTTCTTTTTGTTGTCTATTTAAGATTTTCTTAATAACAACTGATGGATAACCATAAGAGTTATCCATTACCTGTTATTAAGAACATGTTAAATAGATAACAAAAAGAACAACACTTATGTGAAAAAGATAAATGATCTCCAATATACATATTTCATGCTGAACCAGTTGGTCCAGATCATCATCTCCCACACCCATATATAATCAGTGCTCAGTTTATAATAAGCAAATCTTCAAACTTTAAGGGTCAGACTTTGATTTTCTCCATTTCCAACTCTTCAGCCATCCATATTATTGAAAATCTGATGATGGAATGTTCAAACTCTTGTTGATGCCAATATTGTTGTCATATTCATGTTGACTTCAAGTCATCAGATTTTCAATAATACAAATGGTTGAAGAGTTGGAAGGTGGAAAAGATTAAAGTCTGTCCATTAAACTTTGAAAATTTGCTATCTTAATATAAACTCAGCACTGATTATATATATATATATGTATGGGAGATGATGATCCAGTTTAACTAATAAGAACTGATTCAGCACAAAAGACATATATTGGATATTATTTATCTTTTTCATATGTGTGTGGACATGTGTATCGATTATATAACATGGAGTGGATAGCTGAAGAAAGTTTGATAGTTTTTGTTCTACTTACATCTAAAGTTCTGTATTTACAGTATACTAGCATTTAAATATTAATGTAAAGTATACTTTAAACACACACTTTTTAACATTCATCACTATCATCAAGAACTTTACTTTAGCGTATGGATTCTCTGTAATCAGCTATATATATTTTTATCTTTACCTTGATTACTAATGCAATCATCTATCTTTTTTTTTATCTTTGCCTAGAGCATATCAACAAACAATTGTATTATTTTCAAAAAAAAGGAATTCCCTTCTTCAGTGTATGTATATATTTTTCTCTTTAATGTTAACATCTATTTTTTCCCCAGTAATTTTTTAATGAATCACTTATGTAATTCTACTTTACATTAACCGCTGTGCGTGCACAAACACACAAATACAAGGGTGCATCAACCATTAAAATTAATTATAATTTTGGCAGGATATAAAGCAATGCCCCACATTCTCATTATGCAAATGTAATGATGTGATGTGATGTGATGCACTGTGACTTCTTATACGGGTCAGGAATCTCTCAGCAACTATGCCCAGAGAAACCTGTTAGTCACTTTGACTTCCCTTTCCATTCCCTACCCCAAGTTTTCCCATTTTCTTTTTTTATCCTGCTCCATCCCATTTCCACAACATAATCTTTGTCAACTTCATGGCCTTTATATCTAAAAACCCCCTTATCTTTTCCCAAACCCAGCATAAAAACCAATAAAACACTTTCTGTATAATCACTTTGTTCATATTTATTTTTCCACAATTTCATTATTTGTATCCTTTCTGCTTTTGCCATTTATATTCAATTAACATATGCCTAATATTTTCTATGCATTCCATACACAACTCACAGACTATATCACCAATATTTTTCTATTTATGGGTATATTCCCTTGTTGCTAAAGATCCCGTTCGAGTCTTAAACAGTAAACTACTTTTCTTGCTATTATCATAAATTAACGCACACCCAATATTCTGTTTACTTCTATAAATATTTAAACTTTTTACTCTCCATACTAGCTCTCCATCTCTCCAACTCCCTATTTTTTATTAATGCATCTATTCTTCTATTCATTCATTAACGCTATAACACTCAATAATTCTCCTAACACAATCATCCCACCTTTTGTGTAAGTATACTGATATAAATTTTCTATCCAAATCTTCTGCATATCACATTATCTTTCACACCCATCTTGTTGCCTGCCCTTTATTTATAACCCAATTAAATACTATTTTGGCTATTCTTTTATTATCCATAAACTGCAATGTATGAAACATTTGCATTTTGCTTTTTGCATCTCTCATATAAAAACTTGACCATCCCATTTCTCCTTGAATTGCCTCCTTTGTCATCCACACTTTTGAATCTAATGCACATCTTTCTACTGCTCTTTGTACTTTTTCTAAGTAATCTAATACCCCTTTACCATATGTAACCCTGTTACTGCCACTCCCTTTCATACAATTTTAGCTACATCGTATTTATTATATGAGAACACTGCTAATTTCTTTATCAATCTCTTCATTTTCTTTGCTTCATTTATCAATTTTTTCTTCCATTCATCCAAGCAATTTATCTGATTACTTAAAATGATTCCCAAATCGTTCTATCTAACTTTATATCCCCCAATAAAAATTCTTTGTCTTTTTATTCCCCAGTATTAATCATCATTATTTTTGATTTTTCTTCACTAAATTTAATCTCCATCTCTTTACCCACATTTGTGCAGGTCCTCAGCATGACTTCTATATCTTCTCTTCTTTCTCCACACAAAAGACATCATCTGCAAATAAAAGACCTAACAATGTATATACTCACTTGCCATCTATTAATGGTATCTCTACCCCTCTTCCTAATCTTTTTATTTACTTTCTCCATTTCTCGAATACAACAAAAACAAAATAGATGACAGAGGATATTCTTGCCTTAATCTCACCCTATTTTTAACTTTAACTGATTCTATATTTCCTAACTGATACTTATAGTAATTATTTCATATAATTTCTAAATAATATCCACTCCCAAATTTATTAATCTTATCCATAATCTATTACTATTTATTCTATTATACACTTTCTCTATATCTATAAAAACCATGTATAACTAACTGTCTACCTGCATTCCTACTCACATCACAAGTTGTGTAACTACAAATAAACTATCTCCTATATGCCTTTCTGATCAAAAACCTCCTTGCATTTCTCTCACTGTACTATTTTCTTCCATCCATTTTGCAACTCTATCAGCCACCATATATGAGAAAACTTTATATAGCACTGACATTACTGCTATAGGTTTATAATTGTTTAACTTTCTATGATCTTTGCCCTTTCTTTTAAATAATAGCCTTACTCTTGTATTACTCCAACTACCTGTTAAAAAGAGTTTTTCTGCCTGACAGATCCAAAACAAAAGCATAAACCTCAATCTATCTCTGAATTAACTTATCTCCTATTAATTCTAATTATTTTTAGTAAGTTGAGATTACAAACAGTAATTGCATTTAATCAAATTTAATGCCTTATCTATTTAGAGTGACAGAATGATAGCCTCTGGAGTTCAAATCCCCCCAGTATAGATTGTTCTGCCAATTCCAGTCTTCAAGAAATTATCCACTTGTTTAATTTTTTAAAAGCAAATTAATTTTAGCATTCTTTCTGAAAAGTTATATAATAATAAAAAACAAGTCAAATTTAGAATGTAATTTGCGTAATTTACACATAGAAGACTTTGCTCGTACTAAAGCAGTTGATAGTTTATCACTTATCATTAATCTAATATTTACAATAATCAGCATCATACATTTGGAGTATGTGAGGACATTTATTGATAAATCTTGTCTCAAACAATTTTCCTCGTGATAAGCAGCTGAAGCAGACGTGAATTTGCTTTTTATGGAGGAGGCAGTACTTATTTACTTTATACAATGTTCACCATGAAATATTTTCTTAAAAAGTGTTTTCACATGTCTATCATGAAAAAAATTGAAATCGACAAAAAGTTAAATGCATTAAAGTGTTTTGTGTTACTGCTAGGTTTGCTGCAAAAGCAATGATGATCAATACTGGGAAAAGAGAAGACAAAGAATTTTTATTGGGGGATATAAAATTAAGTGTGGTGAATTGATATAACTATTTGGGAATTGTCTTAAATAATTAGGGAAATTGATTGAATGAATGGGAGCAAAAATTGATAAATGAAGCAAAGAAAATAAAAAAATTGATAAAGAAATTATAATAAATATGATGTAGCTAGAATTGTATGGAAGGGAGTGACAGTAGCAGTGTTAACATATGGTAATGATGTCTTATGTGTTAGTAAAGGGGTGTTAGATTATTTAGAAAAAGTACAAAGAGAAATAGGAAGATATGCATTGAATGCAGATATGGCAAAGGCAATTTGAGGAAAAATGGGATGGTCAATGTTTTATATGAGAAGTACAAAAAGCAAAATGAAAATGTTTGATAGATTGTGGTTTATGGATAATAAAAGAATAGCCAAAATAGTATTTTATTGGATTATGAATAAAGGACAGGCAACAAAGTGGATGAGAAAGATAATGTGATATGCTGAAGATTTGAATAAAGAATTTATGGCAGTATACTTGTACAAAATGTGGATGATTGTGTTAGGAGAATTATTCAATGCTACAGTGTTAAGGAAATGGGATAAAAGAATAGATGCATTAATAAAAAGTAGGAAGTTGGAGAGATGAAGAACTAGTATAGAGAGTAAAAAGAGTTTAAATATATATAAAAGTAAATGGAATATTGGGTGCAAGTTACTTTATAATAATAGCAAGGAAAATAGTTTACTCTCTAAGGCTCAAATGGTATCTTTAGCAACAAGGGAATATTCACATAAATGGGGAAATGTGGGTGCTTTAGTCTGCAAGTTGTGTAAGGAAGGCATTAAAAATATTAAGTATCTATTAATTCAATTTAAATACCTGAAAGCAGAAAGGGTACAAATAATGAAGTGTGGAAGAATAATTATAAACAAAGTGATTATACAGAAAGTGGATTATTAGTTTTTATGCTGGCTTTAGAAAAAAATGGGGATTTAGATATAAAGGCCATGGATTTGATAAAGATTATGTTATGGAAATGGGATGAAGCATATGGAAATTTAGGGTGGGAAATGACTCTGTATAAGGAGAAGTCACAGTGTATCACATCACGTCAACATAGGATTGTTAGATATCACATAAACAGATTAAAAAATAAGCTTGTGATCGATCATAATTTGTATTTAATCTTTGTTTTTGTTCTTTCTCTCTCTCTCTCTCTCTCTTTCTCTTTCTTTTTGAAGCTAAAATAGGCATAGTAGCTTATTAGAGATTGCTAATGATAGTGCTAAATGGAATACAGAAAAAAAAACATTATATAATTAAACTAAGAAAGTTACTAAGTAAACAAATGTAAGCATAATCTCATATATGTTAATAATATTCTGTATAACAATCCTGATCTCAAATGTTATGTAATTCAGGAATGTTTTGTTACTTGTAATGATTCAGAAAATGTAGGCTAGGGCTATTCAACCTTAAGTAATCTAACGATGGCATTAAAAAATATTTATCTAAGGATCGCATGAAAAATAATAAATACAGCATATTTATTAAATTATTGGAAAATTCTAAAGTTAGTTAGGTTTAGCAGGTATTTTAGAAATCATGCAATTTGCTGAAAAACATCACAGTATGCATGATGGATCAAAACAATGCAAGAACATTTCTTTGATTCATCTTATATTTGAAAAATATTTGGGTATATAGAGATGTAAAAGCATCAGATAATAATATCAATATTAATATTATTAATTGGTAATAGAATTAAAGTATTTAATAAGCATTCAATTCAAACTGTTATCTTATTTTTTCAAATGAAAATATCAAAGCCTCCAGGATGATCATAAAATCCTCATTGCAGGATGTGTATATCCCTTGGACAATGTTTTGTACAGATCTGGTGTAGAGAATTGGATTATATTATTGCACGTGCATAATAGTTCAATTCTAAGAGTTGTTTGATAATCCTCAAATTGTTTCCTAAATTGCTACAAGATCTTCATAAAAAGAAAATTATGGGCAGTAATTGTCAGCACTTTTAAATCCATTTACAAGCACAGAAGTCAGTCATATATATTAGTAGAATATATAAGACCAACATCCTTAATCTTTTCTAAAATAATTTGTACAATTCCACTATATAAGATCACTTTGCTTTACTATAAAATTTACCGAATACGATTTTTGATCTAGTTATAATTTGTCAAATCTATCTTTCATACATTGGTAAAATATATAAGTCCACCATCCTTAACGTTTTCCAAAATAATTTATAGAATTCCACCATATAAAACCAATTTGCTTTACTATAAAATGTAATGAAGATAATTTTTGATAAAGTTACACTTTGTTCATTTTATCTTTCATAAACTTTCAGTAGTGAAACTTCAATTTAAGATTTTACTCAACATCTTACCCAAAATTTAGAAATTTGATTTAAGTACACAGTATTTTTTTTCTATTTCGTAATAATAGCTGCATCTCTTTTTATAGTAGATGATGATGTTATATTGCTTACAATTGGAATTTTCTTATACTGTGAGGTCTTCTATAACAAGTGTTTATAGGCAGGGCTGGCCAGAGCTTGTCTGCCATTTCAAGCAAACTTGTAATACAATTTGACAATTAAAAACAAATCTGTACTGCTCAAGTTTAAGGCTACATTATAGTATACACTAATGACAATTTTATACCAACATGGATGATCCACATTTCACAACATTAAATGATTTCAACAGAAATATTGTTACTATACACTGTGGTTGCAGTCCATTATAAAAATGAAACTTCATTATCATTGTTTATTTTCTTAAAAAAAGTTGAAATGCAATCTAGTAATAACTCCCTGGTAAATTTATGAGTTGATTTGTTATGACTTATAACAATGTAATCATAATTTATAAATTTATTTTTTGTCTGACAAAAAAATACATTGTGCAGCATTTAATTAACTAAACATGATTGTATTGAAAAGAAAATATACTATTATGGTTTAAAAATAAACTATGTTTTAAGTATTGACATCCATATTATTAAAAAAATAAAAATCAGAAGTAAATGGTGATGAAAACCCATATTCAAAATCAAAATGCTGCCCCAAGCAGTTCCTTACTTTGCTATGGCTCTGAGCCAGCCCTGTATATAAAATAATTATAATACCTTTTCTTGCTAAATTAAGATTTATATGACAAAAACAAATACCTTAAAATGAACCCTAGAGCAGGAGGTATCATTGTGTCATATAAAGACAAAAGTTACCAATTTAGTTCACCTATTAGTTTATTTATACTATTTTTTAAAATTATTCTTCTGTGTACCTATAATAATTTTGGTTGTAAGACTGAAAATCGGAAGTAGAAAACTAATTAATATTCTCATAAAATATTTAAATGAAAAAGTTATAAAAGTGTTAACAAATGAAAATGTTAACACCATTGATTAATATAGGTATGATTATACAAGATCTTAGGGAGCTTTTATGATTATACAAGGTCATAGGGAGCTTTTATGATTATACAAGGTCTTAGGGAGCTTTTGTAAAAGTTAAATTAGAAATGTTCAAGCATGAAAGCTAAAGTGAAGTTTGCATTTACTTTTAGAAAATCAATGCTAAGTTTTACTGTAAAACAGAAAACGAACTTAGAGCAGAGTATCAAGAAAAAGCAGAATTTCTGTGATATAGCTAACTTGATGATTTATAAATTATTATTAGATGAGTTTGTTTACTTTTTATTTTATATTTTAAAAAGTTTTTTTTTTTTGTTAAGGTAAAATTGTACAGTACATACTGCAATTAAATTTATATGTGTATGTGTATTTATCTTTTTAAGTTTGACTTATATTTTTCATACTTATATATTTGTTTAAATGCTAATTTTGGTCTATGCTATAATCTAGAATGGATTATCTCTAAATAAATACATTACAATGTAAACTAAAATGCCAAATTATATAACAAACTATCTTCTGGAACTGATTACTTCATTACAATAGACCTTAACATCACATGATCACCATCTTGATTACTCTGTTTGGCACAGGGTGGCACTACTGTATGGAGAGTTTTGCCTTTGTTTACAATAGACCTTATAGTATAATGTGTATATGTTATTTCTTCATATGTCATAGCATCGGCCGGGACGCGAACCCACACCCATCTGCAACCAACTACTTGCTTCCAAGGCGGGTGTGATGACCTCTCGGCTAACAACGCTTGACATCTCTTATAGTCATGTTAAAATGAGTATGTAAAATTATAAGACCTGATGAGCTATAGAAGAGTAATTAAATTATGCATATGTGCAAAAACTAATAACAAATTATGTGTCCCAAATGCAAATGTAGTACCAAGCATTAAATAACAATGCCTCATTTTTTCAACTTGAAAAAAATTCACCATCACATTAATATTTTCATTTTTAATTTTATATTTTAGTATGACAAAATATATACTAAATTGTTTTTTTTATTGCTGGAGGAAAACAGTCATATGATTTTTCTACAACTTGTCTTATTTAAATGGTGTATTGAATTGTAGCAGTAGCAAGACATATTCGTATTAGTTTTCCAAAATATTTATAGATACAATCTTTGTTATTTCCCAAGACAGTTTAAGCATAGGCAAGTAATTTGGAGGAATCAGTTACCTGGATTACAAATATAGAGATCTTATACATGGGAATGCAAATAGCTACCTGAACTACTAATATGGAGACTGTGTTTCATATATGGGTTGTTTTTCTTTCAATTTTTTGCTTTGTTCCAACAAACTACTTAGTAGATTTGAAATCAGATTTTGTCAAACAATCTTCAGGTAAGAATATATATATCATTCTATTCTTACCTCAATAGCTAACTGAGTTGATTATATGCTGAATGAGTAAAAATTCTGTGCTAGTTAAAATTTTTCCAACTACATAAAAATTTCCATTTTCAGATTTGAACCCTAGATCATAAACATCCCTTGTATATGTATTAAATGGATTATATCCTGTACATGAGGGGTCATATTGACCTTAGGTCAGCATGGGTTTGACAAGAATCTTGGTCTCAGGGTGGCCTTTGAGCATTCCATCTTTACATTTTCAATTGGATGGATGGTTGAAGAGTTGGAGTGTGGAAAAGTATGAAGATTGGCTATCTTAATATATATCTGAGCACTTATAGCATATATATGTAGAGATGGTAATCTAGACCAACTGACGATTGCTGTTTTAGCATGAAATATGTATATTGGTGATTATTTATCTTTTCAACATATATGTGCTCAGGTGTATCAGTGTTATGAGATAGTGTGGAGAGTGGTGGATCGTGTGAAAATCTGTGCTCATATACCCTATATATTATAAAAGATTAAAGTACTAAATAATAAGGGTTTTTTTAAATATATTAATAATTTATCATTAACTCAAGCAAGTGTATTTTAATTTAAGTTTTTATTTGTCAAATATTTTTGGAGTTAATGATTATATCTAATTACAATCTTACTATTAGGGTGATATCTAGTGATTTTAGCACCCAGACAAAATGAAAATATTGTGCTTCTACTTTTTCTAAATGTTGAAAAATATTATTGAAAAATTTTGAGTAATAGAAATATATACTTAGATGTTTTAGTTTAAAGTGAATTTTATTAATAGAATTTTACCTAATAATGAAAAATAACATAAATGCAATATTAATTATGTAACTTAAATACAGCAAATTTATTTGCTATATCAATGATTCCCAACATAGGGATACATGTATTTCCAGAAATATGTAATGGACATTTAGGAATACATAAAAAAAAAAGAAAAGAATAATGATGTGAAAAGGCACATACATCGATTAAATAATATATAGGGTATATGAGCACAGACTTTCACACGACCCACCACCCTCCACTCTATCTCATAACACTGATACCCTCAAACACATATATGTTGAAAAGATAAATAATCACCAATATACTTATTTCATGCTAAACCAGCAATCATCAGTTGGTCCAGATTACCATCTCCACACATATATGTTATAAGTGCTCAGAATGTGGAATGGATTGAAGCCTGTCCATTAAAATATGAGGTTTGGCTATCTTAATATATATCTGAGCACTTATAGCATATATATGTGGAGATGGTAATCTGGACCAACTGATGATTGCTGGTTTAGCATGAAATACAATATTGGTGATTATTTATCTTTTCAACATATATGTGTTTGAGTGTATCAGTGTTATGAGATAGATTGGAGAGTGGTGGGTCGTGTGAAAGTCTGTGCTCATATACCCTATATATTACATATGTAGACTTAGATATATAATAAGCCTGTGTTTCAGTGATTAAATAATGTAATTTATATATATAATCTGTGATCAATTTGCTTGAGTTGATTATAACTTTTGAGTTCTCACTGTAAATATAAATGCACATTCTGCTCACTCCCTTATTCCATTTATTCTTAATTCAATTATCTGGGGTATTTATTTGCAATTACAACATGTAACTTTAAAATAATAGCAACTACATTATTTACAAATATTTTGCTAATATGAAGATTACAATTTATAGAAATGGGCTACCAAGGCTTACCCAAATGAAAAAAAAATTTAATATAGTATTGTATCATCAAAATTAAGGGTAAACATAGTTTTCACTAAAATTAGTTTTTAAAAATAAAATTTAGATTTTTTACTTATATACATATGTAATTGATATCAAACATATCTTGGTTTAACTTATCTAGTATATATAGCAATTTAAAACATATCTTGGTTTAATAGGCATTAAAATTAAATTTTAATGATTGAAAAGTGCAATTATTATTCTATTTCATACTTAACTTGTTTGTACAAGCAGTTTAAACCTAATAATCTATTGTTCTTCATTTGATCTTTAATTTTTTGATAGCTAATAAATAATATGGCTATTATCATTTATAACTAAAATATAAAAAAAAATATGTTTTGCAATGAAATAAATTTTAAAAGATAATAAAATTTATTATGAATATTTATCATCATCATCAATCATTATCAATCCACTGCAGGATGAAGGTCTCTCCAAGTTTAATCCATCTTTTCCGATCTTTAGCTTCTCTTCTCCACATCACCCCTGCACACTTTCTTATTTCATCCATCCATCTTACACGTGGTCTCTTTCTGGGTCGTTTACAATCTCTTAGAATCCAGTTTAAAATTTTAATTGTCCATCTATTATCATCTCTTCTAGCAATATGACCAGCCTAACTCCACTGCATATATATATATATTATTATTATTTATCTATAAAACAATTTTGTTTTTATTTTTCTCATTTTTGCACTTTTTCTATAACAGGGTTTGAACAAATATTGCATTTGATATAAATCTTATAGCAGTGTTTTAGTAACTTAGATATTCAGAAGTTAAATGTAGATATCACATTAGTTTTAATATCTATTTGATATTTAAAAATAAATTCTTTATAAATCAAATCACGCATCCCCACATGAAAAAGTTTTGTTTAAAATATTAGCTTGAGAAAGGAAATACAGCACCCGTCATTGCTTATTTATTTATTGTTTGATTACTTGCTTTTAAGTGATGTCCAATAATCAAAGTGACAGACTGAAACACAACTCTTTGATTAAATAAGTAATCAAGTGGTTCAACATTTGACGTTTGAGTAGATGAGATTCAATCAAGATACCTTTTCACTCTCGAATTCATCATTACATCGCTGCGTTTAGCCATGCAGGGCCATAATTTCATTCAATCAGCCAAATAATTTCTTTTTCTCCCTTCTTTCTGTTAAAAATTGATCCATAAATCTTTAATCTTTAGCTCCAATATTTTATCACTAAGTCAAACTGCTGCTAATCTTGTTTCCCCCACTCCTCCAAGAATGAAATCTCTTGAACTATTAATTATATAGATAAAACTTAGTATACTAATATTCAGATATATTATTATTTGTAGATCAAGAAGTTTTATGAAAATAATACGATTTTTTTTTAAAAAAAAACTAAAATAAATCGGGGGGACGTTAGTATTACGCGCAATAAGCAAGTTAAAAAAAAAAATAGTAATTTGAAAAAAAAAAGTAATAGTAATTTGAAAGCAAAAACCATAATTAAATTTTGACTAAAAAAATTAATAAATAAAATAATGTTAGCTTTAAATTTACTAATATTTTTTTAGACTGCCATATTCAAAAGATAATATTCACATATTTGGTTTTATATTAAAACCAATGATAATATTATATAATGAAAAGAAAAAGAGAAGATCAAAACAAATCGAACCTATGTTCAAAAAATAAAATTGAAATTTACACTTTCTTCCAAAACGTAAGCTTGTGGTTAAGACCTTTAGAGGTCCCTTCTATCGCATTTTTACGCGCACATTCTTGAGGTTACAGCCTTAGTAAATATTACTTATTAAAGAAAGTAAAACGGTAGATGGTATAGAAAAGAATATCATATAATATAGACCACCAATATATTCAATAATAAATATCATTTATGCTTCCACACATCTCTCAACTCCAACAAACTAATCAATAACACTAAAAACAGCCTACCACCCTCGCTGACACCTCAGGTGGTCTATAATATTGCCTGCCCTGAAAAATATTGTAAATCATCATATTATGGTGAGACTAGGGCCTCTCTTTCTACTAGACTATCCCAACACACATACTCCTATAATAAAGCACTGGTGGACACTTCTTATAGTTCAGTTTTTGCACAGCACCGCACGTCAGCTGGTCACGATTGCCAACCTAGAGATCCAGTTGTAGTTTGCAGAGAGTGACACAATCTCAAAAGGAAGATAAAAGAGGTTTACTTTATCGCTAGAGATAGTGGTGCCATAAATAGAAAAGACTCTTGCTACAAAATATCCCAGAAATGGAATACGTAACTATCGCATTTGCATAAATTTACGTCGCTCCTAATCAATTTCTTATCTATTTACAAAATGGCTATGAATATGAGGGCTCTGACTCTTGAAAGCACTTAGCCACTTAATTATATATATATTAAAATAAAATAAATCTATATACATTTCTTTAATTGTCTTCAGCTTTGTGTGCTTGTGCATGTTAGCACAATTTATATTTTGTTCTTTAAAAACATTTAATGTGATTGTGCTATGATAAAAAATAATTGTAGCTTATTAATGAGGAATGTTTAATGGGAATTAAGAGGTGATATAATAGAAATAAGTAATAGAAGACTTATATTTAAAAACATTGACACTTACCTTTTTAAAAAAATTGAACTCTCAAATAAATCTGAAATGATTGCTAGATTACTGTATCATCAAGAAAAGTAAAATGCATATAATCCTGAGAGTCCAAGAAGCTATTAATTATGCAAAAAAAAAAAAAAATTACCAGATTATTAAATTAAATAAATTCAATGTTCTTATTATGCTCACAATGCTTATTTTATTAAAATTAATCAATCTGACATTTTGACTGACTAATATTTGGGTACCGGCATTGGTTCTGATGATGGTTATTAGTCAATTGAAACTGTCAGATTAATTAATTTTAATAAAATAAGCATTGTAAAAGTAATAAGAAAGGTACATTTGTTTATTTTTTAATTTTATCAATGATTAAAGAAGGATAAGCAGACTATTAAATATTACAAGTTGACTTTAAATCTATTTATGACATAATGGATTAAGCTATCTGATAAATGTTTTGATGCAGCTTATACCTGATCACAAATTAAGTTTTCCAAACAACTAAAAGAAACCTTCAAACTATCTAAAGCTCTCATGATTATTTTAGACTCAGAAGAGCAGCTCCGGCTGTGATCTTTTTATTTTTTTATATTAGTCCAATAATTAAGTAAATTCTATAGTCATTACAGGATCCCTACCTGCTTTTTTGCTAAATATAAACACACTAGGCACGATATTTATATATATCAACAAGCAGCACATGAGTATCTATGCTTGCATTTAATGTATGAATTATCATCTAGTATCCATTGATCACTAAAGTTTACAATAGAAGGTTCTTCAGAGAATAATGAAGAGAATTGCTTTTAGCAGCAATCTTTGTATAATACACAATATTTTTTTTTATATCTAATTTACTTAATACAATTCCAATATATCAAAAATGATTAATATGTTTAAAACATTACCACTTTATGGTCTGCATAAGATAACTCATGATAAAATATTAAATGCAATCATGATGAGCATAATTAGATATTATGGACTACGATTTCCTCTATTAATCATCATGATAAATAATAACAAATCAAAATAATGCTTTTGGAGAACCTTGTCAAATTTATTATCTATGTCAATGAAATAATTACAATGGCTTATGAAGAACTAAACTTATATGTATTAAAGTTATATGTGTGCAACATGAAAGCACAGATTTATGTTTTCATAGTGCAAAGTCTCCATTTTGAACCACCATTACTTCTAATACATTTGTAGAATATTGTAGTGAAATCCAAATGCACATTTTTTTAATGACCAAGCCATAGTTCTCAATAATTTGCTAGATAAACATATTTTTTGTTTTTAATATATATTTGTATATAATAGTAAAATATTTTTTTCTCAGAAGATAATATCACTTTCCAGCCTCAAACTGTCAAATTTTGAATTTTAATTCAAAAATTCAGTTATATAGAAGTGAAGAAACTTGTGAGAGAATAATTGCTTGATCAACTATTTCAGTGCTAAGGATTAATTATTTATTTAATTTAAGCTCTCACTTAGTGCCAATCTAAATATATTAAAGATGATTGTTAATTATACGTAGTATATCTAAAGAGCATAAAATTACACCAACATACAAATAAGAAAATTCTACATAAATTGTTTCTAAATAGCATAAGAATCCAAGCCTAACATAGACAAAAAAAAAACTAAGAGTTTTATAAATAAAAGATGAGATAAAAAAGAAAATAATAAAATACTAAACATCACATGATCATCATCTCTTAATTGTTATTAAACAAAGCAAAACTCTCCATACAGTAGTGCCACCCTGTGCCAACAAAAGTAATCAATAGATGCCAGAAGGTTTGTGCATAAAATCCCTATCTAGTGCCTACTCATCCAATATCCCCAGACTAGTTTCTGTTTTGTGGCTTTTGTCAATGAGGTGGCTGCTGGAGGGTTGCATTAGATCCTAAGATCTAGGTGCAGTACTCTCAGATCCAAGGCTCCTCACTGACGAAGGCTACAAGCCAGAAACTAGTCTGGGGATATTGGATGAGTAGTCACTAGATAGGGATTTTATGCACAATCCATTGATTACTCTGGTTGGCACAGGGTGGCATTACTGTATGGAGAGTTTTGCCTAGTTTAAAATAATAAAATGTTATTAATTACAATAAAATAGAACTAGAAAGATAATGCCAACTAAAGATACAAATGTAAATATTCATTGTTAAAAAATCAAAATGATCTCACACAATAAAAAATTAGTTGAACAATTTAGATTAAAATGTAAGTAAAATTATGGAAACTAAATAAATGAAAGAATGACTTTGAAAAGAAAGTAAAATAACATTTATGAAAAGATTAAAAATTTATAGAAAATTTCTTTGAAGGTTATTTATTATTACAGGAGATTCTCCTCTTAATGTAGTAAAATAAAACCATACTATCTTGAATATATATAAAAAAATAGTCATATATCACATGACCCCACTTCTTTTTTTAAGCTTGTAAAATATAACAAAGAGCTTGCTCAACAAGCTTTGTGATAAATGTTTAGCAAGAGAAAGCATTTAAAATATCTCTATCAAAAATCATACCCATACCTCAGACCAATGGTTTCATGCTTTGGCACTCCTCAGTGAGGCACTGGGATGGTTTCAGACATTAGATCTAAAAACACTAACCCAAAGCCAGCATTTATGTAAGAGTTAACCATTGAGTAGAAAAACTGAAATTTTCAGACACTTAAATGTCTTTAAACCCAGCTATCTAACTCAAATAGCTATATGGGGCTGAGAGATCTTCAGCCAAAACCATATATTAGTAGTCGTAAAAAAAAGAAATGGGGTTATGTGATTTATGACTCTATTTTTTATTTTTATTGACTATTTATGGACTTTGCTTTAAGTCTTAAGTGATGTTATATTGCTAAGACTACTAATATATGGTTTGGATGAAGATCTCTCAGCCCCATATAGCTATTTGAATTAGATAGCTAGGTTTAAAGACATTTAAGTGTCTGAAAATTTCAGATTTTCTACTCAATGGTTAACTCTTAGATAAGTGCTGGCTTTTGGTTGGTATTTTTAGATCTAGAGTCTGAAATTATCTTAGCATCTCACTGAGGAGTGCCAAAGCATGAAACCATTAGTCTGGGGGTTTGGATGTGGTTTCTGATATAGATATTTTAAATGCTTTCTCTTGCTAAACATTTATCACAAAGCTTGTTGAGCAATTAGCAAAGCTCTTTGTTTATATCTTGAATATAGTTTTTGTTTTAAAACAGTGAAAAATGTATCAAAATTGAAGGATTTATTATATAGGTGTTCATATATTTGCTTGTCATCTGGACTAGTAAAATTTTAAAATGTTCAAATTGTAAATAGGATTTAGGATTTTTGTTCAGATAGTAAATACTAGCTATTCAATATTGATTAACAAATAGATGTCTATCTATTATTAGTTAAAGGGAAACAAAAGTGAAAAATTGTTAAAAATCTATCTAGCTTTCTTAGCAACTGGTAAGCCTAATTAATAATGTCGTTTCCTTAACTGTTTATTTCTAGTTGTGTTCAGGAAAAAAGTGTTAGAGGGGCCTTTGCCCAGCAGTGGCATATTTATTTATGTTTATTATAATTAGAAATTAATTAGTACTATTATTACAATAATTAAAACTAACTCTTTGTTATTAAATATTCATATGTACTATTATTAAGAGAAATCATCGTTATTATATATATGTGTGTGTTTTTTTTATATACAGTATTTTATTTTGGCAGGTGATTTAATTTTGAATTGGTGCTTTTGAATTATTATATATATATTGAAAAAATGGATTAAAAATTTAGTACTTTTATATTTTCAATTTTATTTATTTTGTTTAAGATAATGTTAAAAATATATTAGTCTAATAGATTAGATAACGCTTTTGTTGATTTGCACACCTGAGGTAATTAAGGTTATATTTAGACTGACATAATTAAAATTCAAAACATTATTTTGCTCATACATTTAATGCTAAGTAAGATATTACTTATCACCCCCTCCCCCCGTTTGTTTGGATTTCATATAATGCACTACTTATTCATTTTTCTGTATAAATCTTGTTTTATTGTAGGAATGAAAAGCGTTTTTGGCCGAGTGGTTAGCACGGCTGCCTTACAACCAGTTGTTCCGGGGTTCGCTTCCCGGCCGACGCTTTGACACATAAAAAAAACTATTAACAATGTTCGAATTATGGACCATTTTTGAAAGAGAAAAAGATGAGATATTTATTTATTGATTTAGTGAATTGTTTTTACTATAATTAACAATTAAGATATGATTTCTGCATTTGACTAATAATATTTATTTAAAAATTGTTTATGATTTATCAACGAGTTTATTAAAAATGTATAAATAATAATATATTGCATAAAAGATGAACTTCTATTAAGAGTTAATTACTATTATATTATTTTTTAAGGATTTATTTCCAATTAAATAATTATGATTTTTTTTATCCACTATTTTAATAAGAACTTATTTTCAAGTTAAATAAAGTATTTATTATAATTTAATCATGAGATAAAATTTCCATCTTTTCATGATTTATTTGTATAGTATAATGTTTGAAATATTATTATAAAAATTATTTTACTTTTATCTCTTTTTTTAGTTACAGAATGTTATATGCTTCAAATAATATTTTATTTATTTGAACAATAAGCTCTAATCGTCAAGATTATATATTTTATTCTGTGGAGTTTATACTTTTTTATTATTTACTATTCATTTTAAATATTGTATATCAAACACCTTCGAAATTGAAATGAATTATAAAAGTTTTGGAATTCCTGCTGGCAAATCATAGTTAATAAATAAAATCTAAGCAGTTATTAAAACTTATTTAAGCTTCCACATTTCTCTTTATTGTATTCGGTTAATTAAATGATCATCAACATTTAAAAATTTATAATACTACTAATAGTAATAGTTAAGGTTAACCATATATTATTAAAATATATTGGGGGGGAAATAACAATTTGTTAGGCTATACTTTCAATACTATTAAAATTCTATATTTTCTGCTAAAAAAACAAAAATTGTCCTTTTATTTTCTTTCTTGTAAAATGGTTTATCATCTAACAAATATATAAAAAATTCTTTTATTCCTTCTTTTAAAATTTATTTTATTATTATGACTGGATTATAAACTTTTAAAAAAATATTTTGCAATATGTTTCAATCATATCTTATGATCTTTATCAAGCAAGAGCTATAGACTATCTTATATATAAATCCATATTTCTCTGTTGTCTGGTTGGTTAATGTATCTTTGTCTGCAAGACTGTTATGTGATCCATATAAATGTTTGTACACAAGGCTGTCGCATGGAAAATTCGCAACCAATTTAAAAACAACTATTACATTTCACAATTACGAAGAATATTTTATGCGAAGGAAGTAATTTCACCATTAATAGTTATCCATAATAGTGTCAAAATTCATATATCAAATATAAGAGGTATACTTAAAAAATTTAATTTTAATTTAGAGGCTTAATTTGATTATGAGCATTTTATTCTGCAAAGCAAAAAAAAATTGATGAAGCAACCAATTAAAACATCTGTCAAATTCACAATTGAAAAAGCAAAAAAAAAAACACAAATTTAAATATGTTTTTATAAATAAATAACTATATCTAACTAAACCATAATTTATATTAAAACATTTTATTCAAAGAAAGCAACTCTACTCTTTATATTTAATAATCTGTAATTTTTATTACAAACTATATTTTATGCAAAGGATGTAATTCCACCTTTAATAAAACATGCTTGGAAAAAAATCTGTACAAGTGCTTTTAATTACAGTACAGAACTGAATAGGTATAGTATTTAAATCACAAAAAAAAATATGATTACAGCACATAAATTCATGTTTGAAATGTGATATTTAGTGAGGAGAAAAAATGCTATAGTACCGTATTTACATTTAGTTTTGGTTAGCGTATAATTGTAATCGAAATAATGGCCTTTCAGGCTGATTACATTTATTTATATAATATTATCATTTTTTGTTTAATTTACATTAAATCTTAAAAAAAAAATTGTTAAAGCAATCAATTAAAAAAGCAACCGCCTTTCCAAAGGCCGGGTACATCTGGTTAAATATATATATTTCTTATATGAAGGAATGAAGGAAGAGTTTTAAAATAATATTTATTTATAATATGATTAAAAAACAGATTGGTTTAAATAATTAAATTACGCTTTTGTTTGCATATCTGAATTAAACAACAGTTATAGCTAGACTGACAGAATTAGAATTCAAGATAATTATACAAATTATTGATTTTTATGCTTAAAAACAAATCTTTCAAAATATAACCTCTATTTGAAATTTAAAACTTTTTTTTAATCTAATGTTTAATGAATAAATAACTTGTGTAAAGTAAATTATTATAAATTAATGTAATTATTGTTATAAAATCAGGTTAATTTTAAAAAAGAATATCATATATAGTAGTTAGCACTTTATTCCCACTATTACAACCTGGAGTTCAAAGCCAGCTAAGTAAACCTTGAAATTCTTTTCAACTAAAAAATAGGGTTTCTTTTTTATCTAGCTAACTCATAGTCCATTTAGATACCCAGTACTGATCAGTAAATGAAAATTTAAAAGGTATAATATTTTAAAGACATCAGTACCAATTAGTCTCTATAACAATGTTGACTTAAAAGTATTTGACTTAAACGTTTTCATAATTTGTATTGTTCTTATTTATTTATTAAAAGACAAATCTACCTCTAATATAATTAATAGAATCTAAGCCTTTCTATCTGTATTTTTATATTGGACTATTTCCATCGTCTAATATGTATGTTGAATGTCTTTAGAAAAGTTTAATTTTAGTTAAATATTCCAAATGCATTCAACTGTTAGTAATATCACAGCAAACAGGTTAGTATATGCACCAACTGTTAGTAATATCACAGCAAACAAATGTTAATAATATCACAGCAAACAGGTTAGTATATGCACTAACTGTTAGTAATATCACAGCAAACAGGTTAGTATATGCACAACATTTCGAGAGGTATTTTTCTCCCCTCTTCTTCAGGTGTTGCTGGCCTGACCAGTGACAGTAGTATATATATATTGAAGCTGTGAATATATATTGTGCCCTTTTCTATAGGTCAGTAATAGTTTATAACAGTCAATTACTAAAAATTTCAAATTTTAGAATATGTTCTTTTGATTTATTAATTATAGTTTGTCAATTATGTTATATAGTACAATTTGAGGCTAAAGCAAATACGTAGTATATAAAATTATAGCGAATTATTTAAAAATAGTTAAGTAAAGTTTAAAATATTGTTTCATATGGTTGTAAAAGCTGGCCATATTAAATAACACAGCTATAAATATTAAAAGTATATTTAATAAATTCAATTTTAATAGTTTAAAACTGATAATTTAGTAAATGCTATGTTTAAATTTATAGTCATATTTAATAGTCAAAATTAATATAGTATATTTTAAAAATAAACTTTATGATGGTGAAAATTATATCTAATTCTATATTTTCTAAATTGTTCTTCCAAATTTTTATAATTATTTTATATAATATAATAAGTGTATCAATTTTATAAATCTGGGCAGAGAAATAGATTAAAAATCGTCTGTCAAAGTTATTAATCATGTGACTTTTAATGTATACTTTCACACACACGCTTGTTTGAAATAATAACAAAGTTTAAAATATTTTAAAAGTTATATTACAGAATTGGATAGAATTATTGCCTATCATAAAAGTAAATAGTATTAAACATTAAGTTAACTATCGTATGTAATGTTTTAAGTAATGTAATAAAGACGAATACAGATATAATAAAAATTAAATATTTTATTTAAATAAAAATAGATAAATTGAATATTAAGAAATGGAATAAGTTATTAAATGTTATTTTAAAAGTTATTTTAAAAGATTAAATAATTTAAATAAAGTTATAATTGAATTAAAAGTGGTATTTTAAATAATATTTTAATTTTATTACGTCATAATTTCTAATTTTAAAATTCAATTCTACTATAAACTAAAAATATGTAAATTTGTTCTCAAGTTAAAGTAAGAATTAACCAATAGGAATAGGTATTCTTACAGACTATAAATATCGTCGTAACTAAGTTATCGGGAGAGATTAATAATGTATTGAAACTAGAGAAAGGTAAATTATAACGATCAAAGAGATAGTATTTAAAATTATTATTTTAGTCAATTTTAGCGCTCTCTCATAATTTATTTGCAAAAACTAATTAATGTTTTAAAAATAACTTGCAAAAAAGAGAGTGTAAACTAAAAAAATTTTTTAATAATTTCGTTTAACATGCTTTGTTAAATTTTTTAAAGTTCCTTTATCAGTAGTATTTTATCTAAAGATTTAACCTAGACTACGCAATAAAAATGGATATACTGTGGAATAAAATGGATAGAAATTGTAATACTGTAAAAATGTTTGGAATATTTATTGATACAGCTTTATTAATATTTCACCGAAGAACTGTTCTGGTACATAAAAAACCACAGCTTGGACATTATACGGAGTCTAAAAAATGTATTGAAACGTATTATGTATAAGCTTATTCAAGATTTATTTTTAAATGGTAATAAGATAATTATATATTGCATGAATTATTTTATATAATATGATATTCTAAGGAGTAAAATGTTATATCCTTTCTAAAGGTAACATTTTTTAAAAAATATTTTCGAGTGCAAAATTTAAGAAAGAACCCAGGAGATTATGTTATAGAAGCATTTTTGATATTAAAATATCCGTTCTTAGAATTATTTAAAATGTATTTGGAAAAGATTTGTTCAAAAGTATTTGAAATTTTTATTTTAAAAGAGACTTATAAAAAATACCAAATGAAAGTTTAAATGTATCAAGAAGGAAACATAGATAAAAAGTGAACACATAGATGAATAAAAAAATGGATCCATGGAAATACAAATAGTACTTAAAAGTTTATCGAATATTTTAAAGTTAAATTAAATGGATTGATGCATCGGATATGCAGAGAATATTGGTAGAGAAGATTAAGAAGCTTCACGGGATTAATTAATATTGTGATTTAATAATTATCATCCTAAATACTAAAACCAAGGATTATTTTCTATAAATTTTACTAAATGGATTAATAATTATTTTTATTTTAAACTTTAATGCGCTTGGAGGAGAACATTTTTAAAAACTCTAGAGAAAATAATAAACATTTTGGACTTAACAGGAACTATCGTCAAGAAAATATGTAATTATAGTTTTGATTCCTTTTATTTTGTTAACCTAGTTTGAATCTAAATTTTTATATAAGATTAGGAAAAACATAAAAACATTAATTTATTAATATTAAAATTTTATAATATAACAATCTAATAATTTAGCTAAAAATATTTTAATATAAAGTGTATGGGTGTGAATTTTTTTTTATATCTGCAATGCTCAAGTGGATAAAGGAAGCCTACTGAACACGATGACTAGATAAAGGTTATTGGTAATAATAATAACTATTGATAATTTATAATGTATATTTTTTTTTGTTTTCTTTAGATCATCCATAAATTGGAAGAATGAAGTGTAAAAGTTTTTTACTTATATGTACCACATTTCATACAACATTTTAAAAAACATTATGAGATAGGATTGATTTGAAAATATGCATATGACAATTTTTTTTATTTTTTTTTTTTATTAGTGATATAATCCAACATAACAAATAATTATGTGATTCTTTTAAAATTTTCATGTTATGGGATATTCAAATATTGTCTAAGTAGATTGTATATGATTAAACATACAGAGCAATGAAGTAAGCAACTTTTCTTATGGGATAGTAAGATTGTTTAACTATTAATGAATTTTATTTATTGTTTTGTAAATGCAGATAGTTATTTATCGATGTAAGATGTGGAAAATCTTGAGAAATAATGTTGAGATAGTGGCTTGGAAGTACTTAGTGAACAGGAAACCAAGATGATGTTTTAAAAAATAGGATGTTATAAGGAATGGAAATAATATTTAGTCTTTATGTGAATATCAGCATAGTTAACAAAGCCCTATGACTGATACACATTTTATTTGGACAGTGTTTATATTACTTTTAAATATTTGATGTTCTAATAAAGCTGAAGAAATAGCTTTAACATTGTCCCTGTACTAGAGGATATTAGGCAGGTAAATATCATACCTCTTCGCACTGTGCCATGATTTTGAGATATGTTAAGAGTAATACTCTAGCTTTCTTCCTTAATCCTATGCATCTGTTTTCGCTATCTTTATTTCATGTAACTGCATCGTTCAGTAAGATATGTTTAAGAGAAATGATAAATAATTTAGAACTTAGGTTGTGTTATCGTTTTGTATAAGATTGGTTTATTTGCTTAGAAGGAATAGGACGTTATAACTTAAAATTGAAAATCCAAAGTATCCTAAGGAAAGAAAGGAATCATAGAATATATTTTGAATTTTATTTCGGAAATGAAATATAAACTTTTTAAAAATAAAGTATTTAAACAAAGATATTTTCTTTAAAGTGATAATAATTTTAAATGCTTTAGTATTATTTTTTTTTAAGAGAAAAATAAGTATTGCATATTTTTAAAACAGAATAGTACAAAGTAAATTATGTAAACAATATGCGTAATATTTTTTTTTGTTTATTGATTAACAAAAAATGTATTGATGATTACACTTATATCATACTAAAGTAAGGCTTAAAGAAGAATATATTATGATTAATAAACATTGTGTGATAAATACTAAAATCTAGTGCTGAATTTTGGATAATATTTTGTGTAACATCTTCGACTTTGCAAGATGAAATTTTTTTTAATGTTTTGAGAAATCCATACTCATTATAAAATTTTGTTTTCTATAGAATGTTTTTCTAAGTATGAATTTTTAAAATAAGATAGTTTAATAATATTAAGGATAAAATGCTGTTGCTAATAAAGTAGATAAATATATTTGTAGTAAGTTAACCATAATGAGAAAACAAATAGTAACATTTTTTTAAATTTTGTCCTAAATCTAAATAAAGGTATAATTGAAATATAAATTATTTTTTTTTATAACCCGGTAGATCAAACTGTAAAGTAAAAAAAAATTAAGGATATCCATTGTAAATAGTGTAAATAAATTGTTTATTTATTTGTTGTTAGTAATAAACTTTGTTAAATTTTGTTATTTCAAAAATTTGGTGTCCGAGTTATTTATTTCTCCACATTGCTGCATGAAATCACGATATATGCATAATAATCGAAACAAATATATAATTTTGCACAAAAAGATAAATAGAGAATTATTTAAGAATTTTAAATATTTTATTGGTATTCATTATAATTAAATAATCATAATCTTACATTATTTATTGGTCATAAATCAGTTATCACAATATTATATTAAATTATATGCTATCAGTTGCCACACATATTTTGTTTGTCAGATTATTAAAATGCTACCACGTATTTATTATATCATTACATGAAGATATAAGATCATATTATATTATTTCATTATTTTATTATGGTAATAAAATTATAGTAAAAAGAAAAGATATACAGAATTAGTTAAACAATGAAGAATATTATTACTGTTATTTATTATTATTAGTTTCAGTGTAGTAGATTTTGACATAAAATCCCTTCTCATATTTTACTACTGTATTTTATTAACTTAGAATAAACTTTATGAACCTGAGATTATTTTATTGAGCTAGATTATTACAAATAGAAGATTAAGACTTAATTATTAGTTTAATCTTAGTGAGTAGAAGTTATTAAAGTCGTAAGAATACTATGAGTTTGTTATTTTGAAATAGTAATAAAGGGGGGATAGTGTTCTTATGCCATTGAGGTAGTATCCTGTGGGATATTGGCTCAATGTAATCTATCTTGTCACCTGTATTTTCACTTCAAGTCTCATGAAAATATTAAATATTTATTTAATTTATTTTTATAAACTGAACCTTATTCGAATTTTAAATTTGAGCTAGTGGAATATTTTAATTTTAATGCTGAATATTTTAGTTATTAATTATTAACTGAGATAGAACCCGTTTTATTTCATATCATATATTATCTGCAAGTGAAGATGCACGAGATGAAGGTTAGAATATATACAATGATATATATGCTCACTGTGGACTAGCTAAGATCCTAAATCCAACCACAGTGAATGTATGTTTTTTCTCAAACTTAAAGAATGACCTGCATCAACAGTTATATATTATTTTAAGGGAAATTATTTTAAGGGGGGGGGGGGGGAGTTAATGAAATAAAATATAAAAAAAATAAGAGAATTTTTTTAAAATTTTTCTTTATTTTTAAAAATATGATGGCAGAAAGAGATAAGATAAATTTTTGTAATTAAACAGAATCCATTAAAGAAGGAAATTAATTTATGAAACATTTTAATTAAAAGAAAAATAGATAACAGGGAAAAATTTGAAACAATATGCTACTAATAAGTAGTTTAATTAAAAATATAATTGGGGAAAAGGAGTATAAATAAAGAACTTTTTTTTGTTCTTCAATCTGGAAATCTGCTGAAGCTCTTGCGAAGGACTCTTATGTTAAGAATTTCTAGAATCGGCTGAAAATTATTTTTAAAAAAAAGATATTCATTTTTGAATTCCTGCTTGCTACCTTTTTATTGTTGCTGTAGATTATTTGTTCTACATGTATTCAAATCCAGAACTTTGTTACTCTACAGAAATGCTGGGGTAGTTTTCTTTGCCTTCACTCTCCCGTCTCTGGGACTGGAGTTGTCAAGATGTGAGCCAACCAAAGAACCAAGAAAAATGCCCAACAAATGCCTACCCTGTAGTAATTAATTATTTCTATGGAAATAAGAATTAAAAAAAGGAACTCTCATGCAACATCAATGGAACCCATCTTGACACACACACACTAGTTACCTGTAACTATCCCCTTATTTGAAATGTGTTTGTCTTTTCTCAAAGTAAATCTAGGTATATGTTGTTTTTTTTTGTTTATTTAAATATTTTATAAATTGTTGTTGTTTTTTTTTAATATTGTAATTGGTATTGGGCTTAAAATATATAATGGCGATGAATCTTCTTAATTTAGGTGGGAAATGCCTCACTAAACTTGTACACCTATAATTAAGCATTTCATTTTATGTATATGTTTTAAAGACAGAAACAAAAAAGAAAAAAAATGCAGAAAGCGCAAATTCTCCCCCCCCCCTTTATTAATAATGCAGTGTTACCTATTAAGTTATATGTTTTGTGTTACCTATTAAGTTTTAGTTTATTGGTATAGGATTTGAGATTTAATGATTAAAGATTTGATTTAATTTTCTTTTTGTTAGAAAAGAAAAAAAAAAAAGTCCCTTTCCTATATTTCTTTGCCATATATTTCTCCTTAATTCAATTCAGAAAAGGTTACAAACATATGTTTATTTTTTTTTAAGAATGTAAAATAACAAAACTTTTGTTTTTCATCTAGCTGTAAAAGAGAGAGTACAGTCACCCGTATTTATCGATATTAAAGTTTTAGAAAAAGATTTGTATTAATTCTGTGGTGGACTGGCTGAACATTAATTAATTTTTAATATGTGCGCCCCTTTGCATAAGTGATTTAATTTTATTGGAAAAAAAAAAAAAACAATTATTTTATAAGAGATTTTTTTTTTTGGTTAGACTTTCATAATGTTTTGTATATGTTTACCAACTAAGGTTTTTCTTTTAAATTTAAAGGTCATTGGACTGTATTTATATTATATTGCATACTGGGTGATCTGTGGGCATATCTCTGCACATTTTGGCACTTTCCTCACCAAATCTACATAGGCTAACGGGATCGCAATGAAGATTAATAAAATTGGATCTTATCTCTCTCATATATTTATAAATATATATAACTGGACATAAGCAACAAAACTTTATGCCTGAATTCAGATCACGCGGTTAGCAAACGAATTCCATTTTCTCTAACTCAGTTTAGAGACGGAGAGCTACCCATTCTTGTGTTAGCCTCTTGGTTGCCATTTGTGTCTCGGGACTCATCATTTCCCAACAATATTCTATCAACTTAGGCTGCAATATTTTATATTTATATTTATTTCAAAAACTTTCTCTGCAAAATATTATTGAAGTGTCCAAATCAAGGCTGAAAATATCTGTAGGGGGTCACTATTGAATTTTTGGCTAGTAGCAGAGGACGGTATTTTCAATGCTTTCCTATGTTAATTTGGCTGGCTATCCGAATCATGTACTCTCACCATAATGTTAATTATGTATGTCTCTTTCAATCATGTAACCTGTCCACTGGTTAGAAATGCTCCCAACTTATAATATGAATTATTTTTTTCTTTGAAGGGTCTTTCTTTCATATCTGGATATGGTTGCAGGGAAATTAGACCGTAGCACAACTAATCAATTCGATGTACTCTGCAAATGTAAAATAATAAAGTTTTTTTTTTGTCTGTCATTCACTATCATTAAAACTCTGTAGTATTGTTTGTTTTTCTTTGTGTGACACACACACATATATCTGGTCATTATATATATATACTTGTTAAAATTCATTTTATGGTCTTATTCTCTCCCTGACCACTGGGCATACATTAGGAATAAATTTTAGTGAGGTTTGGGGAGTAAGTCGCTTAGTAGAAATCTGGGGAGTAGGTGAGGTTCGAATCCCCTTTTCTTGCATCTGTAGGTTTGATTAAAGCAGCTCTACTTTTCATACCATTACAATATCTTGATTTCATCTGAATTTGATATAATTTTTTTTTGTAAATATTTATTCTTACACAAGTTTCAAATTATATTTTTCTATTCTTATTTAAATTAAATAATTTTAGTAGTAATATATTTATTGTATAAGACAGAATCTGAATTCAATTTAAATAAAATGCTAAACAAATTAATGATAATGAAGATGATTAGAAGCAGGGAATATCTATTGCACATAACCACGTGCTGATGTCCATATTCTTTGAATACCTAAAAACAACAGGCCATGTGTTCGAACCCACTATGGCAATGGCACTGTGCACTGAACGTGATGATATGAAACAAAAAATTAAAGAGGCGTGCTTTATTGCAAATGACAATTGTGCAATTAACCAGAAAGAATCGTGCTTTGCAATCTCCAGAAAATGGTCGTTATAAAATTTGCATAAATTTTACATAAACCACAGCTAAACTTCAGTTAACAGTAGGCTATGATTATGGAGACTCAAGGTCTCTGAAAGCACTTAGCCATATAACTTGTAAGAAGATTGAGACAAGCTTCACTTTTTTGCATAAAGCGCAAGTTAAATTACTTGCATTAAAGTGTATATGAGTGAAGTATTATAAGTAATATATACTTACTATTTCCTAATGAAAACTAATTACAGTTCTGCTATATCTTCTTCTAGCATAATATTGGTCAGTAATTAGATCACTTTCAGGGCCAATCATCAGCATTGATTTACTTAGTTTGATTACTCAAAGCATGTTATCAATGATGTAATACTGATTAAACAAGTCTCAGTTTCCTATCTGTAATCATTCTTACCCATTCATCTGGACCAACAATAAAGATGACATTAGCTACTACAAACCTGATTTATTTATTTATTGAAGATAAAAATGCTTTTATATTTCTGATTGTATCTTCTTCTAGATTCAAAGTTGTTATTTGTCTATTCTTTTTATTTCTTAAATATTAATTTTCATCTACTAAATTATGTGCAATGTAGCACAATTTAGGAACACTTTGAACATTTTTCTGTACATTAAATAATCCAAAACATAAGTGAAAGTAAACAGTATGCTACGTAATCACATTGAATATTGAATAAAGAATGGACATAACAAATATCAGTAAAAATTTAATGAAATAATAAATTGTGAAAATAAAAAAAAATTGAAGCATATATAAAAAATCACATTGCATTTTAATACAAATAAATATATTAATAAATTGTTTTTCTCTTCACTAGTAAAAATTGTATTTGAACCCAGTTCTGCCCAAATAATTTGTACAGAGAAGAGTGATGCCAAAAGAAAAGTTAAAGAAGCTTTTTACATAGCAAATGATCTCAGTGCCATTAATAGAAGAGAGGCCCAAATAATTTGTACAGAGAAGAGTGTTAAAGAAGCTTTTTACATAGCAAATGATCTCAGTGCCATTAATAGAAGAGAGACATGCTTTGCTCTCTCCAAACAATGGACTAACTAATTAAAAATTCAAGCTCATTTGCATATGTGTACAATAAATCACAACAATCTTCATTCACAAAGCTATGAGTATGAGATTCGAACATTAAATCTCGAAAGCGCTAAGCAGACCTATTACACATTATAGTATAATTATAGCTTCACTAACACATGTAAAAAAAGTTGCATATTTATAATAAATATATTAAGTAACTCTTGTATAGTGAGTATATCTTCAAATAAGGTAATATTGCATAGTGTGATTATTTTCATAAATCTACGTTTAATCCTTCTTAATCTCTTCAAAGATATATTGTACATACTGCACAAAATCATTTAATTAACATAGAAGCAATTTATGAGACATCTTATTAAAATAAAAATTTACTTGATTTAATATCTTTTTTAAAATGTTATATCAAAATATATTATTTAAATAAAAATGCAAATTTTGTGAAATATTCAAAAGAGAAAAATAATAATAATTATGAAACATTTACAAATTAATTCATCTGCCATTAATTAACTGCTGAATTATTGAAATATTGACTATAATATAATTGAAGTTAAGGCCTAACTAGTTTTCATTGTTTATTAATCAGTTCATATTATCTTTACTATTTCCCCCCTTTTTTTTCCATCACAGACTAATTTTAATAAATATGCTTTTAACAGTATTTAAAATAATTTATATTTTTTTGCTGAGCAACTTTCTAGTTAGAAAGATCTCTTCTAAATTTTGAGTTTTCCCATAGTTTTGACAAATTTTATTCTTTATAGTTTAATTTCTTTTATGCATCATTTTATATTAACTAACTGCATGACTTACATTTTTTGGCAGCTTTTTGCTTAATAGACAAGACATATTTGATTTTATTAGGTTACACATTAAACATATTACGAACATCTTTAGGGTCATAATAATTAATATCTTATCAGTCATGACATTTTCAGATAATGGTGATGCCTCAACTTTTGCTTATTAGAAAATCATTTCATGATTTGTTCTAGTGGTAAATAATTTCCTCATAGTTGCAATTGAAACTAATAATGATAACTTATAACTTTTGATTGCCTGTTTAAATTTGTTCTGTCAATAAACTTAATGCCAATTTTCTTGAATACCTTCTGCTAATGCTTGGGGAAGTTATATTTTTGATAATCATCAAACACTACATGTTAACTGCAATTTGAACTAAAAAGAATTGCTAATGTCATTTTTCATCTTCTTTTACAATTATTATTTTCCCCTGTTTACCTGAAATTAAAAAAAAAACATTACTTTTTGTTTGAAAAATATAACGACATATTTATTGGATAGCATGTTTGTTTTCAGTAATTCTCTCAATAATAATTTGAAAACAAAAAAATAACTTAATTGAAATTATATTTTCTTTTTTTATCTTTGAAAAACAAATTTTAATTTATAAAATTTGGAATTTAAACTTAAATCACGAGACTACATTATTATAATTATTAAAATTTAAAAAAAAGTTTTCTAATTTTACAAACAACCAAAAACTCATTTCAAAATTTCCAACTGTACATTAATTTCAATAATATTTAACTGCACAAAATGGTATTTAAAATATTTGTGATTTCTTTATAAATGATAAAATTTTATTTAATCATTGATCACTATAATCCATCACAAAAAATTCTATAAGTCTTAATCTTTTTATAACACAATAAATATTAATTTTTTATAGATAGCAACTTCCATATTTCTCCATTCTTTTTTATTTCATAAATAATTTCATATAAATAAATATACAATAAAAGACAAATGATCCCAAGATGCATTTCGTGCTGAACCAGCACTCATCAGTTGGGCCAGGTCATCATCTCTCATATATATTTTTATTACATGAAGATCATTTATGTAGAGCAAATTGTCTTATTTTTATTTTCAAGCGTCAATTTTTTTCCAACTTCCAACTTTTACGTCTTCAACTTTTTGATAAAGATGTAATCATTATTACTAATCATTTATTAAACTAGAGATTTTCTCTAACTCAGTTATAAACTTTAATCCAAGTTAAAGATTAATATATCTGATTTTCAGCACACACACATGGCTATTTACGTTTCTCTTTCTCCCATGCATGCATAATATCTTTTATAGATAGCAACTTCCATATTTCTCCATTCTTTTTTATTTCATAAATAATTTCATATAAATAAAGATACAATAAAAGACAAATGACCTCCAAGATGCATTTCCTGCTGAACCAGCACTCATCAGTTGGGCCAGGTCATCATCTCTCATATATATCTTTACTACGTGAAGATCATTTATGTAGAGCAAATTGTCTTAATTAATATTGTTTTACATCATTTTCATCATCATTACTTAATCTTATCTAAAGCAAAAAAAAAAAAGCATATATATTTAAATGATTCAGAATTTCTACAAAAATTCTTCAAGTGTTAAGATATTTTTTATACATTAGTATATATAAATATTTTTTCATATATGCATAAACATTTCCTAAAATATTATATAACTGTTAATGTCCCATTGTATGACTTGAATCAGAAATAACTTCTAATGTGCTCTCATACCTAATCTTTAAATTTTTGTATTTAATATGTGACTTTTATTACTTTAATTTGCATGCCTTTTTCATATGTTTTTATTTAATTTATTCTGTTTTGTAATCTAACACAATAAAATTTTGAATTCAATATTTATCTAGTTCCCAAGTTCTAATCTAGTTGAAACTGTATAAACAAAAATATTCCTAATGATTATAGTGTACTCTTTTTTTAGAGTTTGCAAGCAATTTTAATAAAAATAAATAAATTTTTCATTTTATATGTAAGATTGATGCTAGTTTCCAATCGTTTTTTTTAACCATGTCCCACATAAGCATTTCTAAAATTCTGATGCTCTCCGCCAACTGTGACATATAATTTTTAATATTCAAAAAGTGTACTCTTATTCATGTTGAGGAAGTCTATAAGGCCATTAACAAAAGGACAATTGAAGTACAATGGAGTTTTAATTTGCTCCAAGTAACAATGGAGAGGTAAGGAGTAAAGATTATCTAAACAGAAAAGACAATGAGAAAAAGGTAGCATAGAAAGAAGGAAATTTAAAAACATTCTTAACTTAATTTATGAATAAGAAGATATGAATACAATTATCAGGCTTTCAAATTCACTGTTAATAATTCAAAAAAATTACTGTTAATAACTCATTCTTGAATGGCCCCCTTAAAAATCAAATTGCCCCCCCCCCTCCTTTATAAAATGTGTGCACCACATTGAGAACCACTGACCTTATAATTTAAACTGAATGATTAAATTAAATCTGAGTTTAATAATTCAGTATTACATATATAAAAATAAAAAATTGAAGAGATGCTTTTATTCATATAAATGTTCTAAAAAGTAAAAAATAAATTTATAATTTACAACTGAATGATTAAATGAAATCTAATTTTGATAATTCAGTGTCAAATATATAAAACTAAAAACTAGAGAGAGATAAAACTGCTTTTATTCATATAAGTGCACTAAAAAGTAGAAAAATAAATTTTATTGAACTTTCACAAGTAAAAACATAGGACAGACATGTTTAAAATAGCAACATTACTACAATCATTCATAAGTCAAATTTCCAAAAAATTATTTAAATAAATTTGCAACTGATGTCCATTTTCTTGCATCAATGCCAATCTACTTGTCATATTCTGACTGCCTCATGCTTTTATTTGTGAAAGCTGAAGAGAACTTATTATTCATTTTTGTGCATTTATGTGCATACAAGATTTGCTCAAAATGTGAAAATAAAGATTGATTATGATGAATTAGAAGAAGTTAACAGTTACAAATACCTTGGTCAGATTATTAATACAGATGGAAACATAATGAAGGAAATTAATCATAGAATTAAACTTGGTTGGAGTGCTTTTGGTAGAAATAACTTGATACTAAAATGAAATATGCCTATATGTTTGAAAAGGAAGGTTTTTAACAAATGTGTTTTACCAGTTCTTACTTATGGATCTGAGACTTGGACACTTAATAGAAGAGCAATACAGAGACTTCAGACCACTCAAAGAAGTATGGAGAGATGCATGTTGGGAGTAACAAGAAGAGATCGAAAATGCAATGTATGGATAAGAGAACAAACAGGTGTTACTGACCTCATTGAAAAAATTAAAAGATTGAAGTGGAGTTGGGCTGGACATATTGCTAGAAGATATGATAGTATATGGACAATTGAAATCTTAAACTGGATTCCAAGAGATTGTAAAAGACCCAGAAAGAGACCACATGTGAGATGGATGGATGAAATAAGAAAGTGTGCAGGGGTAATGTGGAGAAGAGAAGCTAAAGATTAGAAAATTTGGATTGAACTTGGAGAGACCTTCATCCTGCAGTGGATTGATAATGGTTGATAATGATGATGATTTGTTTAAAAAAAAATTTAATTGGTTAAATGATATAAATTTAAGAATATATATTTTCTTTAATTAATAGCTCTTATACTTTAATTCATCAGAGTATTAACTTGGGAGTAGTTTGATATTTTATTGGAACAAAATATGTAATGATTTTATTGTTTCAAAGCTAATTTCCAAGGCAATCTTACTTCCATTAATCATAAACTGAAAACTTCTGATTTAACTATATTTTTACTTATACATTGTTTTATTAAATAAGACATTTATTTTCTTATATAGTGACATCTGCAAAGCGCATGTGTATATCAGCTTATTGGCTTATTAATATTATAGATTATTGTTTTATTAAGTATATTTGTAATGGCTGAGGCTTTAACTGTCTGACATTGTGACACTAGCTTGTACTCTTTTAAAAAAAAAGTGTAATGTCAATATAAACAGGCAAAATCGCCACGCAGTAATGCCACTCAATGCAAGCCAGAGTAATCAATGGATGCCAGAATCTATGAAGATACAGGTTTCTCAACAAGTTTCAGATCTTATTTAGTAATCATGAATACATTACTGAATAGTAACTCATTTAATATAATTTACTAAGATAAGATATAGTTTTCTTTCCTAGTTTTTGTAAAACCACATATCTAATCTCTGAGCTAGTTCTTTATTTTTATATAGATATGATACACTTTGACTAAATATAAAATTATATATAATATAAAAAATATATTCAGAATTGTTTTTATGTTTGTTCTGTTTAATTACTCAAGATTTTGTGTATTCAGATCTATAATTCATTAAATTAAACCCTCTTCTCAACTACATTACTTTTTTAAAAACTCATTATTTGATTGTGTTTAATATACGTAAAATTGGATGCAAACTTAGAAAAAAAATAAAAGAAAACATCCACTCCTAATGTAATACCTTTCCTACCAGTTATTGCAATCTTACTTAAACTATTATGCTAGATAACCATCAACAGACAATATTTATGTTTGCTATGTGAACATATGCAGTAAAAAATGTTACACATATCATACATCCTTCATTCATTTTTATCTTAATATTAGGAGAATTTTAGATCAATATTTCTCAGTAAATGAGCATCTAACTATTATTAGCTGTACAGTATAAGAGTTATTATAATCACAGTTGATTAAAAGGTGTCAATGCACTGAACGCAAAAGAAAAATATGAAGCAATCTTGACCACAGAAAAAGTGTCGGTTGTCATGGATGGTGAACTATGCTTTGTTTACCTTTTAGAATAGACATTCCCTGAACAATATTGATTATATGCATATCCCTGTGTTGTTTAGTGGAACAGTAAAATGACAGACAGCTCAAGATCATGGATTGTGACCCAACCCTCTCACTTCTGACCTCCAAAAACAATAATCAATTCAAGTGTATATATATATAATAAGTATTTATTTTCTTAAATAAATAACACTAATATATCAATTATAAAACTTACTAATTTGTATTCAAAGCTAGATGAGGAGCTAACTTTTTTTTACTGGCCTGGGGTAAGTCAGTGAAGAAAGCATTACACACTTAGAGATTCTGTGCTCATGGTTATTTGATTTTTGAATGCATTTTCACTTTTTTTCTCATGTGTCATAGCATCAACCTGGAAGTGAACCTGCTAACCCGGGACAATTGCTTGTAAAGCAGCTGTCACTGACCTCTTGACCACAAGAAAAAAACTTCAAATACAAAAACTGTTGTATTAATTACAACTTACTTTACTCCAATTATGACTGTTCATTTGAAGTTCCATTTAATTTTACTTTACTTAACTGTTTATAATAGGATTTTTTTTTTACTTCATGCGAAAGAAATATTTGGGCTAGCTTTAATAAAAATAATAGTGTTATAATATGTATTTTAGTCATCTCGTAGGTTGAAATAATCCATTTATTCAATTGCTAATATTATTTGTCATGCTCTTTTATTATCAATGTAAATAAGTTATTGACTCATGCAAAACTTTCTGTTGACTTTGATTATATATAGCATGCTATTAAATGCTTGTTTTAAAAAGATATCTCATAAATATTATGATATCTTTCAAGGTGCTTATTTTTCCTGGATGTTCTAAATTACAAGAAAGGGTACTTACTTATTAAACTTGTTGCCATGTTTGCAACAGCAGAATGATACAGAAAAATAATGAACACATTAAAACACTAAATAAAAACAGGTAGTTGTGACTTTTTAATATAGCATTCTGCCATCACAAACACTCCCCCCCCCCACTGGAGAAAGATATGGCATTGTGCCAATTGCAAACATGGGCAGCAGGTCTAATGTAAGTACCCAAGAAAGTCATGTTCTTTTTAATCTTCTGTAATTTATTTTCCAATTATACAATATAGTGATTCTCAATTCTGAATATTATCCATTAACATGAATTTATTTTAGTCTATAAATCAACTTATTTTTCAACTCTATCACACTATTTTCAGAAATTAGTTTTAATAATATGCTGATGCGTTGCAGTGAAACTTTTTTTTTTATGTAATAATTTGTAGGCTTTTTTTTATATATTGTAATTTGCAGAGTTAGCGCTTTCAGAGCCCTTGTTGCTCCATATTCATAGTCTTTTCAGATTATTAATGTTATATGTAAATGTATGCAAATTGCCTCCTATACTATTCATTTTTTGAAAATGGCAAAACAAGTGTCTCTTCTATTTATTGATTTGGCATCGCTGGTGATGAAACAAGCTTCCTTAATTTTTCTCTTGATATCATTCATTTCCGTGTCTAAAACGTCAGCCTTGGAGGGCTCAAATCTGTGGTGAGCTCTTGCTGATGGTCAGCAAATATCCCAAACTATTTAAATTGATAACAGTCCCTTTCTATTTAAATGTATCAAGAATTTATGCTTACAACGTTAATCATTTCAACTTTCATTTAAAATTATAAGCTTAAAATAATAATTAAAAACTTGCATTAATGTAAATATATTCTTAAATTTTTCCAATTTTTTTCATAACTGTTTATCTCAGATAAAGAAGAAAACTGATGAAAATTGAAACTATTTCTACGATATAACTATTTTTCACTTCAACAAGGTGCTAAAAATAGACATAAAACAGCCTCCATTTCTAATTAACATGTCATAATCAATGAGTAAAGATTATTCATGAAATACATCTAGAATGAGACAGAATGGTCTGGAAAAATTGTTTGGGACAAGAGATGAACTGATAAAATATTACATTAATAATTTATTTCATAATTAATAATAATTCAAACACAATTGAAATTAAACAATTATATAAAAAAAATTTTTTTTTTGTTTAACTGGTTTTCACCATAATAAATATAAAAAATATTTATTTTTATATAATTGTTTAATTTCATTTGAGTTTGAATCATTATTAATTATTATTTGAAAACAACAATATGGACAAATTTATTTATTAATATGTTTGACGATTGTTAAGATTTATTTTATAATGTATAAAATCATTTTTTTTCTCATAAAAATCTTAAAATTATAACTGTTTAAAATTAATAGTAAATGATTTTTAAATTGATATTTATAAATTTCACCATGAAATTGTATTCTCAAATAAAATTCGTTTACATAATTGTATCGTTCAAAATATGTCACATGCAAACTATTTTAAATAAAATTTTAAACTATATTCTGACCATAATATAAATAATTTACCATATTTGTTAAATAAAATATTATTAGAAAGAATTATAAAAAAGTTCAGTCTCTTCATTTTTTAGAGCTATATTTTTGTAAACAATTAAAAAATTTTCACAACCAATAGAAATTATCAAAACAGGATTAAATTTTTTTTTTTTAAATAAAAGCCTAAAGCCAGCCAACAATAATAGATAAAGGGAGATTTAGATTAGGCAAATATCATCATTGGAGCATGATGTATCTTAATCCTAAGGATGATGGTCATGTAATTATCTTTGCCTTACTGATCTTAATGAATTTCTAATAATGGTGACAATATATGTTATAAAATTTTAGTTTCATTTGTTTTATAATACTTTTTTTTTCTCAGATTTATTTCCTCAAAATTCTTATGGCAATTTTCATTTGGCTGATGGTTTATGAGAGTTTTTTAATTAATCATTATTTAATAATAATAATCTTTCTTTATCAGGTTATAAACTATTCAATATAATTTAACCATAGATATAAAGTTTAAATATAATAAAGTATGGGCAAAATTGGAGCATTAATTATGAATAAGATTGTGATACACGGTTTCTAATGTAATAAAAAATAATTACTAATCATTTTTATATTATTTAAAGTAAATTTTTAGGAATAAATACTTGCTAAAAAATATGGCATTTATAAAAGAAATTTATGAAATGGAAAATGATATACAGAGGGGAAAAAAACATTTAAATATTCATTTTGTATACATTTTTATTAATATATATATATAAATTAAACCACTAAACATCACATGATCACCATCTTACTAGCACATAATTGTTGTAAACAAAGGCAAAACTCTCCATACAGTAGTGCCACCCTGTGCCAACCAGAGTAATCAATGGATGCCAGAAGGCTTGTGCCTCCTCACTGATGATGGCTACAAGCCAGAAACTAGTCTGCGGATATTGGATGAGTAGGCACTAGATAGGAATTTTATGCACAAGCCTCTGGCATCCATTGATTACTCTGTTTGGCACAGAGTGACACTACTATATGGAGAATATATATAAATATTAAATATGCATAGTTTTAATGGAAATAACTATATCTCCAGAAGCCACATATAAATAACACAATGCATTAATAAATAGAAGGAATATAATGATCTATGCATGAGTGTTGTTTATGTATGATTTCCAGATATATAATTCTTTCTGTATTATATACATCAAACTAGATATAAAAGCAAATTTTCATTCATATTATGAGATTGTCAAAAATAAGATGCCATCTTTATTTTCTAAATATTCATTTATAATTTCAGAATAATTAGCACTATATTTAAATCAGGCTAATATACAAATTTCACTCTGCTTTTACAACAATATCAATAAATTAATTCTTAAAACCATCACAATCTTAAAAGGATGTGATTTTTTTTATTCATTCTATTGATTTATTCACATATTGTTTTTATACATGATTTTTAGAAGTACTACCATTTGAATTTGTCTGGAGGTTTGTAATGATGGTATATTATAAGATGTGATGTGTTGGATTATTTTCATTATTTATGAGTGCATGTTGAATGTATAGAAAATTTTAAACTTAAATTAAACTTTCCAAATACAAACAACTTGTTAGTAATAACACACAAACAGACAATACAGGTTAGCTCAGTTGGTAGAGCATTTGCCTTAAATTCGATATTCAAGAATCTAAAGGTGCGAGTTCAACTTCTAGGCGAATATTGTCACTGTGCATATAGGCCAGCCACACCTGAAGAAGAGTGAAGAATAATACTATTCAAAATGTTGTGTAATTATGGACTGTATTGTCTATTTGTGTGTTATTACTAACAAATTGTTTGTATTTGGAATGTTTAAATAAAGTTTAAAATTTTCTATACATTAAACATTCACTCATAAATGATGGAAATAGTCCAACACATCACATCTTACTACCATTTATATTTAATATATATATATATCAAGGTGTTTAAGCATATTATACTGTCATGTTATTTATAATTTTTATATGGATTGCAAAAAATCTATTTCACTTCACCAGATGTATGAATTATCACCTGGAAAATGATTGAAGGATTATCATCTATTATAAATTAGTTCTTAACAATTTGCTATTCAAGCTGACGATATGAAATATTTCAAATATTCTAAGGTTTGAATTCAAGCTAATATGCTTGTTTAGCTGTATAATTCTGACCTTAGATCTGCAACTATATATTTTTGTATAATCACAAATTATCTGTTGGTATTGTTGATTCTTTGACAAAAAGAAGGTATAAACATATTGATTTGGATTTATAACCTTAGAATAGTTTAAAGGTTTCAAATCATTAGTTTGAATAGTATAATAAAATAAAAAGTTTTATTTTTATGAATAGATATAACCCACTTTGATGAACAATGATTAATCATAGTTATCTCACTAGATATAAAATAGAGTGATAATAAAATGGATTTTTGATGGTAACACAGATTTTTAAAAAAAAAACTAAGCAAAGAGAATATGATTCTTTGTACACAATATCTTTTAAAGACTAATAAAACGAAAGTGTTAATAAAATTTTAATACTGTTGAATTAAAACGTTGATTTATTATAAACTAATGAGATATATTTTTAGTTATAACATTAACCTTTAAACAATCTTCACACTCTTTTAAAATTTAATGTCAGTGATAAAATGTTGAAAAACAAATTATGATTTAAAAATACTGACATAGAAATCTAAAAAAAAAAAAAATCTTTATTTTCTTTTTTTATCGCTTGAGTTGAATCATGTATCAAGCGTTGTTAGCCGAGGGGTCAGCGCAGCTGCCTTGCAAGCAATTAGTTGTTTGCAGACGGTTGTGGGTTCGCCTTCCGGAAGATGCTATGACATATGGAGAAAAAAAAATTTGAATCATGTAGCAAATATAAATAATTAATAGTATGGCTTTATTCCTAATATATTTATATAAATTTTATCAATAAAAGATTGTTTTAAAAATGGGATATGGCAAGATATAGTGATACATTTTTAAATACAGTATTAATTACCAAGCATTGACTTTTTTGCTCTATATAACTTTGATATGAAGATTGCCCATCATCAGGGCTGGACTTATTCAAATTCTCTAACTATAGAAAGCTCTATGTATGTCAAAATCTTCATAATCATTCTTCTTATGTTTTTTTTTTAAAAATAATACAATAATAAACATTTGATATTGTTTAATGATTTTGTTATTTACAACCAATTCTTAACATTTAAACAATGCTCCAGCTTTGATGTTGAAATATAGTATTGTTTCTCTACATTTATGAGATATGGTTATTTTCAAATTCTGATTTTATATATTCTTTTTGCTTTTTATGAATGGCCCCACAAATAAAATAAAAAAAAATTTAAATAATGTTTGCATTGCTATTTTACTGCTAATAACGTAAAATCAGCAGTTTAGAATAAATATTTAAATTTTGCATACTCAAATGGTTTATAAACAGGCAAAAACTCTCCATATAGTAGTGCCACCTTGTGCTAACCAGAGTAATCAATGGATGCCAGAAGGCTTGTGCATAAAATCCCTATCTAGTGCCTACTCATCCAATATTCCCAGACTAGTTTCTGGCTTGTGGCCTTTATCAGTGAGGAGCCTTGGATCTGAGAGCACTGCACCTAGATCTTAGGCACTAGATAGGAATTTTATGCACAAGCATTCTGGCATCCATTGATTCCTCTGGTTCGCACAAGGTGGCACTACTATATGGAGAGTTTTTGCCTGTTTACTAACAGTTATGTGCTAGCATGATATGGTGATCATGTGACGTTTAGTGGTTTAACACCAATCCTGCCTAATAGGATAATGGTGGCTATGGTTGTTAAAAAGCCAAAGTCATCAAAATGTATGGGTGCTGAATTGAGTTCAGACCCATATGACTATATAAGTTATTGAGCTTAGATTGAAAATATCATTGTGTTTTCAATTTCATTCTCATAGTTTTGTAGTGAAGTGGAGATAAAAGGTGGCTGCTGGAGGGTTGCATTAGATCCTTATATCTAGGAGCAGTGCTCTCAGATCCAAGGCTCCTCACTGACGAAGGCCACAAGCCAGAAACTAGTCTGGGGATAGTGGATGAGTAGGCACTAGATAGGGATTTTATGCACAAGCCTTCTGGCATCCATTGATTACTCTGGTTAGCACAAGGTGGCACTACTATATGGAGAGTTTTTGCCTGTTGGTGATCATGTGATGTCAAATGGTTTATGTTATAATATCAATCAAAATCATATTTTAAGACATAATGGAAATTAAATGTAATTATTAGAAAATTTGGTATGATTTTTAGCCATTTATGCTAAGCAATACAACAATAACTTATGACTTTCGCCACACTTATGGTTTATAGCTTATCATTTTATCTTTTGAGTATTACTATTTTTTCAGAGCAATGCTTTGTTTTCTCATATATTCCTTATCACTTTTACTTCTTTTCTTACTTTGTTAATTTCAGTGATCAATAAAATATCAGAACCTCATTTCTTTTACTATTTTTTTTTTATTGTTGTTATTATGTTTTTTTAGACTATGTTTTTTTTTTAATATTTACTTCTCAATATTTAAGTTCACAGTTTATCAGTTCTGCATTTCTATTATTTTTCCTTCCTCAGCCACTTTTCGCTTGCTTCATTATACATGCAGTTTCTTTCCCATCACTTTAGATGTGTATATATATATATTTGAAAATCAAAATTAACTTGAAAGATTAATAATTTTTTATCATCAAATATCTTTATTTTTCTTTCAGCAACAGTTTATAAATGATCTGATTTCTCTCATTTTTGCATACACTTATAAGTTAATTTTAAAAATTAGTGAACAATTCTGATATTACATTAACTGTAAAATTTTAAAATATATTTTTTTTTTAAAAAAAAAGGAAAAATTATAAATGGAATATGTATAAAAAAGGAAAAGTATGGTGAAAGTATTGCATATATACATGTCAAGCATTGGTGGTCGAGAGGTCAGCGACGGCTGCTTTACAAGCGGTTGTCCCGGGATGTCGGGTTCGCTTCCTGGCTGTTGCTGTGACACATGAGAAAAAAAAAAGTATTGCATATAATGAAACAGAGAATGGTATTATTACAAAAAAGTATTTTGATTTATTGTTTTTAATTAGTTATTATATAAAAAATTTTTACTAATAAAAATAACAGATTTTAAACTTTAAATTGTTATTAATACAACAAATGCATTTAATATATAAAAAGCTTATATATAGATAGATAGATATAAACAGTAAAATTAATGCTTATTTAAATTTTCAGCAAATGGGTTTATAATGAGAGAGGTGGAGAGAGAGGTTAATGTTGAAATCCCTAAAATTTACAAATCTAAAAAGCCTTAAACCAGAGATTTTGGATTAATGATAGTCTACTTGTATGCAACTATTTTCAGAAAAGAAGTATTGCAGATTACTATTCAAATTATTTTATGACAGCTATTTTAAATTATTTGTTCATAATTTATTTTATGATCTGCTTATATAAACATTTTAAATAATAATAATTACTTTAATAACTGAAATACAGACTTATTATGAGCATCGACTTTCATACGACCCACCACTCATCACTCTATCTCATATCACTAATGCACTTGAACACATATATGTCGAAAAGATAAATAATCACCAATATACGGATTTCATGCTAAACCAGCAATCATCAGTTGGTCCAGATTATCTCTACACAGATATATATTAAGATAGTCAATCTTCATACTTTAATGGACATGCTTCAATCCACTCCACACTCCAATTCTACAACCGTCCATCGAATTGAAAATCTGATGATGGAATGCTCAAAGGCCATCCTGAGACCGAGATTCTTGCCACACCCATGTTGACCTAAAGTCAATCTGACTTCTCATGTATAGGACATAATCCATTTAATACATATACAAGGGATGGGTAATATTAGAAATTTTAAAACAAATTTATAAATCAAAAGATTTTTTATTACTAAATATTATAAAAAATACTGTAAATGATTTTATATATATTGTAACATTACAGTATCATTGTAAATTGGCTATTTTAAATTTAAAAGGTGTAAAAATTTTATTGGTTTTAGTTATTTTAATTTTTATTGTGAAGGAAATGTACTCATCACTATCATTGGTTGTAAAGAATAGAACATAATCATTATCATGTTTAAATAATTTCTTATATCAGTGTTTATAAGAAATATAAAATTATAAAGCATTTTGAATACCTTTACAAGCTGATTTTTTTTATTATAAAATTCTAAATTTGTATGAAGAAAATACATACACTTTCTTTGCTATTCTTGTTGAGAAATAAAATTATTGATTATATAAATCAAAAGAAGTGCTACACATATATAGCTAATAATTCAAAAATAGAAATAGAGAATGGAATTATAAATACAGCATTATATTTTAATTATGTGTAAAATAAAGTTATTACATTTTATATGTTGCATGCATGTGTGTGTGTGTGTAGATGCTTACGTATTTTAAAAATAATAAAAATTAATTGATTTAGATTTTATTTACCAAGATTGGTTTATTTGCTAGATATTTATTAAGTAATAAATCATTTATTAAAAATCAATTTAACTGTGCGAAACAAATATCTGAGAAATTTAGGGTTTGTGATTTATTTATGTTAAATAAATATTTGTAATATTATTTGTCTTAAACCCAGAAATAAAAGTTTTACCGCCTTGTTTTAAAAATTAACTCTAATATTTTACATGGAAGAAATCATGATAACCTTTTCCAATATTTTATTGCCAATAGAAGAAACTCCCAATGCATGATGGTGAATATTACGTCATTCAGACATCATGTGATAACTGATATAAAAAGTTAAACTGGGAAAATCCAACCTGTTCTCTACAAGTAGGATCTAAACCAGTGCAAAATTTTAAATAGCCATTTTATTTCTATTTGCATGATAGCAAGCTGAGCCTACAGCTAGGCAGCTGGCTTCGCTAAGCATCTGACTTCTCCTCATCATTCAGGAAGAACAACAAATAACCAGAAATTATCATTGATTAATTAATTCATTAATTCTTTATTTCAAGTTATCTTATTTGTTATAGTTAAATGTTAGCAGAAAATAGATAGATTGACTTATGGAATTGATGTCTCAATATTTTAACAAATCGCTGGATTTTCTTCAATTAAACAATAATAATAAATAGCTGGTATATTTTGGAAAAAATTATATTTCTTAATTTCAAACAAGTTGCTGATGTTTGTTCCATAAACTATTATAAAATAATCATTTTCCTCACTACAAGAAAGTATATCTAAAGGTCTCAAGAATGTATAAATTCATCTTGTCTTCAATTATAAAAGGAACGTTTTTTATAGTGATATTTTAACTCAAATATGCTTCATACAAACTTGCTGCTAAAGAAAAGAATTTTTGATTTAAAATTGACAAAGATCATTTTACTATGGATAATATACTTTGCTTTATCAGTGATGCATTCCTTGAGTTAAAGATCGAAAAATGAATGGATTAATTTTATATCTCAAATTATTGAATTACTGGATGCTAAATTTTTGGATAAAAATGATAAAATATGTTTGAAGGAATTAAATTGCTACTTAAAACAAACTAGGAATGTGTATTCAATGTTTAAGAAATTACATTAAGGATTATCCAGGTTAAATATGTGAATAACATTCAAAGGATTATGGAATATAAAGAAATATTTAAATGCCACTCCTGAATTGTGGATTCTCTGAACAAATATTAGATATAATAAGCAACCAAGTTATAAACAATCTTAAGAATGGATTAATTTGGGTTAATAAGCATACTAAGTAGAAATTAATACTTTTTATGCTATTTCCAAAAAGAATGATATTAGTGAAATGAACATATGCAATAAACCAGATGAATTATTTTAATACGCTTTCTATTTCCTTAATTAATTAATAATTGTTTGTTAATATAATAAAGTTTTCTCAGATATTACTGTATTCAGGTAAAGACAATATTTTATTTTAATATTATTATTTTTGAGATTAAAAGGGATTAAATATAATTTATTTTAGGATTGAGTAGTACAAATGTAAGTAGTTATCAAATTTATATTCAACAGCTACTGCCAAATCTTAATAATACTTCAGAGTTCTTAATAATTTAACCTCAAAGTTAAGTAGAATTGATTATTCTTATGTAGATGAGTAAATCTATAAGGAATATTTTATATATCATTCGTATCTGTTAGCATTAATATTTCTTGTTATCTAGTGTATAACAAAGCAGCCTAATGATTTAATTATATTTGTGTTAGCAAAATAACACTCCTGATGTTCAAGCCTGCAAATTGAATCCAGTAAAGGATCTTGATGCAAAAATATATAAACCCAATGCAGTAAATTCTCATCTAGGCCTGTTAAGCAATGATTTGTACTTGCTTACCTTAAAAGAATGAAAAATTCTCTATTGATTGTAAATGAGGTTGGTAAATAACTGATTTGTTACTGACCTCATTGAAAAAAAAGATTGGAGTTGAGCTGGACATATTGCTAGAAGAGATGATAATAGATGGACAATTGAAATCTTAAATTGGATTCCAAGAGATTGTAAAATACCCAGAAAGAGATCGCATGTGAGATGGATGGATGAAATAAGAAAGTGTGCAGGTGTGATGTGGAGAAGAGAAGCTAAAGATTGGAGAAGATGAATTAAACTTGGAGGGACCTTCATCTTGCAGTGGACTGATAATGGTTGATGATGATGATGATGATGAACTATTATTATTCTTTAGTATTAAATTGATGATTATTTTATGAAATAGTAATACAACCTATTCTTGTTTAATGTGAGTATCTTCACAACATTGTCTGACTACACACTTAATATATTCTCATCAAATTAGTTTAGGAAACAAGCAGTAATAGTTATCAAATGTGTTATATATATATATTTTTTTTTATTATTTGTTATTGTTATTGATTTTTATATTATGCAATAAAGTAATTGTTAATTTTAAAATTTCTCTTTGTTATTCTTAAAGAAACATCATCACTGTGCATTCACAATATAATAAAAAAATAAAGGTCATATTTGAAACATAAACTTACACGTAAAACTTAACTGGATTGAATACATCATTAGTGTATTAATACTATCTGAAATGTAGAAGTGTTGGGTAAGATGGTATATATAAAACCCCCTTTACACTGTCATATCCTAAAATGCATAAACACACTTGATAACCATGAATTTATTAGATGATCCTGAGGTAAATTATTATTCAACCTTATATTTAAATTTGCTAGACTTAGTTTTAGAAGACACAGATTAAGTTACTCTTAGTTAACACTCGAAATAAGAAACAATATTTGTAAAGATTTTATTGTTAAAGAAAATAAGAGTAAGAATACACATTATTATAAAACCTTAAGAAATTACTTTATTATTTTATTGAATATGAATATTAGAATCTAAAATAATTATAGTTGATGTGGAAATAGATTAAATTCGTGTGCTAATAATTGTAAGTCAAGTGAGTTATTGTAACCACACTTCTTCCTTCTCTGTCTCAACCGCATTTTCTACAAAACGGAATTTGATTGGTTGGTTTCAACATATATAATCAAACAAAAAAATTTGAAACATTTGAAAAAAGTAAAAAAAAATGATTAAAAAAAAACCTGAAGGAATATGATATAAGAGATTTTATTCATAAAGATTACTTTTAAAGGTTACATTATATATATACACACACGCAAAAATATTGATTAAATTCTTTTTTTAATATACTAATCTTTAAATTTTATTTGCAACTAATCATATTTTTAGATTGTTATATATATATTGTAATTATCTAATTTTAAAATGAGATCCTATTTTATTTAATAACATATAAACTTTAGCATTAAATTTATTTATTTATTCTTATTAATTACATTGCTTATGCTTCTAATTGCATCGTAAGACAATCACTTGCTTTATTATATTAATATAGCATTACTTTATATAAATATAGGGGATTTGAATACAGACTTTCAAGCACCCTTCAATTATCCACACTATCTTATACCACTGATACACATGACCACACACATAATGTGTGTGGTTATGTGTATCAGTGGTATGAGATAGTGCGGATAGTTGAAGGATACTTAAAAGTCTGTGTTCAAACCTCTATATTTACAATTAAGTTCCAAGTATATGAAGAATTTTCAAACATTATTTTATATATATAATTTGTTTATAGAAATAGGAAAAACATATATATATATATTTAAAATAGATCAACCCAAATCTTCCTCTCATTATTGGGGAAAGGGGGTACAGTCAAATGCATAATTAATTTTTGTTGAATGAATCATTAATCTGATATTAGTATCAACTTATTTTATAGTATTTTTTATTTCTCAACTAAATTCATAGATGATTCTTTGATACAATATGTAAATTATATGGATTAGAAAAAGAAACTTTTATATATGATTGATTATTGTCCCTTTTTCCAAAAACTTAAGATCAAATTTAATGCTCTCCAAAAACCTATTAAGCGAATTTTGACATCAAGTTTTTTGATGGTTGACAAAAAGAAAATAAGAGCTGCTTTATCATTTCTATTACAGCAAGTGTCCAAAACAAACAGCTATATGGTTCTACAACTCTGGTAGAATTTTTACTAAGGCTGTAACCTCAAGAATATGCGCTTGAAAAATGCGAAGGTAGGGACCTCTTCAGGTCTTAATGTGCATTTAAATAAATTTATAATTGCAACTCTGGTAGAAGCAGTATTATAAATATTTCAGCTACTTGCTAAAAAAAATAAGAATTGTAATGTGGCTTTAGGGATTGTTTAATTCATGGGTTCCGTTTTGATATAAATGCGATGTAGTTTCACTATCACATAATTATTAGTAAAGATCTAGTTCCTAAATAGTAATACAATTATATATTTATGTTGAGAAACATGAGGAGAAAAAAAAATCAATAATCACATGAGTATTTGTAATCTATTAAATTTTTTTTTTTTTCCATGTGTCAAAGAGTCGGCCGGAAAGTGAACCCCAGAACAACTGCTTGTAAGGCGGCTGTGCTAACCACTCGGCCACCAACACTTGACTAATCTATTAAATGTAACACTTAATTCTAGGCAGTGTGTAACTTGCTTATACTGGATGTTTCTTATATAAGTAGATGACTTTGAATTCAGGATTTTTCAGTCTATTTATCCTCCATTCTATTTCAAACAACCGATACATGTGACCACACACATGTGAATCATATACATGATCACCAATATACTAGTGAAAACTTTGAATCATATTGCTTTTATCTATTATTATGTAAAAATCGATTGCTTATAGTAAAATAAAATCGTTTTTAAAATAATTAATTTTTCTGATAAAAATATAAAAAATAATCTCTTTTCTTTCATTTAACAAAAATTATTTTTTTAATTAAAAAATAATATGTATAAATAAAATGTCAATATCATTATGATTTTTAAACGTTATTGTTTATCTTCAAAATGAAGGCCTAAGTTTAATCCAATTTCTATGATTTACAGCCATATATGATTTCTTTCTAAGTCTTTTGCAATCTATTGGGAACCAATTTAAATTTTGAACTGCCCATCTATTATCATCTCATGTAACAATATGTCCAACTCAGCTACATATCAGGCTCTTAATTCTTTCATCAGTGATATCTATTTATTCTCTCGCCCAATTTTCTATATCTTTTTATTACTCTTAATATAATCTCACAATACTTCATTGAGTGGCCTGAATTCTCTTTATTACCCTTCTATTATTTGTCAAGTCTTAAATCCATAATTAATAAATGCTAGAGCACATCTATTAAAAATCTTCCATTTTAAAAATATAGACATATTTCTTTTTAGTACGAAGTTATTTTTATTAAAGCACTACATCTAAATTTAATTCTATGATTAATTTCATCCAATAAGTTTTTATTGTATAAATAACCCGAACAAGATATTTATAGTTATTAACTTCTTTGAATTCATGTTATCAATCTTTATTTTCTTCTTCTGAGAAAATCCATCAGACATTACTTTAGTCTTTTAGCATTTATTTTTACTCCTACTTTTTATTTTCATATTGCAACATTTCCTGAAGCCTGAAATATTATTTGCAAAAAAAAAGACATTATCTTAAAATCTAGATTAATCTTTATTTATTTTTACTTCCTTAGCTTCCCATTTTAATTCACAAAGTATTTTTATAGGGGATTTGAACACAGACTTTCAAACTCTTCAGCTATCCATTCTATCCCATACAGCTGATACACATGGTCACGCACATGTAAAACGATAAATAATCTCCAATATGTGCATTTTATGCTGAACCAGCACTCATCAGTTGGCCCAAATTATCATCTTCCATATATATATAATCAATGCTCAGTTTATATTAAGATAGCAAATCCTCAAAATTTAATGGACAGGTTCAATCTATTCCCCTCTCCAATTCTTCAATCATCCATACCATTGAAAATCTGATGATGGAATACCAAAAATCCTTTATTGATGCAAATATTATTGTCATGCCTATGTTGATTTTAAGACACTCTGACCTCTCATGTATAGGATCTTGTCCATTTAAGTGCACAGAAGAGGGATGGGCAGAATGCAGGCTAAATCTGTAATATTTGAATACAATTTATATTCTTAGAATTTAGATGCAATTTTAGGGAATTTGAACATGGACTTTCAAAAGGTCAGAGTGACTTAATGTCAACATGAGCATGATCAAAAAAAGAATTTAGCATTCCATTATCAGATTTTCAATGGTATAGATGGCTGAAGAGTTTGAGGGTGGATTAGTTTGAAGATTTGCTATCTTAATGTAAACTGAGCACTGATTATATATGTGTGTGTGGGAGATGATAATGTGGATCAGCTGATGAGTTCTGATTTAGCAAAAAATGTGTACATTGTAAATCAGTTATCTTTTTGCATGTGTGTGGTAATGTGTATCTGTTATATGAGATAGAATGGATAGCAAAAAAGAGCTTGAAAGTCTGGATTCAAATCCCATATAATTACATCTAAACTCCAAGTATATAAAATGTATTCAAAGATTAAAATATTTTTTTTTATAAAAGTGCTGAAAAAAGCTTTGATGATATGAAATCACCTGGTTATATAATCTTCTCACTGTTAATCTTATTAGCATCATTGTGTAATCTAATCACTGCTGTTGCATTTTGAAAAATATTCTTCAGAATATGAGTTTATGAATCACATTGGAAATGCTTATAGAATCAAATGCTTTTTTTTGAATCTACAAATCCAAACCACAGTGGCAAATTATATTCATTGGTTCTTTTTATAACTTCATTCAATATATGGATGTAATATACTGTACTAATACCACTTTTAAATCCATTTTGTTTTATTTTGATTGGTTGGTTAAAATCCATAATTCGGTCGCCCTCTAGTGGCAGCTTTTAGGCAAGTTCACCCTTGCATGGTAGCTACTTTGACCGTGACTTAGATGCTTCAATACCTCTTATTGAGGAGAAATAACCACACAGGAAATATTGTAAGTATCTTCTCTTTATTATTTATAAAAAAACAAAACATTTAAATCCATATATAATTGTTAATTATTACTAAGTTAAACAACCACCATCAAAACAAACATGGCTCCCAAAAAAAAAACTGTCACCTCAGCAAATTCAGTCATAGCCTCTCAAAGGGAAGAGGGACTACTTTTAAAAAGTGAAAACAACTCTAAAATCCCTAAATTCAAATTTCAGGACAAACCAAAAGAAATAACTCTTCCTTTGACCGAAAAAAGGAAAAACCCTTCAAGAAAAAAATCTACTGAGAAAACAAATAGAAAATGTGAACTAGAAACAGATTTTGAGGAGTCTGAAAACAATCTTTCAGATCAGCCCCAAACTTCCGACGACAATGATTTTATAGAGAATTTTTCTACCTTTAATCCAAAAAAAAAAAATTAGATCTCCAGAGTCAAAAACAAAAAAGTTATGCCTCAAAAACTGAACAGGAATCTCGAAAATATAATACTTATAACGTAAACATCAACCGCAATTTTGCCGTTGGCGATGAACTCACATATCCAAAATTAGATGAAGCATTGCGTCATGACCCCGCACAGTCGAAAGAAAAAAGTTATATAAATACCATAGAAAATTTCAACAGCTATAATCTTGTCCCAAAACTAGACTTCCAACTTGAAAAACGAAAAAGTTATAGTCAAAAAACCAAACCGGAAGCTAGACACGTTCACACTCATAACACGGAAAAAGACGTAAATTCATACTCTAAGTTCACAGAGACACAGTTGAGTGATTCTGTAGAGTCGGAAACAGAAGGTTATACTGCTTTGACAGAGAATTCAACCTGCTATAATACCCAACAAAAATCAGACTCCCAGCACGAAAAACAAAAAAGTTGCAAATCTAAAACTAAACCGGAAGCCACACTAGATCGCCCTCATAATGCAAAAACGACTTAAATTGTAACTCTAGCGATTTATTTACGTATTCCAAATTAGGGGGGACACAACTAAATCATCCAGCACAGTCGAATACACCATTTTATACCAATTCTCCAGTTAATTTAACTGCACATAAAGCCAGCTTGAACTCACCGTTTCAACCTCAAAAACAAACAAGTAGAGATTTAAAAACAAAGCTGAAAACTGCACTAACACTAAATAAAAATAAGAAAAAAGACCCAACCAATACTAATAGCAATGGAAAATCAAACTTCAATCAAATTAAAACAAACGCTCCAATCCAAAAGACAACACCAACTAACACCAACTTCCCAGGAAAATTAACAAGCAGCAACACCACAAATAAACCAAACTCCCAGAAACCAAAACAAACAACACAAAATGAAAACAGTGAAGAAAATGATACAACATTGGAAAACAACAATGATCCTTTTCCAAAACTTCAATGCAGTTCCAGATTCACAACCCAAGACACCAACAGCCCCCCGGAACCAGCACAGCAAAACAATGCTAACAACTCAGGACATTACCATGCCATATCCCCACAACTCCATCCACAATTCTCATATGCTAATAGCCTTAGAATAACCACTAGGCAATCAACCCAAGCCAAAACTCAAGCAATCCACACACAAACTACAGAAGACCCATACAATAAATTCATCCAATTAAGAGACGGGGAACAAGAACAAAATGAACATGCTGACTTGCAACAACCAGTTAACATAGACTACCATTCTTCAGTAACAGAACGCTTTAATAGAACCATACCAAATCTTCTCTTTCGCTCCTTCACAGAGTATACCAATGAATGTACAAGTATCCTAACAACAACAGATATCAACTGCTCCTTATACAAATTCCCAATACTCTCACTCTATGATCTACTCACTGATCACAAGTTCTGGTCACCAGTTTATAAAATACTGTTCCACACAAATAAAAGGTATATTGCAATTCAATTCAAAGACCTAGCAGGAAAGCAACTCTTTGAAACTAAATTCAAACAATTAGACAACAAATACCTGGTCCACATTAACATGAACAAACCACAGATTCTTCAGGGCAGAGTGAGTAACTGTACTGTCAACTTTGAAGAGTCCCACTTACAACAGGCACTTGCCAATTATGGTACAGTTGAAGGCTTTAAATACATCCAAGAATCAAGAGCAGAAACAATGGTATTTACCAACACTGCAGTCTTCCGTCTAGTCCTCAAGACAGGAATCCAGCCACTTACACTACCAGCAACAGTCAGCAACAACAAGGCTACAATCCTTATCAGCTTCCGGGATATACCCCCATTGTGCTTCAATTGTCGGAACAGAGGACACATAATGAAGGAATGTCCCCTCAATACAAGCGATATAAGCAGTCAGGCATATCCAAAAAATCACAACAGCACCATCGAAGACCCCACTGATTCTACACATCCAATTAAAACCTACCCAAAACCACAAACAGAAACTAAAAACACACATCAGTCCATACCCACTCCAATGGGAACAAACCATAGCCACACAAGCATCTCAGATACTGGAAAATCCCTAATCCACCACAGACTGGCAGAGGACTCAAAGCTCACTAGATCGCGGTCATCATCAGAAACCATGATCGAATCAGAAGATGAGGGACCCACCAAAACATCTACAAAACCCTCCAAACCACGCAACCGCAAAAGATCAAGACATAATAATTCTAGCACACAAGAAAAATCAACTGATGACTCCAGTACCTCAGACCCAGCCCAAGTGGCCCTCAGAACAAAAACTACCAGATTACAGGAATCACGTAAACCATCAGACAAAAAACGACGAGAAATTCAATCAAGGGAAGATGAGACTCTACCAAAATTCAGACCATCTGTAAACTCTATGCTGACAACCACCAAAGATGAGACTCTACCAAAAGTCAGACCACCTGAAGACCCTATGCTGACAACCATAGAAGAAGATACTCTACCAATGTTCAGACCAACTGAAGACCCCATGCCGACAACCACAGAAAATGAAATACTCCTTATCTCATTTCCTGAGTCAGAGAACAGCCCCTCAGAAAAACCCCTACCAGAAGATGCCGTCCCAGAAGATACCTTCACCTAAAAAAACTCACCACACCATGACTATTACAATCACAGCAGTAAATATCAGAGGCTTAAACTCCAAAGAAAGAGTTGAAGCACTTCACAGATGGTTCATTAAACATCAACCAGATATCCTCTGTCTCTCCGAAACAAAACTACACATACAGTCTGGCCCACACATCATGAAACTAAACTCACTGGGCTACTTTCACTACTCCATAGCCCAAACACCAGGATCCGGAGTGGCCATACTAATTAACAAATTATCTCCCATAACCTTCTTCAAAATACTATACATAGACAACCACTGTCTCATAGCCATCCTTCAATACAACAATTGTACCATCAACTTATGCAACATATACATGACAAAGGCTCCTGACAACATCCGCAGAATTATTCACACAATAAATGCGACACTTCGAACCAACCCATTTCCTTCCATCCTGATAGGAGACTTCAACCACTCCTATGAAACCTTCCAGTCTAATTACCTCCCATTGATCAATCTAAAGCTAATGAGTGCACGAAACCTGCTCCCTGAGACAGAATTTTCATTCTACACAACTAAATATAAGTCCCTCATCGACTTAACCTTTTTTTTCACCAAACTTACTGCCTACCACTCAAGCCAGACTCTGGCCAGTGGTTTTTTCAGACCACCTATTACAAGAGATAAAACTCCAGTTTTCCTCAAGCTCCCCAGACCCAAACAACTACCAAAGAACAATAAGACTCATAACCAGGGAAACTACACCAGCCTGCCTGTTCTCAGAAGCCTACATACAATTCCATCAAACAAACATACTCTCCAGGCCAATCACAGAGGCATGGCCTCTATTCACAAAAACACTACAGAAACTAATAACCACCTACTCTTTCCGAAGACCAGGACCCTTGAAACTTTTAAACAGCTTAGACAACATTGCAGATACCCTCAAGCACCTAACACTGGAAGGACAAAACATAGAAACAATCTTACAACTAAAGACTAAATATAGGACCACCCAAAAGATTCTAGCAGAACACATAGCAACAAAAAGAGCCCGGAGCTACCTGGTACATCAACACTGCTGGACCAGAGGATACATCAGATGGGCCTTGGGATCAGGAAAGAATAGAAAAGGCCCAAGCGACATCACCATTGATGGTAAACAATACATTGGCCCTGCAATGCTAGGTAAACTCCAAGAACATTTCAAAAAAAAGTTTCAAAACCACATCACACCCAGTGACAGAAGAACTTTCAAAATAAATCCAGACAACACTCATGACATTACCCATGCTACAATCCAAAAAAAATTAAATGCGATGCCAGACAAAATACATCCTGGACTACATGGCATCCCGAAGTTCATTCTACTCCACCTGAGCAAATATACCATCCCAATCATCAAGAAAATGATTGATCTACTCAGCAGTGGAACTTGCCAACTTGAATTTCTATACCCGATCGCAATGGTGCCACTACTTAAAAAGAGTGATGCCGCAACTGAACTGCAAAACCTAAGGCCTATCTCAATGATCCCACTCATGATCAAGATAATTGAGTCTATAATCAAAGACAAAATGCAAGACAATGTCCTCAAGCACATCTCAAAATACCAATTTGCTAAGAAGGGTGCAGCCACATCAGATGCAATAAGCCGCTTCCGTCTAGTAATAGACCAAGTGCGCACAAAAAGAAGGTCCAAGCCAATTGCCATTCAACTCGACATCGCAGGGGCATTCGACTCGGTACGCATTGATGTGCTAATTAAAACACTTGAACAATACCAAGTACCTCAACCTCTTCTACAAATCATAGAGAACCTTTTAAACAACCGGGAAATTTTCCTCACGCTAGATGGACGCATAGCTCCGGGATTCAAACCAAGTTTATCCATCCCACAGGGATCCCCACTAAGCACGCTGTTATTCACAGCTTACATAAACCCTCTCCTACTCCAAATAGAAAACACACTTCCAGGCATCCAAGTAGATTACATCAATGAAAACATAAAACACATTTCCTACATGGACGATGTTGTCGTCTTTCTTCCCTCCATTGATCACCTTAACAATCTAGTAAACATACTTGACAGTTACACAACAATGCATGGCCTCACATTCAACAGCGAGAAGTCAGCAATATGGTCATTACTCACAGGAAAACAAATTCCAGCCATGTTCAATGCCCAACCACAGAAGTTCTTGGGATTCCCTGTAGCAAAGTCCTACTCACTCATGAGACAGGAAATCCAAAACTCACTACTGGAAAAAACACAAACCACAATAGCATCAATATCAAAAATTTACTTGTCCCTCTTTGGAAAGGTCGCATTACTAAATGCCATCCTGCTTCCCAAAATAACATACTACCTTACTGGATTCAACCCCACCAAAGGATTCATAAACAAAATAAACTCGGCATGCACCAAACTTTGCTGGGGAGGAAAAGTCGCAGCCATCAGTATCAAGACAATGCATAACCCCAGGAGAGAGAATGGTCTCTCACTCCACTCCATTGAAACAGTCAACCTACAAAGAACACACAATGTGCTTCACAAACTTTTTAAGGACAATGATGCCATTGAATGCCCACTACCTGTCGAGCCCACAGATAGGCCACCACCCTCTAAACAAAACAACTGGCTTCGACAATCAGTGACTCTAATCCTGAACCAACTTTCAGCCAATGCAAGCCTATTCACAAGAAAACTCACATATTGGGAGATCTTCAATATTACACACCACAAGAGTTCCACTATCTCTGCCTACCTCCATATTTCCAACCAAAGACTCATCAAACTAACAAAACACTGGCACCTTCCCCCAAAGTATGTTGACTTCCTCATTAAAGTAAATCTGGAAGCCCTTCCCACAAATGCCTTTCTCCACTATAAGAGAGGCTTCAAAAATCTAGCAAGCACATGCGCACTCTGCCAGAGAGAAGATGAAACCACCAACCACACGCTAACAAACTGCCCATGTCTACAAAAGCTCCAATCAGCATTACGGAACCGATTCAAGAACCAAACCCACAATTCTTTGTCTCTGACCAATGTGATAGATCAAGGAACTTATGCACAACTTAGACTGGCAACATTTGTGAACTTTACAATCTGGTCTCTTCGATGTAAGCTGGTCATAAGCAAGTCTGAATACCCGAACATTGAGACAGCCTTCTATCAAATGCTGAATAAAATTCGCAAAACAGACTTTTCCACAGCCTACCTTAACATTGCAGAAAACACATGGGCCCTAGTTGATCTACCCAGTGAAGAAGTACTCTAAGAATACTCCTGAACACAACACCACAGAACTTTATAATACATGCATATAAATCATTGTAATAATCTGTATAATCCATAGTAACAATATGTAAAACCAATGTAACCATTGTATAATTCCTCAATAAAGTTGAAAAAAAAAAAAAATCCATAATTCACTCTGAATAACGTAATTATTTTGGTAAAGATATTGTATAGAACTAATAGAAAATGATAAGATATGAAATTTCTAATATCTTTCTTATCATAGTTCTTAAATTTCAATATTACTACTGCATTCTTCCAATCATCTGGCAGATCTTTATCATTCAGACCAGAGTTGTCTAATCTTTTGACATCTCTGGGCCACATTGGAAAAAGAAGAGTTCTCTTTGGCTACACATTAAATATGCAAACATTACTTAAAACTGATTAGCAAAAAAAAAGGACCATGCATAATTTTCTTAGTCTTTAAATAATAATCTTAATTATGCAACAACCTATTCAGAGAGACTTTTAAAATCACCCAACAGGTTCCAAATTTATTATCATTAAAATAAAAAATATACATATCTAAGAAAGCAGACATCATTGGTATTTTTTTAATCCTTTTTTTATTTAAAAATATGAGAGAGAAACATAAAACTAGTTGGATATTTGACATTGTATTTGAGTCCATATGTATTTTTGCAACATGTAATTATAAAAAAAATGTTCCCTCTTTTCTTCCAATGCGTAAGCTTGTGGTTAAGACCTGTAGAGGTCCCTACTTTCACCTTTTCAACCGCACATGCTTTATGTTTATTGCCTTAGTAAATATTACTTAATGTTTTAAGTAAATTTATGATTTTGCAATGGGCTGCATTTGTAGTTCTTTTGGGCCACAAGCTAGATACCCCTGATTTAGACATTACCTATAATTTTTCTACATTTTTTCTTGTTTCTTTGAAAATATCAGTAATGATCATATCACTCCAGAAGCTTTTCTTTTTTCTGTAGATTTAATTGCATGTCTCACTTTTTCATTTCAAATATTTGGCAATTCAGAAGGTATAGTAATTATAGGACATACTTTATTTTCTTGCTCTTCATTATTTTATTAATTCTTTATAAAAAAAATTCCATATATTATACGTTATCTCCTTTTTTAAGAATAATTTTGCAATTTCTTCTTATGGTTGAAATAATTTCCAATACCAAGATATTGTTTTACACTTTTGAGACCTTTATTCACTTCTATAGCTTTTATTGTCAATTCCCATTTATATTGTCTTCAATCACTATTAACTCTATTTCATACTACTTTATAAATCTCTAGGTATTCAATTCTTCTAAATAAATCATTTAAAAAAAATTCATATACCTTCTTTTCTTCATATCTTATTTAGTCTCAGTAGAAAATTTATTGGAAAATTATTGATTTTTGTAATGCAATTTTCAATAGAGTATCAGCTATCTTCTTATTGATCTCAATCAAGACTCAATCACTTTAACATTTGTTAATATTTTAAAATGATTTGCAAGTTCTAATTTAAATTCACTGGAATGTTTCTGAAAGTTAGGAATGTTAACTGACAATACTATGTTTTTAAACAGATTCCATCTCCATCTCATTAATTGATAATTATTTCCTGTGTTGAATCTGTTAAAAACATTACAATCTTAAAATACATATTTTCTGTTAGTCAAAATATAAACAAACTTTGTTGTATCTTCATTTGAGATACTTCTATGCCCATTATTGTTTAGTATTTTTTTCATAGAAAGAATTTACAATATACACTTTTTCTTTTTCTCAAAATATGATTTATTAACATAATGTTAATCTTTGAATTTACATGTTATATGTAGTGATATGCAAGATTCAAACTATGATTTACAATGCAGAACTTGATTTACTGAGTGAACAGAAAAACCTTGAATTGTATATGCATATATCTTGCCATTCATAGCTTCTCTCATAGTTTACTAAGTAACCTCTGGTCTTAATGGCAACTAGGTAGATCACAGCTACCAAGAATCACATCATCCCCACCATCCAGATGAGAAAGTAAAAACCCATACTAATCCCTGTACCCATGTCCCAGCCCTCCTCCTAAGGACTAGGAACCAGGCCTTGGGGTATTTCCAAAGCTCAGACTCTCTCATCCAATGCCCTTACTAATCCCCACAGCATCCAGATCCCCTCCAAAACCCAGGCTTGTGAGACCTTCCAAGCACCAGAACCTGCCATCCAGATGGCAGAGATGAGTGGTACAGCAGCCCCGATTTGAAGTTTAAACCATAGTAGAACTCTCTGGCCTGAGTCACCCAAGCATGAGATTCTCTCATCTTCACAGCCAAGACAAGCAATGCTGCAGCACTAATCAAAAATGTAAATCTCACATGCTTATATCATATGCCATCTACAGATTATCACATAGTCTAATAACCAACCTATGAATCATATAGAGAACAAAGAGACTAAAACCACAATGCATCACATCATCTCCACTGTCCTGAAGATGAGAAAGATGAAACCCATACTAATCCCCATAGCACTTCACATCCCAGCCCCCCCCCATAAGAACCAGAGTTCAGGCCCCAGGAATCTTCCCAAGTTCCAGACTCTCTCATCTGAAGCCCATACTAGAACCCAATACACCCACATCCCAGCCCCCCTCCAAGACCAGGAAGCAAGCCCTGGGAGCTCTCCAAGCAACAGACTCAGTCCTCAAGACTGCAAAGATGAGTGACACAGTAGCCCCAATCCAATGTTCAAATCACAGTTGAACTCTTTGGGAACATTAGTTTTGTCCATCATGTTTCAGCTTCCAGACAATTTATAAAAAAATTAGAAGTCTTAATCCATGAGGTCCTTAACTATTGGTAAAAATCAAATGATAAAACTAGAAGCACAATCCATACGATGAGGTAATAACTGTTAACAATCATAATAATCACTAAATTTAAAATCACAGTGCAAATCTCCAGGATTTCCAATGCCTTGCATAAAAAATTCATCATTACTTTCCAAAATCAAGAACTTTAATGTATATGTAGTAACCAGATGCTTGCATTATGTGTTATACCACAATATAATTCTAGATCTATAGAGCAATCAAAGATGTACATAGAGTAATGTATCCATTAAAATCGCATATTGAATAGTGTCCATCATGTTTCAGCACCCTGATAACCTATGAAAACCAGAAGCACTAATCCATATAGTCAAATGTTAAAATTATCGATTTGTATAGTTCAGCATTCAAGATAGAAAAAAAAAGTTTAATATAGAATGTAAGGTTGAATAATTAAGCAACACTTGAAATCAAATGTTCAGATACAGTCTAAAACAATTCACTATAGTAGAAAAGAATCTTTTTCACAAGTCAAATCTCAGGTCTAAAATGCAAGCACAAAACTGCAATGAATAACGTTGTCATTTTTAACAAATGAATGAGCCATCCAAATCTGGTAAAAACGTCAGTGATCCAGCATCAAATGCATGGATAAAAGATAAAGCAACACTTGAAATAAATAATCAGGTACAATGAGAAACAATTTACTATTGTGGAAAAATTCTTTCTTTAAAAGAAAAATATCAGGTTTAAAAAGCAAGCATTAAAGTCTAAATGAAAAACGCTACTATTGCTAACAAATAAATGAGCTATCCAATTCTGGTAACGATCCCACAGCACTTTTTCCCCAGCTCCGCCCCATATAAAAACTAGGATTCAGACCCTCAGGGGTCCTCCCAACAATCAGAAACTCTCACCCAGTCAGCAAAGCTGCTTTGAATCAAAATATTCCCTGAAAATTTAAGTCTTTCAATAGAAATCTCTAGAAAATTTACATGGCTGTCAGTTATTTTTAACCATGCTCCAAAGAAAAATTTTAATCACGCTTACTTGTTGTCTGATGGTGCCATAATTCTTGTATACAAAGGAACCTAAACGGTTACTCTGGTCAAATGGAAACGTTTTAGAGAAAAAAATTCTCTAAAATATAATTTAGGTAACTAAAACACACTTTTTCTTTTAATGCAAATTTCATAAGTCTGTATTCATTCGCACTTTTGTCATTTTATCCAAATTTACCCACAGAACTTTTCTCTTTCAATCATTTATCAGTTCTAGCATTAAAATCTTCCATGACAATTTTTAAATGTTGTTTGGTCTGTTCAAAAGCATTTAGTACATCAATATGAAAGTTCTTTACTTCTTCATCTCAATAAGAACTTGTTGGGGCATAAACTTAAATATCTGCATTTGATATCTTCCTTTAATTTGAATAATTAATGTTGACACTATGTCTGATATACCATCAATTTCCACAATGTTGCTATTTCACTTTTTCATTCCAATCAATCCCATTCCATTTCAATATTTGTCCTTTTGTAGTAAAATGCACGTCACTTGTAAAATCAATTGTTTCTTCAACTAGTCTAACAATGTCTCATTTTATATTTGATAGTTCTTTAAATTCACATAATCGTTCATTAGTTGAAAGTAATCTGAAATTACAGGTAAATAAATAAAGCTTGCTATCAAATATCAAACCATGTTATAATTAGGTATTTTTAGCACCTTCTTCTTTTGGCTGGAAACTTTACAGCCTTCTGGGCAGGAAAACCATAATTTCGTTTTGCTTGTCTATAAATATCTATAAGAAAAAAAATCACATATATTTATCCTGCTTACAAAAAAACTCAACTAACTTATATTTCACTTAAGAACTATCAGAATTAAGAGGAAACATGATGATCTTAAACTTAGAGGTTAAAAAAATCAATAAACTAAGCACATTGGCTGATTTGCATTGGTGGGCAATCCATCCAGTTCATTTACCACATGAATAATGACCTAAACAACAACAACGACAAGAATTTATGAAACGGATATTAGGAATTTGCCCTCTCAGTTCCTTTAAGACATCAACGAGAAAACAGGAAGACTCCTTTCAGTTAATAGCAAATTTCTTTTCTGTAAAAATATATAGGAAAAGGTAAACAAACATATCTCACTTCTATTTGTCTTAAGCATCATCAGTGGAGATGAAGCTAAAAATACGCGTTTTTACTGGCATATATATGAAATAGATCAAACAATATTATCAGTTTATATATTTTTACTTGTTTATTCTTAAATAAATTTTTTATTATTTTTAATTTTCAAATGATTATTAATTTGAAGATAAATTTGAATGAGATTAAAGATAAAATGAACGTTATTTTTAAGTGGAAGACATGCACATATACAAATGGGGGGGGGGGGTAAACCAATCAAAATCATTTTTATTAAGAGGCAACACGTTTATATTTCATTAATATATATATCATATGTATGTCCACGTAGGTAAAAGTTTTTGACCAAAGACTAAATAGTCAATTAAGCAACAGAATAAATTTGGGATCTGAAAAAAAAAAAGTTTATCACTGCTAGTAGTCTAAAGGGATTGACATCTCGATATTTAGTCCTATATTGTAAACATAGATAAATCCTTTTATGTAATTAAACATTAATAAACCCTTTACATCATTAAGATGCCTAATAAAGATAAATGTGTTCTTTTAAATAGCCATTGAACAGCAAAGCTGTCTCTAACACCTCCAAAAAGGAAAATTAAAAAGAAGGCATAATTTACTAGGCTTGTCAAACGTCATGTAGTGAGAGTTTTAATGTTTCCATTACTTTAATTACTAATAACTAAATAACCATTTTCAGACCAATTTTAGATTGATTGGATTTTGGGCAGGATGCTTAAAAGAAAGATTCTGAACTTATTTGGAATACAAAACAATTTTGAAGTTTTATCAGGCCCAGATTTGAGCCCCAAAGCTATGGGTATTGCAGTTGGTGCGTTGCCATAATGTCAAAACTTCTTAATTTAGAAAAAGTTCTTTCTTTACTATTTCTAGAATATATCTTAATATATTTGAACAAACAAAATTGCATTAATATCCTTATATGGTAACATACGTTCAAAATCATTTCACCAACGCCAATCTGTAGATAATCATATTTAACAAAGCTTATTTTGGGGAGACAATGTTAACCATGTAGGCGAAAATGAATAATACACACACAACTTGAATATATATCAGCAAGTCTATTTCTGTTTGCTGAGACATCAGTTTATCAATATAACAAGTGCAATAAAATTTATATTACGAACAACAATTTATCATGTTTACTTTTGGGAATTGTTATGGAATATATTTAGTGTGTAAAAATATCTTATTTTATTCACAGACGATAATTATACAGTTCATTAATCTCCAAATGGTTTGTTTACCTGTTTAATTAAAGTCTATGCAAACTTTGTGAGCATTATCTTTTCTCCCTTTAGAGAAATGCATTGTTTTACTTTCAGCAGCCATTTTCTCCTATTGCCTGTGACTGACTCCTTCGGACTGTTGTGCACTAAGAATCTCAGACTTTTTTTTTATTAGCTATGCTAATTTACATACTTTATTTTAAAAGTTCTTTTTATAAGACATTTTTATTAGAGTAATCATTGGGGGGGGGGGGACAACAGTACGGTCAGTGCAATGTACATGATTTAATTAAAACTTTATTTATGCAGAATTTAAAATATTTGCACCATCAGTACCCCTCCCTTCACTCTAGAAAATAATCTTTATATCTAGCAAGTTTCTTTCAATTTCTTTGAAATTTGTGAAGTAGAAATATTTCTATTCTCATTGGGGCCAGTGTTTACATCAGTTGATTTTTTAGATCTAGGTAACTGTTCGCTCTTTACTCGAGTCAACAACATCTTGATCCACTTTAACTTCATTGCATATATCTTGCTCAATAGAAGAAAATTTTCAAGTTCATTATTTGTCAAAAATTCTGATTAAAGATTAGTTGCTATAGGTCTTTTATTTATCATGATCAACATATCGAGAATTGCTGAAGCAAATGATTTATATGTCTTCTGACACGCAACAGATTTTCAAGCTTAATTACTCATATGACTTCAGATTCTTTGTCAACTATAGAGCAAGATAACAATTTATTTTTTAATGTTTCAAGTCCATACAGCTTCACCAACTCTAAATTTCATGGAGTTTGCATTGCATGTATCTTTGCTATAAGTACTTTTTCTGATTTTTTTTTTTTTTAAGTAAAAGTTTAGATAAATGAGTATGACATTTTCTACCAAACTGCAACTCTGCAGATGTTTTGTAGTTTGTCACAATAGGGATAAAATGCTGATAGAATATTATTTCTGTCAGTGCTTCTTCCATATTTGTAAGTTTTACTTTTTTCAAGGAAGATTTCACACTTTGAATTTCCTTTGCAAGTCTATTAGAGTCAGAGTGATAGACTGGAGTAAGAATATTATGAGTGCCTTTATCTATTAAGCAGTTTTCAAAATCTGCAGAAGTAAATCCTGTTTCATTATCGGATACCAGAATCTCAGGATATCCATGAATGGCAAACACTCCCTATATGGATTTTATGGTACATTTAGTACTGATAGTTTTTGTGAGCTTATACTCAGCCTATCTGCTGTATGAATCCAAGATTATTAATATTAAATGTCCATTCAAAAGTCCAGCATAATCTATATAGATACACTCCCATGATTTTTTTGATCTCTTTCCATGGTTTATAAACTTTCTTCAGTAAATCAGCCATAGATTGGCAATCATAGCAGGTTTTTATCATTTTGTCAGTTTATCTATTTATTTTAGGTCTTCACCCACACAACTCCTGGATGTCTTTTAACAACTTTAGCACTTATTTCTATCCTTTTGCTGGTATGGGACCTCAATCAATCATCAGAATACAGCCATTACAGATTGACAAAACTGATAAACTTTCCAAATTGCCTTAACCAAGGAACTTTGGTCAACTTTTTGGCCATCCTTCTTGGATCCATTTCTTTAGCTTAGTACATCCAAGGTCTTTATTGTTCATTCAGTGACTTTTTGGCCATCCTTCTTGGATCCGATTCTTTAGCTTACTATATCTAGAATCATATTTCAGCAATTTTAAGAACAATTTAAATTTTCTATAATATATATTGTGTCTAACATGTTTACTTCTGTAAACTTCCACTGAACTCTGTCTTTCCCTGGTAGTCACAATAATGAATCTACATGTGTAATCTCTTTTCTCAGCTTGTAAATTAATTCATAGTCATAAATGGCTAATATATTAATCGATCTTAAAGTCTTTGGCTTGCCTATTCAGGCATTTTCTTGTCTTTTCCAAAAATTCCAAGTAAAGGTTGATGATCCGTACATACTGTAAAACTATGTCCATATATGTATTGGTGAAATTTTTTTATTTGCTAATATTATAGCTAGGGCTTCTTTATCTAATTGTCTATAATTTTTTTTAGCTGATGATAATGTTTTGGAGGCATAAGCAACTGGATGTTCACCTTCACCATATCGATATGAGATGACAGCTCCAACTCCAAAATCTGACGCATCTGTAGTAATTGTCACTTCCAGATCACTCCTAAAATGCACTAAGAGTTTTTGACATTAATAAGCCTAGTTTTCTGGAATGAAATTTTATGCTCTTCACTCCATTTCCAGTGTTTTCCCTTACGTAATAAATTATACAAGGGTGTTAATACATGTGATTTACCTTTTAATAAACTTTCCTAGAAATTTAGCAGTCACAGAAAAGCTTGTAAATCTTGTACATTTTTAGGAGTGGCAGCTACTTTTACTGTTCTCAGTTTCTCAGGGTTAGGTACTTTCCATGCTTATTTATGATGTCTCCATTTTTTTTTTTTTTACAAAGTTGCCCAAATGCACTTGATGACATTTAACCTAGCTCCTACTTTATGTAGCTTTGAACACATTTCCATCACACATTTTTCCAGCTCTTCTTTTGACTGGACAGCATTAAGTATATCATCTATGTAGGAAATAACTTTACCTATGTTTTGAAATAACATGTCCATCTTCATTTGAAAGATGTTTGTGACTACTGTTATCTCATAAGGCAATTTATTGCATTTATACTGACTGACATGGATACATAATGTTAACAATTCTACAGATTTTTCTGTCACCAGTATCTGGTGAAATGCAGACTTTACATCTATCTTCATGAAGAAATGAGACTTTCTGTAAAAATGCTAACACTTCATATACACTTGGTATGAGATAAGCACATTTTATATATGTATTTATTTACAGTAACTCAATAATCTCAGCAGAGATGAATAATCCTATCTGGTTTAACAATCACAACCATAGGATTAGCTCATGATGATTCTTCTACTGGTGGTGGCACACCTTTTTTACCATATCCTATTGTCTCTTCAACCTTTGGCTTCAGAGTGTAGAGAACTTTATGTGGTTTACACACTCTAGGTTGTACACCTTCAGCTAATTCCACATCCACTGATCTCATTCTTAATTTAGCTATTTCCTATTTAAATAGCTTTAATAATTTTAAGATAGATTGACAAAACCAGTTTCAATCAAGCAGTGGATTAATGTCTCTCTTTATAATAAAGTGGTAAAACTTAATTTTTGATTTACTTTCATTAGAACAGAAACTTTTCTACCTATTTGTATTTCCATCTCTATTTAAAACTGTGACCACTACGTTTGTCTTATCCAATTTCATTCTCCTCTTGGATTTAGTATTAATTTTATTCCACTCCTTCAGAGATAAATTCAACAATGCAGTGCCACTGTCAACCTCCATATTGACTTTAATTTCACAAATGCTTACATCAAAAGTAATTCAGCCATTATTTGAGTTGTTAATAACTTTATCTCTAATTTTCTACAAGCTCCATCTCCCCCTGACTTAAAATCTGGGTGTCTTGTCTTTTTCATTTTTTTCTGCAAATGCCAGCTAAGTTTTCATTAATGCCACAAATATGGCATTTTTCCAATTTGAATTTTGCACACCATTTTTATGTGTCCTAAAATTCCACAGCTATAGCATCTTAATTCGTTTCTTATGAATTTTTAGGTAATTTATCCATCTTAGCTCTGTATATCCTTGTGGTATTTTTTTAATGCATTTGTTACCATTTATTATTTGGACACATTATCTATTGTTAACTCATAAGCTGTATATTTTGTGATATCTGTTTATATATTATGCCCACTTCACTTAGTAGAGTTTTTTAAAGAATGTGATCCAACATCCCATATAGAAGTTGATCCAATAAAATGTCCTCTAAATCCATTTTAAATTCACAATTTTTGATAAATGTATGCAATGTCAGATTGTAATCTTGATAACTCTCTTGAGGAAGTTGTTTTCTCTTTAAAAAATGCAAATGAGCTATCCTCTTCGTGACCACTGGCTGAAATATGTAAGATTTTCTATTAGTTAGCAATTTATAGAACATTGCTACCAGCAAAAAACAACAATGTTGAAACTTTATCTTACCATCTTCAATTTTACTGATCCTCACATAATGGTCTATGTGCTCCACATATATATTCCACACTGAGGAATTACTGACATCAAATTCATGCAAATTATGAATGGGAACTATCATTTTTCCTCTTCCCTTTTTCCATACAAGCATATAATTCTTCTTTTTAAACTTAATTTTCTATGCAAGTTTTTCATAAAAACTACCATATGCACCATATGTCATATTCACAGGGAGATGATCTAGCCATGTAGGCAAAAATGAATAATACACACACAACTTGATTATATATATCAGCAAGTTTATTTCTGTTTACTGAAGCATCAAATTAACAATTTAACAAGTACAATAAAATTATATTACTGACAATGGTTGTAGTATTATGGACAAAGATGCCGCTCGATGGCGCCGTTATCACGCTAAAACTATAAAATATGAACATTCCCAGGCCATTACAATTTAATTTGTGTTTTTTTTTCCTTTATTAGAAAAAACAATTTTCAATCTGATTTTTTTTTTTGGGGGGGGGGTATGCCTTTTTTGTTGTTGTTGTTGTTTAAAAACTCATAATCGAAATAAAAAGTAAAAGTTTTTAGTCTTCATTTTACATTTTAATTTTTACAGAGAAACAGATATTATTGTGTTACCACTATTTTTTTACTTTCTTAGTCTTTGTTTTACATTTTAATTTTTATACAGAAACAGATATTATTGTGTTACCGCTATTTTTGACTTCAAATAGAATGACAACAAAAAGTAAAAGTTGTTAGGGTTAGGGTTAGGTTTAGGGTTAGATTTAGGGTTAGGGTTCTGTTGTTTGTAAATCACAGAATCAAACAAGATTTGTGATTTCCTGTGCCATATTGTTGGTCTCATGGAATGTTACGAACAGTACGTTACTTGATGCGTTACCTAATTCCAACTTCTTTTACACATCTATCTGGACAAGACTTTGCCACTTAAAACTTCAATACAAATGTTGTAAAGAGTTGGATAATTATTAATTAAGAAAATCGGAATATTTCAATACTTTAAAAAAAAAATCAATAAAGACCACATTTCCATCAAATTCAAATACACACACTCTCACCCTAAGCCGTAATAATTGTATGAAGTGTGCAAATTCGGCAAATTTATTTGCTGCGATGCGACATACATTCTATACTGCGACACGACATAGCGGCCTGCAATCTGTAACATAACAATAAAAGTTGTATTATAGAAAACGCGGGTTCGAATGTGTCGGCCACGGAAATGGCATTTTTATGTGCTTTAGCACGTAAATGATGCCATCGAGCGGCGTCTTTGTCCATAAGACTACAACCCTGACAATAATTTATTGTTTAGCTTTGGGGAATTGTTATGGAATATATTGTGTGTAAAAATATTTTATTTCACATACAGCTCATTATTATGCAGTTCATTAATCTCCAAATGGTTTGTTTACCCATCTAATTAAAGTCTACGTGGTATAAATGAAATTTAATTAATTAAAAATATATTTACAAAAACAAATTTCACATTACCTTACCAAAACTATAATTCTACTACTGAATTTGACCAACTTTTAGGATTTCAGTCCTGTGTGATCAACTAATTTTTTAAATGTCTATGAAATTTTAATGTCATGATATTTTTTCCATTCATAGTATGATTGAAATTTAATTAATTTAAAATATATTTACACAAGAAAATTTTATCTCAGGTTACCAAAAACTATAATTATCTTTATTCATCTAGTATGTATTTCAATATGCAAACCACACCATTTTTCTATCAGTGCTGCCCTCTTTTTTGAATTTTTATGATGTCATTAACAATAGTTATGATTCTGATGGAGCAAAAATCTATAACCTATGTAATTCTCTGGAAAAAAAATTGTACCAGATTCATCAAGATTGGTGCAATATTTGTTGAGTTCTTAGATAGTAAACAAACAAACTTTCATTTTTATATACATAATAGATAATAGAAGATAGATAGATTAAAATGTCCATCAATTAATCCAGCTTTTGTAAATTCAATTATGTCAAAAGTATATAAATATGCCTGCTGATTTAAATTTTATGGTTATTAGAGTGGTTTAAATGTCCACATAAGAAACTGGAAAATGAATGAAAATAATTCATTTTTGTTTATTATGTTTGTGGCGTTAGCATTAAAGATATTGTATTAAATTTGTGTAGTGCTTTGAAGTTAGGAATTTACTGTAGAATTTACTTATCATAATTTTTTCATAAAGTTTTATTTTATTTGCATTAGTTATATTAAATGTAGCTTTGTTAAAATATATTATTAAGTTATAAATTAATTGAAATGTCACAAAAAATATCTTAAAACCCCCATGTTAATAAATCAAATGATTATTAAAAAATAATTATCCTAATCTTAAACTTTCTACATAATATTACAAAGCAATTGACAGTGTTAATGATCAAAATCTATTATCTAAACTTGAGCTAATTGTTGTTGTTTCTTCCCAGAACTTGATTAGTTTCAGATGATTTGCATAATTAAATTAACAGCCACATTAACAGTACAGTATTTTATTGAAATTGAATTCAACAAGCACATGAAAATAAATAAAACAAAATTAAATGGTGAAATCTACTATGTTTTATTAGACAATAGTCCAATAATTTATAGCAGGATTTTTTTTTCATGTGTCATAGCATTGGCCAGGAAGCAAACCTGCTAACCCGGAACAACTGCTTGTAAGTCAGCTGTGCTGACCTCTCGACGACCAACGCTTGAAAGATTTTATTCATATTTTATCTAAAAGTTGATGTCTAAAAAAGCAAGTTAAATTATTGATTATACATAATAAGAAAAAATCTTCACCACTTTAATTTTCAAAATATATATATAATGCTATATTGTAGTTATGTATTTTTAATGAGTATGGATCATAGTTTCTTAATGTGTTATAGAGACTGTTCAAAGCATCCAAATTCAATAGAGACAAATACTAATATAATGTTTACGATTTGCTTACAATCTAAGAAAGAGTAGTAGCAGTAATATCTGTTGTTAAACTAAATTGCTTAAAGGGTCATTTATTGTACAAGCTAACATTTCTCATTTTCTATTTTCATGGGTCTGGATTTAATTATCCAGTGTTTGACTTCATCCTGTTTTGTGAACAGAATAGTTGCTATAAATATTGCCAAGCAAATCAAAGGGACTTTTTTGAAAGTTTTATATAAGGACCCAAAAATTTTAGTTACATCACAGTGACTTAATACCAAGCTAATAAAGATGAAATATTTTCATAATTAAAAGTTTGCATTGTTTTATTCAGAATAATATTTTTTATCTTTAATTCTGAAAATTATTCAAGTCATACCACATTGAGAAAATATAAGATTTTAAAATATTATTAAATATGTAATATCAGCATACATTATTTGTAAAAATGTTAGAAGTATGTAAAAAATATCCTTTAATAGTTCTTCAGTAATCTGACTATGCACAATTATCATTGATTTTAGAATTTAATGTTTTCAGTGAGTAAAATATTTTATTAAAACACATTTGTACATCAATTGATATCAATCTGTTTCTATAAGTATTTATGAAATATTGACTTTTTTTTTTTGCATTCTGATTTCTAACTATAACATCATTTTTAAGACACTATTGTTTAGAACAGGGGTGGGCAAATAGTGGCCCAAGGGCCACATGTGGCATGCCAAGACAATCAGAAAAATCTGCGTTGAACTGAGATTTCCTTCCTGTGCGCGACCGAAGATTCATTTCATATTTTCCATTAGGATGGCCACATCAATACACACGTGCAGTGCTTTTCCAGTTGATCTGGTTAATTTCAATTTTGTCTTTGCATTAGCAAATATATACATTTCCAACTTTAGTGAAACCATGAACCCTCTGAAAAAATATAAAATCGGTGATGAATGTCATGTGTTTAATGAAGAATGGAGAATCAAATATTTTTGGTAATGCAGGGAATAAAGCAGTTTGTTAATTGGGTCATGAAAAAAAGGTGGGGCCCTCCGCTAACCTTCATTTCCACAAAGTGGCCCCCAATGCGGCCCTCTGCCAACCTTTGCGGCCCCCAAACCAAAACAATTGCTCATCCCTGGCTTAGAACATAATATACAATATTTATTATAGTGACTTTTCTGTTCAAATATTAATCATAGATCATCTGCCTTGTTTTAAACTTTAATAACAATGTAACCATATTAGCAAATAAATATATCTCACCTTTATATCGCCATCCAGGCTGCAATTATGTAACTTCTGTAGACATAGTCCCAAATGTGACAGAGACTTATTAAACTAGATTAACAGTACAGATAAAAGTCTTAATTTTAAAAAATCTAAAATGAAATATTTTTATAAATAACATTTTTAATTTTAATAAATAAATTTCCTCGTCATTAATACAGTTTGTGCTAGATTATTTGATATATGTGATTATTCTCCTGTATTAAGTAAATTGGAATGAAACAGGATTACTTGAACATGAAAAATCACACATAGAATATTGTTATATTTGATGACAGTTAGAATACCCTTAGTAGAATAAAGGAGTAAATACAAATTTTAAAATGAAAATTAAATAAATTTAGAGAAATATTTAAAAGATTACTTAAAGTGAATATATTTTAGCAACCAAAAATTTATCATTTCATACTAATTTGGTATATAAATTCTGTTTATTTTTTATTTGATTTTCTTTTGATAAAGAAAGAAAGAAAAAAAAAATACAGGTTAGTAATTACACAACGTTTCGAGTAGTATTATTCTCCACTCTTCTTCAGGTGTTGCTGGCCTATATGCACAGTGACAATATTTGCTTAGAAGTTGAATTCGCACCTTTAGAGTCTTGAATATCGAATTTAAGGCAAATACTCTACCAACTGAGTGTTTGCCTTAAATTTGATTATCAAGAATCTAAAGGTGTGAGTTCAACTTCCAAGCGAATATTATCACTGTGCATATAGGCCAGCAACACCTGAAGAAGAATGGAGAATAATACTACTCAAAACGTTGTGTTATTACTAACCTGTAAAGAAAAAAATGTTTGCTTTCTTTTCTTTCAAAAAAATTTAAATTCCTGTCCAAAAATATTTTAAAGAAAAACGTGCTGCTTTATTAAAATAAAAGATAAAAAATATATATTTTTTTTGCTGCTTTATTAAGATAAAAGATAAAATATATATATTTGAGAATGATAATTAACAGATCAATTTAAAATTGGAAGTTTTTCATTTTTAAGTAAGGTAATATGAGTTAAAACAAAAATTTGTATTGTATTAATTATATGTTATCAAAGGAAACTAATGAATTTAGAATTTTAATCTGTAACTTTGAATTTATTTTAAAATATAGATTAGCTCACTTAATTAGTCCCCAAATAAAATTTATCATAGTTTTTCTTGGTAATTAAAAAAATTACATGAGTTAAGAACTTTATATAAAATAGTTCTGAAAAAAAAAATTTCTCTTACTATCTTATTTCTTTAACTTCATGCTGGTCCATCATCATCATCATCAAAAGAAATTGCACTAATGCAGCAAGACTGAGGCCTCTGTAGACTAGGAAGTTTTCTTATGACCAGGTTACTTATCCAAATCGTTCCTGGGTAGATAGATGAACTTCTTAGGAATAGTTCTGGTAATGAATAGTCTATTTAATATATGTGAAAATACAAACTACCTATTCATTATGTAATTAAAATACAAACTACCTAGCAAGAATTAATGGAAAACCTGATCATAACAAACTAAATCTCCTGAATTATGGACACTCGATTGTGAATCTACCCATAACAAATGAAAAATTTCTAGATCCTGAATTATAAGTTACAACTACAAATTTCTTGCAATCTGAGCTCAAAATATATACATGTACATAAAACTAAAAATCTGCTTCCAATATAATTGTAAAGTGTTGAAAAATCTAAATGTTGAATTATTTTATTAGTATAAAAGCAAAGATAAATATATAAAGTCATTTGAATTTTATTAACTTTCCTTCTTTTGGAACTTAAATTTAATAAACTTTTTTATACTTAAACACTTTCTAGTACTATATTTATTATGCCATTTATATATTTTGTTTGTATACTTTATTTAAATTAACACTTACAATTTATCGGTTAACGATAGTTATTTATTTACTAACATCTTTATTAAATTTTCTTAGTTTGTGAAATGTTAAATGAAAGTGGATTGTGATAATATAGTTCTTAAGCGCTTTTTAAAATAATAACAATAGTATGTAAACAAATTTGCTTCTAAATAATGCTTTTATGTAAGTAGCTGATTAAAAAGTAGAAAAATAACAAAGTAATCTATTTCATGATTAATTTACCATTTTTGGAAAATATTAGAGATCTTAAGAATCTAGATTCATTATAAAACAATTGGAAATTGCAAGAATATTGTCATTTCAAAAAAGCATTTGAGATCTTTGTGATTTATTTGACCCTCAAATGCTCTTATGAAATGTCAATATTTCTGCAATTTACAATTGTTTTATAACAAGTCTAGATTCTTAAGATATTTGTTATTTTCTAAGAATAGCGAATTAATTGAGAAGTGGATTATTTTGTTATTTTTCTACTTTTTAGTTGGATATTCATATAAAAATGTTATTTTTTTTAAAAAAAAATTACATATTATTTTTTTACTTTTTAGTTATGTGTACATATTATTTCAAAAAAATGGTTAAAATTACAAAAAAATCGGACAAAAATTATAATTTAATAATAAGCCATGAAAATAAAAAATACACTCAATAAACAAATTATAAATTTAAATATCATATGATCATCTACTATATAAAATATGTATTGGATTTTTAATTAATTAAATTAATTAAGTACAAGTTAAATCAATATTAAGACATTTTTATTCTACAAATGTAATATTTATCTTGACTTAATTGCTAAGGAATTTTTTTTCTAAACACAAGGTTATGAGTTAGAGTTCTAAATTAAAACAAAATTTTTTTTACTGTTAATTCAAAAATGTGAACATACCAACATACGCAGACAGGACAAATTGATATAAAAGCATTTAAAATCAATAGTAATTCAGAAGTCACTCATTTTTATAGATTTTTATTTTTTGTTTATATTATTGTTCATAATTAAGTTATAAACTAAAGTATAATTTAAATTAAGGGAAATCAAGTCAAGTTTACAAATATTTATTCAGATCAAAGATTGAACAGGGTAAAGCTAAATATCTTGTTGTTTGTTTGCTGAAGTTATGTTTAAATTTGTATTATACATTTAATAAATATGTAGAATTTGTAAGTTTAAAACTGTTAATCAGAATTTTATTTTGGTATTACATATGACTTATCTACATAAAAAGTATAAAAGATTTGAGATGCATTTAAGAAATTTACATGCATTTATATATTATATAAAATATAAAGAATTTTAATTACTTACTCACATTTTTAGGTTTATACAAATTTTGATGTGATTCATATATACCTTTTTTATTTTTTCTCAAATGATGATGGTAATCACCCAATGCAGTAATTGAATGGATATTATGATCGCTAAGTTATGAAATTCCTGTAGTAATTATTATAAGCTTGTTTGAATACAATCATGTTGAAATTAAATATGGCAAGATTGACATTTGAAGTATTTGAGCAAACATCCATGACTTGGTGTTAATAGGAATAACCACCAGCTTTAGGTTTACTTAAATAAATTAATGAAAATTATGTAAAGATCCAAGATAGTCTATAAAGAGATAGATATTGTATTACATTATAAATATACACATAACAAATCATTAAAAAGAGTTATTAATCAAAAACACCTATAATGTATTTATATAATTTATAATATTGGATTGATATTGAATAGGACTTATAATAAATATGACTTAGTAATATTGCATTGGTGGTCAAGATGTCAGCGACAGCTGCTTTACAAGCAGTTGTCCCAGGTAGTGGGTTCATTTCCCGGCTGATGCTATGACATATGAGAAGAAAAAAAAATCTCTTTTAACCTATTTAATCTAGGATTTGCAATTTTATCCATTACAAAGTCTAGGGTACTATTATTTATTATGGTCAGTGTCTTATTTCAGAGGTCTGGCAATAATATATAATATAGTGAACATATTAAATATTAGTAATAGTTGCTGAGTCTGTAGAATTTGTGATTGTATATCTTTATCTGTAAACTTAATTTTCTTATAGAATTTAGTGCATGGAATACTTAGTGAGATCTGATTCTTCTGGGTAACAGGGCAATACTATTTATTAACATAAATAAAAAATGATACATAGCATATCTAATGATTGATGTTAACACAACTACAAGTCTCTTTTGTCCATACAGTTTATTTCAATAATGTTCTGATGTTGTCAGTGTGAGGCATGATTACAAAAAAAATACATGCCCTAAGAAGTCAAAGCACCAATTGGCATATACTAAAAAGTATAATGGTAGTGTTTTAGATTTATTAGAACTAATTTATATCTATTATCTATTTAATATATAGGGTATATAAGCACAGACTTTCATATGACACCACTCTCCACTCTATCTAATAACACTGATACACTTAAACACATATATGTTGAAAAGATAAATAATCACCAATATATGTATTTCATGCTAGACCAGCAATCATCAGTTGGTCCAGATTATCATCTCCACACATATACACTATAAGTGCTCAGATATATATTAAGATAGACAATCCTCGTACTTTAATGGACAGGTTTCAATCTATTTCATACTCCAACTCTTTAACCGTCCATATACCCTATATATTACATACACACACACACTCATATATGTATATATATATATAGACCCAGGTATATAATAAGCCTGTGTTTCAGTTATCTATGATCTATTGTAAAAGGAATGTCATACATATGTGAAAAAATACCAACAAAAGGAAAAATGACTACAAGATCGTTATTATTTTGAAATACACAAAATGAATTTGTCACCGTTTGCAGAAACACATTCTAAATGCAATATTGAAATAAATGTTTCACTATGTTATTCAATTGTCTGTGATATTATTCCCAATCTTTTGCATATTGAACAATTCATTTTATATGTGCAAGGATTTGGTAATTCAAAAATGGATTTTTGAGATGTGTATAATTTTTGAATTAGGCAAAGAAATAGCAATACAGTTGTTTAACATGATTAAATGAGATGGGAATTAATATTAAAAATATCAAGATTAAGAATATGACAAAGAGGCTAATATTTCTAGAAAAGTAAAAGGCATCATATTTTTATTGAAAAACTATCTCTAGTATCCATATGCGCACATTCACTTAATATAATGAATATAAATGCAGCTAAATGGGTATGTATTAGACCAGCTGCCAGTGTTTGTGATGGCAGAACACCTTTCTCAGCTAAATGGGTATGTATTACACCAGCTGCCAGTGTTTGTGATGGCAGAACACCTTTCTCTGATGGTGTGTGTGTGTGTGTTTGTGACGGCATAACGCCATAGTTGTGACTTTTTAATACAGTATTCTGTCGTTGCAATCGCGTGCAGCACGTTTACCACTAAATAGGAATAGAAAATATTGGGCATCTATTAATTGACTGTAAATGCTTGAAAACAGAAAGGGCACATATAATTAAGTTATGGAAGAATAAATATGAAAAAAGTGATTATACAGAAAGTGGATTATTGGTTTTTATGTTGGGTTTGGGAAAAGATAAGGGGGGTTTAGATATAAAGGCCATAGAGTTGACAAAGATTATGTTGTGGAAATGGGATGGAACAGAATATGGAAAAACTTAGACTGGGAAATATAAAATAAAGTAGCTAACAGATTTCTCTGGGTATAATTGCTGAGAGATTCTTGACTTCGTTTAAGGAAAAGCTACAGTACATCACATCACATGTTCTGTTTGCATCACTTTTTTTTTTTTTGAAAATAGAAAAAATGTCTGTGTATATTTTTCAAACGGAAATTTTTATTTAAAAAAAAACAACAGTTGTTTGTTTCTATGGATCATCATATATTTCCTAAATAGAATTAAGACAATAAGATCAATAGTACAAAAGCTTCCAAGTATTTTGGAAGTATTATATGAAATGATGACTTTTAGAAATTTATCAAACGAAAGTCCTTCTGAAGCAGTCGAGTTAAAATGATATTTTTATTTACTCAAAGTAATATTTTTTTTCAGCATTATGATTTAAAATGTTGGCTTCTGTTCTGAGAGAAATAAAGTATTTTTCTTTAGAAATTGCAATAATAAATAATGAGGAATTTTTAAAAGAACTTCAAAGATTCAGAAATCATTGATCAAAAATATTTTGACAGAAAAATTTTGGTAGCAAATATGTCGGGCATAAAGCCAAAGTGTAATCACGCACTTTAAAAAGAAAAGAGCTCTAATCAAGTACTCTGAAAAGAAGAGAACAAAGTTAAAAGGAAATGATGATTTAACAAATCCACAAACATATCTTTAAAACTATTTTATTTTATTGTAGGAGATAATGTTAATTCTCAATAAATTCTGACTTAAACTCGTTAAAAAATATCTTTAATTTATTTGCACTTAATTTGAAAATTTCACATCTAGATGAAAAACAATTTTAAAATAATGTAAACTATTAATAAATAAATATATAATTACTTATCTTTTTTTTGGAAATAAGTGTTTACATGAAAGTAATTTATAAGTCAATATTCGGAATTCTTTTAATTGGGACCTTTGGCATTGTTAAAATCTATTTTCAGTTAAATGATGTATTTCATGACATATACATTGTAATTATAATTTTTTGCATTTTTTTATCTAAAAGCTAGGTGTAAAGAAGATTTCAGTGAATTTTTGTTGGAAAAAATCTTTTTTATGTTTGATAGTGAGTCAGGAGAAATTAAATGGTTTAGCATTATCGTCAAAGAGCAGAAATTTGCCAAATCAATCATTTACTATCTCTAAATTAGATAGTGTTACTTGATCAATAGACGAAGTATCAATTTCAACCTTTATATTCTTTTGTAATAAAATATACTATAAATTTCTTGAAATATGTTATTATTATATAAATTTGTTTTTTATTAAATATTACATAATAAAATTGCTTTATCAGATTATTTTTTAATATGAAAGGACTTGAACCGTTAATTTATCACAGTCCTGAATATGTTTTGTTTGGTGGTCCTTCCACTGTTACTTTACAAATCTCACATCATACTAGTCACACTCCTTTTTCAAATTATTCCATTAGTCACAATGATATAAACATAACATCTTTAATTAACAATCCTTGCTATCAAATAAAAAAACTCAAGTATCAATGTTTAGACATTGGGGTCTTCTGACAATCTTAAAAATTTTAACCTCTTTCCAGAAAATTTATTTCCCTTTCTCGTACATAAAATTTCTACTTATTTTTATACTTTATTATACCAATGACTATATTTGAGTATTTTACAGTCAATTTTTAAACCTTTCAGTTAAACTATTAAAAAACCTTTTCCACATAAGGCAATATTACTTGTATTTAGTATCAAACCAATGTTTCCAGTACAATGCACAGATGATAAAAAAAGAGAAAATCATTAATTAAAATAACGAATGAAGTACTTTATATAGCAGTAGTGTAAAACCTTTCAAAAAATTAATTGCATTATAGAAATCATCAATATTTATGAGTTGTATATAGTAACCACATTTTCCAATCATCTATGAAATTCCTGCTAACTAACATCTGTAAACAAAAATGTGCATAAAAAATATATAGTAATAATAATAATAATAATAATAATAATAATAATAAAAAGTCAGATGTCACATGACTTATATATAGCTTGCACTTAGAAATATGTAAAATTAAGAGCATGCTAATTAGCTCTAAACAAGCTTTTTTTTTTATTATTTATGATAAATGCTACTACAAGCATTCAAATCGTTTTTATCTTGAATTGTCCCCATCCCCAGACCAGTTTCGACCTATAAGTCTCTTCAGTGAGGAGTTGGGACATTAGATTCAAAATACCAACTCAAGCAAAGCATTTATCTCAATTTACAAAATGATAATTATAATGTGTTTTACTTATCACACTCATATTCAAAGACTTATTATGTTTAAACTCTTGAACTTGAACATGTGTTCAAATTAATTCAACTTACTTTGTGATATCAGGTTCAAATAGGTGAAATAATAAAATATATTATAAAACTGAATTTAATTAAACAACTCTTCACCAAAGTTATTAATCCAATAACTTAATCATCATCATCATAATCAATAGCAATGTCATTTTTAATACTCACTTTCAAATGAGTATTACCATTTCAACTCCAAGTGAAAAAGCAAACAAAAAATAGTAATATACTGTAGATGACTATACAAACATAAATACATCCACATATAAAACATGTTGGTTCACTATTCTGTTTATATATTTTGAAATGCTAACTTTTAACTTTTTTTTGAACATATTTTTCTTTACAAAGATTTCAACACCTTGTCTAATTGTATCTATTATATTTTATCCCCATCAATATCTTTCTAATGAAAATAATCAAAATTGCACTTATTTAGAATATCTAGGAGATAATCTTTATAATATAAATGATGTATGCTTCTCTTACAAAAAACTTTCTCAAGTTTATTAGAAAATACGTTTTTGCAAAGTTTCTTACCATTCATTCCTCTCGTGTAAAATCTAATGATATAACTTTACAATAATTAATTTTGCAGTTTCACATCCAATAAGCTAAAGGAAGTATGACTGATATGATTTGTTCCTTATATTTCCAGAATTTTATGGAGCATCCATATATAAAACTATTTAAATGCCTTTATGTTATATCAATAAGGTGTCCAATTTAACTTTAGTTATAATACTACAAAATACTCTTTTTCTTAATTGTGTTAAACACAGCATCAGCACATTTGTATCTGGGTTACACCTCAATATCTGTTTTTTTTTTTACTTAAAAATCTATCAAGATTTTTAAAATTGGCTCATATTACCAAAATGATTACCACTCAAGCTAAAAATTGCTGAATATGTTTTATCCATCAATGGATAATAAAAAAACTCAATATTTTTGAATATTAATTATTAACTCAGTCTTTATATGTTGCAGTCAAAACATTGAACACCTTATGTATACCATCTTTTTAACTGGAAAAAATGGCTCAATCATTAGCCTATTGTAAATCCATAATCCAAAAAAGATAAAGTTATTGCTTCTATATGATTCAAATTAAAAATTCTACTATCACATCTCTATATTGCATTTTAATATTTTCTTTATTAAGCCACCTATAAATAGTTTCAAAGTGCATTATTATGTAAATCAAAAACAGTGTTAGAGCTATAACCCATTCTTATTTAATACCAGTTTCATATCAAAAACTCAGATTTCCTCCTTGTAATATCATTTTTTCTCATTCCATCAGATAGAAGCTATATAATACAAATAAATTTTGTTGGACAGCCAACTAATTTCAAACATGGCCATAGAACTTGTTCAATTAATTGAATTAAATTCTTTTGACCAAATTAATATAAGCAATATATGTCACATTCTTGTTTTTAATACTTTCTTGCATTTTCCTGGCCAAAAAAAAACACAAAACAAAACATTGCCTATAATCTTTTTAATTGACGAAAACTTCATCAAGTCTTTAGTAGCCATCTTATTTAACAAAAATTCTTGAAAATATCTTTGGTATAGTGGATAATAATGATATTCTATGATAATTACTACAATTTTATCTATTCCTTTATTTTTAAAAATTGAAATAATAGCATTTTTAAGATCAGGTGACACAACTTCATGAGTCCATATATTCGTAAAACATCCTAGTATTTTTGAAGTTAACATATCACCATCATATTTTAAAACTTTTTCAGATATTTTACCAGGATTCACAGTCTGTCTATTTTTATGATTACAAAGAGTTGGACTTCATTAAGCTGGATATTTTTGTGCAAATCTAAAGATTTGGATAAAATATATATATATCATTAAAATCATCATCTGAATTTTTGTATTATTATTCAAAAGATGATTAAAATACTCCTTACATTTGTTCAAAATATCATTGTCATCAGAGAATGCTATTGCTGAATTTAATAAAACTGGATACCATTTTAAAAAGATCTTAAATGATGATGATTTAACAATTGTTTATATCTTCTTTGTACTTTTAATCCATCATTATTTTGAAGCTTTTTTTTTTAGTCACTGAACTGATACCTTTAAATCTGTACATTTATGTGAAACTTTACAATTAATTTATTCTGTCAAGCAGAGAATGCCACAATGTGTGTTAAATAAATTTATAATTACAACTTTAAATTATCGTAATAGATTTCTAGCTATAAGATCTTTCCATTGACTCGTTGTAAATCGAAAGATTTCATGAGTACTAATGTATAATAGAAATTGTGGATTTAATCAGTGAAGTATTGAATAGCTTCATGCTCTCATATCTAACCACTTTAGCTTCACCTATTTATATAGAAAGTAGGTTGAAGTAAAGAAGGACAGCAAGGGAGGCAATTCAAGGAGAAATGGGATGGTCAAGTTTTCATATGAGAGATGCAAAAAGAAAATGAAAATGTTTGGTAGATTGCAGTTTATGGATAATAAAAGAATAGCTAAAATAGTATTTAATTGGGTTATGAGTAAAGGGCAGGTAACAAGATGGGTGAGAAAGGTAATGTGGTATGCAAAAGATTTGGATAAAGAATTTATATCAGTATATTTGTATAAAAGATGGGATGATTGTGTTAAGAGGATTATTGAGTGTTATACTAGTAAGAAATGGGATAAAATAATAAATTTATTAATAAAGACTAGAGAGTTATAGAGATGGAGAAATAGTATGGAGAGTAAAAAGAGTTTAAATATATATAGAAATAAACAGAATATTAGGTGTGAGTTAATATATGATAATAGTAAGGAAAGTAGTTTATTGTTTAAGGCTCGAACATGATCTTTAGCTACAAAAGAATATACATGTAAATGGAAAAATATGGGTGATTTATTTTGTAAATTATGTAAGGAAGGAATAGAAAATATTAAGCATTTGTTAATTGAATGTAAATGTTTGAAAACAGAAAGGGTACATATAATGAAGTTGTGGAAAAATAAATATGAAAAGAGTGATTATACAGAAAGTGAATTATTGGTTTTTATGCTGGATTTGGGAAAAGATAAGGGGGATTTAGATATAAAGGTTATAGAGTTGACAAAGATTATGTTGTGGAAATAGGATAGAGCAGATTATGGGTAAATTTAGAGTGGGGAATGTAAAATAAAGTGGCTAACAAGTTTATCTGGGTATAATTGCTGAGATATTCTTGACTTCGTTTAAGGAAAAGCCATAATACATCACATCACATCGCACCTGCTTCAGGTTTATTGCCTTAGTAAATATTACTCAAGTCACTAATAAAAAGATCATTATCAAAAAACTAGTTATGATTCTTCTTTTTAGTGAACTAAAAAATAAATTTTACTTTTATGCATAACATCATTCTTAAGAGAATTCATACTTCAGTAATATGAAATCTGAAAATCCCAAATCGGCAATTTTAGTATTTAATACTTGCTGAAAATTTTAAAGACTGAACAGCAATTTTCTTGCAAATATGATTAAAATGCTTATTTTTAATATAACCATTATTTTAATCTTAGGGCTTACTAATCTAAGAGCCTTGCAATAATCTGCATTTATAAGTGTTCATGTAATTTTAACTTCTCTTAAATTCGGACTTCTAATTGTAATGTTATCTATTAAATGCTACTTGTTTTGAGGATAGATATATCCATATTTCTTTAGAGCAATTTTTTCTGCCAAAGCAAAATATTTGTGATAAGTCAATCTATGTAATATGTAAAAATTCAATAAGCATTTAAAGTTTGCAGCAACAATATCATTATTCCTAAAAAAAACTTTTTATTGTTGTATAAAAAACATACATTAACGTCGTCGTATGCATTAACAGAATGAATACAGAGACTGTTGTATAAAACAAGTTTTAATATCATTAACCTTTTATTGATACATATAAGGCTCTAAGAATAAATAGACTTTACAACAAATCCATTTTTCTGTTTCCTTCTGTTGTTTGATCTGTTTTTCCGTAAAACTATAGCCATATATTTGTTCTATTAAATTTTCTTCTTCTGGAAGATATTTAGTGGTTTAAGATGAATTTCACTGAGAGCTATTATATCAATCATAAATTTTGACAGTTCCTTTGGTGCAGGGGCTGTCCCCATTTAAATTTTGAAGAGATTGCATTAAGTAAAGTTTGCATGTCCTATGTGCCTATATTTTAAAAAATTTGGATAATATATATGTGCGTAAAAATATATAATGATAAGTTTTATTTAAAATTATTTATTATATATCTTTTACTTATTATTTTAATATTTTTGTTTATTTAATTTCTGTATTAAGTTACTGATATCATGAAAGAAAACTTCAAAGCAGCCGAATGAAATAGATGTAACAACTTCACATTTTAAATCTGAATATATTTTAATATTTTTTTTATTAACTGCAAATATATTTTGCATATTAATATAGAATAGTAATATTTTTAAAAACCTAAATATTTGTCTATTGAAATATAAAATCATATTTTCTTTTTGTTCTTTATTGATATCTTAAGTGTTATTAATTTTTTCCCGAAAAGATTAAGATATATATATATATTTCATATGTCATAGCATCTGCCGGGAAGCGAACCCGCAAAAACCGTCTGCAACCAACTGCTTGCTTGCAAGGCGGCTGCGCTGATCTCTCAGCAACAAATTTGAAACAAAATGTCTTTTTTAATGCCTCCATTACTCTAGTCGGTTCTTTTGTTGTTGTAGTTTAAGCAATGAGCAATTTTATATTAATTTCAGATATGTAATTATTAAAAAAATAAACAAATTGCTGACAGAATAACATGAATTATACACAATTTAAACTTTTAAATCAATAAATAATTATATAGGTTGTTGATCTGGAATTCACAAAAAGCTGGACACAAACTACAAATTTGAACTTCGGAATCTGCTATTACACCAGTATACCAAACCATGCAAAGCATTAACAGTTTTATAACAACATAATTCAAGTATTAAAAAAGGCAAATAATAATAAAGTAGTGTTGTTTTGTGGTATAAATTAAGTATAGAATAAGCAAACAATTAACAATTTATTTTTATTTATTTGGCTTATTTTAAATTCTTCAATAATAGCAAATAAAATGTTGATCGTAAAATTTTAACTGCCACCATTCAGTATTTGCTATATTCTTCCTATAATTTTAACATTGTATTAATAATTAGTAATTTCCAGGTGAGTATATATATATATTTAGGTGATAAAATGTCAGAATGAGAACAATATAAATTAGTATATAATGCAATTTCAATACATATATATGTAACATTCATTTAATCTGTTCAATACATAATTAGTTAAACAAGCACCTGGTTAGGTGGCAGGAATGCTGTTGATGATTGTTTTATTCCAGAGGCTATCTATAGATTAGTACGAAAAAAAAAATCATTAATAGAAAACAAATGTTTATAAACATCTGTTTATCAGACTAGGACAGATCTAAAGTATAAATGCCTAGAAAAATCAAAAGCCAAAGAATTCTGAGAACGTACAAGAATGTTATATTTTAATCACATGATCACCATCTCTTATACTAGCACATAATTGTTTATAAACAAGGCAAAACTCTCCATACAGTATGGTTGTTAAAGAGCCAAAGACACCAAAATATATGGGTGCTGAATTGAGTTTAGACCCATATGACTATATAAGCTATTGAGCTTAGATTGAAAATATTTTTCTGTTTTCAATTTCATTCTCATAGTTTTATAGTTAAGCAGAGATAAAAGGTGTTTGCTGGAGGTTGCATTAGATCCTAAGATCTAGGTGCAGTGCTCTCAGATCCAAAGCTCCTCACTGTCGAAGGCCACAAGTCAGAAACTAGTCTGGGGATATTGGATGAGTAGGCATTAGATAGGGATTTTATGCACATGCCTTCTGCCATCCATTGATTACTCTGGTTGGCACAAGGTGGCACTAGTATGGAGAGTTTTGCTTTGTTTAATGTTTTATTTTCAAAAGTCTGAAAGTACTTTAGAATATGTTACAAGTTCGATGAACTTTCATTATTATTTTTGTAAGTCCTATTAGCTAATGATATATATATAGCACTGAATTATTTAAGTAGACCTATAAGAGCATTTATAAGATTGAGTAACTATATTTATCCGGTGTTCTTGCTTACCAAATATTTCCAAGTGGATGTTTGGCATTTCTACATTAAATAAATATATTTAAGCACAGATGTTGACTTCTCAATATATAACAGTATTACAAACGAATATATATATATATATAAAGAGATAATAAATAGCATGTGTTGATAAAGATAATTATAGTTGAAATAAACAATGGCAAAGCAGAAGATATTTGATAGTATCCAGTTAAATTTGTAAAAATTATAGGCAAGAAAGGGTTTTAAAGAATTTAGTTGATGTTTTCAATAAGATTTATAATATGGCTAAATCGCCTGTGGATTTTCTTTTAACAATTATGATTAATGGGAGAAAATATATTATTGCAAAGCAATGTAAAAGCTGTAAAGCAATGAATTTAATTTTAGATGCAATTAAGACATTTTTTTTTTTTGCAGAGTTAATAGATATAAACAGATTAGATAGTTTTTATTTCAAAATAGTTTTGGGCTTAGAAGGTTGAAAATTTTCTTAATAGATGAGAGATGTTAGTCTTTATTTTATTAATCTTAAAAAAGCTTTTTTTGTATGTGTGTATGTAATCTGGCTTATTTACTGAATTTTTTTTTCTTTTTTAAAAAAAAAAGAAGTATAAATGGGAGGAAAAGGAAAGACTATTAAGGGATTTATGATGAAACAAAAAAATGTTTGTATAATTAAAAAGTAAATGTGAATAAAATTGTAAAACACAGCTTCCATTGATATCCAATTTTACTTAATATTTAATGAAAAGATTTAAAAAAATGTTTTGATAAAAATGGAATAAGCATTAACAAGAATAAATATTTGTTGATGATATGTCAGGGATTCTAGATAATGAGAGTGTACTAACAAAAAGAAAATATAATTGAAAAAAAAAAATATATACAGCGTTTTTATACTGCACTTGAGATGAAAAAAAATAAAATTTTGACGATAGATAAAAAAAGAAAAATTTGAAAAAAAGAAAATTGAATGAATGGCTTATGTTTAAGAAGTCATAAAATGTTAGAGAGCTGAAAGTGACAAAATGCCCATTTTTCTTAAATTTGTCACTGCATTTCTATACTAATTTATGAAAATCAAACCGAAGAAATTGGATAAAATTTGTTTTGACTTTGTGTTAAAAATAAACTAAAATTTTGAACATAGATAAAAAAAAAAATTATGAGTGATAGTTGATCAGAAAATAAGAGAGTATATTATGAAGATGTTGATCTGATAAAGGAAATAATGAAAAGAATAAGGTATTATACTAAATATTGCAATAGATAAACTGCCTTTGATAAGAAATAGAGGTTATTTTGCAGAGCAAATATTCATAAGGGCAAAAAATGAATTACTTTTTTTTTTAAAGATTTATTTAATGTTTTGTTTGATTGTTGCATAGGCTTAATCAGACTTTTTCTTTCTAATATATAGATGATCAACAAGAATATAAATATAACCATTTTTGTAAATCAGTTAAAATAAAATAAAAAAAATCTAGAAAAATTAAAAAAAAGAAGAAATTGGATCTTATAAAGCAGGGGTGTCCAACATGTCGATTGCAAAGCCATTTTTGGTCAATCGCGAGGCCAATCTGGCAACAGCTGTCGGGTAATGAGTGAAACAAATTAAGTCAAGATTTTCAAGTTTTTTTGTGTTTGTTCTAAATTTTTTTTCAATTCTAGATAGGTGAAATCCACTAAGCCGTATCATTATTGAAAATAATATTTTTAAGCCTGTTTAATGTAGCTAATTTGAATTAATAAATATTGTTAATAATTATCATTTATCCAAACCACTTCAAACACTTTTTAGCAAAACTCTTTATTTTTGTACATATACATACACCTATGTTTCGACTGACCTGCAGTCTTCTTTAGAACAAGTTTATTTTGATCTTTAAAAAAAAACTTGCTCTGAAGAAGACTGTAGGTCATTCGAAACGTAGGTGTATGTATATGTACAAATAAAGAGTTTTGCTAAAAAAGTCTTTGAAGCAGTTTGCATAAATTGTATTTATAGGATATTATGGCAAAAATAAAGAAAGATGTGTTTTTGGTATTGTTAATAATTACTCGTTGCTTTAATTCCCCTGGACATGAGCTTTTTGGCCCGTTAAATAATTGTTATTTTTTACTAGGCAGATATATCAAAATAGTATGTATTTCACCCCTCCACTTAGACTACGCCTATGACAACAAGTCGGTCGCAACGTATTTTTAAAATAAAAAGTAGATCTTATGAACACAAAAGTTGGCCACCCCTGTTATAAAGAATGTTTTGAAAAAAATGATAAAGAATGAAAAAAAATTTGAAATATAATTTTAATTAGAAAGTACTTAATAATACAGACATACTTTGAATTATAACTATCTAACATATGACAGTTAAAATTAATTTGTAATAAATTATCCAAGGAAAGCAATTGATATATTTATACAATATATATATATATATATATTGTATTCTCTAGTTCATTCATTACATTACAACTGTAATAAAAAGTTTTGTTACAGATAATATATATTCATTACTACTGTTTGCAATCTCTTCTTAGTACAAAAACTTCAGTCTTATGGCAAATGGACTTATGATTAGATTGACAGTACCCATTTATATTTAAAAATGACAAAAAATATTGAAAAAAATAAAAGTTAATCAGGGATAATGAGTGAAACATGTCATAGAGACACAAGTGATAAGATAAATTTTTATGTTGAAAGAAATTACAAGTTAAATCATTTGACATCTACTTTATTTATTTATTTCTGTATATTTTTCCCAGCTATTTTATTTTAATAAAGTAGAAAAATAACAACAAAAAATAAATATGTATAGAAAGCATTAAACAACAACAATGAAAATATGCTATACTGAATAGGAAATGTAGATTATGATTGCACAAAATAAAAGTAAATTGAAGAGTATATAGATATGATTAGAAGATATATAAAAATATTGTAAATAGATAGAATAGAAATTAAAAACAATAATCACAAATTAACATGCAAGAAATAGTATTAATGAATAACGTGAGCAGAAAGCAATTTACAATGTTAGAAGAAATGATAGTAGATGGATAATTAAACTGGATTCCAAGAAATGATGAGAGAACTAGAAAGATACTACATGAGTGGATAAAATAAGAAAATTTGTTGATATGGAGAGGTAAACTTATGAATTGGAGATACTGAATTAAAATTGGAAAGATTTTCATCCTGCAGTGGATATGAAATATATAAAAGATGGATAAGTACTAAAGTAGATATCTGCAGAGAAATACAAAAGGAAGATCCAAGAAAAAATGGAAGTAAAGATTTGATTTCTTCTTTTTTTAATGTAGTTAGTATTGTTAAACCTATTTATAAGTGGTTGCTAAGCAATATTTATATTAATAAGCTTTAAGAAAACCATGTTTTCAAAAGATATATTATTTTTCAATGGAATTTAGAAGTAAAATAACCTTGTAAGATATTCTAAAATACATAGATGATATAATGATTTTTAACATTGTGTATCAATTTTGATATTCTGATGTATCATTATTTAAAATTAGTGTGCTCATTAAAGCACATTATAAAATCAATTTACATATATTATACTATGTTAAAAGGAGGATTAACAAAATAGGCTGAACAGATTACAAAACTGCAGAATTATTTTGATATAAACAAACAAAAACAAAAAAAGACATAATAGATATAATAAAAAAAGAAACGATGAGGATTGTATACATAAAACAAGTAAAATGTGAGTATGAAATAAGTGCATTGTTATGTGAAAAGTGATGGAAATATTTTTCTAATAACAAAAAAATTATTATATAGATGCTGTGTACTCGGTGGTATCTCAAATATTACCAGCCAGAGTAAGCATCAATTATAAATTAAATAAACACTGAGCCCAAACTATTCACTTGTAAAGAAATAATTGAAATAAAGTATAATTATTGGTAGAGTTTATTGTTGAAATTATTAATATACATTGTAGTGTGGGAATAAGTTATCTCCACACACAACAATAATAATATAGTTTGCATATGAATAAATTTCCATTATTAATTTTATTCGAACACAAATATTATAAACACATCAGCTTTACATCCAATTTAACCACTCTTCATCTTAGGCCACTAATTTTTTTCTTATCAGTCTATTGATAATCTTATAAAACAGTTCAGACTGTTTTTTTTTCTTCTCTCTCTCTCTCTTACAGCATGCTGGCTTTCTACTGTAAGTTCATTTGCATAATAATGTCTTATTAACATAATAATAACTTGAATACTATTCAATATAGTAATACCATATGCTAATTTTTCAGAATGCAAATTATAATAGAGATAATAATAATAATAATAATAATAATAATAATAATAATAATAATGTTCTAATAATAATAATAATAATAATAATAATAATAATAATAATAATAATAATAATAATAATAATAATAATAATAATAATAATGATAATAATAATAATAATAATAATAATAATAATAATAATAATGTTCTGTCTGCATGAGACTACAAAATTTCAACAAACTTTATAAAAAATTTTCATCATTTAATTACAAATACAATCCTTTAGTCTTTCTGGTCTTTAGCAACATCTTTCATACATCTAGGTGGAGGCACATGTTTTTCTCTATCATAATCGGCAATTAAATCCACCTGATCTAGCTGTCTTGATGAAATATCCTCCCCAGTATTTGATTAAGTATTTGTTTCAACAGTTTGAGTGACACTAGGTGTTCCCATTGTATTTGTTATTTGGATTATTTCCATCATTTAATATGAGTATTAAATGTCTTTAGAAACATTTAACTATATTTAAATATTCCAAATACTTTCAGCTGTAGGTAATAGCACCTCAAACTGACTGTGGCCTTTGGCAGGATAGCTCAGTTGGCTAGAGTGTTACTTTAAAATTTAATACTCAAAAATCTAAGGGCCCACATTCAATTTCCATGTTAGTACTTTCACTGATCAGGCTAGAAACACCCGAAGAAGAGGGGAGAATAATACCTCTTTAAACATTATACTTATACTAACCTGTTTGATGTGCTACTACTAACAGTTGAATGTATTTGGAATATTTAAATAAAGTTAAATTTTTCTAAAAACATTCAATAACCATATTAAATAATGGAAATAGTCCAAAAAATAAATACAACTAAAACACCATCATCACAAACCTTCAGGAAAACACTAGGTGTTACCCATGTTTTTATCTGCTGAGGAGGTATCTATGCATTCTTTAGTTTTACCACTTAGATTTTGTATTGGTTAATAGAAGTTGGCTATTAACTACATGTGACATTACTCTATTGAGCCAGTAAATTGTGGACATGTCTCCTCATATGGACATGTCTCCTCATAAATGTGTCATTATCCAATTTAGAAACTACATTGATTATAACATCAGAAATCCATTTCCTTTTTATCAAGTATCTCACCCAGACTTATTCACTAATTTTAAATTTTCTGAAGTCACCTCTAGAATTTCACCATTCTAAAGTATTACTTGAAGTAACGTTATCAGCTGGAAATAATTTTGAAAAGTATGATATTTTTGCCACAATAACAATTTTACCAGAATTTTCAAAGTTGACATATTAGATGTAAAGTGTTGGTAAAACACAGATTCTAGCAATGCTTTTATATCTTTAGATGATCTTTTCTTAAGTGTCAATTTTAGCGGTTGTATTGTATTTTCAGACAAACACATGGATACTAGATAAGGTGGAATCAAAATATGGCACATCCCTTTATCAGTCAAATATTTTTAAACCCCAGAGAAGCAAATCCGGTTACATTGTTGGTTACCAGAGTTTTTACATAATCTTGGCTAGCAAAGATTCATTGAAGAGCTCTAATTGTACACTCCATGCTAGTATTTGTTATGAGTTTGTATTCAGCCTTTCCTGAATAAGAATCAATGGCTATCAGAAACAAGTTCCATTCATTGGACTGGCATCATCTTCATGAAATTTCTATAGTTTTTCAGACTCTACCCAAGATTAAAATATCCTTTTAGGCAAGTCACTGTAGATTGGCATTTGAAATACTATTTTATTGCCTGCTCAATCTCATGATTAAGTTTAGATCACCAAACATAGATCACACCAAGGCTTTCATGTGTACAATGCATGTATGGCCATTATGTAGTAATTTGAAGCTCCTGTTTAGGGCCTCCAGTTGATATGAATGCATAGTCTGTCATCAAGGTGCCATTATTGCACATTGATAAGCTTTGAGGACATTCCAGATAGGCTTTGCAATATAGTTTGGCAGACTTTTGAGACATCCTAGTCTAATCTAATTTTTTGAATCTTTACATCTGCCTGCTATCTTTGTTAGTTCATTCAGTTAATTTGGCACTGTTCATGTTTTCTGAATTCATGGTATCAATAAAGTTTACTTCTTTAAACTTCTGATGCACTTGTATCGAGAGAAAGCAATAAAACATCTATGTGCTAATATCTTTACCAAGTTTGTAGACTAGCTTTGAGAAGCTAATAATCTTTGGCGGAATGTTCTGTAGATTTCTTATTTGAACAAAAAATTCCAAGTAGGGGATAATGTTCCATATATAACAAAAACTTTGAATGTTTTCACTGTGAAAACCATACCCAGAGCTTCTTTATTGAGCTGATTATAGTTTTTTTAGCAGTTTATAAAGTACTTAAGGCATATGCAATTGGTCATTCTCTTTCAAAACAGCAGTATGAGATGATAGCTCCAACTCCAAAATCTCAGTGGTTATAATCACTTTCCAGTCATTGCAGTAACGTACTAGGAGTTAATTAAATGTTAATAATTTTTTTGTTTTCTGAAAAGCTAAATTGTGTTTTTACATTCATCTCCAGCATTGTCCTTTCTGAAATAGCTCATAAAAATATCACCATGTGCAATTTTCATCTAAAAAAATTCTTGGAAAAAAATTGAATAATTCTAAGAAAGCACATAAATCCTTTACGTTTTTAGGCTTTGCTACATACATTTTCCTTTTTGAGTAATAACGTGATCCAGAAACTTTATCTCTGAGCTAGGCCTTATGAACTTTGCTGTATTCAGCCTAGCTTTGTTCAACTTCTATGATTCTATTATTCTGATTGGGAAGTCATAAATACATCATTCAGATACAGAATAATTCCATTTCTTAAAACAAATCATCCATTTTACCTTGGAAGATATTCGAGGCAACTCTAATCCCATAAAGTCACTTCTTATTTTTAAAAACTTCTATGTGAGTGCTAATGGTTAGCAACTCTACCATTCCATAATAGATATTTGGTGGACTATGACACTTTCTATAGAGGTTAGAACTTTACACACCCTTGACACAGGATATGCTTCTTTGTTGATGTATTTTATTAAGTGTGAAATGTAAATTGCCACAAAATTGATGAGTCACATGCAGTTTCACTATCACTACCACCAGTGTAGCTCATGAGTCTCCTACTGGTGAAAACATCTTTGGAGCTATATCCTTAATCATCCCCTCAACTTTTAGTTTTAAAGCAAAAGAGACTTTATGCAGTTTAAACACTATAGGCTGGGCATCTCTTAGTAGAAGGTATTTTTAATTCAGACAATTTCCCCCAAAAAAAACAAAAGAAGAAACATCTCCGATTTGAGCTTCCAGTTTGTCATCTTCAATTTTATTTATAAACATATACTGCTTGACATGTGTGACATACAAATTCCAAGCTTAAGCATTATTGACATTGAATTCATGAATATTGTGACTTGGGAAGAGCCATTCTTAGGGTTATGCTATTCCATTGCTAATTGTTCACAGGTTTTCCATAAGATGTTGACTGCATCATTCTGCTGTATACTCACGAATATCTTAAATGTTACCAGCTGGGTAATTATCAATTGCAAATTAATAAACATCTGAGCCAAACTAAAATTCAGCAACAAGTTTATTCATTTGCAAAAAAAAAAAAAAAAGAATAAAATATAATTATTGATAGTCTTTTTTACTTTTAAAAGTTATTAATATACTGTAGCTATAACAAGTCCGATATAGCTTAGATTGATTTTACTACAACACGGTAGAGAGAGAGAGACAAAATAGAAACTCCTGTGAATTGACTAATAAATATATAAACTGTCATTTATGTACATGTGCGTCACTGGAAAAATAAAAGTATGAAGTGCATATAGTTTTAAAAAAAAATTAATTCAAGCACATTATTAAAGATTAAGTATTATTTTATAATATGTGAAAACAAGGGAATGATAATTTTGTAAAGGAAAAATGCTTTTGATACACAAAGAATTTGAATAGCTTAGTTTTTTTAAAAAAATAAATCAATCTAAATTTGTACCTTATTTAATCTACCTTTCCTATGGAAGTTTCAATTAAATAACTTGTCCATTTTTATAGAAAATCGAATGGTGATTTTTGAAAAATGTATTAAAACATTATTAAAATTGATAATATTTTAAAAGTTATAATTAAAATTTTAAAAGTTGGCAATAATTTTTCTTTTTCCTACATTATAAAATGTAAATATAAAGGAAGGGAAGAGAAAAACTATTTTTTCTCTTCACATATTTATGTATAAAAATCAGTATATAATGTACTAAAATTAGTATCCACAACATATTTTGAAGAAAGTAAAGAGAGTGTTTTTCAAAAAATATATTATTGTAATAATGCAAAGATCATATATCCTCTAGCTGGTGAGGTATGTTATTTGAAAACCATGTTGTTTGAACAACATCAATTTGTTATAAATAGGTCAGAAATAAGCAACTAGGCTTTATTATTACATTCTAGTTCTAGTAGCCCATCAGTTCATTCCATATTGCTTTGCATTAGAGTGCAGTCTACTATTGGAGCTGTGTAGCCATGCGCCATGCCGAAAAGAAAAACAACCATGGATTAAAAACTATCAGTGAAATATGGTTTAAAGCATTTTTTCAATATTCCAGATACAACAGTCAGCATGATGAATTTATTCAGAAGAAATCCATCTACCATGTGGGTCTAGATAATAAAAAACCACACCAGTCAGAACAAATGGAAAAATGCAGTTGGATCTAGAAATTTGCAGAGTTTGAAAAACCACCTTGTGCAATGCTTCTATAATGCCATGAAGGAAGAAATAGGCAATGTTATATAAAAGACTCAAGACCTACAGATAGTATGCCTCATATAATGTTACCAGTGCTGTTGTATTTACTCTCTAACATATTTAAGGAGAAAATCATCAGAAAAACTAAGGAAGATAACAGCAAAATATTAAAAGAATGGCATTGGAAGAAAAAAACATATTGATGGAATCAGTATTTTACATGTAAGATTTTTTCATTATAAACAGCAAAAGGCTTTAAATTTGAACCATAGCTTAACATATCTTTTGTTACTATAATATTTTTTCATATGTGTTGATAGTTGCGATATATGTAACAGTTTTATATATTCATTATTAATAAATTAATTTTTTTTATTAATAAATATAACGGTGCTTGTCTTATAGCTAAAGATGCCGTTGGATGGCGCTGTTTTCACGCTAAAACTATAAAATATGAACATTCACGGGCCGTTGATTTTAATAATTTTTCTCTTTTTTGTAATGCGAAAATAAAAACAAAACAAAATCGTCTTTTTTAAATATTATTTTTTATTAACGTATACAATTTAAATGATAATAATAAATGTAAAATAAAATAAACAAATTACTATTTGATACGTCTTTTTTATGTTTCTTTATTAGAAAAATAAATTTTCTATCGTATATTTTTTTACTTGTGTTATGGCTTTTTTTTATCAATTTTCTATCGTATATTTTTTTATTTGTGTTACGGCTTTTTTTATCAATTTTCTATCGGATATTTTTTTACTTGTGTTACAACTTTTTTTGTTGTTGTTGTTTAAAAAAACAATAATTGTAATAAAAATAAAAATTTATTAGTCTATTTTTTATTTTCTTAGTCTTCGTTTTACTTTTTTTTTTTATTATTAACAGATAAACATATATTATGACTATTTTTTAATTCAAATAAAAAGTAACAGTTGTTAGTGTTAGTTTTAGGCTTAAGTTTAGGGTTAGTTTTAGGGTTAGTTTTAGGGTTAGGTTTAGGATTAGGTTTAGGGTTAGTTTTAGAGTTAGGTTTAGGGTTAGTTTTAGGGTTAGGTTTAGTAGTACTATATAAGTCGTAAACCTTGCAAATAGGACACAGCATTATATTCTGTTGTTGGTAAATCACCAAATCTAACAACAGGTGTGATTTCCTGCACCATATTGTTTATCTCTTGGAATGTTACGAAAAGTACGTTACTTGACGTGTTACTGAATTGCAAATCACTAAAAACATAGATCTTTAACATTTTCACAATTAAAACTTAAATACAGTATGTTTTAGAAAGTCTTAGAATTATTACTTTACAAAATCTGAACACTTTAATCCTTTAAAATTAAAAAAAAAACAAATAAAACTACATTTCCATACAATTCAAATACACACTCTTTCATCAAGTTGTAACTGTTTTATAAACTGTGCTAATTTGGGAAATATATTTGCTTCCTATGCAACATACATGCTCTGCTGTGATGCGACATAGCGGCCTGCATTCTGTAGCACAACAAAAAAGTTGTATTATAGAAAACGCGGTTTGAACGTGTCGGCCACGGAAACAGCATTTTTATTACTTTTAGCGCCAAAACGGCACCATAGAATGGCATCTTTAGCTATAAGATGAGTACCTCCATTTAGTTTGTAACTCAATCCAAATACATGCTTTTTACACACTTATGCATGCCATGTAATCCACTGGGGACATGTTATGATGGTAGTAATAACTGATAATGGGCATTCCATAAAAAAAAAAAAAAACTTTGTCCAATATTAAACTTTCTTTTTAGGAGGTTTGGCACATTTGAGTTTCTTTTTATTCAAATTGAAAAACAAATAAAATACTTTTGGGAGTATTGTATTTTTAAATTATAAATCATCATCTCATCGTGACATTGGTTAAAATTATTACATATTTGAAATTTATTAACCATTCAACTTATTATTTATTTGAACCAAAGTTTATGGTACACATCTTGACGATCTCTTTATATATATATATCTTTGATTGTATATCCAGGTTCAAACCCATCTTTCATCTAATATAAATACTATACAGGGGAAAGGTTACTGTTATAATACATTATCATGTGGGAATAAGTTACCTCAACATGCCAATATTATAATCTTCAACATCACAGCTTTACATTTAATTTAATAAGTTTTCATCATAAACTACTAGTTTTTTTCTTATCAGTCCATAGCTAAGTTTACAAAATTTCAAACTTAACTCATGTTTTTTCTCTCTCACACACATAACTTGCTAGCTTTCTATTGTCAGTTCACTTTTCATAAAAATGGCTTATTAACATAATAATAACTTCATTACTATTCAATATAGTCAGTGTTGCCCTTTGGAATTTGAAGCCACATGCACAAATATTGAGCGGGGGCCCCTAATAAATTAAAAAAAAAGTGAATAAATGCAACATGCCCTCATTGTTGGATGCAATGCTAACACAAGTAGTGTTACAACCACCACTAGTTTTAGTCCGTCCAGCTGCATAGGATTATTCAGTTACAAATTGTCAGCTGTTTGCCCATTTATAAAAACATTTAAGTGGTGAGATGTTCTAAATTTGGTGTGCTTCATTTCAAAAACAAGCATCTCTCAGACTATTTTGTTAATGCATAAGATATATATATATATATATATATATATATATTGTGTTGTTGATTAAAATAAAGTAACTCAGTGCGAGATCTCATGAGCCTCTGAGCATATGCTCAGTTGACTGATCACAGGGATGCTACTAAATATAATAGTGTTGTATGCTAATTTCCTAAAATGCAAATTATAATAAAGATAATGTACTCCCCTACAAAATTTCAACAAACTTTATTTACAATAAATAAATATTTGTACAGACCAGTGCCAGAATTAAACTTGATGAGGTTCTAAGCTACATAAAGCCTGAGACACCTCTCATTTTAAATTATAACAGCTAATCTCAGAAAAACTTTAAAAAATATATATCTTTGAAATATATGGACAAGGTTAATATAATGTTGTTTAACTTTTATTAAAAGAAATAATAAAGAATGTTTTGCAAAATCACAGAAATTATCTTATTTAATCCTGTAAAAGACTCCATGTTCCAACTAAAAACATTTTTTTTTCTTGATTTCCTAAATGCAAAATCATTGATTATGTCATCAAAAGATATGCCAAATATCATGTCATTTTCTATATTTATGATGCTAAGTGCAGACAATTTTTGTTGAGACATAGTTCATTTTTTATTCTCTTTAGCTATGAAAATAATCTTTCTCCTGAAGAATTTGTTACCATTAGACATAAGAATAGTTGTAATATGTGTTATTTTTCAGGGTAATTCTACTTAAGATAATCATAAAAGTGCCTCAGTTTACTCATGTGAATACCTTTAACTGTCCCTCTGAAGCTTCTAAATCAACAAAAAATAAAAAATTTGCAACATAATTATAGATTGTTGCTCTTCATATTAAATTTTCCTCAAGGTTATCTATGATATGAATGAAAGATTTTTGCTTGAAATTTTGTCTCTTGGAGAAAGCTTCTCATCAGCATCATGCACACCTTCGTAATTGACTTATTTTTTTCTCACTTGCTTTCTTTTTTTCTGTAGAATTATATTCTATATCAGGCAAACTAGATTTATCTTCTTCAATCAAAATTTTCTCAAATATTTTTAACATAGTGAGAAAGTGATGTGTACAGATTTGCACATGTGATAAGCACAATCTTTGGATCCTGGAGTTCTTCCAGAAAAGGATTCCTTAAATATAACCTAAAAATAAACTCTAGTTTCTCCATTTTTTTTTCAAAAGACTATTAGCTTGTAGTCTTGTAGTTCCTTTTTCATTCTCATCAACATAAATGTGCATTAGAGCATCTATGATTGGCTTATAACTGACATATATGGCAGACACTTCTTTGACATTTTCTTTCCATTTAGTGTCAGACTCTCTCTTTAATACTCTGGTAGCTGAGTCTATTTTCAAAGAAGATAACATCGTAGACTATCTCTTTGTAGAAGAGAAAAAGAAAGTGTGTAGCTCTTGAGCAATAGTAAAAACGTTTACTGCATCTCAACAGCAATCTACAGCAGCACGGCCCACAAGTTTTTAGTGAAAGTCCAGCACATAGAATATATATAGCATGCTTGTTTAACTCAAGGATTTTTTGTTGCATTCTATTATATTTACAAGCAATATTTTCTGCACTATCACATATGACTGTCTTCAGCATTTACTGAAATTATAGTACTTACTTAGAAAATCCACCACCATACCCACCATATCTCACCACTGTGCTTTTCCAACTATAGGAAAGTTATAAAGCCTTCAACAGGTAAACCATCACCAGATGATACATACCTTACTATAATGCTGATCCACATGGGAAAGATCTGATGTAGAGTAGACATACAAACTTCTCAACCCAAAATCGATTCTTTTACTTTATTAGCCATAAGCTGCACAAGTTCACCACATAGTATCTTTGATAAATATAAAGATGACCCAGATTCTTTGTTTCCATAGTGTTTTTTTTATGTGGTTTGAAAGAAGTGATCAAATTTAGCAATCAATTCTAACAAACTAAAGTAGTGGCCATTATTTGGTGATTCAAAACTTTTATTGTCTCCCCTAAAAGCCAGACCACATGCCCAACACATTCTTCCAGTAAAGCTGCTCTTTAATTTGTTTTGCTAGTCCTGAGTCTAAGGTCAAACCGTGTTTTATTGTCAAGAATGTAGGCAAAACTCTTCTATGATCTTCAGAGTTTTCATGACTTAGAATCATTGTAGGATTTCTCCAGTCAGAAAGTACATCAAAAGCTAGTGCTACAGTTGATGTTTAAAACAATTTGCAGACAAAGCAGTAAACATAACCTATTGTTGGTGGAGAATACACAAGCCATTTCTGATCTTATGTTTTTAACTTTTCTTTTCTGAAAAAGACCTTTTGAACAATATTTAACCTGATGTTTGAATAAATGCTTACAGTTTTCAAATGGGACATTACAGTGCTGATACTCTGATGGATTTTTTAAAATACTGGATTTTAAACAGTATGAGAGTTCATCTTCATCCTCTGTGAGGATAGCTTATTTACCAATATCACTAAATTTCATTAATTTTATTGTTTCAACTATAGATGGCGATTTTGCAATACAACCCATGCTCACACGGGGAATCGTTTCAATATTCCCATCAATTGAGATTCCAAACACTATGATTCCAGTATCAGAGTCAATCGGCTGTTGTTAATTTGGACTTTGCTGATCTCCTTGGGTTTGTGGATCATCTTCCATTCCTGAGGTGAAATATCTGTCAAATTTTGGCAATGTTTTGAGATCGTCTTTAAGCTGCTGCTTTCTTTTTCTCTTCTGGTATCCGCTTTCAAATGTTTACTTCATTGTATGGCTGGAAACAGAATAACAAAAATAAATGCTAGAAAATAAAAAATTATAAACATGAAAAATAATACATATACACAATTTCTTATATAGAATACCATGCTAGCTGCTCACCATCCTTGAATATAAAATATGTAAAAAAAATAATCATTTTAATATCCATATTTTATCTTTAACAGGTAATGTCAAAAGATACCTAATATATATTTACTTTACAGCTTACATTGAGAATAACTGAAATGACCCCAGTTAATAAAAGGTGGAAGTTGATATATATCAAGATGATTATTTTATTCAATTCAAATAGGCTACAGCAAATTAGAATAAATATTAGCTTGAGATAATATACCCGAAATAATATTAATAAAATTAGAAAATTTCTGGGAGAAAAATGTTTAAATATATTAAAAAAAAATTGCATATGTAAAAAAAGTAGGAAATTTTTTGAGGCCCCTGCAAATTGTGAGGCCCTAAGTTGTAGATTATACCTAAATCAGGTACTGGTACAGACAGTTCAATAGGTGAGAAAGTAGCATTTATAAAATGAAAGATTAAAGCTTCATTTTGATACACTTACTTGATTCTTGAATGTATCTTTGATTATTATCGAAGTTCTGCGACCATTATTATTTGAATAAAGAAACACAACCTTTAAGTATAATTATAATTTATTCATCATCTTTATAAAAAAGCATTAATGAAAAATATTGGTTCATTATGGAGGGTGGAGGAATGATGTAATAATTGATTTTAAATTTAACATCGATGATGCAAAAATCATTAGGTGCAGCATATGCGTTTTAGAAATCTCATAATAACGTATAAATAAGATATACAGAACGTAACAAGTGAATGAATATTTGGGATTAATAAAACTATGTCGATAATAATAAACGATATATATATACGCACTCGGTGGCCATTTTGAATTTGAAAACAGCCAAAAACACTGCTGGCACATGCAAGCGATAAATGTCATCGACTAGAAACACTCATTGTTTAAAAAAGTAAATCGCCTGAGGCACTATAATTAAAAAAGGTGTTGGGAAGGGACTACACTTAAAAAATTGCGGGAAACGTCACATTAAATAGCCTAAGGTGATACTATCAAAAAAAAAGTGCGGGGGGGGAGGGGAAAGGAAAAGAGGTGAAAATTAAAAAATACTTTAAAATAAACCAAAAACGCTAATTTATATATATAGTCATAATCAAACATTGCAATATTTACAAAAATCCGTTAAAATATAGCGATCACTAGAAAAATAATATAATGCTATAAATCAAACCTTACTTTAAAATAAACCAAAAACGCTAATTTATATATATAGTCATAATCAAACATTACTTTAAAATAAACCAAAACCGCTAATATATATAGTCATGATAATCAAATATTGCAATAGTAAATGTCAAAAGATTAACCCTATGTTAAGGCACTTTTTTTAAAAAAAATCGTAAATGATATTTACAAAAACCCGTTAAAATATAGCCATCATTAGAAAAATAATAAATGCTATTTTAAAAATATCAGTCCGGTCTATCAACGCTATATACTAAATCAGTATTATAATTTTAAAAAACAATATTTAAAAAGTATAATGCTATAAATCAAACATTGAGTTGTAACGTCACATTGAATAGCCAAAGGTTATACTATGGAAAATAAACCAAAACCGCTAATATATATAGTCATGATAATCAAATATTGCAATAGTAAATCTCAAAAGATTAAGCCTATGTTAAGGCACTTTTTTTAAAAAAAATCGTAAATGATATTTACAAAAACCCGTTAAAATATAGCGATCATTAGAAAAATAATAAATGCTATTTTAAAAATATCAGTCCGGTCTATCAACGCTATATACTAAATCAGTATTATAATTTTAAAAAACAATATTTAAAAACTATAATGCTATAAATCAAACATTGAGTTGTAACGTCACATTGAATAGCCAAAGGTTATACTATGGAAAAAAAGAGCGGGAAAAGAAAAAGAGATGAAAATTAAAAAATACTTTAAAATAAACCAAAAACGCTAATTTATATATATATAGTCATTATCAAACATTGCAATATTTACAAAAATCCGTTAAAATATAGCGATCACTAGAAAAATAATATAATGCTATAAATCAAACAATATCAGTCCGGTCTATCAACGCTATATGCTAAATCAGTATTATAATTTAAAAAAACAATATTTAAAAAGTATGATGCTATAAATCAAACATTGAGTTGTAACGTCACATTGAATAGCCAAAGGTTATACTATGGAAAAAAAGAGCGGGAAAAGAAAAAGATGAAAATTAAAAAATACTTTAAAATAAACCAAAAACGCTAATTTATATATATATAGTCGTAATCAAACATTACTTTAAAATAAACCAAAAACGCTAATATATATAGTCATGATAATCAAATATTGCAATCGTAAATCTCAAAAGATTAACCCTATGTTAAGGCATTTTTTTTAAAAAAAATCATAAATGATATTTACAAAAACCCGTTAAAATATAGTGCAATTATATTTTTAAATCATTAATTTATTATAAATTTTTTGTTATAATTAATTTTAACCATCTTTTGTATTTGATGACTAGTTAGGCTTGAGGCATAAAAGTCCATTAGCTGGTTTACAGTTGTTTTTTTTTTTTAATTTGAAAGTTTAACTTAACACTTTCTTTTATCTTAATAAGACAAAGGCCCAATCCGAACTATAATTCTTGGAAATTATCTTACGTCATAGATACCTTGTGTCAGACCCAAGTACACAGTTTTAAAAATAAATTTGAAAGAGACCATATCAAGCTGCGATATTTCCTGAATAAATTAATTGTTTACTGGCGTCTTCTTTAAAATAATAAACCTAAATCTTAAAAGTATAATTTGATGTTTTGTGGTATTGCAGTAATGAAGAGGAAGAACCAAATTTAGCCTGAGCGGACTACCATCCATCCGATCGAGAGTTGGTAATTTTTTTTAAATTCTTAAAATATTAGTAAAAAATTACTTAAATAAATGCTATTGCAATGTTTGATTATGACTATATATATAAATTAGCGTTTTTGGTTTATTTTAAAGTATTTTTTAATTTTCATCACAACTTGTACTCATATATATATATATATGGGTACCGATACATGTATTACTTTTAAGATTTTAGTTTTAACACTTTAAAGACGCAAATAAAATTATTTGGTCATTTATTATAAAAAATATAAAAATAAATCACCAATTAATGATTTAAAAATATAATTGCACTGTAACATTATACATCACAACTTGTACTCATATAAATATATATGTGTGTGCCGATACATGTATTACTTTTAAGATTTTAGTTTTAACACTTTAAAGACGCAAATAAAATTGTTTTGTAATTTATTATAAAAAATATAAAAATAAATTAATGATTTAATTTATTTACGGGTGTATTCTTTTTTTACTTTCTAGTGCATGTATTTCGACGTAGTCGACCCACGTAGTCTATCATGTCAGCTGCCATCCCACCCCATCCAGAATTATGAATGCCTAATAAAATATATTCTTTAATTATATTTGCGTATTCACTTATTGTTGCTAATTCTGTCTATCATTCCGTTTCACCTTCTGTGTATCATAGTAGGCCTGTTTGTCAAATTCAAACCCATCCCAGACCACGTGTATAATCCTATAATAATGTACTTTGATGTATAATAACGTATGTTTACGTGTATGTGCGCACATCTAATATATAAATAAATATATTTATATATTAGACGTGTGCTCTTCCGATCTCATCAAAATACATTATTATAAGATTATATACATAACGATGTTAGGCTTGAAGCATAAAAGTCCATTAGCTGGTTTACAGTTGTTTTTTTTTTTTAATTTGAAAGTTTAACTTAACACTTTCTTTTATCTTAATAAGACAAAGGCCCAATCCAAACTATAATTCTTGGAAATTATCTTACGTCATAGATACCTTGTGTCAGACCCAAGTACACAGTTTTAAAAATAAATTTGAAAGAGACCATATCAAGCTGCGATATTTCCTGAATAAATTAATTGTTTACTGGCGTCTTCTTTAAAATAATAAACCTAAATCTTAAAAGTATAATTTGATGTTTTGTGGTATTGCAGTAATGAAGAGGAAGAACCAAATTTAGCCTGAGCGGACGACCATCCATCCGATCGAGAGTTGGTAATTTTTTTTAAATTCTTAAAATATTAGTAAAAAATTACTTAAATAAATGCTATTGCAATGTTTGATTATGACTATATATATATATAAATTAGCGTTTTTGGTTTATTTTAAAGAATTTTTTAATTTTCATCACAACTTGTACTCATATATATATATATATGGGTGCCGATACATGTATTACTTTTAAGATTTTAGTTTTAACACTTTAAAGACGCAAATAAAATTATTTGGTCATTTATTATAAAAAATATAAAAATAAATCACCAATTAATGATTTAAAAATATAATCGCACTGTAACATTATACATCACAACTTGTACTCATATAAATATATATGTGTGTGCCGATACATGTATTACTTTTAAGATTTTAGTTTTAACACTTTAAAGACGCAAATAAAATTGTTTTGTAATTTATTATAAAAAATATAAAAATAAATTAATGATTTAATTTATTTACGGGTGTATTCTTTTTTTACTTTCTAGTGCATGTATTTCGACGTAGTCGACCCACGTAGTCTATCATGTCAGCTGCCATCCCACCCCATCCAGTATTATGAATGCCTAATAAAATATATTCTTTAATTATATTTGCGTATTCACTTATTGTTGCTAACTCTGTCTATCATTCCGTTTCACCTTCTATGTATCATAGTAGGCCTGTTTGTCAAATTCAAACCCATCCCAGACCACGTGTATAATCCTATAATAATGTACTTTGATGTATAATAACGTATGTTTACGTGTATGTAGCACATCTAATATATAAATAAATATATTTATATATTAGATGTGTGCATATATTAGACATCAAAATACATTATTATAAGATTATATACATAACGATGTTAGGCTTGAAGCATAAAAGTCCATTAGCTGGTTTACAGTTGTTTTTTTTTTTTAATTTGAAAGTTTAACTTAACACTTTCTTTTATCTTAATAAGACAAAGGCCCAATCCGAACTATAATTCTTGGAAATTATCTTACGTCATAGATACCTTGTGTCAGATCCAAGTACACAGTTTTAAAAATAAATTTGAAAGAGACCATATCAAGCTACGATATTTCCTGAATAAATTAATTGTTTACTGGCGTCTTCTTTAAAATAATAAACCTAAATCTTAAAAGTATAATTTGATGTTTTGTGGTATTGCAGTAATGAAGAGGAAGAACCAAATTTAGCCTGAGCGGACTACCATCCATCCGATCGAGAGTTGGTAATTTTTTTTAAATTCTTAAAATATTAGTAAAAAATTACTTAAATAAATGCTATTGCAATGTTTGATTATGACTATATATATAAATTAGCGTTTTTGGTTTATTTTAAAGTATTTTTTAATTTTCACCTCTTTTCCTTTCCCCCCCCGCACTTTTTTTTTGATAGTATCACCTTAGGCTATTTAATGTGACGTTTCCCGCAATTTTTTTTAAGTGTAGTCCCTTCCCAACACCTTTTTTAATTGTAGTGCCTCAGGCGATTTACTTTTTTAAAAAATGAGTGTTTCTAGTCGATGACATTTATCGCTTGCATGTGCCAGCAGTGTTTTTGGCTGTTTTCAAATTCAAAATGGCCGCCGAGCGCGTACTATATCAGCACCTATTATTTAATGGATTTATTTGAATGTAAAAAAATGTTATCTATCTCAATTTTTAGGATTAAAAGATAAATGGAATGGGAATGACGAACCAGTAAAAAATAAATAAAATTACCCTCTCCTTTCTATCTTTTTATGTAAAATTTATATTTAAGAATAGAAAATAAGCCATGTTTACAACATTAAATGTGAAAATATATACACACATATTGTCATACTATTTAAGTATGTACACCAAAATTTCCGACGAAAAGATACTAGGTAATTACTGCAGCCACCAAGTGCTATTATTATCTAATAATTTTGTAACATCTAACACAAACAACTATGTATATCATCCGAAGGCAACTTAACCAGTTTTTCAATGATCAACCATAAAGATATAACGTGTGTATATATTTATTATATGCGAAAGTAAATAAATATTTCATGCATAAAAAACTTACATATTTTTAAACCTCACTTATTTGTTTAATTGTGTATATTCGTAAAGAGTTTATTTATTCAGATTCAAAAATTAACAAGAATATCCAATTAGATTAAAACAAACACTAATAAATGTGTTTTTTTAATGACAAAAAAAGATTTTGCTTTGTTTGTAGCGCCAAGAACGATCAGTTATAAACTGTTTCACTCTAAAACTTGATTATTTTGATCAGTAAAAACTTCACACAACTCCCAACTCACTTTTCAATTAATTTTGTCACATGATTCAAGCGTTATTTCCGTAGTTTCCGGAAAAGGCCGGGCACCGCAGAATTTTAGAACCCGGATAGAGAGCTCAACATGGCAATAGTAAGGCTGGGATCAGCCTTGAATAAAATCTATATTTTTATCTTATTTATTATAACTAGGAATATATGCTTGACCAAGACAAATCATAAAGGTAAATATGTCAGAATTTATTTATTATATCCATTTTTTGTTATGTAGTTGCGTTAAATAGTATTTACTACGGATCACATCTTCATATGTTGATGGGAGACGGGATTTTTTTTGTCAGCGGACTGCTATCTCTACTCCGAGAAGCTCTGAATTTTTATGTAAACCAAATGTTGAACGTTATTATTTCTTTACATTTAAACTTCCATTGAATACCTTTTGTATACTAATGTATATGGTCAAAAAAATATCGTCAACTTTTTGTCCGTAAATGTATTTTCGTTTAAATGGTAATTAAGCAAATTTATATATTTTCTCTCCGTGTCTCCTTTTATTTGAATTATTTGCTTATTCAGATCTAAATCATTTTTTGATGGTTATGATTCATTAGGGAAGAAGCTCTCATTGATCTTTTTTCATGTACAATCTCTTAAAATTAGTGCTAAATTATCATTAATTTTTATCAACGTTTGCCTTCTGGATGTTTTAATTTAATTGTTATATCTGATGTGTCGCGGACATTGCTTATTTTTTTTATGCATAATTTTTTAAAATTATTTGAAATATTTTTCATATAGCTTAATGTAACAATAGTTTCATTATGTTATCGATTTTTGTTGTTTTTATTCTTTATTTAGGTACTGTAATTAAATAAATTCGCTAGTTTTTTTTTTTATATAAAAATTGTTATAAAAAATCTGTTTATATATATTGCTGATAATTTTCAACTTTCTTATTTTTAACTGATAAAATTATCCATAAACTCGCAGTTGACTATGTTTTATATTATTTTGAATTTGTTTAATGTATCCGTCTTAAAACTGAATGGCAAATATAATGTTATGTTTGCGTTGGCTGGATTATATGAGACAGAGGGCACATCCGAATGTTTCCCTTACTTGTGAATTACTCTTGGCGTCAACGTTATCATGTGTGAAGAGTGTTTTGTATTGGTAGTCGAATGGCCATTTTGTTGAAATTGCCGTAGGCTATCCTGAATATTCCTGGTTTGGTTAGAGTAGTAGCGCCTTTTAAAATGATTTGTACATATTTGTAGTATATGTATATTTTAATGCCCCCCCTCCCCCCGTTTTTTTTTTTTTAAAGGGAAAAAAATAAATGATTATGTGCTTAATTGAATTTTTTTTTTTGTGGGACAATATTAAACATTGCTGCTGCTTCATTAAGCGAGTTAAGAATTGAAAATTGTAATGTTAAATGAATGTAGTTTGTAGTCCAAATTTAATTACTTAGGCGGTATCTTTTAAAGGACTTCCCTTTATTATTATTATTTAAATATAGTCTGTCCATTTTTCATTTTTATATCCTTATAAAAATATTATTTTCAAAACTTAATCATTAATTTACATATGTTTCTATTTCATAATTTGTTTATTTAAATCTAATAATTGTTTTGTTCTGGTTATGTAAAATTTATTAAATAATATGCAGAACAAGATCAGAAAGTGTACTAAATACATACTTATATATGAACAACTTTTAATTTTCTATAGTTGAAACTTCCAAACATATATGTAATAATACTGTATATAAAGTATGAATGCTATAATCAGGCAGTAAACAAATATCGGTAGTTTGAAATTAAAAAATACAACAATATGCATTCCCAATACGTTACTGGATTTACATGTTTTACACAGTTCATATGTTAGTTTAATTAAATATAAACCCCCCCCCCCCAAAAAAAAAAAAGATTTTTTTTATCTCCTCCAATTAATCCATATTAATGCCTTTTTTTTAATGATTGAACTATTGTATAAGAATTATTAAAGAAATATCTTATTCATCAAGTTTTTGTTTTTGAATGTGAAGGCAATACAAAAATGATTAAGCACAAAATTTAAAATACAATATATTTGATCTCATAAGAAGTGTTTGATCATGATTTCAAGCTGTTAAATCTTTTTTTTTTATGCAAATTTTTATTATATATGCATGAATGCATTTACACAAAATTTTTAAGTTTTTTAGCTATCTTACAGTTGTTTGAGAATTTCTTGAAATCAAGATCTGTCAATGTGATAATGACTTGTCTTGCTTCTAAAAAAATATAGATTATGGGTTAAACACAAAAATAATATTTCAGATTCTCCAGACAGAATTATAGAGCATTTAAAATTTCCCATAATGCCAGACTTGGTGTAATTAAGCAACAGAACTTTTCATGATGTCTGTGCCAATTACTATAAGCTTTAGTAAGGTTATAGGATAGAATCAGGTGACATTTTATTAGCTTAGCTTAAGTTGAGTTTTATTCAAATAGCATTTTAAATTTAATATTGAATAAATTAATACATATTTATTGATTGACTTGATTGCCATATTTTTCTTTTGTCTTTCTTTGCCAATTTGAACTGTATTAGGAAATTGTTAAATTGATAGATTTTTGTGCTAATAGAAATAATATTGTAAGTAAACAAGAAAAATATTGCTGAATGTTAATTTAACAATAATTGGTATATGTCATTAGATCTAGAATAAAATAATTGTAAGAAAGTGAAGAAAAAAAAACATTCCTTTATCATATCTCAACTTACCATCAACTAAGGACTAGTTTAGATTCCATCCTATCTTGATTGGAGATATTTTATGAATAACATTAATACACTAATACAAGAAAATATTGCATTCCGTTAGACAAATAAATAATTTGCTGAGCATTGCTTTTGAAAGCTTTAGCGCATTAATGTTATTCATAGAATTACCTATTTAAAGAAAAGAAGGAAAATTATCGTTATGGAGTAATAAATAGATAATATATCCTATAGAAAATACAAGCCAATGGGTGATGATGTTCAGTGAATCCAATTATTTTCATTATAAAAGGGGGGAATCTGGCTACAAATTGTCTGATGTAAAGTAAAGGCAGACAACAATTTATTGTCTGATCTTAATGGCAGTATGCACATCCACGATATGGTTAAAATAATGAGGCATGTTCATGTTAGAACTGCAAGCTGCTAGAACTTAATACAGATATGAGGCAAACTGTCACAGAGAGGCTGGAAATATTGCCATATATACTCATGAGACAAGCTGTCATAGTACAGCTGGGAGTGGTAGGTAAACTTAGAAGGGTATCCGAAGTCCTTTACATTAATAATTGGCAATTAGAGGCTACACCTTACTAATGATGTCAGGCAAAGATATATATTATAAATACATACTTGTATATGAATTTTAATAAATATTTTTACAAATCTGTGTAAACAATTATCACATATAAATACAACAGTTTGGCACAGTCATGATAGTGTCTTGCTTCAATTGCTGTTTAGATCTTTATCATTAAGTACTACAAATTGACAGCTAAAATTAGTGCATCAATAAAAAAAAAGAATCGTATGTGAGGGGTTAGTCATTAACTATAAAGATAGAATCTTCCGCTGTGAGTTCTTTAGATTATTAAAACATTATTAGCATATCTCTCCTGGTAGGGAAAAAAGGTCAAATTAGCTACAATTGGACCAATAGAAGAATTCAATCTGGCCTATCCTGAAAATTGGCCATCCTTCATAAATTTATTGCTTTTTTATATGCAAGCTAATGAAATCCAAAATTAACCACATTTGTGTCTATATGTCAATCTCAAGCTTAGGAGAAATTACAAAGACATGCAGTCCTAATACTTCTGGGGGAGCTTGATTTTGATAAAGGATTATATCTACTGTCAAACTTTTTTTTTACCTTAAATCCTTAATGATAATGCAGAGATATCACTTACACCTCTGTACACCAGAGGTAGAAAGCTAATGATTTTTGCCTTTAAACTCAGAAGGCTAGCTCTGAACTGGAACTTAAATTTCTTGCTCAATGAAGTTCTGAGAGACTTGTTTTTTAAGATCAAGCTGTTGATGGATTTTGATATCACATTTGATTCAGCAGACCCTCAGGTGACTGTGTTGACAGAAAGTTGGGTGACTCGCGAGTCGCGCGACTCCCTTGAAGAAAATGAATTTTCAGTATTAAATTTGTCAATAGGTAAACAGAGTCAAGCAAATATCCAGCTGACAATAGAAAAAACTATCTGAATAAATGAAAAGCTTTGTTATAGATGTGACAAAGTAAAACTTACATCAAATTTCTATACCTGGATACAGTTGTGTATATATTGTAAGCATGTTGGACATTTAGAAGCTGCTTGTTTTAAAATGAAAAAAAAATAACAAGTAGCTCTGAAAAGACTGGAAGACTCTATTCCAAAAAGCTGCAAAGATGATATAAAATCAAATAAAATTAACAATGCCTGTATAAAAATAATGTGAGAGATATTGATACAGCTTCCACAAGCTGAAATATTAATTATATGCCAATAACAATGGAGCTGGATATGGGTCTGCAGTATTCATTGTGTCAAGAAAGATGTGGGCTATCATTAATAAGAAAAATAATCCACTGCATCCCAACAGGAGAGTTATTACTGACTATCAAGACAATCAAATATCACTCTTGGGTCAAAGTTAAAGTTATTTTGCCTAGTATACTAAACAATTTATTTGCCTTTTGTGTCTGCTGGGAAGCATAGCAATTATTATGCTATGACTGATCAGTTATTTGGGCTTTTCAATGACTAAAGTAACCAGTTCACAAAATCAAAAATTATCTACCCTGAAGTGGTTGATGATAAACTGGGTTAGAATCCTATGATGTATATTCAATGAAATTAGCAAATGGATTACAGCAGTTGTAATTAAATTAAAAATATTGCAAATTGGTGGTTCAAACAGCTAATGGACAGTAGCACCACCAGCTAATGTTGAGCTATACATTGCCAGTTAACAGTGAAGAGTCATCAGCCAACAGTGAAGAATCACCAGCTGACAGTGATGAGTCTACAAAGATTAAAGTTAACAGATCAACAAATAAAAATGTCAGACCTGCAGACAAAGTCACCAAAACTGATGAAGCAGAAAGCGATGAAGACATTCATCAAAGTTTTCTGAATGATCATATTTTCCAGGACTAATTTTAGCCAGGAGGAGGGAATATTAAATCTCAATTTATCTTCAGCTAATGGACTAATCCAGATTCCATCTCATCTTGATTGGATTGAATATTCATTGGATAATATGTAGTGAATAAAAGATACAAGCCAATCAGTGATGATGTTTAATGAATCTGAGTATTTCATTATGGAAGGAAATCCGGCTCTAGTCAGTCCAGTTGCAGTTAAAGTCAGATGACAACAGTGTGAATGGCAGTATGCATATTGTCCACTATATGGTTTAAAGCAGTGAGACAAGTTCACTTCAGAGCTGGAAGCTGCCTGAACCTAAATCAGACATGAGGAAAGATGTCACCAAACAGCTGGAAGTGTCACCATACCTATTCACAAGGTAAGCTGTCATGGTGCAGTTAGTAAACTTAGAAGAGTACCTTAAGTCTCTTATATTAATAGTTGCACAGCAGCTGAAGGTTAGAATTCACTAATGGTATGAGTTGAAGTCACAACAGTTTACAATTCATGATTGTTATCTATATTGAGATTGTCTCATTGACTGGTTTCTAATGGTTATTTATAAACTCATTTAACCTTGAGCATTATTACAGTTATTATTTAAGTAAGACTTTGGGTACGATTTGAAAATTATAATTGCAGTTTGTAATGTTATAATTGACTATTCATTAGTTTGCATTCAGAACAGGTTATATTTACCTATTTAAGAAGATTTATTTAAACTTTCTATCAATAATTTCAATCTCTGTGATCAAGTTGCAATCTTTAGTGGCTATATAATTATACGAGATCATTAATAGAGGTGGGATTCCACCTCTATTGCTAAAAGGAAGTTGTTTACCTTGACAACCTTTTTGAAATTTATGGTTGTTATCTATATTGGGTGTTGACTGCTTTCTAATGTTAAATTCATATTTGTATATTTGTTTTAATTATTAAATATTTGACCTTATTTTTAAACACAGCATTCTTAAATAAACTGGCATGAAAATTAATGCAAGAAAATGAAGTAAAAATAAAAAGTAATTGCCAAATATTTACTATTATTTTTTTTTTATTATAGAACAAAAAGAAATGTATTGTCATAAAAGTAAATATAAAAATTAATTTTTGTTGTAGATGTACAGTATATATTGTATATTCATAAATATTAAATTCAGTTGTTTTTGTTATAATTTAATATTTGTTATTAATGAGATGTATATGTTAATGCAAAAACTGCAGACAAAATTATTAAGAAAGACAATATTAGCAATTGATAAATTGTTTTGAAATATTAATGCATTTTGATGATAGCTGAAGATGGCTCATACTCGACCCCCCAAAAAAAACAAAAAACTGACATTTATTAAGAACTGCAAAAAGAAGAAAATTTTTAAAAATGATCCACTAAGAATAAATGAATATTTAGAATTTTGTAAAATGTTACTAAAGAGAGTTAATGATATTTTAAAATATAATTAAGAATTCGAAAGGAAAGCTGTATACATGAATAAAAGTCTCAAAATTATAAAATAGCATCTTGGTATTAGAGAAAAAGTGGTTTCAGCAAAAAAAGAAAAGATTGACCTATTACTAAAAAGAGATGACATCATGAAATGTGTGGAAGAGTTCAATGTATAAAGAATTTTATAGAAATAAAAAACAAGAAAATGAATTATTTTCCATGGTTATTATGTCTTCTGAATTGCCAAATATTTTAAATGAAAAGATAAGACATGCAATTAAATGTACGAGGAAGAGAAAAGCTTCAGGAAGTGATGGAATTATTATTGATATTTTAAAAAAATATGAAGAATTAGAAAAATTATTGGCAAAGTTATATCCCCAATCTCTAAATGATAATGATTAGAAGAATGTGGTAGTAATATTGATATTTAAGAAAGGTGATAAAGAGAATATTAGGAATTACAAATCTATCAGTCTTCTATCAGTTTTATACAAAAACTTCACCAAGATAATTACAACTTTGTCTAGATTTAAAAACAGTTTTAGCACAGGAGATAATATCCAAGCATCGGAAAAAATTATAGAAAGGGCCAATGAATATGAATTGCCATTATGTTATAGATTTATAGATTATGAAAAAGCATTTGATTTAATAAGCATTTTTACAGTTATTAAAGCTTTCGATCTTTAAGATGTAGACCACTATATTATCATATTCTGAAAAATATTTATCAAAACAACATTAGTGATTGGATTTCTTGGTGATATTAAGAAGATTACCATTGAAAAAGTGGTATGATAGTGTCATACCTTATTTCCAAAACTTTTTACAGCAGTTTTATAAGAAATTTTTTAAGAATTACAATGAGAAGCTTAATGAAATGGAGACTTTTAATGATTTAGATTTTACAAATGAGGTATAATTTTTGCAAAATATGTTTCAGAGATTCAGGAAATGTGACAATTATCAGAACAACAAGAAAGTTGGACTAAAGCTTAATGCTAAAAAGACTCATTAAGGTTCAATGGATTTTTTCAGAAGAAAATAAAAATTGATAATTCTGAATTAGAAGAAATTAACAGAATATAATGGAGAAAATTAGTAATAGAATTAAACTTGGATGGAATGTTTTAGGTAAAAATAATTAGAATTAAGAAGAAATATGGCTGTGTTTAAAAAGGAAAGTTTTTAACATATATATCTTATCATTTTTTACTTAGGAATTAGAGACTTAAACACTTAACAGAAGGACAGTATAGAGACTTCAGATTCCTCAATTTAAAGTTTGGAGAAATGTTTTTCTGTTAAGTGTCCAAGTTTCTAATTCTGACATTTAAAATAATTTTTGGGAACAAGTATTTCAATTAGTAACCTTTAATAATCATTATTTTAGTAATTAATATACAAGGTGATTTTGTTTTCATTCAACATATGATTTTAGTTTGTAAATAGTAGAGTAAATAGAATAAATTATTACTCTAATGAATTTGCTAAAAAACTTTGGTGTTACGTTAGCCAATAAAGAAAGCAAAATCTTCATATTTTAGTTTGGATGATTGTCAGCTTGAGTTGAGAATGTGAATTATTTTAAATAACTAATTAGCTTTTAAGGCAGATAAATTTGGATGAGGTGCATTATAGACTCCACTGTATTCCATTTTGCATTTATAGTTAAAAATAGGACATTTCACATAATACTTTAATTATTCTAAACTCATTAATTATATATGGAGCTATTCTGCTAAATTTATTGAATGGGAAACATGAACCCCTATTATTACAATATCTAAGTATTGGGGGAAAAATTCATTTCTTAAAATAGGATAAGATTAAAAGACCTATCCACTAAATTCTTCAGTTTACTGCAGGGGTCCCCAACCTTTTTGCACTTAAGAGCACATTTTATAATACCGGCCAGGTGGCGGGCACCATTTATTTTTTCAACCAGGTAGCGGGCACAATTTATTTTTTCAATGTAAATTTATAGTTGGATATTATTAATAATACACATAATGTACAAAAAAATATTTATTTCAAAAATAAAATTTTAACACATAATTAACGTTTATATTTTTATGCTGTAAAAGTATAGTATGCCCTACAATTTGATTACAATATAATACAATAATTTATAAGAAATTTTAAAAATTAAATTTATTTGTATCAGATAAATAATTTTTTATCATGTTCAGATAGCAGCGCGTGGGTACACTAAAATGGTCTGCGGGCTCCGTGGTGCCCGCGGGTATAGGGTTGGGGACCCCTGGCTTACTGAATGTTATAATAATGATGACTAGGCATGTGAAATAAGGGAATAGTAGTTGACTTCAAATTAAATCATTTTTGTAGGATAGGCAGATCCCATTTGCTTTTATTAGGAATGTGGGATTTAACTAATAGCATTGCAGGATATTAGATAAACTCCAGAAATACTGTTATATGTGCAGATATATGTGGTTCACAGTTTAATTTAGATAAATATCATTCAACTCACTATTAACTTTTATTTTGCCCATAACTACTCATATAAATCTATAATAATCAGGAGAATATTTAATTAAATTAATTACAATAGGTAATTGTTAAATCATTTATATTTAATTTATTATTTTTTCTGTCAATCTTCTGCTTAATTAACTATTTTTTTTTCTGTTCTTGCTTTATCTGCTCACCCCAAATCTTTAATCCTGTTTTTCACCAGTATAATTAATAATGCATTATAAACTTTTATTCCAAAAAAGCATATTATTTGAGCTAAACAGTGGTCAGTAGAGAATTAACTGGCAAGTATAAACCTGTCTGTGAAGCTTATATTGATGAAAATTTATAAATAAATTTGTAATAGAAATTTCAAAAATATCTTTGATTTCATATGATGAAAATAGTAGTAGATTTAGTTAATTTTACAAAGTTAGGAAAAAAAAACCCCAGATAATAAATAGATGAGGAAAATTACATCTAACCATAATAATAATTTAATGTGTTAAAATGTATATAATTAGATTAATTCTTTTAATTGCTCCTGGAGTACCCTTTTTACTGTCCATAAATTAAATCGTAGGTTTTTATAATATGTGTTATATATATATATATTAGATGGCATACTAAAGTAAAAGATATAAAAATTAATGGATTCATTTCAATTAAAAGTGTACACATTGAAATCTTGTTAGAATTGTACTGGGAAAGTTAAAAATTATATCAACAAGATAGCACACAAAGTATCATTCATTGCAAAAAAAAAAAAAAAAGTTTGTTTCTGCCTCAAATTGAAGTAACTAGTAACAGGATACTATAAAGAATTAATAGCACTTAATCACTGATGATAGTTTTCATTTCTTGCCACTTTTAATAATGTATCCATTCCAGCATTTCAATACTTCGAATGATATCATACACTATAAGGTATCCTTTTAGGAATGAGTTATCTTGTAGTAGATGTTACAAAAATTTCAAGACTGTGTAGGATCTTGTGATCTACAATTTATTTTAAAGATAAAAAAGAATTTAAACTTTAAAATTTTATTTAAAGATAAAAAGTATAGAATCATTTTTGAAAATCAGTGTATATTTATTGCTGCATTTTTAAAGGCTCCAGAAGCATCTATACACTAAGTAAATGCGGTGAAAAACAAAAGTTCTCATAGCCATATTTTTTTTTGTTTTTTCAATAACACCAATTACATAAAACAAAAAAATTGTATTAAAATATGAGGATTTTAAAATGATAGAAATTGATATTTACATCTTTGGGAATTAAATAATAACATTTGTATTTAAAGAGCTAAGGTTTGCTTATTTCATTACTATTTTGTTAACTTTCTACAATTTTTGAAAGCAGCTTTGAGTCAGAAACTTAGAAAAAAGAATTGTGTTTAAGTAAGTTATAGCCAATCCCAGACTTTTACTGAAGTGTAGCAAACATTTATAAATGTTTGTGTGTTTGGATTTATAAATGTTTGTGTGTTTGGATTTATTTAATGTGTCACTTTATTAGTATTTACTTATAGATAATTATTGTCTTTAACAACAAACTATTAAATAATATTAATTTTTAAGATTCAAAATTATTATATTTCTTTAATATTTACTAAGCTGTAACCTCAAGAATGTGCGCGTAAAAATGCGATAGTAGGGACCTCTACAAGTCTTGACCACAAGCTTACATTTTGGAAAAAAAGAGGGGAACCTGTAGATGTCCCTAGTATCACATTTTTATGTGCATATTCTTGAGGTTACAGCCTCAGTAAATATTACCTACGTAATCAATGTGCGTTTAAATAAATTTATAATTAGCACTTTATATTTCTTTAAGTAAATATATATTTAAATATTATTTTAAAAATTTAAATATATCTATTAATATTAATTAATGCATATTCTTAATCTCCATTATTCATGCTCCAGATCTTATACATTTCTCAAATAACTACAGAAACGTCATAGTACTTCTTTAAACATAAGTAAATGACTTCCATTTTGATATGAACCAAGCCTTATTAATTGGTCCAAATCATTAGATCATCCCCATGTCATTATCCATATATTAAAATAAAAATAATGTAAATTAATTTTTAATTCTTGTACAAAAAAAAAAATATATTATTGCTTCAATTTCAATTGAAAAAATGGATTAAGAACCAGTAAATGTAAAATTTTACCAAGAGCAATCATGGCATTTATTCTTGTACATTCTCATTGTATTATTTAAATCATTAATGATTGTTATACTTGAGACTTATTATATCTGATGCAGTCTTATATTTTTAATTTATATATATTTTTAAAAAAGTAAGTGTACCTGCATGTGAAACGATTGTATGAGAGTCTTTATTGAAATTATTTTTTAAAAAGGAATCAAACTTTATTTTTATGATTGTCTTGCGAATAATTAACACTTTCAAGTTGAGGTAAATTTAATATTTAGCTCCTACTGTAATTATGCTACTATTATATTATGATTCCATGATTAATTCAATTATGTATATGTAGGCTTTTAGTGTTTACATTTTTATATAAATACTAATTATACGTATTAAATTTTTTTTTGTTTAAGCAAACATTTATATACACTATATCTCGATAAGAATTATTTATATAAATAGAATACAGTAATATGATTTGCTGTTTGTATATAATTTGTTTAAGAATATATAATGCTGAGACATTATAGTTTTATGGTATAGCATATGTATTGCTAATAATGATAATATCAATTTATGTATGGATTCAAAAAATTCTTTTTGTAATATTTATTTCTTTAAATAATTCTTTACTAAAATTCTATAAAACTTTAAATATATATCATCATGGGTATTGAAAACCAATTCCAAGTCTGGGGATATATCTCTCACTAGACCTCCATAGTAACTAAACATTACCCTTATTGTAAACAATTCCAATTGCTTGTCTTGCATAGCAAAGCAGCTTTGACAAGTAACCAAAGATGTTGATTATTATGATGTTTAATGCAATAAAAATAGACAATAGAATAAATATTGGCAGGTATTTAAAATTATGTATTTTGGAATCTTTCAGTAGATTGCCAATAATCTAAGAATAGAAAAATGTTTTTTATAAGCAATATTATATTAAAAAATTAAATTAATATATTTTTTATTAATCTGATCCTCACAAATTACAGGCTTCTAGGGATCATTGGCTTAGCCTACCTTTTCTCCCTCAATAAATCGATACATTGTATTTACTTTGACTATTCAAACAAAAACTTTAACCTTGTAACTTCAATCAATAATTTAGGATGAGTATTAAAATTTGATAAAAATTTTTTAAATATTTTTTTTACTATATGATTACATAATGAAAGATGAAAGAGCAGTAAAGTCTTGGTTATTTAATATAAATGGTACTTTTTTTTATTTAAAGGTTATGATTAATTGACAAAAAAAATAATTTAAAATTGAACTTTTATATTCATCTGATAATTTTTATGTGAAACCCTTTAACTAGATATCATAAGTGTTTTAAAAGATTTGATTTGTTTTAAAATATTTTATATATTATCCTATTTATTTATTATGTAATGATCTGCTCATCAGAAAAATGTATAATGCTCCAAAAAGTAGGATAGATGAGCATCTTCATCCCAACACTGCATCTTCTGAGAGTCTTAAAAACCAAGTAGATAATAAATCATTTTGAAGAAAATGCTATTCATCTGATTTTCCAAGAGTTAAAGATGACAATACCTAATAAATAAACATATATATATATATATCAACGATTCTGCTGTGCAAAACTGTTTCTGGAAACATTTTGATTTGGTTTGCTATCACCATTAATCTTTAAACAAATATATATATATTTTATTGATAAAGAATGATGATAACTTTGGAATTATCAAAATATTTTCAAATTTGCAAGTAAAATTAAAACACTTAAATAAATATTTGTTACAATTAATGTTATTAGAAAAGTGTTAATGAGAAAATGCTGTAGATAAGAAATAAAAATTGCTTTGATGATGCTTAAAAAATCTAACATTTAACTCCTAGAGAGTATTATTATTCATATATTGTAATTTAATTTTTTTTTTTATCTACACATTTTTGTATTTAAAGCATTAATATTATTTAAAAATTTTCTGATATTTTGGCTTCTTTTCTAAATAAATTTATATAAAAAAATTCAATGAAAACTACATTGTATATCTTGCTATGTGCTTAATTAATTAATGATTATCTTAGGATTTATAGCTTTGACCTATAGTTATATATTAGACTTTTCCCATCATTAATTGAATTGTTAAATATATTTAGGAAAAATGCAAACTTTATTTATACTTATTGAAACTGCATTTATCTGAAAATAGTAACACACAAGTATAAAGTTTTGAATTTAACATTTAACAATTCAACTAGATGATGACAATCTTCTAATATATAACTGCATTAATAATGAACGTTGTATTGATAAGGATGGAGGTATGACACAATTTATAGATGATGATTGATGATTGATGTAGTTTGTAAATGGTTTAGGATGAAAATAGATGTAATCAAAGCTATAAGCTATGAAGATAATGGAATGATACTAGTTCAGAAAGTTAATAAACATCACATGACCACCTCCTCTTATGCTTGTGTATAACTGTTGTTAAAACACTAGATGGGGATTTTATGCACAAGCCTTCTGGCATCCATTGATTACTCTAGCTTGCTGTATGTGGCAATATATATAGTTCAGAAAGTTTGTTACTGATTTTAATACTTAAAATGTAAATTAGATGATAATAGAAATAGTGGTAAAGAAATTAGATTTGTAGTGCCTTTAAAAGTTGTAATTTTTTTTTCTATGCTTTTTTTAGAGACATTGAATATTTTCAATTGGGATTTTATGCGAAGTAGAAACTTGAATGTGATAATATGTTGGACTATTTCCACCATCTATCAGTAAATGTTGAATGTATAGAAAATTTTAAACTTTTCAAATATAACTTGTTAGTAATAACACACAAATAGACAATTTAATAAACGTTTGGAGTAGTATTATTGTCCACTTTTTTTCAGGTGCTGCTGGCCTTGGATGATTGGGAAAATGTGTGTGGGAAACTAAGGATATTTGAATTTTGGTGAACATGCTAAGATAAAATGGAGTAATAAGATGAAAAATGTAGAAAAATTGAAGAGTAAGTTTAATGAGAAAATTAAAGAAACAAAAAAGAAATAAGCATGTGCTGAAATATCCAGAATTTAAGAAGAAATAGCAAAGAGTATAAACTTGAAAGGGAGGAAATAACTATAAAGGAGATAACTACAAAAATAGGAAATGAAAAAATATCTATAAAAGAAAACAAAATTGCCCATCTTTTTGTTCTTTCCAAGGAACATCTTAGAAGAAAATGGCAAGAAAGAAAAAAAGAATATAAGGAGGGGATAACTTATTTAATGTTAGGAAATCTCCAGGTTAGACTCCTCATAACAAAAGACAACCTAAATTTAGTAATTACAATTTTTCTGGTAATTTAAATGTATTTTTAACATGGTTGTTGCAAATTAGCAAGTTATTTGCTTTATATTTAATGTTTGGTTTATTTTTAAATATGAAATTTAAGGTTGTGTTGATTAGAATATTAAATAAAAATGTGTTAGATTTTTTATTTTATAATTTTATTTTGCTAGAAATCGTATGGTTTTTTGCCCCCTTAATATTTAAATGCATGCACACTTAGTCTTTGTGGGGGAAAAATAATTAAAAGAAAGAAGACATATGGCGTGTAAAAAATAAAAAGAGGATTCATTAACCAAGCCTTATTTTATTGTTTTTAGTATGAGATCTTATTATAATAATGAGAATTTACACAATCGTGTTAATATTCTCAAATATTTTTTTATGATTATTTACAATCCGAGTTTTGTTGTCGTCGTCGCGTGTCTGCATTTTAAATATATTATTTTTAAAGTTAAACAATTTTAAGAATTCTAAAAATGATAATAATAAAAAAAAAGAATATCGTATAACTTTTTTTTTTTGTTAAATACAATTATAATGAACTGTTTATTTGTAATTTTTAAGTATATACAAATAATAGATAAATCTGTTTGTTTGAGGCAATCGAATCAAAACTGATCGATATATTATAACGATGAAAAATAAATGAATAAAGCATTAGAAATTTGCTTGTAAATAAGAATCTACCTTTTTAGATTAATATATCATTTTAATTTGTAAAGACATTGAATATGTTATTTTTTCTTTTCAGTTTTTTTTTTAAAAATCTTCTTTATTTTTGCATATAAACAAGTTAATTATCCTGGTTATGTGGGACAGTAACTGATTAGATAATTTTCCAGATAATGATCTGTCTTGTAAAACATCATGATTTTATAAAACTAGGATGTTTTCCCTATCTTTTCAGTGACTGACATGCTCATAGATTTATTTACTTGTTGTTAGGTATGAGTTTATTAATAATATTGTTTTTATATACTGTATTTAGTAAAGTCTCAATTCATTATCTTTTAGACTGGAGAAGGAAAAACATTATATTGGGAAGCATGAAAAAAATATTAACAAGAACATTCAGGAGTTCATAAGTTAGAATAATCAAAAAGGCAGATCTAGACACAATCTTTGGACCTTAAATTGTAGTCTACCACTCAGCATCATCCCAAACTATGCAAGTAACAATATATTTTAAAACACTACTTCTTGTACATATCTTTGACAATTAATTCAAATACAATTTTTTGAACCTTAAAACACTTTTATAATTACTATCAATCATGTTATATGCATAAAAGAAAGTTATTTTGATCAGCATTTTTTTTATGTGCATGTTTCTCATAACTAATTTTGCTAAGTCTTTTCATAATTCAGAAAAGGAGGGAAGGGAACTAATTACTCTATGGTAAAATGTCATTGTCAATAATTTATATGATAAAACAAAACAATTTGACGATTGATTTAGCCTGGAAAAAGGTAACATTATTTATTTGGGGTTAGTTTTGAGACCAAAAAACAAAACAAAACATATGAAATATGCAGGAAAATGAAAATAATAGGAATAGTGTTATGAGGTTCCACTTATGAATTATGTTATGATTATGATATTATTAATATGAGTCAGATGAAAACTTATGATGGCAATATTTTAATTTCATTAAATATATTATTTTCTCTTTTATTTAGCCTGAAATAAATATAGAATAACAATTGCATACAACTTGGGATTTGAATCAAGGCCAGGTGAAATAATGAAATTATCAAATTAAAAAATTAAAAAAATGGGTATATAGTAAGTATAATGAATAGTCTGATTAATCTAGGTTGGTCATATGAGTGTTAGTGTATTAATTAAAATGTAATATGATGAAACCATTGATAATAAATGTCATGTTCCTATAAACACTAAGAAGTCTTCATCACTATCGGTGATAGTAGTAGGGGTTGATCATTATCCTTGATAATAATGCCATACTACTAAATTTTTAATGTTAAGGACACAGTCTTTGGTTACTTTCAAATTATGAATCTCAAATTAATTTACTATTATATAGATTGTTTTTTTTTTAAAAAAAAACAAACAAACAAATTTATAATCATATAGTAATGTTTGCCAAAAAAAAAAAAAAAATCAACATGGATTGTTATAGATAATTTTATGTTAGAAACTTTAATGGATGGAAAGATTAAGAAAAGATTTCTTGAATGATATTATAAGGCAGAAAGAAACTATCAGATGATGAGTTTGATATGTGATAGAATGTTACTGGAGTTAACCCACTCTGCTCACCAACACTTGGATTGAAGAGAAAGAAGTAACTTTAATTTTATAGTCTCAAATTTTGATAAAGGAGTAAATAATAGATTTTAATTAAGCTTAGTTTCATGTATTACTTAATAATGCATTTTGTTAAGGGGGGGAAAATCAGACATATTTTCTTGTAATATAATATACCACTTTTTTTTTTTTTTAAATAATTTTATTTTCTTTCCTAATTGTTTCAACTGAACTTATAGTCTCATCAGAGATTTGCATTATTTTATATTTTTTTATATTATACATCATAATAAAATATATAAAATGTTTATAAGTATCTAATTGTATAATCAAAATATATTTACTTTAGTTAATACCAATAGCATCACACAGACTTTCTCATGTTTCCAAGAGCAGATTTCTTCATTCTTTTCTAGAGCCATCTACTAAATATAAATCTATAGGCATCCTATGGTATATTATAATATCTCCATTCTCAGACCAATTTCTGGTTTTTGTCTTTATCATTAAGGAAGGATTCAAAGATGTAATTAATGCATTTATGCCCCTAACAGCCACCTTTTATTCTTTATTCAAGTTAATAATTTGAAATTCAAAAATTCCCAAAGCTTTGAACTCTAACCAATTTCCTTCATAGTTATACAGATCTGACATCAGATAAATTTTTATATATTTCAAAGATCTCTGTTTTACGACAGTTGTAAGTCCCTTCTACTCTTTGGTTTGGAAGGTTAGTAATGAAAATACCACATTGTTTCCCATACGCATACACATGCTTTCAAAAACAGATTTTTTCAACTTACTCTTGAGCCAGCCACTTTAATCTTGAATAATTAGTTGATACCAGGTAATATAGTACTATAATATTCCCATCCCAGATCAGTTTTTGACTTTTGTTTTTATTAGTGAAAATTAGGATTCAAACCTGGAATTAATGTACTTGTGCATCCTGAGAAAATAATTTAATAACGATATTGGCATTAATCTTTCTAGCCAAAAAGACTATCAATTGCTATAAAACTGAGGTCTATAAAATATATAGAAACTGACTTGGTATCAAATTCATGCCAGTTAGAATTTCATATAATCTTAGGGTTTTGTGTTCCAAGTCAGGTTAATCTGAAAACAACAACAACAACTTTTGTATGCCTTATCAAAATTCAAACACTTGCAAAGAATGACATGTAATAAATAAAAAGCAACCATATAAAAAAAACAAAAAACAACAATCCTTCATCACTTGCATGTTAGGGGTTTAACAGCTTTATTATTCATATGTATTAAGACAATTTATCTAGTAGCTGCTATGTTATTTAATGTAAAAATAAGCAATGAAGTTGTTAAAAAATTTGATTTGAAAACTAATAATATAACAATATTATGAAACAAATAATAGTAATGTGAGGTTTATTTATTTGATTTATTTTGCATATTACATCCATGCATTGTTATGTATTAAAAGACAAAGGAATGAATAACTATTGGTTGTTCTTCATAAGAAAATAAATTGAAAATTTGAAAAACAGAGTGGAGAAAGGTGTTTTTATTTATTTATTTTCTTAAGTTAATTCAGTTAAGATTAAAAGAAAAAAAATATACTGGAAAAGAAAGAATAAATAAAAATGAACAGTTTAGTAGTAATTTCATTAATAAATAAATTAAAAATAAAATAATGAAATTATAAAATTTGATTAAAAATTTAATCAAATTTTGTCATACTGCCAAACAAATAGATAAAATGTTTAATAATTTCAGAAATCTATAATTAAAGTTTGTGAGAAAAAGGAAATAAATTCTATTTGTTGAAAAATAACTAAGGTGATATAAAGACAGAAATAGTAAATAATAATAATAGATGAATGGCTTTATTGATCAGCAATTCATAAGAAGTATGAGCACCAGAAATGACAGATCTAAGGATGATCCATGTACCTTCTGGTCCAGAATCTGCCATTCTACCATTGTAATACCAAAACAAACAGAGCAGTAAAAGTAATAATAGAAGGTAGTTGTTTTATTGACATCCATGCCACGGGATGGCGCGATTTATGTGGTAAAACACATAAAAATGTTGTTTACACGGCCGACATTTCGCAGCCGTGTTTATGTGTAATTCAACAATTCTGCTGTACTACACATTTCAGACCGCTTTGTTGCATCGATCCCATGGCGTGGTTGTCAATAAAACAACTACCTAATAGAAAATAAAATCTGACATGGTTGCCTTGAAAATGATGTAATATTGGTGATTTGGCCATATAAGGGAGATTTTAGTCCAGTTCATTAATATTAGACTTTATTAGACTTCCAAATATTAATCTTTTTACCAAGTTAGGAACTGAATCAAAGACTTTATTAGTCTTCCAAATATTAGTCTTTTTAGTAAATTAGGAACTGAATCAATCTAGAAAAGGTCCTACTTATTAATCACCAGAGAATATTAGCATTACTATGAAAGATTATAAGTTGCATTATAATCTTTAATATACGTAATTATTATTAATATATATAGTTGTTGTATATGATTTTTATTACTTGTTATTCATTAATTTCCATTTTTGATAAAATTAATTTCATCTGTGTTATCAGTGACTTCCGCAAGACGTGAGTCTAGCATCTCATTCTTTGGGTTATAGATTTTTTTCTTTGCATATAACTCGAGAAAAAGAGAATGACAAAGCAAAAGTCTCTGAAGTTCTAAACAAAACCCCTGTCTAAAGTAAAATTAAAATTCATTGTTGGATGAGGATGAATGGACTAGCTAAACTTAGAATAAATTATCATCTGTTGTTGGATTGGAGAAACTCATCTACATTCAAGGATCCACTAGTTAAAGAAGCAAAGTCAACAATTAGTTATAAATATTTAACAGAAATTTTGCAAGCAAAAGTCCAAGTTATTGAAAATTTAGATGTACATAATATGTACATTCAATAATGATATATATTCATATAGAGTGAAAGAAAATCACGAGCATATATTTTTCATAAAAAAATTACATTTATAAAAGATCTAATTTTTAATTATATCATATCAATAATTTTGAATTGCATATTCTAATTTTGTTAATTATTTTGATTTAAGTTAATTGTATTTTATATTATAGTCAATTAATAAATTTTAGTGTATGAAATATCAAGAATAACTTAGTGTAGACTACAATATTATTATTTATTATAAGATATGAGAAAAATGTGCGTATGAAAACATTGTTTTATATTTATAAAGGCCATATTTGTGTTATTATAATTGCATATTTTGAATTATAGTTGTAAAAAATGTTTACTTGTATCATTTTTTTATTCTCAGGAATGTTCTGACTATGTCTGTGTATTATATATATGTGCGTGTGCTTGATTGCATAATTTATGATTTGGTTTTATCTTTGAAGAACTAAGTTATGTACCCAGAGAATATAAATGGAAATTATGAATGCAAGGAAAAGATTTTCCTTGGTTTGTCTAAAAAATTAGATTGTGACACTCCATGAGATATAATTACGTTATATATATATAAATAAATCTGGTTTTATTTTGCAAATCTAGTTTTCCAAATACTATTTCTTAGATGGATTTGTAGAAATACCCTACTACATATTTGGCAATCCAACTGTGGGCATGGATAGTTGCTTGTAAATTAGGTATATTTTACAATATGCACACATATATAATTAATTGGTTAGATCATTAGGATTTGTTAGATTTATGTCATTAACAGTATTTATGGTCATTGAATTACACATTTTTTATTTTTGCTGTAGCAATCGGTCAGTCAATCAATAGTGTTATGTTTTATGGACAGTTCCAGAAAACAATCACATCACAAATCTATCCATTCTCCACTCCATTCTTTTCATTGCCCAATTCTTCAATTTCACGTATCTCTTCCATCTCTTATATCATCCAGGAAGATCAATCAATCTCTCAGCCTTCTTGTTTCCACTCATCATTCCCTCCAAAACATCTTTCATTAAACTATTTTTTCTTTTTAATATATGTCCAATCCAGTTTCTCTTTCTATCTAATTTTCTCAATCAATCTCCTTTTTTCATTTACACATGTCAAAACTTCTTTGTCATTTTATTTATCCAATTAATTTTTTCATCTGTCTCCATGGCCACATCTCAAAGGTCTTCCAATCTGGTCATAATGTTTTGTATGTATTGTCCACATTTCACAGTCATACAATCATACACTCCACACATAGCATTTAATTAATTGCTTTTTTAATTCCCCCTTTAAAGGTCCACAAAATATTTTTCTTACTCTTAGTAAATACTTCACCTCCTTTGCCAATTCAATATCTCTTACTAAATATAGGCTGTAAAATCAGAAATATCTCAGATAAGAGGTATATCTGAAAGTAAAAGTACCATTGTGATATCTAGTTATATTCTAATTTTTTACATTTTGTCCTTATGAATTTATATATATGATAGTTTTGGTTTGCAGAATAAATACAGAGTTTAACAAGAAAGATTTCCCTTTTTTCAAATTTGAAATAAACAAAAATTAATTAACCAGTCTCTATAAAAAAATATAAGAGTAATTTATAAATAGTTACTGATGCTTTATTATAATCTTTAATCATGTAGAACAAATATTAATGATCCTTTCCTAATCATTTTATTAAGCTATAAAATATGTAATTTTCTGCTCAAATATAAATTTTCATTCATGAGTATGTATCCACTTTTTTCTCATCCTTTGTGGTATTTACAATATGCAATGAAACTTCTAAATTCAATATACTTTAAAGTATATGGATAAAGATGGATGTTAAAAGCAAGTGATCCCTAAGATGCATTGCCAGCACAAACTGCCATCATCAGTCCTAATTTCTTGCCCACATATTTTCATCATCATAATTTAGACAACAGCAATTTAAGTTACAAGTGCCACTTTATTTAAATATGTTCATTTTGATGATATTATCTAGGATAAATATTAATGATTATTTCCTAATCATTTTTTTTATTAGGCTATAAATTATTTAATTTTTTGCCCAGATGTAAACTTTAAACCCAGTTAAAGATTAATACATTATTCACTAAATTACATCATGAATATATATATCTCCCACTTTTTTCTGATTGTGAGTGGTATTTACAATATATAATGAAACTTCTAAAAATTAGATAATTTATAGCCTAATAATAAATGATTAGAAAATTACCATTAATATTTATTCTAGATGATATATCAAAATGAATGCATTTAAGTGATGTTTTTGCTATGGATAAATACTAAATTGCTATGATAAAGACAAAGACAACGGTGGGCAAGAATCTGGTTCAGCAATAATGCAGATTCTGAAAAAATGCATATTGAGGATTATTTACTTTTAACAAATATCTATATCCAAATGTTTTAAAGGGTGTATTGAATTTAGAAGTTTTATTATGTATTGTAAATACCACATATGTCCTAATAAAAAATGATAAGGAAATAATCATTAATATTTATCCCAGTTGATATCATTAAAATGAGTACATTTAAGTGTTATTACATTTACAAAATTAAATTATATATATTTGATATGGATGATGATTAAGATGTGTGGCAGGGATTTAGATCAACTGATATCAGCAGGTTCTGCTAGAAATTTCATCTTTTAGATTATTTGATTTCAGCATATTTATATATTGTAAAGAATATTGTTGAATTGAGAAAGTTCAGTATGTATTCTAATCTTTCCATGCTAATTTTTGGATTTAATTAAACTCGTAATTTTTTATCCAACCCTCACGTGAGCTAAAATTATTTTTTTATTTTTTATGAATTAATTATGATTTAAATTCTTTATTATATAAAAATTTAATAAACTTTTCTAATTTAATGTAATACATTTAATACATCACTATAACAAATATTCCAGCAAAAAGTTTTATTCTGTTAAAATTAAAATTATTCTAATTTTAATTATTTAATTATAGAAGCTTTGTTTTCTGATATTAGTCTATACATGACTATGTTTATTGAAAATCAGTTGCATATCAAATGACTTCCCTAAATGTCAAAGTGGCAGACTGAGAATAGCAGTTCCTAAAGGGTGTGTGGTAGCCCCCCCCCCCAACCAGGTTTCTTTTTTCAAAATTTGAATACCACATTACTGGATTAAACTACCCAAGGTGTAAATAATTCAGAAGTTGTAGTTTGCAAATCCATTCGTTTGATTTTATTTTATAATTAATTATATGGTTTCATCATCACTACTACTTCCCCCCCCCCCTTTTAAGTGATTGTTTAAAGACGAGTAAATAATAAATATTTTTCAAATATTGTTTTATAAAAGTACTATACGCAATTTTATGTTTTTATATATTTCATTTGAAATGAACTAGTAATAATTTTTCATATTTATAATCTACAATCACTGATTATTATTAAATCAAAAAGTTATTATCTGATTTCTGAAGTGATTTCTTTTATTATTGATAACTTAATTTAGATATGCTACACAATTTTGTAATCTTAAGGATTAACTGCAATTGTGATAATCTTTGTATTCATTATCTTAAGTTGTATATTTTGTTAATTGCATGATCAAATGAAACTTGAAAAACTTCATATTTATTGAAACTAACTATAAAAACAATGCTTGTCACCTCCTTTCTCATTTCCCCTCATAACCTTCACAGCTGTTTAGAATAAATCATCTGCTTTACTACATCAGATAAGCTTTAATATTTTAATACTGTATTGTTTCCTTCCTAACGACTGCCAACTAGATGCAATATATAAAAATGTACAGTTTTATATACTTTATTATTACTACCATAATTCTGACTATTCTAAAAAAAAAAATTTTATCTGCAAAAATTAACTTATATGTTTGTGTGTATATGTACCTCTTCAATTGTGTGCTTTGTTAGAAATACTGAATTGATTTCAGCATTTTTTATTTTTACATATTTCCCAGATAGTAAATTGCTTATAAATAAGATACATTATACTTTTAATTAAAATTAAGTCTGGTAAAGGTAATTAATTATTATTTTTAAAAAAATATATTTATTGACATAATAAAATTTGTACAGATGAATTATAAATACACTTTGTTAATGTTGGCTCATCCATTGCTGGCATTGGTCTGGTAGATGTATGGCAGAGCCATTCTCTGTACTAGCAGGTTGATGTATGAGTAAATACATTCCATTTTGTTGGTATAGACCACCCCTTTTGAGGTTGGCCCAATAATGCTAACTTATCAGCTGGGATACATGTAGTGTGAAATCAATGCCTCTATAGTAGAATACGGCATGTTGCATCATAGACCCATTTACAATACACTACAATGTGGATATATCAGATCCAATATTCATGTAGAGTCTGTGGGCCATACTAGTAGGTCCCATGTATTAATAAATAAGAATCTAGAGGATAATATCTTGTCCTTGTTTTAAAGAACTTTGAGTTTATCAAAAAAATATAGTATTGGGGTCCAGTGTTGATTATGTGATCTTTGTCCTGCATCTTGTGTACCAAAAAAGCTTATATCAGGAAGATAGATAACCTGATAACTGTAAAGTCTCCAGAGAAGAGACAACCCCCGATGTCCAGGATTTTATCCACTGCTATAATGCAGTGTTGAGAGATGACACTTCTAATACTGTTATAGCCTGGACATACATTTAACAGATGATTAAAGGTCTCCTCTCCTCTAGAGCAGGCATGACAAATTGGGTCTATTTTATTTAGAAACTGCTTGAAGTGTAAGAATGTATTAGTTGGCATGGAGCCCATATTCACCTTGATCAGATAATCCAAAAGTTTGGGCTCCAGTAGCAGATATTTAAATATTGTGATTTTATGATTGCTGCACCCTAGATGAGTATACATAGCTGTATTTTCAGGATTCAGCAGATGATGTGTGACAGTCAGATGATGTATGTTGGCTTCACCCAGTTCGAATACTAGGCGAAGGTACCTCGGGGCCACTCATACGCGAGATATTAAATCAAGAATACTATGACCTCTGCCCATTCGCCTATTCTCGAGGCCTGATCACGAACAAACAACACTATCTGAGCCATGCATAAATTATTTTTCAACCGGCCAAGCTTAGCACAGCGGTAGAGACATGGACTGGAACACATCAAGAGCTAAATAGTTAAATGTGCAAAGGTACCAAGAAATATGTATTTTGCGTTTTGCGTGCCTGGATCATTGAAAAGTAAAATAAAGCATTTAGAACAAATTTAGCAAAAGTCAAGCTTGTTAGTTAATAATAGATATTTAATTAATGACTTTAAAATAGGAATAATGATTTAATGGCCTCCGCTATTCCCCTAAATTAAGGAAACAAACTAATTAGACAATAACAACAGATTAATAGGTTTGCGGTCTAACTCTTTTCTTCCCAATTTTATTAAAAATTGTCAACTCGATCTTCTCGATAAAGTACGATAAAAAAGAATCTTTCGCAAAGCATTTCTAATTGCTTTGCGCTAAAAACAGTGTTTAAAAATTATTTAAAACGTATATAGTTAAATCAGATATACGTAAAGCTAATGGCGGACAAAAGAGGCGTTATCAAAGAGATCAAGTTGGCACACAAAAGAAACTGACTCGTATTTAATTAACAAACATGAATAAAATTGGAAAGAGATTTTAAATGAACAAAAATTAACTATTAACTCAACCGCAATGGAATACTAAATATTTACACAGGTTAGTAAGGAAGAATAGCGAAGGGAAAAAGGTTAAATATAGATAGATGATCACACAATATATATATAATTAAGACTCGTCTAATAAAAATGGTTACATAACAAATACATATAATTCAACGAAGCAATTAAACCAATATATGAACAAAAGGTAGCATAAGAAATAGTTCAATAGAGGAGATACGATTACCGTCCTTTTTTTCTTGGTCATGTTCCCTACGGCGTTCGTGGCTTGATCCGACCGTCGACAGGTATTTGTCCGGACAATGAAAATATGTAGTATGGTTTCACGAAAAGTTCTCCAGACACGGCACAGAGTTCAGATGACTATTGAGTGGATACTATGGCATTTTGGATGGCATTCAGGAACCTCGGCGATAGGCAAAGCTATTTATTTGCCTAGCCGAGCATAGTAGAATCCATCAAACTTATGATTTTTAGCTTGAGCAGGTTCAAACTTCTTCATGATTTGTAGACGATAATTGTAGACTTTTTGGAATAAAATCACAAACAAAATCTGACAGAGTTCTCCTAAGAGAAATCTGAATGCACCTTGCAATAGCAGATCTGAATGAAACTTGCAATAGCAAAATCTGAATGCCTTGCAATAGCAAAATCTTGAATCAACCTTGCAATAGCAAAATCTGATATCAACTGAATCCTTCAAAAGGACAAATCTGAATAATCTAGTCTTTTGTTCTCACTTCTATTTATACCCTCTTTGTCAGCTACCTTCTATTGTTTGTATGATCTGAGATCTTGATAAGCCTCCCCATGCTCCTTTGTTTCAAAGCAACATTTTCTAAAAATAACTTTTACTTTTTTACTCTAGATTTCTTTCTTTAAAGTTTGAATTCTATTAATTAAAAAGAAAGAAAGAGAAGGCCATCTTTAATTAGACTTGAATGGCTCACTAATCAAAACTATACATTCTTTTAGAAAATGTTGGCGGGCTTATCTCAAAATCAAATCATACTAAATATTTTAACAAAATTTTAACAACAATATATTATTATTTTTTTATAGTAGAATAAGCATTTTATTTCAGCAGAATTTTGCATTAACTCATATACGCTAGATGTATATATATGTTTGACTAATGGGTTAAGCAATTTTTATTAATAGAATGAAATTTATTTAAAACAAAATATTTAAATGTAATACACATTTGATAAGCATAATTATTTTTAACTCTAATGCAAAACCCTGCTGATATTGAACTATAAACTTAATTCAGGTCTACAATACTAATTAAGTTTATAGGAAGATGTGAAGCATGGATCGGGCTTCAGATCCATTGCTTCAGATGTGCCTGCCAGATGCTGATTTTATTATTAAACTCTGCTATTGAGTGCCCGATGTATAGAAATTGTTGCTTAATAATGGTGTCAAACCATGTGTCTTTACTGGAGGGAGGGGTCTGTCAGTAGGTATTACAGTCTCTATGATATCTGATAGAGAGTATTTTTCCCCAGGTTTACTAAAGGTGAATGCCCTTTTTGGAAATTGATTGCCTGTATTGAATGGAGACCCATACCATTCTGTCTCCTGTGAAACTGAAGTCTGCGGATGCTAATTGCAGTGGTCTATCCTCTCCATAAGAGCTGACCACAGAGCCTCTGAATTTGTAAGCTGAATGATTTGGGTAACTATCATTATTGGCAGGTAGTAATTTAAGCTCGCCATGATCTTCATATTAATCAGAGCAATCTTCCCTTGTAGGGACAGGTATGTCCTTGACAGCGATTGAACCACCTTAGTAGCATTGTTTATGATGGATTTTTGTAGGCAGACAGACATAGCAGTCTGTGACTTGAAGATAGGGAACCCCAGAAAACACCGAGGTTCTGCTAAAAAATTGGATATTTTCCTACCAGTGTTGATGCACCAGGATGATGACTTGTGAGGATTGATGGATAACTTATAATTTTTAGTATAATTGGTGATGATGGAGTGAAGTGTCTTCAGATGTTTACGGGATGGAAGAATCACAAGTATGTCATCCATGTATGCGAAAACCTTGATGTTTTTCTTGAGCCGAGGCACATATATCCCTGGAAGCTGATCTAGCTCTTTAATCAGAGGGTTAATGTACTTTATAAACAATAGACCACTCAACGGTGATCCTTCTGGTATGGAACTTGAAGGGGCAGATCCGTCTGAGTAATGTCCATTTATGGAAATATGAATGTGCCTATTATTAGGAGATTGTCCAAAATCTGAATTTATCTTCTTTGATATATCCAACTGAGATAGCAATTTCAAGAAGAATGTTGACATCTACGGTATCAAAAGCATTGGACACATCCAGCTGAACTGCCACAGGCCAGGATTTTCTGTTAGATCGAATGTGATCAAGCAGAATTTTCACTTCACCAATTGCAGTCGGCGCTGATGATCCCTTCCTTGCATATTGAGAGGCCGATATATCCTGTAGCATGGCATCCTGAATTTTTCCTTTTACTATACCCTCCATGACTTTGAACAAAATTGATGTCATCGATATCGGCCTGATACTGCTCAGAGAGGTAGGATCCCGGTTCTTTTTTATAAATGGGACCATGGCAATTGGATATAGATGAGGGATTACTCTCCTTTCAATGGCAAAGTAGTTTAACATGTTTAATATAATCCTCGCAGTAAAAAAATTTAAATGAGTGAATACAAACTTCGGGATAGCATGAATTCCAGGATGAACAGTATCAGGGAGACCCTGCAACCTACTGCTGATGACCTGGAGTGTAATTCCATGATCTGCCTCTCCAGTTGTGCCCACCCACTTCATGGCAGGTAATTAATTATTATGTGGAGAAAAGAAAAGGTTATTCCAAATAATGTTTCTGGTTCTTTAGTATTTTCCAACCAATAATTGCAGAAGAATTTACAAAATAATATACATCGAAATGACATTATTCATTAGAAACAAAATGAAAATTACTTACAAATAGCGTTCACTGTGGTGGACTGGTAGTAAAATCACAAAAGACAGACAAATCACAAAATTTCCCAAAGCTCTCTCCGATTTTTTAAATCTCATGGGTAAAAAAAAATCCAAAAATTGACTCTACCATGGATTAATCATTCCAGTGTCTTGGTTGTTATGACAAGGTCATGTTATCATTGACGACGTCTACCGGAAGGAAAATCGGTAAATGTAAAATGTCATCGGTTAAATAATAATAAACTACCGAATATAACAATAGTTTGAACAAAAACATTTTTTTCATTGTTAATCAAAAAAATTAACAATAAAATTATAAGAATTGAAGTAAACGGATTTAAGTAACATTACAAATTATTATGCAAAATATCAGTTTTATATTTAATGCATGACTATGAAATAAATTTTATGTATATTTCCTATTTTAATTGGACATAACTGAGAAATGGAGTATTATAATCAAGTGATAACATTTTGTAATCATTGATAATTTGCCATTGTTCGTCAATGTCTTAACACAGTTTTGAGCTTCATAATAAAACTTATTGAGCCTTTTACATTATTGAGATGTATAGTATTCAACACATGATTGTAAATTTTTAAGTTATTAAAAAAATTAAACATCATAAAAAGTCAAATTGGTATTTGAAGTTATTCAAGTAAATATAAACTAATCTTAAGTTCAACCACCATTTATATGTTTTACTAAGTAATAGTAGAGATACATTATAAGCTTAATATTCATAAGAGTGTTAACATCTTCTAGCCAATGAAAAAGACTTTTATATTTTATTTACAGAGCATGACACTCAACAAAACTACTACCAGATTAATCTAGGCCTATAGTTCTGCATTTAAGAATAATTAGATACTCATTCATTTATCAAAATTGGATAGCTAGTTATTGGTCTATTTAGAAACTCTTAGTTAACTAAAATAAAATAATTTTTTTTATCAGCTTCAAATTCTAAATCATGTTTCAGATAAATAATATAGTCTCTATATTATGAAACTTTTTACTAGATATAGCCTATGATAATTTTTTTTTTTTTTAAAGTGTCATAGCTTCGGCCGGGACGCGAACCCGCAACCCGGGCAACTGCCTGCTAGTGTAAGGCAGCCGCGCTGACCTCTCGACCACCAAATAGGACATATTTCTGTGTCAATAATGTATATGTGAAGCCAGAATTCTATTGCTTATTTAAGCAATCCTGAATGTAAAATTTTTGACATATTCATATTTGCAAAGTATACATTAATCATAACTTTTTGGCACTTGTCAGGCTTTTTTTTGGCTTGAAAGTTATATAGATTTTTTCTATTTTTTTTTAGGATAACTGACACAGATTGAAGATTTTTTTATTATGTACTAACTTAGCTAATCAAAGAAACTGTGTTCCATACCATGATTAGAATTTTTTTATTTGCTAAGCATTTTTATTTAGCCTCAATGATTCTACAAGCTTATATTTAAACTGCATTGATAGCAGTAATTCATTTTTTTTTTCATTACAGAGTATAAATGCAAACCAAATGATAAGATCGAAACTGATTCCCAGATTAGTTTTGACTTGTAAGTCTTTTTTAGTGATAAGCACTGATTTTGGTTTGTATTCATTCCACAATTCCTATCTATGTTAAAATATAAACTCATGATAATTTATTTTTCTAGCTATATTAGTCAGGTTTGATATTAATTCTTCAAGTAAATATTTTAGTCATTTCATCACTTTTAAGCTAACAGCAAGTATTTTTGGCAAAAAGGACGGAATATTACGATAAAACATTACATGACTTCTTTTCATTTGATAATAATGTCATTTCCCCCCCACATCTTTTAACTGTGCTGCAAATGCAGTATTTGACTGTGAAACAGTAAGATTCATATTCGAATCTTAAGTTTCACCTTTTTTTGTCGTCTCTCACTGACCGGTCTATCCCGCCCAAATTTAAACTTTTTGGTATCGAATTGTGTGTAGCAATATTAAAAATGTATAAATATATGTAGAATTCAGCATAAACACGCACACATTTCGATCTCAAATTAAAGGCAATAAATAGAGATAAAATAATATAATTTAGATTTCTTTTAGTTATATAATTTGGTATAATTTTAATCATTTATTTTGGATTATAAAGTTCGTATTTATTGCTTTGTTTAAATTTCGTTTAATAATAATTCTAAAAATATCTGATGTAATATTTAATTAAAAGTTAAAATAATCTTATGTTCCCTTTTTGTTTTTGAAATTTAAAAGCATCGGTCAGCGATAGATAATAGATTAATTAAAGAAAAATTCCCCAAAATGTAATTAGTAAATGTAAAATGTAAACAATAGAACGGCAGCTTTCTTTAATTAAAAACCAACAAAATGCATTGATTATCCTCAGGGCAGATTAAATAGAACCTAAAAATACCTTAACAAAAAACGTGAAAGATCAAGATAAAAAAAGAGGCCATCTTAGACTTGCTGGAGACATTCACTTAAACTTTAGCTTTGCTCTCGATCACTGAGAGTCTCCAAAAATATAAAAATAATTTGTTCCTGCCAAGGTATGACCGAGTAAAGCACCTAGATTATTCTCCATCGGGAGATGGCATATCGGATGCTGAACTTTCCATTGCCCGTCATAAATTCACCATGAAGATCTGCTGCCTGAAATAAATGAAAAGGCTGCTGCTGCTGTGAAATTAAATGAAATATCTAAATACAAGAAAGACTTGCCACTCATGAACTTTTTGCTGCTAAACTAATGGAATCAGAAAACTTCTTATAAAACAGGTACCTGTCTGTGTTCAAACTCTAGAGTACTCTAATAATATGCTATAGCTCTTCTTCATAATACTTATCTAAATTATAAAATGTAAAAACTACCATATGTATAGCTAAAACTGAATAATTAACTTAATGTGTAAATTTCTCTACTAATCTAGCTTACCTCATTCTATCTTGGATGCGTATTTTTAAAATCTACATTTTATCTATATTTATTATTTAATTATTGCATGCTCACAATTGTCTCTATTTTCAAAGTTTAAATCTATGATCGTTTAAAACAATGAATGCGGGTCAAATTTTCATTAATACTTACTTTCTTTAATAACTTAACTTTCATATAAATCGACACACATTCAATGCTTCATTTATTGTAATGCAGGGGTCTACAACTTCGCAAATGGCTGGCATATTAGTTGTAATCATTCCCAGTTTAGATATGTTTTGTATATATTAAATCATCATGAATAATTCCAGAAAATTACATTTCTTTGAGAGTCACCAACGTTCTTTAGTAAATGTTGATAATGTGGGGCCGAATTAGAAATCTATTTAAATCTTATCATAATCGTTTATAGTTATACATGTGTTACGTTTTAAAGACGCGATGATCTATTCTGCCATAAATATCTCGGATTCTTTAGGGTTGAAATTAACCCCCGTCCTACACAAGCGGACATAATAAATGCTCCCGTAGGATTTGACCTGTCATGCAGCCAGCCGGCAAATTGCGACACGTACCGCTTGTCCCTGGTTATGCTTATGTGACACCTTACTTCGTCGGGCCGTGGTAGAAACCAGCCCGACATCTTTATAAACTCATTCACGGCATTGCAGTTTCGATATACTGCCATTCCATATCGCCTTTCTAAAGCGTACCACGTGTTCCTTTACTTAGTTTTATTATTCTATATATCACTCCGCCTCTGCATTATCTTCATAATTCACTCTCAAATAAATGTTTGCCCTTAGTCATAAGATAAATATTTTAATTAAATAAATATATGTTCGCTGCTACTCTTAAATCTTACTTTAGACTTTTGCATTGCAAAGGTATAAATTCCCCAAGGCATGCATTAGAAATACTTACTCGAGAATTTTAGGTAGCTAGATTATGCCTTCAAATAAATGTATTCCTTTTGTAAACATTACAGTATCGGAAATACCGCTACTGAAATCCTCAATATAAAATAATGTATAAATAAATAAATGTATTCTTTAAAATATAATCATGTCGCAAATTCCGCTACTGAAGCTTTGAATCCCTAAATATTATTAATGATTGTTTTATTAAAATGTATTAATAAATAATTTTAAACTATATGTCTGCAATTACGTTTCATTTGTTCGACACCCATTCTATATAATATTTCCTCGATTATGTAAATATGAATGTTTAATTAATATTAGTTTGATTATTGGCTAACTCGAGAATAAGATCATGAATCTCTTGCATCTCCCTGACCACCGTGCCTAAGGAAATATTTACTAATGTCGCATCAGATACGTTGTTTCGTGGATTGTATTGTGGAACCGATAAACTATGTTCGAACTCAGTACCATGGGTGGCTTCGCTACTCGATGGTGCTGCTGTTCTGTATGGTGGTCGAATTCTGCACTATGTTTACGAGTCATACGTTTTCTGACCGTTACATAGTTAAATTTTTTTTTAGCGTTTGGTGCCCAACGTGGGGCTTTCGATATAAAAAACCCATATATACCCTGAGCAAAATATAATGCATATAAATTTCTTTTAGCGTTCGTTACTTGAGTTAGCTAATTATTCTATATATATACGATTTTGTTTTGATAAAAATAAAAAAAATAAATCGAGTGAAATAATGTGGGTCGAGTGAATGAAAGGACAGCAGGCATAATAACAAATTTAAGGAAAGCAGCGATGTGTGTGTAATTTAAGAAGGAACGAAAATACTCGGATCTAATGAAATATTTTGCTTTATATATATATATGTCAAGAAAAAAAAAGTAATCAGTCGTTAAATGAGAAAGCAAGTAGCATTGAATTTTTTTTATTAAAACACCGTTATATATATAGCATAGACAGCAGAAGCTTGTTATATATATGTTAATAGTAAATATTTTGTTAAAGTACAAATATATATATCATAGACAGCAGTAGCTTATTACACGCGTAACCAGTAGTTCGCTATAATATATATGTTAAACGCAGCAATATAGAGATAGGGCAATGTAGAGTAGGTGAGGGCAGCGAAAGAGTGTTATAGGGCCAATGTACCGGTGGGGAGTAGTCAAATGCTACTAGTATAAAATAAATAAATAATATTAAGAAAAATGGAAGCAGAAAATGATAGAATAGCATCAATGAACTTCAGTCTAAGGTTACTTGAAATATTTAGAGAGAGTAAAGAAGGATGGAGGAAAATACATGAGGAAGCGAGAAGAAGATATGAAGAACCAAAAACGAGTCAGGAAGAGGAGGAGATACGAGTTAGGGAGCGTCAGAAAATTGATAGGGATATGTTGGTGTATCTTGAAATGATCAACGAACATTATGGAATATCCCCAGTTAGTAAAAAGGAAGAAGAAATTAAAGATATGGAAAAGGAATTAGAAATACTTGACAAACCGATGATAGTAGAAGGGCAAGCAGATAGTGTAGTAAATATGAAAAAGTGTGATGAGCAAATCGACCTTATTCCAGTAGATGAAGGCCCACAAAAACCGTTGAGTGAAAGCAGTAAAAAGGAGACAAGCATGGACGGGGACAAAAGAATAGGACCAAAAGTCACGGAAGAAAACATGAAAATGGACAGTGGATACCAAAGCCACTTAACAAAGATGGTGCATGTTAAAATATTTAGAGTGAAAATAAGGGAAAAACCTCAAACCTACCTAGAGAGCTCACAGAAGTTCTTAAAATTTCATAAGAAAGGGCAAGATGTGCAGATAGCTATAGCTAGTTACCATCTGCAGGGATCATGCCAAAAACTGTTGGAATATGGAGAAGTGGAAATTTAGAACGATCCAGCGTAGTATGCCGCTAACCATCCAACCATTAATGACAGGCATTCAAATAAAAGATATAGGAGAAATGGTTAAATTTCTTACTACCGTGGATTTGAACCATTGGGCCAAAAACCACCCAATAAAAGGCAAAGATTAGAAAACCCAAGGCCGCAGTCATCGATGACGAGAGATCGGTATTATCCACCTGACCCGGGGTTGTAAAAATATTAGACTCTTAGGACGGATTAAACGTATATGAGAATATTAAAACGAACTTGATATAATGAACTTGGTTGAATGGATTGTACTTTAGTCAAATAGGGTTTTAGATAGAAATTTTGTTATATATATTATTGTTTTAATTACTATTACTCTTAAAAAAATTTTTTTTATATTATACTACTAATCCTATTCTAAGAATTTTTGTTTTATACATATATATTCAGTTTAACTAATTATTTCTATGATTGTAACCAGACACGGCCAAATTAGACCATTTTAATTAAACTATAATTGACCACCGTGCCTAAGGAAATATTTACTAATGTCGCATCAGATGTATTCTTTAAAATATATAAAAAAAATTAAACTATAATTGACCACCATGCCTAAGGAAATATTTACTAATGTCGCATCAGATGTATTCTTTAAAATATAAAAAAAAAATGAAACAGTAAGATTCGTATTCGAATCTTAAGTTTCACCTTTTTCTGTCGTCTCTCACTGACTGGTCTATCCCGCCCAAATTTAAACTTTTTGATATCGAATTGTGTGTGTAACAATATTAAAAATGTATAAATATATGTAGAATTCAGCATAAACACGCACACATTTCGATCTCAAATTAAACGCAATAAATAGGGATAAAATAATATAATTTAGATTTCTTTTAGTTATATAATTTTGTATAATTTTAATCATTTATTTTGGATTATAAAGTTCGTATTTATTGCTTTGTTTAAATTTCATTTAATAATAATTCTAAAAATATCTGATGTAATATTTAATTAAAAGTTAAAATAATCTTACGTTCCCTTTTTGTTTTTGAAATTTAAAAGCATCGATCAGTGATAGATAATAGATTAATTAAAGAAAAATTCCCCAAAATGTAATTAGGAAATGTAAAATGTAAACAATAGAACGGCAGCTTTCTTTAATTAAAAAAACCAACTAAATGCATTGATTATCCTCAGGGCAGATTAAATAGAACCTAAAAATATCTTCACAAAAATGTGAAAAATCAAGATAAGAAAAGAGGCCATCTTAGACTTGCTGGAGACATTCACTTAAACTTTAGCTTTGCTCTCGATCACTGAGAGTCTCCAAAAATATAAAAATAATTTGTTCCTGCCAAGGTATGACCGAGTAAAGCACCTAGATTATTCTCCATCGGGAGATGGCCTATCGGATGCTGAACTTTCCATTGCCCGTCATAAATTCACTATGAAGATCTGCTGCCTGAAATAAATGAAAAAGCTGCTGCTGCTGTGAAATTAAATGAAATATCTAAATACAAGAAAGACTTGCCACTCGTGAACTTTTTGCTGCTAAACTAATGGAATCAGAAAACTTATAAAACAGGTACCTGTCTGTTCAAACTCTAGAGTACTCTAATAATATGCTATAGCTCTTCTTCATAATACTTATCTAAATTATAAAATGTAAAAACTACCATATGTATAGCTAAAACTGAATAATTAACTTAATGAGTAAATTTCTCTACTAATCTAGCTTACCTCATTCTATCTTGGGTGCGTATTTCTAAAATCTACATTTTATCTATATTTATTATTTAATTATTGCATGCTCACAATTGTCTCTATTTTCAAAGTTTAAATCTATGATCGTTTAAAACAATGAATGCGGGTCAAATTTTCATTAATACTTACTTTCTTTAATAACTTAACTTTCATATAAATCGACACGCATTCAATGCTTCATTTATTGTAATGCAGGGGTCTACAACTTCGCAAATGGCTGGCATATTAGTCGTATTTGAATCTTAAGTTTCAACTGCAGACTTAAGTATCAGATGTGAAAAATAAGATTAAAAACTTTGACTTGGATTCAAAATCTTTGACGTTTGAAAATTTCAGTCCATTAGCTTTAATGACAAAGCAATAAATAATTATTGGATGAATATAGTGAAGAAGACAAGTAGACAAAAACTTGTCTGGAAATCTGTTGTAGTTCTGATATCCAATGATTACTACTGTTAAATTGCTGAACCAGTTGTTTGTAGTTTGGTATTTTATTTTTTGTTTCTCATCTTAACACAATGCAATTTGATTTTATGATTATACTCAGTATTATATAATCATTTTAAAATATTTCTGAAAATTATAATGACTTGTCATCTAATTTTCTGATTTATTTATTTTTTTAATTATAAACAGACATTTGTTTAAAAATAAAAAAAATATCTAAATGATTCTCCAAAATTAATTAACATTACTATCAATATTTGCTTATCTAATAATATAAATATTACTGATATTAAACTTTATGCATTTATTTCACAAAATCTTATACTAATAATGGATGACCATTTAGAGAAAGGCTGATGATAATCAGTACTATTTAAACTCAGCAGAATATTATAATTGAATGACTATTCAAATTAATGTCTTAAACTTTCAAAGACTACAGTATTTTGAATTCATGTTTTCATATTAGCTTGTCAAGGTACTATTCATGAATCTTGAATGTATCTTTTTTTAAAGAATATCTTAGTATTTTTTGTTATTGCCTAATGATCAAGTCATGTTGAAGTGTAGAGTCTCCAGCTCTTTAAAAAATTTTTTCTGTGAATTCTAACGCAAAACTTATTGATACGATAGTATAGTAATTTGACACTTCAGATAGTATTTAATTTAAAATTGGACAAAATTTTCTTAACTTTGCAATTGCAGACGTTAAACTATTACATTGATAAAGCCCATTGCAGTTGTTATAAAGAAGCTTTCGATCTACACCAGGTGAAGATAAAAAAGTTACTTTAAGTCGAACAAAATTGTAATCCACATACAAAATGTTTTATATTTATGTGTATTTCTAACAAAAAATTGAAAGAAAAAAAAAACAACTTTTTCCATGCTTGTTTTTATTCATTTTTCTATTTTTGAGAAAAATATAATTTTTGATTCTTTCAAAAACCATTTCTATTTTTAATGAGTATTAATTTTTATTATGGTCATAAATAACTTTTATGATAGTAAGGTTTTTTTTATCTTATTCAATTAGTATTTTGTCTACGTAGATGCAAATTTTATTTTACCTAATAATGTAAACTTTTTTGTGTATTGTATGAAATAATTTTCTGTCCATTGCAGTTTAGCACAGTAACTGAGAAATGCTGGACTCAAAGGTTAAATATTTCAGGATCAAAGCTCAAACTATCATTTCTAATGCTAGAATGTCACATGATATCCTGAGCGACTAACTATGTGATTATTTAAGTGATTTTCTATCATCTTCTGTCATCTTTCAGATTTTAAAATATTTTTCTAGTGTTTAATGATCTATTTTAATTTTTTTTATTTTTGTTATTTGATTGTAGGGTTTGGATATTATTTTTAATTTGTATTTTTGTATCTAACATTCTTGATTTTACTGGGCCATTTGAAATGAATTGTTTTTATATATGAGTCTGTAAGCATCTTTAATTAGAATCTGTCATATAATTTTCAACTAATTTTTAATAATCAAATAGTTTGTTGCTCAGGAATTCACATGAAGTTCAAATCGCACCTTTGATCCATGGACCATGCATGGCAATTGTCAGGAGTAAATTTGATTAATTAGATGGATAATTGGAAAAATAGATTTTTTTTTTGAAAAAATATGGAACATATGTATAAAAATATTTACATGATAAAATGATACAAAGAGATAGATGTAACAGAAAGAGATTTATTTATTTTATGTTAATTTGGCACTATTTTACAAGAGTTGGTGAATGGCTATGTTTGAAAAAGAATAAAGTTAGCAATGGAGATAAGCAGATTTGCTGAATCATATTGATAATCTGATAGTCAGGATGAACTTAAAGAAAAGGATTGATTACATTTTGAAATGAATTGAGGATGAAAGTAAATGCAAAAATAAAATAGGTTACATAATAGTAAGAAAAATGAAATTTATAATGAATAACATAGCTTTTTAATATTTTAATGAGATAACACTAATTTAATGAAATTTGAAATAACTATTTAAGGAAAAGGCTTCTGTAGTGAAACAATTTTTGAATATTGATAAGAAAAGAGAAAATTATTTGAGACTGTTGAGTTGTAGTTTATGGTAAAAGATTGAATCAAACATTATATTTTATTGTAAAAATTAGAGAAATTGAATTTATTTTTAGCTACATAGATATTCTGAAAGATAAGTTAATAATATGTCCCAGAAAAAGCAAAATTAATCATTGATCTTAAAAATTGGGAAGGGAGTGGGGGTGGTGGTACGAATATTAGAACAGAGAATTTGGATCCCTTTTTAAAAAAAGATTATATTTTTAAACCAAAAAAAATTCTGAAAAAAAAATGTTATGTTGTATTATGATAGAAATGCTAATTTAGAAAATTCACAGTTTTTCATTTATATAAATAAATGCATAATCTTCTCTTTTTTTTTCCAAAAAACTTTATTTTCATAATTAATAATGAACATATATATAATATTTTATCATATACTTTCCAACATTGCAACTGTTTTATTGTTAATTATGAAAATAAAGTTTTTTTGAAAAGAAAAAAGATTATGCATTTATTTTTATATTTTGGAGAACATATATTTTAAAAGAAAAAGTTGTAATTTAATTTGTTGTTGGTGAATAATGGTATTTTATGGTGAACAATACAGGCAGTCCCCTAGTTACGAACTTAATTGGTTCCTGACATGTGTTTGGAAGTTGAAATTATTTGAAAGGAGAGGTATATAAAAGGGTTTTCAAAATACAGTATTTATTTTTTATTGATTATTATCTTGAGTTTTGTTTATAAATTTATCAAGACATTAATTGAATTATATTCCTTTTTTTCTCTTAATAAGGAATTCTGAAACATTCTGTGTCTTTTTCTATTGCTCTTCGCACATGAGATATATGCTCTTCATTGGGATTATATTCTTCCATGATGGTCAAAAATTTGTCAAGATGCATGAAGGCATCATTCATATTCTTGATTGTCAAACTCTTAACAATAAGTTCATTATCAAGTTCTTTTTTATTTTATATTTCATTCATCTCTTGTAGTTTAATCAAGTTTCATTTGACAGAGGTGCGACTGAAGCAAAAGATTCATCATTTTCAGAACGTCTAATTATATCCATTTTTGTTTTAACTGTTTGGCGTTTATGAGACCTTGATTTCTTTTTAGTTGTATCAACACTGCTGTTTTTTCATTTCTCACTCATGCTTTTAATTAATAAGACTGAAAAAAATTCACCAAAAATGGAATATATACAGTGTATATGTAACATAATCGTGCATAAACTACTTTTAAAAAGAAGCGCTAATCAAAAAGATGATCCTGTTCAAGACAGTCTGTGATGATGCTAAAAATAAAAGTAATTAATGTCAGAGAGATGGAAGGATTTACTGTATTTTATATAAGTTCTTATTGTTCTCTAAAATGTACTTTTAATTATTTTCTAAATTCCAAAGTTTATCTTTCTTTAGAAAAAATTCAATTGCGAATGTATGTAAATGTTTTTTTTATCAGATACTGTAAATTTGTAACGTTAATTACTAAAAGGAATTTTTTAATTATTAAAGTACTAAAATACTGCACAATTTTGAATACTCATTTCTTTCTACAGTATATAGCACTAATTATATATGAAAGTATGAGCTTAGATAGAGATCTAAAGTCCAAAAGCGATTATGTAATAGCAAAATGTTTATATCTTGAGTGTTCATAACTAGGGGATTGCCTGTATATGGATTTTCATTTATGTAATCTGTTTAATATTTATTTATTATTAATTTTCAATTTATTTTTTAAACCATAATATTATATTTAGAGCCTATCTCTATATTAAATGTATTCATTTTAATGTTCTGGCAGTCTGTAAACAGTGATCGGTTTGAAATTGCCAATAAATAGCAAGAATAAATGTTCCCAAACAAAATAATAAGCTATTTAAATTTTTATATTTTTATGAACAAAAAACAAGTTTGCTTATGTTTGTAAGAAAAAACTAGTATTGTAAATGCTTTTCAACAAATACCGATTCAGGTCTGCAATCTATTATGCACCTCATGTTTTTGCAAAGATATCACTCATTCTTGCAAGATTTTAATGATTTTTTATAGAAACTTTAAACTTCCATGATAAAAAGAAAAAAAAACACCTAATGCTGGTTGTGAGAGAAAATTTTCAAATGATTTTTAAAAGAAACTTTAAAGTTGATATTCTTAAAAGTTGGTAGGAAGACAGTTTTTAATGTAGTACATTATATGATTTGCAATAGTAAAATGTTTTGAAAAAAAGCAATTGAAGTTGTTAGGCCAGTTTTGGGATTTGCATGAGTAAATGTGCCTTGAAATCAATGTTGATGATTATTAAGTCAGAAAGTTGATTTTTTTTGCATATTATGTTATTTAATGATAGAATAATATGTCATAAGCTGTGTTCCAAGAGTGTGTATTAAATAGGAAGCTTTATTGCAAATGTAAGATAGAAAACATTTATCATTGAAATTCTTAATGAGAAGATTATTCAAAAGAAGACACTCTCATCCTTTTTTTGTTAACTATAAAAATGATTTGTTGAGTCCCTCTTTCCATTAAGAAATCATTCTCATGATGATTTCATTAAAATTCTTGGGCTGATGTATCACAGTGTTGGAGATTCCTATTTGCACTTTATTTTCAATGCTCAAAGATTTTAATCCATACATACTAATAAAAGAATTAATGCAATTATAATACTAGCTTTTTACTAATCCTCATGTAAAAATCATTAATAAATTAATAAAGCTTTTATTCTTTAGATTACAGAGAATTCTTTGTCCAACTCATCTTTGTAAAAGCTGTTAAAGTAATTTGTATATTAATCTGAATATTTCTACTATGAAGTATATCTATGAATATCTCTAGTTTTATGATCTCAATGCAATCCCTAGTTTGAGTCACCATTGTTAATGTAAATGACTTGGCTACGCAGATGTCTTTGATGCTCTGTCAGTTGGCACATCAACATTTCAAAAATAGTTATTATTATGATTGAACATGGCATGTTCTTTAATTAATATATGCGGAGAAATTAAATTTACTTATGAAGCTTTTCCTTTTAATATTTTTGAACACTTGTAATCTGGAACTTCAATGGACATTTAACAATATGTTTTGCTATCTCAGCAATATTGTACATTCATAATACATTCTTCTCCAACTTTAAAACTGATAGCCAAATTGTAACATCTGCTTATGTGTATTAAATAAAAGGAAAATTATAATGGTTCAGATACTTTCACTTTTATGTATCAAAATATCGGGATATTTTCTAATTGTTCCATTAGTAATTTCCATTATCCGTGGTGAAGCAACTACTAAAAGAATATATATAGATTTCCAAAACTATTGATAGACATTTTGGCCTCAAGGATTATTTTCAATCATGATATCAGTATGGAATTCATTTACGCTAGTAAAAATATCCAGAAATTTTGTCAATCTTTAATTATATATACAAATTTAAAAAAATTCAAATCTGAAATAGGATTTTATGTAATTTTTTTTAATATATAGATTATAATATGATTTTAGTGTAAATAAACTTGATTTTTAATTTAAATAATTTTCTTAAAATCATATTTTTAATCAGTTTTTTTTTCTTTAAATTTTTGAAAAAAAAAAGTGGTATATATTGATAAAAAATTCTGTAATAAGATAGATAAATTTCAGGACTTAAAATTACTCCTTATACTCTGAAATTTTTGAAATGCCAAATCAGAATTTTAAATTTTTTTATTTTCAATTGATTATTTTTAATAGTAAAGAGTACATTCTAATCATTCCTTCATTAGACATTTTATTACAAAACTTTTAAAGTGAATGAGTCGCTGCATGCTTAAATGTGGTTTATATATTTTATATTGAGTTAATTCTTTGAATAGGTTGTGAGATATTGATGTCAAATTTATATTTATGAAAGAATGTGATACTTAGTCCCAATCCCCTTTTTTTCCACCTTTGAGATCTAAGATTGTATGTGGATAGAAGGGGAATTAATCTTTTATTGAAAATATTTCATCAGAAGAGTATGTATTTATACTATTATTTTCTGAACAAAAAAATTGCAATATACTTAGCCCCTCATTAATTAATATTGGAATTAAATTTTTTTTCTGCTTGGAAACTTCACATAACTGAGAATTTCCAAACTGAGGATTTTTTCCTATAGCCATTGAGATCGCCATCCAAAGGGGCATCTTGCTCGTAGCTGAGGATAAAATAAAGAAATCCCCAATACCAACCCCATATCTGCTAGTTGAGTAGCCTGTTTAATATTTACTTCATCATATATCTTTAAAAACTTTTTCTCAGCAGTTGGTTATTCAAGACTATTTTTACTATTATTCAATCATTTTCATAGAAAATCAATATCAAAGAAAAGCAAAAAATTAATACATTGTTTCTGGACTTATGAGTTAACTACAATTAGTTCTGTTAAAAAGTTGTTGCAAAGTTTAAATGGATGTAAATAGTCAAAATAAGAGTCATAGATCACACGACTCGATTCTCTTAAGCTTGTAAGTTATAAACAATGAGGATTTCCAATTCCTCAACAACCTTTGTGTTAAATGCTTAGCCAGAGAAAGCATTTAAAATATCTGTCAGGAACCCTCCCTAAACCCCTGACCATGGTTTCATGCTTTGGAACTCCTCAGAGAGGTGTCAGGGTAGGTTCAGACACTAGATCTAAAAATACTGACCCAAAGCCAGCATTTAACTAAAAGTTATCTATTGAGTGGAAAATCTGAATTTTTCAGACACCTATCTTCAAACCCAGCTATCCAACTTAAATAGCTATATGGGACTGATAGAACTTCAGCCATACCATATATTTTTAAGTGGATGTGTATATGATAAACTGTGTAATGGATTTTTGAGGAAATCAAAAGACGTAATAAAGCATTGTTGTTTTTACTGATTATAGCAGAGGTTTTACATTTTTTTTTGCATATTGTCCATTGAGACAGGAATTGGCAAAAAAGTGGCATCCTTTGCCGTTCTTAAGGCTTAACAGAGAGTGGAATTTTTGAAATAGGCAGCAGAAAAAAATAAGCTCTGGTATAAGTAGAAAATATTAGTATTGAATATTTCTGTTAATACATTATTGAAGCATATTACATCATTAGCCCTGACATTAATTTAGACATTTTATCTAGTTAACAAACATTAAATGAATATATTAAAAAGCTTTTATTGTCTTTTTAAAATTTTATTCTACTTTGCTAGATGGTTTTTTTTTATTTTATCACACACACACTGAATTGACAACATGAGTTCTTTTTATTGTAATAGCAGCAGTAACAACTATTTATACTTAATTATTATATCATCAAATACTTAAAAATGCACGTGTATATTTACTTTCTAGTTAAAATGTAATTGATATGGTTGCTGTAGATCTAAATGCTTGTACCACTTCTGAGATTTTCCTTGATAGGATGTTGAATAATAATTTTTTTTAATAGTTTTAAAAAAAAAGTTATTAATTTTGACTGTATTCATTCATCATGAATTCATATATATATATACATTTGCAAAAATCTGACAAACATATAATAAAAAATTATAAGTTGACAATTACAGAATTTAAAATCAAAATTGAATATTTTCCAGTACAAAAATTATGAAAAATTGTATTTTGATTTTCCTGCCTAGTAGAGTAGACAGACTTAAATATGTTTCATTTATAGTTTGGCAATTATTCATCTTTTAAGCAACCCCCAACCTTGTATTTGACAGTATCCTAATGACATGTTATTATAGTTGGAAAAGTTGTGGAATTATATATATTATTCCCCTCTCCCTTTGTATGACAGAATTTTAGTTCAGTCAATTAAAACATTGAAAACCAGCAACTTATGGTCACTGGCCTAAATGCTTCTAAATACTATGAAAACTTAACACTATTTACATTTCATATTTTAAATTAACATATTATTAGTAAAATTATCTGAGTATATTTACAGTATATTATATATTAAACCAAAGATACTAATATTAAAATGCCAATTATATATAACAAATAACACAGTCAACAATATTTTAAGTATCCATTCAAATTCCACCAATTATCAAGGCTGATTAGATATAAAAAAGTGGAATTCTGCTTTCTATTCCTATTTATGCTTTTAAATAGATCATTACTAGACAGGGATGAATAATGGGTTGAATTTTCAAAATGGACAAAAAATTAATGAAACTCAGTTTTAGTTGACTTAAATTTTTACAAAGCAGAGATCATTTATATTTATTTTAATAATATTGTAAACAGACTAATAATACTTAATTTATAAAGCGCAAACAGTATTTGAAATTAAACTGAGAGACTGCAAACCTCTCGCGCTTATTAGCCAATCAGGTGTTATTAATAGCGATCAAATCCTAAATACAAGACAGAGAATTTAACAGGAAGATGGTGTCCACCTTCCTCTTTACTTGTCTTTCTATATATCATATCTAAATACTTCAGACTGGCTTGGATATATAGAAAGGCAAGTAAAGAGGAGGGTGGACGCCCTCTTCTTGTTAAATTCTCTATCTTGTATTTACGATTTGATCACTATTAATAACATCTGATTGGCTAATAAGCGTGAGAGGTTTGCAGTCTTTCAGTTTAATTTCAAACAGACTAATGTAATATAATAAAATATATAATAATATAAGCAAGATAATGCTAAATAAACAATTATTTATAACATCTAGGATCATTTGAAAATTTATCCCATTATTTATCATTGTATAATTTATAGTTTATTTTAAGAGACTAAATATGGATAGAAAGTGAAATTTCATTTTTTTTTAAAAACCTGAAATATAATTAACATTGATAATTGACAAGATTTGATTGGTTATTGTAAACAATGATTGTTAAGTGATTTGTTTACATATAATTTCTAGTTCAGTATTTGTACATTTTGATTTATTATATATTTTATTACATTAGTACGTTTACAACTTTATTAAAATGAATAGAAATATCTCTGCCTTGTAAAAATTAAAATCAATTAGAGTATAGTTTCATCAATATCTAAGCGGATTTAAAAATTCATTTCATTATTTGTCATTACCTAATTTATGGTGTATTTTAATAGCCTAGACATAGAAAGTGAAATTCCATTTTTTAGTTAATATAAGTTGGAAGGATTTGGTTAGATACTTTAAATGTTGTTTGATGAATGATTTGTTTAAATATATATATATATATGGACATCTCCATGGATTTAATTGTTTGTTTTAATAGATATCTTTATCTAATCTATTATCTATATGGCATGGCAGATGGAAGATGAATTTTTTTTGCCTATAATGCTCCATGGATTTGATTGTTTGTTTTAATAGATATCTTTATCTAATATATTATCCATATGTTATGGCAGACGGAAGATAGATTTTTTTGCCTATAATGTAAATTATTTTGATAATAGAGGATGTTGCATTATTATTATTTAACATTTGCCTATGGGATAGGAGAAATATTGTAAACTTATTTAATTTATTGATTTTTTTTTTTGCTAATAATTATATATATATATATGCTGGTATCACTTTATTTGAAAGAAGTTTAGAAAAATGATCAAAAATTGTTTTTTTTTTTTTCAAGTAAATAAAATCTAATGTAATGGGTTTTTAATTTTTAAACAAATAGTTATGATTGATAATATATTACATATTTAATGTATATGAATTTAAAACAATATAAATATAATGAAATGAAATTATGTTTTTCTCAATGAAAATGGTTGAATTTTTAAAACTATTTACCTTTGGTAAATTATTGTAATTTATAATATACAGTTTGATTCTTAATTTTAAAATAAACAGTATTTTATTTTTATTTTTTTATAAATAGTCATTATATCAATACATACTACTTCTCTTACACATTATTAAAAACAAAAAAAGAGGAAATAAACAAAAAATAAAAACATTGAAATTCATGAATTTATTAAATTTTAGAATATGGCAGCAGCCATTTTTTCATTTCTGAGTAGCATATGCGACCACATTTATTAATAACATTTCTTCAAGTTACATTGGAAACACATTTTCACTTTTTTTATTCATTAAAAATTTTGATGTGGCACACTATTTTGTGTAATAAATTATTTTCTAAGTTAAATGTTTTATAAAATATAAGAAAATTTATAAAGTATCTTTTTTAAACAATAAAATGAAAGTTATTAATTTAATAATGGCAGAAAAAAATTGTAAACTATTGTTTTATTGTATCAGAAAGCTTTAAAAGTTAGAAGTTAATTAAGAATCTGAAGTGGATAAGGGCAAGTAGGGATAACTGCATAGATTCATCTGTCAAGAGGATTTAAAAGCATCAAAACAACTAGAAAGGCTATAGTCTGCTTGGTAATGAATCTTTTATTACATCTCTATATAGAAAAAAAAAGTTATTGAAGAAAAGGGATATTGTCCAGAACATATTTAATTGAATTAAATGTTCTATCATTTCATTATTCAATTTATTTCAGGAGGGAGGGGGGATGCTGTACAAAAAATTCATTCATTATTTTGTGAACAAAATGAGAATTAGTGAATATATATACAATAAATATATATGGAAATATTCACTCTCAATTTATTGATAATTATATGAGTATTTAAATTTTTTTTATATATACTACAATCTTAATTTATATATACATATTATACATACAAAAAATGTTTTATACTCATTGTGCCAATGCCAAATTGGCACATGTATATAAAATAATTTTGGATAAAAATTATTATCAAAATCTTTCGGAAAAAAGAATTTGAAAGTTACAATTAATTACTTTAAAGAGGGGAGAGGGAGTTTTCCTATAAAAAAAAAAAACACAAACTAAGAGTTTCGTAAAAAGTTAAAATTATTAAGATAAAAAAAAAAAAATCTCTTTTCATTCCAGTTTATTGTAATAGATTATATTAGTGCGTGCGAATGTAAACAAAAGTATGCATGTAAGAATAATATAAAAAAAAAGAAAAATGAATAAAGAAATGAAATGTATTTCAAAAGAAACACAGTGGTAGACTGCTAATTAAAGATATGAAAACAACACATTTTAAAATAGCTACGACTAATAAAATATTCAATCGAAAAACACGTTGTCATAATAATTAATCTAAAGGAATTTCGACAACACGTATTGCCGGAGGATATTAAAACAAAAACACGTCGCAGGTATAAATAGACTTTTTTTTGTTTTATCAGACATTCAGTTGGAGTTTGAAATTCAGTCTAGTTTTACTGTGTCAGTTTACAGAAATGCAGTGCTGAAAAGCTTTTGGAAATATACGCTTGCGCTCCAGCCTTTTTAGTCCAATAAGATCATCAAAACCTGCCTGAGAAATAATGTCTGGATAACAACACAGAAACCCTCCGTCAAAACGTGCAGCTGTCTCCAAGAAGAAACCAACGGATTACCATAAATTCTCTTCCATAAACAAAATCTAACCGGTTAGATACAATCCATTAGAAGCAGCAGAAGTAGCCACCGACAAGAAAAAAAAAATCCTAGGTATCTGTTTTATTATTATTATTTACCAGTAGTAGTCACCACTGTAATCCGTAAATATTGAAGATTAACATTATATGAACTCTATCATACATAAAAGGAACTATTGATGTGTGTGCGAGAGTCTCAAATGTCATTAATGCTTTATTATTATTTTTGCGAATGAGAGTTAATTTAAATGTCTAAGATTATGTTGTTTTGTTCATGAAATATCCTATCATATGTAAATTTAAAATGTGCGTGTGTGAAATTTGGATTTATAAAATGTTTAGAATGCGTTGATGTTGGTTAGTAAATTATATTTAAACTTAATTGATGTTGATTGAAATAAATTATTTTTAAATTTAAACTTGATCTGTCGGTCAATTCTTTTTATCAATATCTTATTAGCAATAAATATCATTGATTAAAATTAGACTGGGCTGGTTAAGGGAATTGTTTCGAGCGCTGGATTATGAGCCTACTACCCGAATATGTTAGTCTTCAGACTAGCTGGCGCCCGGGGTTTACCCCGAAACAAATAAAGTATTTGGATGGTAGGGGTTTGAATCTAGCAGCCGAGATGGGCCATTGTTGATAGTTAAAGCTATTAATAAGATCTCCCATTTTGCTCGAACGTGCCGGTTCGTTCACCTAACCTTTATAATATTATAAATGTATTGTGAAGGAGTTTGAAACCGGCCAAAACTTATATATACGTATAAGTAGGTGGTTTCAGCGGTTCGACCCGGTACATCATGCATGTGAAAATTACTATATATGCACAGTTCACTGAACAATGTATATTCTATTATAATCAAAGCTTATCAACAAAACATAAGTTATTATATATGATTTGTGAGGTACATGAAGGGTTTGAAAAGAAATACAACAGATATAATGGCTCTATTGTATTCATTTTAGTTTTGAAATATATGTTGTTTAAACTTTTTATTGTGAAATTAATGCTAGAATAGATTTACCTTTTGTTTTTGATGCAGACTATATTACAACAAGGAAAGAATTGTAATAGACCTAGTTAGTCAAGTCTAATTTTTTCTCATTTGTTTTTGCCTCAATGAGTATACTCAAGTAGGTTATTCTTTAGGGATGCCTAGATAAGGACTTTTTATTTAACTTTTCTGTCTTCATGTGTCAACTAGTTAAAGTTACTTTGGCCTAGTTATCAATTGTTGCAATGTGTTAACTACATATATGTGAGATGAGGATTTCATTACTAGTTTGAAACTATATAAACATGTTACATCTTTTTATATATATTGTTACCCTAATAATTTTTTTCTTTTTTAATGAAACAAAACTAGAAAAGTGAGAAAAAAAATTCTATATTCTAATTATGAGATTATTTCTAAGGAGTATGGCAAAATGAAAATAATTAAAAAATTATAGGAATGAAATATTGCGATTGAGGATTATTATTTTTTGCAGGGAAAGTCAAAAGTCATGTTATCCATAATATAAACTGCTAGTTTGATTCATTGAGAATATTTTCAGTCAGTTACAACTTACACAACCAATTGTACAGTTACATCATCTATCTTAGAAATAGATAATTCAACATCTTTGTCTATTATCTCCAAATCTGCCACATGAACATCTGTAAAACCATTGCTCTAAGATTAAATACCATTTGCTTCTATTGAATCATTATTTTTAGAATAATTTTATTGCTTGTTTACTAGATTATAAATGTATATTTTATTTTTTCTTTAACGGTTAATAGATCAATAATAACTTCAGATAAATTATATTTACACTTAAACATAATAGTTCACAAATCAGCATAAAGAAATCATCCATATAACGACACTCATATCAAAAGTTAATTATTGCTAGGAAAATTTATTGAGGTGTTCATCTTAGAAGAAAAAAAAATTCCCTAGATCAAATTGAAGAAAAACATTTTTAGTCTCTAAAACCAGTATGGTATATAATTAAATAAAAAAAAAAGATTTTAGTCAATATATATATTTCAAACTCCACAAGTCTATGTCCTCTCTCATTTCTATTACTATAACCAAAATTACCTACAGCACTTTCACCTTTTATTTATTTTTTACCAATTCTAGCATCAAAGTCCCCCATAACAATTTTAAAATGTTGTTTACTCTGATCAAAAGCCTTTTGTACATCCATATAAAAATCTACTATTTCATCACTGTGAGAACTTGTTGGGACATAAACCTGAATTATCTGCATTTGGTATTTGCAGAAAAAGAAAAACTTTATATTATGAATTCTTTTTTGAGAAAAATGTTAAAAGGAAATGGACATGGAAGCATCCAAATGAAGATACAGCAGAATTGGATTATATTTTGATTAAGAGATTGTAATGTTCTTAATAAATTTAACACAGGAAGTGATCACTTATTAGTAAGATGTAAGATACATGTTACTGCAAAACTAGAGAGACAAAAATTGGTAAGAAAAGCAATATTTACAGTTGATATTCCTAATCTTCGGAAACATTCTAATGAAATTAAATTAGAACATACAAATCGGTTTCAAGTATTGGTAAATTTTGAACATGATTCAGATTTGAATGAAATTAATATGAAAATAACTGATACACTTATAAAAACTGCAACAAAGGTAGCTGGTAGAAAAAAGTATAAATTGACCAATAAAATTTCTACTGCGACTAGAGAATTTATGAAGAAAAGAAGGAATATGAAGATATACAAAAATGCATTAAAAAGGATTGAATATCTAGAATTTTGTAAAATGGTGTGCAGAAAAGAGTTAAAAATGATATAAGAAAGTATAATTGTGAACTAGCAAAAAAAGCTGTAGAAGAGAATAAAAGTCTCAAGAATATAAAACAACATTTTGGTATTGGTAGGAAATTTATATCTGCAATAAGAAAAAAAGATGGAATTATTACTAAAAGGAGAGATGATATCATGAAATGGATAGAAGACTTCTACCTATTATATCTTCCGAATTGCCCGGAATTTTAAATAAAGAAGTGAGACTTGCAATTAAATTTATGAAGAAAGGAAAAGCTCCAGGTAATGATTGAATTATAATTGATATATTAAAAGGAGCAGGTGAAGAAACAGAATTTTTTTTAGCAAAGTTATTTACCAAATGTCTAAATGATAAAGATGTACCAGATGATTGGAAGAATGCAGTATTAATATTAATATTTAAAAAAAGTGATAAAGAAGATATTAGAAATTACAGATCTATCAGCCTTTTGTCAGTTTTATACAAAATTTTTACCAAGATAATTACAACTCGTCTACAGAGAACATTGGATTTCCACCAACCAAGAGAACAAGCTGGTTTTAAAAGTGGTTTTAGTACAGTAGATTAGGGGTCCGCAACCTTTTTGTACTTAAGAGCACATTCTATAATACCGCCAGGTGGCAGGCACCATTTATTTTTTCAAGGTAAATTTGTAGTTGGATATTGTTAATAATACACATAATGTACAAAAAAATATTTATTTCAAAAATGAAATTTTAACATATAATTAACATTTATATTTTTACACTGTAAAAGTATAGTATGCCCTACAATTTGATTACAATATAATACAATAATTTATAAGAAATTTTAAAAATTAAATTTATTTGTATCAGATAAATAATTTTTTATCGTGTTCAGATAGCGGCGGGCACATGTAAAATGGTCTGTGGGCGCCATGGTGCCCATGGGCATAGGGTTGGGGATGCCTGCAGTAGATCATATCCAGGTATTGAAAGAAATTATAGAAAGGACAAATGAATATGAGTTACCATTATGCTTTGGATTTGTAGATTATGAAAAGGCATTTGATTCTATAAACATTTCTTCAGTGATTAAAGCATTGGATCATGAAGGTATAGATCCAAAAGGAGTGAAAGTAAATGGAGATTATTTAAGTCATTTAGATTTTGCAGATGATGTAGTTGTTTTTTCAAATAATGCTTTAGAGTTGCAGGAAATGTTGCAAGAGTTATCAGATGAAAGTAGGAAAGTAGAACTAAAGATAAATGTTAAAAAGACTAAAGTAATGTTTAATCGATTTGCTCAAAATATGAAAATAAAGATTGATTATAATGAATTAGAATAAGTTAACAGTTACAAATACCTTGGTCAGAGTATTAATATAGATGGAAACATAATGGATGAAATTAATCATAGAATTAAACTTGGTTGGAGTGCTTTTGGTAGAAATAACTTGATACCAAGAGAAAATATGCCTATGTGTTTGAAAAGGAAGGTTTTTAATAAATGTGTTTTACCAGTTCTTACTTATGGATCTGAGACTTGGACACTTAATAGAAGAGCAATATAGAGACTTCAGAACACTCAAAGAAGTATGGAGAGATGCATGTTGGGAGTAACAAGAAGAGATCGAAAATGTAATATATGGGTAAGAGAACAACAGATGTTACTGACCTCATTGAAAAAATTAAAAGACTGAAGTGGAGTTCGGCTGGACATTTTGGTAGAAGAGATGATAATAGATGGACAATTGAAATCTTAAACTGGATTCCAAGAGATTGTAAAAGACCCAGAAAGAGACCACATGTGAGATAGTTGGATGAAATAAGAAAATGTGCAAGGGTGGTGTGGAGGAAAGATGCTAGAGATCGGAGAAGATGGATTGAACTTGGAGAGATCTTCATCCTGCAGTGGATTGATAATGGTTGATAATGATGATTATGTTATATTTTAAATTTACTTATCATACTATTTACAACTTACTTAAACATTTTATCATTACTATTTTTTATTTTTAATAGTAGAAATCTATAGATAGAAAAAGGAAGAAGAAAATTATATTTCATATTTGTGAAGAATAAAGTTTTTATTGGTAATCAAGATGTATCACATGACAAAAGTAGGCAAATTTGGCAACATTTATTAAGAAATGTGTTCATATTATCTTTGATAAATGAAATAATCTGGTATGCCCAGTTATTTTGATAAGAAACACTGATCTGCAGTGACAGCAAATAAATATATTAACTCTTTATTGACACATTTAATTTATCAACACATGTTTTATAGCCAAATAAAATATTGCCCTGGAATCTTTTCTTATTAAAGCTGTTTTGATTAACAGATTTTTTTTTTGAACTAAACATTTTGAGCTTGAAATGGATAGAATTTCTATAATCAAGAAATTATGAAGGCTGTTTTTAAAAGATTTTTTAAAACAACAATATAAACTATATATGCATTATTTCTCAATTCTTCTATGACATGGGAAGGGGGGGGTGGTATAAAATAGGCCTTTAGATTGCCGTAGTACATGTAAAACACATTCTAGCTTTAAAAGTGTTTATACTGTATTTATATCAATATTGCCCTGGAATCTTTTCTTATTAAAGCTGTTTTGATTAACAGATTTTTTTTTTGAACTAAACATTTTGAGCTTGAAATGGATAGAATTTCTATAATCAAGAAATTATGAAGGCTGTTTTTAAAAGATTTTTTAAAACAACAATATAAACTATATATGCATTATTTCTCAATTCTTCTATGAGATGGGAAGGGGGGTGGTGGTATAAAATAGGCCTTTAGATTGCCGTAGTACATGTAAAACACATTCTAGCTTTAAAAGTGTTTATACTGTATTTATATCAATATATTAAAATAGGCAGTTTTATTGGATTATATCATTATTAAATATTACTCAAATAATAGTTTTGCATTATTTCTTCAGGAATTCAAATATTACATCTTTTCTGGTATCAATCAAATAAGAATGTGAGTGCTCAGTGTATGTTGATTTAAAAAGTCTGTTGGCATCAATTACTGTGGTGATTTAATAATTTCATTTGGTTTTGCACCATTTAATTTTTAACAAAAAATATTTTAGTTTTTAATACTTCAAATTCGCTACAGAAAATAAATGCTAAACATTTTATTTTTTATTACATACTAAAAAAAAATTGAACATACTATTGATCAAATTTATAAATGTTAAAATTATTACCTTTAAGAAGCCTACAATGTAAAGTCTTTTAAGTAATTTTTAAAATAAGCTGATGATTTTTTAAAAATTTAAAAAGAAATATGATTACATAATTTTTTTAAAAAAAGAACTGATAAAAACCTATATTTAATTTTTTTTTAAAAAAATATTATATTACATATGATAGTAAACTTAATTAAAAGCATTTTTCCTGTTTGGAAAATACTTCTAATTAAATATTTAAATTTAAGAAAGAAAAATAACTTTAAAAAAAAATTGACTTTCATTTAAATGGTAAGAAAAAAAAATTAATAATCAGAATGTATATATCTTCTAATAAGTAAGAATCTCATAGTATAGTGATAGCACATTTTTCTGCCATGTTTACAATTTCTATTTCAAATCAAGACTTGAGTGAATCATAGAAAAGATCTTTCATATAGGCAGTTAGTCTATTGTCATTCAAAACTCACTATACGTATTGTCACACACAGCAAGCTAGAGTAATCAATGGATGCCAGAAGGCTTGTGCATAAAATCCCCATCTACTGCCTACTCATCCAATATCCCCAGCCTAGTTTCTCGCTTATGGCTTTCGTCAGTGAGAAGCCTTGGATCTGAGAGCACTGCACCTAGATCTTAGGATCTAATGCAACCCTCCAGTAACCACCTTATCTTAGGATCTAATGCAACCCTCCAGCAACCAGGTAGGTGCAGTGCTCTCAGATCCAAGGCTCTTCACTGACGAAGGTCACAAGCCAAAAACTACTCTGGGGATAAGCTGGAGTGTTGCATTAGATCCTAAGATTTAGACGCAATGCTCTCAGATCCAAGACTCCTCACTGACAAAGGCCACAAGTCAGAAACTAGTCTGGGATTATTGGATGAGTAGGTACTAGATGGGGATTTTATGCACAAACCTTCTGGCATCCATTGATTACTTTAGCTTGCTATGTGTGACAATACATATAGTGAGTTTTGCCTGTTTTAACAACAGTTATACACAAGCATAAGAAATAGTGGTCATGTGATGTTTATTAGCTATTGTCATTCCAGATAGCCACTAAATATTGATCAATTACTAGATATTTAACTATTACAGGTTGTATGATAATAGTTCTCAAACTAGGTAGATTAGATGCTTTTCTTTGTGCTCATTCTAAAAACAAAAAATATATGATTGTAATAAAATGTGGCCCCCTTGCTGGTGAAAGTGCTCTACTCCTGTGGATGCTGAGACTGTAATTCATATATTTTTTATATGTTCTAAGATTAAAAATTATTTTCATGTTTTATAAAATCCCAGTTTATCTTTTTTTTTTTTTTTTTGTATTGATATGCTCATATATTAATGAGATTTGAAAAATCAAAATTTTATTTGTGATTTGCTGCACCAAAAATTTAAATATACTGTTATTCATTGTTTCATCAGATACTTCTTAAATTTTCTTGACAAACAATGTCAACCTACTACTGGATGTTGAACAAATATCGTCATTTGATCCTAATATTTTATTATCTAATTATTGTGCTTAACTTTGGGCAGACAACTTCTTTGATAAATAACTAATATTTTGAAGTGAGAGGATCTTAACTTAAAAGAATCTAACAATTGAGTTACTATAATTTTCATTAATGGTGATTTAATCTTTATCACACTCATAATATAGCTCTCATAGTTTCTTAGATTTATTTCATTTTGGGATCAGTTTTTTCTTCTAATGTGCCATTTTTAATTTTTATTTGTGAAAATTTTGTGCCTATCACTTTACCTTAAAAACATGCTTTCATTTTTCTAATTCTCCCAAATATATGAACAAAACTTTATAAGTCAATTTCAGATTTGTGAGTACACCTGGGTCTCTTTTTACGCGGACTTATTTAACACGATTTTGAAGTTATGTGATTCGTGTTTCACCGGAAGTTGATTTCCGATAATGCCTATTACTTTAAATAATAAATTTCGCGCACTTACGTTATATTGAAAAGTAATAGCACATTATTGGAATTCGACTTTCATCTTAGTAATTTCAATATTTTCAGTGCTTTATAATAGTAAGATTTTATGCAATAATGAAATTAAAATCATGATTTCCACATTTTATGTATACACATTAAATTTTACAAGATTATAATGTAAATTTGTTCAAACATTGTGTATGTTAATTTTGCATTTTAAATCACATTCTGTTTTTGCTTTTTAAAAAAGAACGTAATCAATTATTATTTTCTTATTAATGACACTAATCATTAACGTGCTCTTAAATTCCAACGAGAGCTAAATGGTTGTATGTCTGGATATCGTGAGCTTCATAAACAATTAATAAAATCATCATCTCAAAGATTAATTATTAATTATGTTGTCACCAGAAAATCATAATAATTAAAACGTGTATAAAAAAATGTAAATTACTGTACTGTAAATTATGCATAAAAATATATTATTTTGAATAAAATTAAATATTATAGTTTAAAAAAGTTTGTCTTGTATCAATTTTTTTCAAATTTGAAATTTTTTATTAGTCATATTTTATTTCCTTATTTTTTTTTTGCGCGATTTTTAAAGTAATTTTACGTTGGTGCTTTGCTTTTACGCGAATTTTGAAAAATCACAGACCGCATCACCCCTTTTTCAATGTAAGTTACGTCTATTTTTGCGCGATTTTGTTTGCGCGTGTTTTCTGAGGAACCTATCTATCACGTAAAACGAGACCCAGGTGTATTTATTTTAATTCTTGATATATATTTATGAGAATTTTGGGTGAAATATGAAATAAAATATCTATATATAATAATGCGCAAAGCTAAATGGATTTATAAGTAACCATTAGAAACCTGTCAACACTTACACAATCCCAATATAGCTAGCAATCAAAAATCTCAAACTGTTGTTAAAAGGAGGTTGCCTTGACAACAGTATGGGATTGTTGATTGTTATCTATATTGGGATTGTCTAAATGTTGACTGGTTTCTAATGGCTTTTTGTATACATAATCCAACAAAAAAACAGGAAGCAGTTCACATTATATATATATATGATTAATGAGGATGCATCATAAAGGAGATAAGCATATCATGTAAACTTCCTGTAAAAGAAGTATTATACAATATATACATATTATAAATTAACCTGGCAAACATCATCATAATACAATTAGATTTCAAATCGAATGTTTTAATAATAATAATAATATTATTATTATTATTATTATTATTATTATTATTATTATTATTATTATTATTATTATTATTATTTTACAAGATATCAATGCAAATGAAAACAGATTAACCAATTTTATTCATGATCATCTGTGAATTATATACTTGATTTATCTTATATTTTATGCATCTCTTTTTTTTTCATAATTATCAGCTGCCATTTTATTTGTCTTATAAGTTGGCATATATTACTCAAGAAAATTCAAACTACTATCAGAAAAATAATAATACTATCTTCTTTGAAAAAATATTCACACCTAGATATTAAATATAGAAGATATAAATTTTGTTTTTAATCAAGAATATATCCAGAGAAATTGGTCTTGTGATAAAAATCAATAAATGTTGGGTTTTTTTATTTTGTCTTTTTTTGTAATGCACTTCTCATTTTATTAATGAAAGTAAGCTGCAGAAGCTAAAAAAACACATGGAGTCTTTTATAATAAATAGAAATCTTCTTAACAAGTATAAAATTATTTAATGCCTTATTAACAAGTCTTTTTTGATTTTTATATGTCATGGACAAGGCTAAACCTTCAGTATTAATATTCTAAGCAGAAAAGAAGGTAGCCTATTGTTTACATTTAATGCTTTTATAGCTATAAAAATTCTGTTAGACTTTGAAAGGATATACCAAAATAAAGTAAGATAGAATATTTTTATTTTCATTATCTTGCAGCAATCTATCTTCCAACATTCTCCTTAAGAATTATCAATGTGAAATATGAATAATCAATAAAAGTATGTCTACAGACTGGTTTGTTTATTTATTTATTTATTTTGCTATTAGTTTTTTTTAAAAAGTTTTTACCAGAACAATTAAAAGTGCATGAAATTACTGCATAACTAAGGTTAATAAAATATATAGTAATAATTTTATGTCAAGCCTTTTTTTATAATTAAACAGACAAGTGTGATTAAGTTTCAAATCCTAGATTGTTTGAAAATTTAACACATCATGAATATCACATGATCACCATCTCTTATATCAGTACATAATTGTATTAAACAAGGCAAAACTCTCCATACAGTAGTGCCACCCTGTGTCAACCAGAATAATCAATGGATGCCAGAAGGCTTGTGTATAAAATCCCTATCTAGTGCCTACTCATCCAATATCCCCAGACTAGTTTCTGGCTTGTGGCCTTCGTCAGTGAGGAGCCAGATTTTATGTATAAGCCTTCTGGCATCCATTGATTACTCAGGTTGGCGCAAGGTGGCAATACTGTATAGAGAGTTTCACATCGTGAATAGTTAAATAATGCAACACTGTATTTTTTAGAGAAAAAGGTCAACAGGCAAAAATTAGGCTAGCAATCACTTGACTGTTTCTATCCATTGATTGATTATTCATGCTTTCATGGCTAGCTCTTGGATATAATTTTCTGCATTACTGGCAAAGATTTAAGAATACTAAGATATGATATACACTAAATTTATTAAAATATTTTGTCATATGAGAGTCAAATATTTGTCACTAATATAGACTTGCAATCCATAATAACCATGTCAGATATTCTGCTTTCATATGCATTAGCAGTTGCATACTCTCATATGTATGATAATCTTAATAGGAAAATTGAATAAATCCTCAAAGAGGTACTAATAATTGCTGCGATTCCATCTCAGGTATATATATTAAAAATACATTAAAAATTTTTCAGTCTTCTATTATTCTTCATCTAATTATTGCTATTATAAAACATAATCCTGGATTGATGCACTAAACACAAAAGTGCATAAAGACTATTTCATAGTCACCTAAAGTTTGATTTCATTATGTCGATGATACATTTGTTATATGACCACATAGTAGAACACTACTACAAACTTTCTGGAAACACATCAGCAACATATCCCAGTCAATTAAATTCATAATAGAATCAGAACAAGAACAAAAATTGGCTTACTTAGAAATTCCTGTGACAAGATTTCTTCGTTGCAAAATTAAAACTACAGTTTATAGAAAACTCACACATACAGGAAAATACTTAGCACATACATCCAACTACACCAGGAACACAAAACATGAAGTTATACTATCACTATGGAACAGAGAAAAATAAGTTTATTAAGAAACCAGCATTTTGGAAAAAGAACAGAGCTATATAGAACAAACTCTTATGAAAAATGGTTATCCATCAGCTGTTATTAAGAAAGCCTTATAGGCAACAAAAAGAACCATCAAAAGAAAAAAAAGTTATTGGTATTGTAGTATACCCATACATACCAAAAATAGGTAAATTAAGGAAAATCTGCAATCAGTATAACATCAGATCAGCTTTCCAGACCTACTTACTACACTATGAGGAATTCTACAAAACCTAAATTTGAAATGCTGAAGAGCAAAAACTGCACCTATGAAATACCATGTAAATGTAGAAGGATGTATGTTAATGAGACCAGTCACCCCATTGAAAAGTGATTTCAAGAGCACAAACTGATGATCAGACAAGAGAAAACAGATGTGTCTAAGATAGCAGACCATGACTGTACCAATGAACATATGTTCAATTGGAAAAATACAAAAATATTGGATAAAGAGGAAAGGATACAAAGAAGAAAATTCAAAAAAGCTACTCACATGATAATGGTGAATAACGTTGTAAGTCAATCTTCTGTGACTATACATAATGTATGGAAACCACTAATCAACTTTGCTCTTAGGAAGAAGTAGAAAAGTCAGGAATTACTGACAGTTGCTTTTGGCAGGATGGCTTAGTTAGTTAGAATGTTATCTTAAAATTCAATATTCAAGAGTCTAAGGGCCCAGGTTCAATTTCCAAGCTAGTACTGTTACTGGTCTAGCTAGCAATACCTGAAAAAGAGAGAATAATACTTCTCGAAATGTGCATATGCTAACCTGTGTGCTATTAGTAACAGTTGAATGTAATTGAAATATTTAAATAAAGTTAATTTTTTCTAAAGACATTCAATACTAAATATTATGATAGAAATAGTTCAATATTTAAATACAACTAAAATAGCATCATCACAAATCTTCAGGAAAACATTAAAATTTTATTCATTATGGAATTTAAAAAAAAAAAAAAAAATCATCATATAAAAAACTCCGCAAAAATAAACTAGAAAATATGCATTAACATGATTTATTTACTTAATTTTTATTTAATATCTTTGTAATTACAATGAAAGTGTATAATTATTTAAAACAATGTCAGAAAAGTTAATTGAACAATGTATATTATATTAAAATACATTTTTTACTTGCTTTATTTATTTGCAATTCCGAGAGGTCATTGCAGCCGCCTTGCAAGCAAGTAGTTGGTTGCAGATGGTTGTGGGTTCGCCTCCTGGCCGATGCTATGACATACGAAAAAAAAAAAATTACAGTAAGATGGCTACTTGATGAACTTTTATATTAAGATTAGTCAAGTGTTGATGACCTAATTGTTCTCATAGCTGCCTTCCAAGCAGCTGGCCCGGGTTCGTGTCCCATCAATGCATTTGACATATGAAAAAAAAAAAAGAACTTTTATATTAAGATTATATTATATTCATAGTGAATGTTGGTGCATTTTGAAATAAGATTGTTTACTATTTTTGTTCATAATAAAACCTAGTTATTTTGTTGAAGATATATTTTTATATAAGTGCTACGTTTTATTACTGTAAAATTTTTAATATTTATCTTCCTCTGGCATGCTTTTTTTTACAATGATGTGGAATAATCAAATCTTATAAAAATTATTAACTATCAACTCCATACCTGAAACACAATAATATAATTTGCTATTGATAAATTGTAGAAATGTTAATATTCACAAACTCACATATATATAACTGCACACATGTATATATGTAATACAAAAAAAAATATTTAAAATATGTAGCCAACATATTAACAATAAGTTGTAAAACTATCAGATATTTATTGATATCAAGGATTTATTATTATTATTTTTTTGTACTATGAATAGTCAGGATTTTTTTTTGTTACACTACACTTCCTCTATTGTATAATTACTTAATCATCTATCATATTAAAAAAAAATACTATTATTAGGATGCCTTTAGTACAATAGAGGTATTTACTAACATGCTGCTGGCAATAATGTTTTATTAAAGAATTTAGAATATTCTTGTTGTGTATATATATATTTGCAATATTTAAAATATCATTCATCTTTCATTCATGTTTGTTAATAATACATGACATATTCATTAAAAACTCAGAATATATTAGATTTACTGCTATACTGCCTCCATCAAAGCTATGTAGTTGATAAGATTAATTTTAGACATAAATCTATTATTGAAAATTCTGTTTTCATTATATTGTAAAAAGTCTATACTTTTGATGTGTTTTTTTGTTTTTCTGTTTATGTACTTCTATTTGTAATTTTATATAAAAAGATTTCTGATTTAAAGAGAATTTCTAGATATTTTAAATATAAATGAAGACTACAGATAATATGATTTTCAAAATTTATTTAAAAAGATTTTTTTAAAAAAAAGTTCACTACTAAGATTTTTAATGGAGAAACAACAATATCTTGAATCATTAAAAGAAACATGATTTTTTTTTTTTTAAAAACAGTAATTTAACTTTAATTTATATTTATCTCATACTTTACCTGTTTTAAAATTATTTTCTAATATTATTTAAAATTACTTTTTAGATATAGAATAATTTGCATCGAGGTATGCAGATAATTGATAAAACTTTAAGTACATAAATTTCATTGTTCCTATTAATTGGAGCTACCCATGAAATAAAATGTATATATATATGAGATATATTTAGTAAATAAACCAATCCAAAATGAATATAGTCTTTTATGGAAAAATTAAATTTTGGTGAGCTAAAAGTAATTCATAGCAATGAAGCTAATACATAAAAACATGACAATAATATATATAGTGACCAAAGCAAAATGAATATAAATGTTTTAATAAGCAAAGCAATACATAAAATAATTGTAAACATTGAAAGCATAAAGCTCAACTAGTCAGTAAATAATCAAAACGACTCCAAATTCACAACTCAACCAGACTAGCCAAAAAATAAACTCTAAAATACTACTAATGGTAATGTTTAGTTTAAATATGTTATTTTGTAGTACTCTACACTTGAAAAGTCTGCTTGTAGCAGTGAAACCATTGGTAGTGTTTTAGTGTTTATTTTTTTGGCTAGTTTGGTTGAGTTGTGAATTTGGGGTAATTTTGATTATAAAATAATTGATAGCAATGAATTTTTTTTTTGTAAATGAACATGTTTTCATCTATTACATCAAATTGGTTGCTAAATTTATTATTTTCAGTTTTTTAATTATTACATTATTACTGCAGATATTATTTTTTTTTGCTAAATAAATTATTTTCATACACTACAAATATGACATAACATATTAAATTTCAAAAAGCAATCTCTAGATTATTTATATTTTTTCATAAATGAAATATTTTTATTTATTACACAAAATATAAAACTGGACCTGTTTATTCGGTATTGGTTTGGTTTAATGAACATGTTATTTTCATCATTTTTAATTATTATATTTATAACTATGGATTTGATTTTACTTTCTAAATAAATCACTTTCAAGCCTTAGGAATAACATTTTTTTTTATCACTGTAGTGTAATTTTCGCTACACCATTCTCATGCAAGGTAGGGACTGGTTTCTATCCACTTTTAACACCTTGTAGAGGGATGTAATCAGAAACATATGACCAAAAATTCTGTGAAAAAGATGTATGATATCCAAAATGCACATTTCATGCTGAACCAGCAATCATCAATTGGCCCAGACCACAATCTCTTACACATATCCTTATATCATTGTTCAGTATATATAGATAGCACACTACTACAGGTTAGTTGACAAGTGTATTAATTAAATAGTTTGTGTCATAATTGTGTATCATCTAAACTGTAGTAGTTTGCTAGCTATATATACTGAACAATGATATAAGGATATGTGCAAGAGATTGTGGTCTGGGCCAACTGATGAGTGCTGGTTCAGCATGAAATGTGCATCTTGGGGATCATACATATTTTTCACATCTTTGGTCATATGTTTCTGACTATGTTAAAAGTGGATAAAAACCAGTCCCTATCCTACATGAGAGTAGTGAAATGAAAATTACACTACAGAAATATTACTCATTATTAGATAATCTCTAGTCTAATGAACGACTAATAAAAATTAATAAACATTTTTTTAATATGTAATATAGTAACAAATGTAAATATATTAAATTTATTAAGTGCTAGCAGATGATATAATAATAATGTGAACGGCTAAAACCTTTGACAGAAGCGCCTTAAAAATGCTTATGTGACAGCCAATCAGATGCAATAATGACTGCACGTGGAACTTTCAATTCAAGAACACAAGCCAGAACTACAAGAAAAAGATGGAACCCACCTTCTTCTTTACTTAAATTTATATATAAATAAGTCAGACTCGAGCATTCCGAACTAAGAGCATGAAGCTTAAAACACTTTCACATTTAATTCACTAAATCTTATATATAAATAAACAATGCAAAATCTTTCGATTTACAACAAAGCAATTTTCAAATCTAATGAAATGGTAGTAACAAATGTAAATATATTGAATTTATTAAGCGCTAGCAGATGATCTAATAATAATGTGAAAGGCTAAAACCTTCGACAGAAGCACTTTTAAAAAATGCTTATGTGACAGCCAATCAGATGTAATAATGACTGCACGTGGAACTCTCAATTCAAGAACACCAGCCAGAACTACAAGAAAAAGAGGGGACCCACCACACTCTTAGTTCAGAATGCTTGAGTCTGATTTATTTATATAAATTTAAGTAGAGAACAAGGTGTGTCCCATCTTTTTTTTGTAGTTCTGGCTTGTGTTCTTGAATTGAGAGTTCCACATCAGTCATTATTGCATTTGATTGGCTGTCACATAAGCATTTTTTAAGGTGCTTCTGTCGAAGGTTTTAGCCATTCACATTATTAGATCATCTGCTAGCGCTTAATAAATTTAATATATTTACATTTGTTACTATCATTTTATTAGATTTGAAAATTGCTTCATTGTAAATCTAAAGATTTCGCGTTGTTAAAACAAGATTTAGTGAATTAAATGTGGTGTTTTAAGCTTCACTTAGTTTGGAATGCTTGAGTCTGACTGATTTACATATAAATTTAAGTAGAGAAGAAGGTGGGTCCCATCTTTTTCTTGTAGTTCTGGCTTGTGTTCTTGAATTGAGAGTTCCACATGCAGTGATTATCGCATCTGATTGGCTGTCACATAAGCATTTTTTAAGGCACTTCTGTCGACGGTTTTAGCCTTTCATGCTATTAATATGTAATATAATGATATGATGTAAAACAGCTTTTTAAACAAAATCACAATTTTTTGTGCTTAGATTATATGCACTGAAATACCATTAACAAAGTTAAACATTTCCTTCCTCCGAAACCAACTCATCCATTTCTTAATTGTTATTACCCAATTATTTCTTTATCTTTTAAGTTTTTTCCTTTTTTTTCTTTTATCCCATTTAAAAAAAGAAGAAGCTGTTTTTATAGTTCCAATATTCTATTCTTGTATTCCTTAGTTTTATCATAAAGATCTAAATATAAAATAATAATAAAATCGCTATCCCTTTCATTCTTTTTAAATTCTATTTTCAGTACACTTTATCTCAAATCTTCTTCAACATTCTCTCTCATCTTTACATAAATTACATCTACAATCTAAATCATTCCATTTTTCCATATTAAAAGCTTGTGCTCTTGCATCAAATGACAATAATATTCTCTTTATCATTCTTTTTCTCTAATTATCTTATGTATTCTTTTTTTCTTACTCCTCAATTATATACTTGTAATATATTCTCTATATATTTATGCCTTTTTTTTAATGCAATTGCATAGAAATAAGTTGACTATTTATTAACTTTGCCTATTATAAAATCTTTCTTGCCCCAAGTTTTTATTGTTCTCTCCATATAATCCAATTAAACACTATTTTTACTAATTTAATTTTTATTCATTTATTGAAATGTTTCAAATATTTTAATTTTTTTTTTTGATTTTCCATATTAGAAAAAAATCATCTCATTTCACCTTGAATAATCTCATTACCTGTCCACACTTCATCACCCCAATGCATCTTTTTTTCTTTCTTTTATTATTCTGAAAATTTCTAACATTAAAGCAGGCACCACCATTCCTTTCCAAATAATTCTATATACCTCATATTTATTATATGAGAAACATGTATCAATCTCATTCTTTTTTGTTCAGCTCTAACTCCCAATTATCTATATAATTCTTTTTATCCATTTAACAAAATACTTAAGTATCTATGCTCCTCCACTTTTTCAAGACAAATATCTCTCATTTTTTATTCTTCACTTTTATCTTTCTAATTAAATACTGGACAGAATCTTGTATATATTTTTTGTTGATTTATTTTTTAAATTACTTCCTAGCCAAATTTCTCTAAATAACAATTCCACTTCATATACTATTGAGAAAAAAATGCTGTTCATTTACACACACACACACAGAGAGAGAGAGAGAACTATTGCTTTATGTATTCTCTTGGTTCTACTATAGAATTTTCCATCTCTAGCCTTAACCTTTCTATCTCAACTTCCAGTTTTCTTAAAAACAAAATAAATATTAAAGATGATAATGAGTATCTCTGTTTCTATTCAATTTCATATTTATCTTCTATTTATTGTATTCTTCAACTGTCCTTATGCAATTCTTCTTCTAAAGATTTTATTATTTTTAATAACTATATTTATTCCCAATCTATTCCTATCCATCCTATTAAAAGTATTTCTTATATTAAAAATGCAATAATTTATTTTCCTTATAAGACATTTCATTCCAGATATAATAAATAAATTATTTCCCATCTAGGGGCTATAAAAGAACTTACATTTTATTTATTATATTAGTATAAAAATATTTTTATTAATAACAATATGTCATTTGTATTGAGGCTGTTTTTTAAAAAATATGTTCATAATATTTGAATTAATTATTTTTAAAAAAATGGTAGTTATAGTTTGTAATCAAGTAGAATTCCTAGTAGTCGTTATGTAATTATTTTTATGTATATTTGATATTCTTTATATAATATTATTTATGATTCTATTTCATATTTATCAAATAAATGGTTTGGTATCACAGCTATGAGTTATTTATAAATAAAAATATTTAAAACCAGAATATATATATAGAGAGATAGACAATGGATACAACTTTTTAAGTTTTGTTATCAGAAATATTTCTTTTTTCCAATTTTCTTTTTAATTCAGTGAAATGTCATTATTTTTAAATATATAATTAATAATTTTTTAAAATTAATTGCATTAAAAATATTCTAAATATACAGTGAAATTGTTCAGATGTGATGTTAACTTGTTCAGATGTGATGTTAACTCATTATGGCAGTATAATAATTAGGTTTACAATTGGCAGAAGTAAAATATTATATTTTTGGGAGTTATTAGTCTCTTTAATTTGAATTTCATGTCATTTATATATAAAAAAATATCAGGTGTAATTTTCTTCAAACCAGTGATTTCAAATATTTAAACAAAATATTAAGAATTTTTTAAATCAAGTAAATGATTTAAATAGCTTTGTTAAAAATATTTTCCATCTTCAAGACTTTGATGTGCAAACAAATGGTAAAAACAAAGACTTAAAAGTTGCAATTGTCAAGCGTTGCTAGCCAAGAGGTCAGTGCACCTGCTTTGCAAGCAAGCAGTTGGTTGCAGACGGTTGTTGCGGGTTCGCCTCCTGGCCAATGCTATGACATATGGAAAAAAAAGTAGCAAATATTGTTTTTTAAATGTATCTAAATAATTTTTATAAGCAACATTTTTATTTATAGTAAGTAGATTAAAATGTACAGGATTTGCACATGTATATATATAAACAGTTATGTATTCTTATTTTATATAAATGTATCGCTCATCAACTTTTATAATAAATATATATATGTAATGAATATATTTATTTATTAAAATATGATTATGAAAAAGATGAAGGCATTGCAGCATTGAAGACTATTTGGTAATAGGGCATATGTTACCAGTTAGTTGAAATTATTACTTTATTTGCCAATTTCTATGGAGTGTAAAAATAACTCATTTTTGTATGATGCCTTAACTGATTTTCTCTCTCTCTCTTTTCATCTTTGCATGTTTTAATTTTTTTTAAAATCTGGTTGGAAAATTTTAGATATTTTTATTTTTTATTTTTTATAGGAATATTTCTTAATTTAATTTAGTTTGCAGTTTTTTTTCCTCCTTTGAAATGGGAGAAGAATTATGAATGGATCCACTCTTCTCATACTATGTTTATATCATTCCAAAACATTAAAATTTAACTTTTGAAAATGGTAACTTGCATTTTTTTTTTATAGTTTTGAAAATAACTACGTTTAATAAAAGAAAAAATAATATTAAATAAACCCGAATTTTGCTTTTAATAAAAGAAAAAATAATATTATGTAAATAAAAAAAAAAATAAAAGAAAAAATAATATTAAATAAACCCGAGTTTTGCTTTCAAACTTTCAATAAAACTCACAAGCATTTTTTTGAATACATTCAAATACATTTTCAATTTTTTGTTTTGTTTTGTAAATTTATTGAAGCAGCACCATTGTTTCATTCTGGTTGTTATGATTTTTTTTTTCTACATATAAAAGTTTTAAATCATTTGAGCAATATAAAATGATAGGAAAAACATTAAAGTTTATGCATTTTTCGAGGTTGATACATTTTTGGATGTTTTGTGAATTACATTTTTATTTTATTCCTCATTGAAATTGGACCAATATTCTGATTGTAGTTGCAGATCATGATATTTCATTTTTTCACAAAATATTTATGAAGCACAGTGATGAAAGGCAAGGATTAAAAAAAACCCTGCAGCAATTATATTAATAAAACATCATTGGTCTAAAAGTGTAATCATAATCTTTTCATTCAATTCAGTTTTTTATACCATGTGATGGGAATAATGATCATGAATTTAATTATCAGTTTTTAGACTGATTAATATTTTAGTTATCAAATTTGTTGTCTATTTCTATGTTGGTTCAAGATGCCATGGATGGAAACATAACTGCATATAATTTTATTGAATTTGAATGTTTAAAAGTGCTATATGATCATTGGACAGTCTTTATGCTAAACAATTATGCTACATTATCAGTAAAAATCTGTCTTTTTTATCCAGTTTTTTTTTCTTTTACAAACAGAAATAGAAAATTTTAATTTCATCAGTTGCTCATCAGCTAATCAATCTTGTATTTACAAACAATTCAAGTTTATAATGTTGTCATAATCCTTTTTTTTATTTTTAAAATAAGAGTGATAAATGAAAACAAATTATACAAATCTTCATATGAAGCTTTATTTTAAATGCAACTTTGATTGTCATATGAATCACTATGATTTTTTTTAACAAAATGCTTTAGAGATTCTAAAGAGTTTATTACATTTTTTAATTCTTATAAAACCACTAAAATGTTTTGTTGGGAGATGCTACAAATAAAAATGCTACTACTAATCTTGTAGAACAATCATATTGAGAAAAAAAAAAGCTTTGAAGGATGAGCATACCCCCCCTCCTCTCAAATAATATTTAATGAGACTAAAATATATCAAACATTGTAAATGAAAAATGATTAAAGTCAGGTTTTAAGTAATGAAAATTAAATTTTGATGTTTTTTTTAATCAGTGATTTACTAACCATATTCTGTTTATTTTTGATGAAATTGAGGTATGTTAAGTTCTCTGTCTGAAGGGATATAAAATAACTAGGCAATAGATTTTATGATGATTAAGTGGTAATACTTGTTATCAGTGGTAATTCACTATTACTTGCTACTCTCTTAATAATTTATTTTATCAATTTTAGATGCATCTCATAATTTGTTGAAAGATCAATCTTTTTCTTTTTTTAAAAAAAAGTGAAACAATAGTTAAGGTTTGCTATTTTTTGGAAATCACAAATAATCCAGCGATTTTGTCATTAATGCTCATTTTCTGAAGATGCTAACAGAATTAGTGGAAAAGGTGCAAAAGATTCTTTCTCACGCTAGTGAAAAGCTGTTTGAGATTATATTTTAAATGCTTTCCTTAAAAGTATGACTAAAAGCTGTAATTTTCAGATATAAAATGTTTTCTGGTCAAACATTGGTGGTCAAGAGGTCAGCGACCCGGTTTAGCAGGTTCGCTCCCTGCTGATGCTATGACACATGGGGAGAGGAATGTTTTCTTGAAATATTTCTGTACCATTCTTAAGACAAAAAATAATCAAGCTGTTAATCGTATTGAAAAGCAAGATATAAAATGTATTAAATGTAAAATTATTCAATCTAAAAGAATTAGTAGAAGAGAAATTAAATGAAAATTTATAGAATTTTCTATTAATTTTGATTGTCCCATTCAGGAAAGCAGAGTTTGAGAATTAGTTGCTTAAAAAAAGAGAAATAAGTTTACACTTTCATTGGCTTTGTAAGTTTTTAATTCATTTTTTTATAATTGATATCTATGATATCAATTATCACATTGACTATTAAAATGAATAAATCCCTTTTTGAGAATTTTTTTTCAGAAGGATAATATTAATCATGTATTTCTCTTTTGCTGCTAAATGTTGATGTATTTATTGCAAATATATACAAGTAATTAATAGTGAGCATATTAAGTAAGAATTAAAAATTGTCTATGCATCAATAATCATTAGTGTTGGCAGAAGTTTAAAAAATAGAAATTACTGATTGTCAAGAAAATTTATCACAATTAATTCAATGGTTATCAAAGTTGAATTTTCTTATCAATATAAAAATTAGAAAAATATAACCACACTTTAGAAAATTGGTTATTTAAATGCAAAATATAGATCATATATTAGTAAATAAAAAATAATCAGGAAAACAAAATGACTGAAGCAGTTATTGAAGCACTGTACTATACAAAGAATATATGTTCTTTGCACTTTGCATGATAGTAGTGTGATTAATAGTTTTATTTTATTCTTTGACAGTTTGCAGCACTAGGTCTGATTTTTTTTTCTTCAGTTGGAGGTATACACTTTAAGTGATAAAATTAATTTATTATTGTTGATAACTGATCAAATTTTATCACAATCAAAATTTTTGATAACTGTTTTTTGAAAAAAATCAAATGTTTTTTATGTAATTATTTGGTGGAAGAGAATATATATATATATATATTATTAATAAATATTTGAAACCAGGCACTCTTCACAAACTTGAACTCAGATTTTCAAGCACCCTTCAACTATCCACACTATCTCATACAACTGATACACATGACCACACACATGTAGAAAAGATTAATAATCACCAATATACGTATTTCATGCTAAACCAGCACTCATCAGTTGGTCCAGATTATCATCTCTCACACATATATATAATCAATGCTCAGTTTATATTAAGATAGCAAATCTTCATACTTTAATGGACAGGCTTCAATCCACTGCAACCTCCAACTTTTCAGCCATCCATATCATTGAAAATCTGATGATGAAAACTCAAATCCCATGCTGATGCCAATATTATTGCCATGCCCATGTTGACCTGAAGTCACTCTGACCCCTCATGTATAGGACAGTATCCATTAAATACATATAAGAGGGATGGACAGGATACAAGCTTAATATGTAAATATTTGAAACCAGGCACTCTTCACAAACCTGGGAGCTTAATTGTAAGTATAGAGGATTTGAACTCAGATTTTCAAGCACCCTTCAACTATCCACACTATCTCATACAACTGATACACATGACCACACACATGTAGAAAAGATTAATAATCACCAATATACGTATTTCGTGCTAAACCAGCACTCATCAGTTGGTCCAGACTATCATCTCTCACACATATATATAATCAATGCTCAGTTTATATTAAGATAGCAAATCTTCATACTTTAATGGACAGGCTTCAATCCACTGCAACCTCCAACTTTTCAGCCATCCATATCATTGAAAATCTGATGATGAAAACTCAAATCCCATGCTGATGCTAATATTATTGCCATTTTTTGCTATTTACTTGAAAATCTGAGTTCAAATCCTCTATACTTACAATTAAGCTCCCAGGTTTGTGAAGAGTGCCTGGTTTCAAATATTTACATATTAAGCTTGTATCCTGTCCATCCCTCTTATATGTATTTAATGGATACTGTCCTATACATGAGGGGTCAGAGTGACTTCAGGTCAACATGGGCATGGCAATAATATTAGCATCAGCATGGGATTTGAGTTTTCATCATCAGATTTTCAATGATATGGATGGCTGAAAAGTTGGAGGTTGCAGTGGATTGAAGCCTGTCCATTAAAGTATGAAGATTTGCTATCTTAATATAAACTGAGCATTGATTATATATATGTGTGAGAGATGATAGTCTGGACCAACTGATGAGTGCTGGTTTAGCACGAAATACATATATTGGTGATTATTAATCTTTTCTACATGTGTGTGGTCATGTGTATCAGTTGTATGAGATAGTGTGGATAGTTGAAGGGTGCTTGAAAATCTGAGTTCAAATCCTCTATACTTTTTCATTAATATATTGAACTGGATACTTTATCCGATTCAAGGGTTCTATCATGTAAATTGGAAAAAAAAAAACCCAAGTTTTATATGTGCAATAACACACATACTTATTTATTTTGAAATCTTATCTTTTTAATTCTAAGTTGATTTTAGTATAAAATATTTTTTTTTATGACGCTTGTTTTCTTTTAAAATAATTAAAAGCAAACAAGGTTTAATTAGTGCTCTTATATGTATTTTATTTAAACTAAAAAAAAAAATTTAATGTTGATGTATTTTAAAGCTGAGATTTAGTTTTGTATTTTTTTTTATAAAAAAAAAATAATAATCATTTTTGTAAGATTAAGCCCTGTAAGATATTGTTTTTCTAATTAAGATTGCGCGGGAGATAACGAAGGACATAAATAGCTGGGTAATTTATTTTTTTGTTTGATTAGAGAGGAGGATTCAAAGAGACTATTCTGTTCATTCAGTTTTTATTGCTCACCTTCTTCTTATTGAGGATCGATCCAGATTTTAGCTGTTATTGAACTGTTGCATTGTGAAAGTGACTAAAATTTCTTTTTTTTGATATTGGTGCTACGGGAATCACCAAGTTGAATTTCCGTTGACCGACAATAACTCTATTTGCCGCGATAATAGCAGTCATTCAGACGCCATGCCTGTAATATACGCCACGAAGAATCTCCACAACATGATGGGCTGAGCCTTTCCAAAGATGAACCGCCGGAGCTCCAAATTGTGACTTTCATCATGACCTAACTGTCAAGTCCAGAGTGGATCCCGATAATGCCTCCAGACTTCTGAACCTGTAGTAAATGACATCCGTTGTAGAGGACTCCATAAACCGAGCTTTGTGTGAACAACAGAACTTAATATTATCTCGAGGTAACTTACCTTTCCATGTCAAAATCAGGGCTAAATCTCTAATTAAGTCTCTCGCAAATCTCAGCTTAATCTTAAAAGGAAATTATATTTACGATGTGTAATTTATCAATTTAAATATTAATGTATTTTTGTTTATTTTACAGTACAATCTTAGTAGCAAGATTTTCAATCTTAAAATGTTGCTTGTTCGAGAGTGTAGGGCGAGTGATATTTTATATGCTTAATAATTTCTCAGTTTTATGATTAACCCTTGTTAAATGCTCAGACCGACCTTAGTAGTTTTCTTTTATTTTTGTTTGTTTGTTTGCTTCGGCGTTAAACTAAATCAAACTTGGCTTTGGCTAGCGATTTCGAGGATATATGATTTATTTATTTTTGGTAGAGATTTATTTGCTATAATTCAGATTGCGTAATTCATGTTTCTTTCTTGTGTGAGACTAACCTTGGCTCATTTCAATGTACTTGTCCATGAGCGTTTTGCAGAATTATGACATTCTTGGTTCCAACATTTCTTTTCTGGACTAAGAAAAGCTCGTCTGCGCTGTCCCGTTATTCTCCACAAACATCCATCTTACTAAATCTCTATAGGGAAAAGGGAATTGGTTGGGTGAACCGCTAGCAAGAAGATATAAGCCATTATTGTGTCATAGATAAGAAATGAACGTGTCTGCCTGGGTATTTAACGTAGTTCTGCTCGCATACACTCAATGTTAAGATCTGCTAAGTAAATGTATATCAAGTTTCATGTTTATTTTGTTATTATGTTTAATAAATTTAAAAAGTTCTTATAAGTATTTTGGCTGACGTTTGTCTCAGTGTTTTCTCAATTGTCTGAACCACCTTCATTAGCTTTTGCTCTCCCTGGGTTTAGTCCGGCACATTCATGTTCGTATATCCTGCCCACCCTTAAAATAAATGTCTAGTTCCGGTTTTCGGACTAGTGGCGCCCTCATGGTCAGGATGTACGAAACAAAAATCTTTCGTCCGGCACATAGCTATAGTAATTTTAAGTGGCGCAACCAAACGTGGGAGCCGATATTAAAACTTTACGTGAGATGTTTTGTTCGGATGGTTGGGAAAAATAAACAGAAACGGTAGGCGAAAATAGGTGAAATAAAGTTAGTGGTAGAATAGAAGTTGATGGAAAGATGCAGGTAGTTTCGGATCTGTCCGTATTTAATGTTTTGATATTCAAAAAGAGTTTATTAATTAGTTCGACGTTCGTAAAGTTTTTTAAAAAAGTAAAGAGTTTAAGTTTGCTTTGTAAAAATAAAATAAAGTTAGCTGTTGAAGATTAAATAAATAAAAAAAAAAAAACGTTAATAAACAGATTTAAAAGAAAAGTTCAGTTGGTAATTTGGAATAAAAAAAAAAAATTAGATTTAACGGAGCTAAGTTTATTTTGAAAATGGAAGCTAAAGAAGAAAGCGATAGAGAGGCAGGTTGGGAAGAGAGCCCAGTTTCATTTAAACACCCCCAGATAGTAGAAAAAGAAGAGAGCGAGACACAGACGATGATGAAGATGATGATGAAGTTGATAATAGAAATGAAACAAAATCAGCAAGCCGAGATGAAAGAAATACGACAGGAGTTGCTGGAAATGAAACAAAATATAACAAAACAAAATATAGAAATAAAACGGAGTCAACAAACAATACTGGAGGAGCTGAGAGCAGAAATGAAAGGAATGAGACAGGAAATATTGAAGAAAGTCGACAAAAATCAGGCAGCTATAGAAGTCATAGAGAAAGATAGGAATAAGGAGGTTCAGGAAGTTGAAATAGTAAAGGAAGAGATGAAAGAAGTAAAAGATGAATTAGAACAGGATAGCGTTAGAACAGGCAAGGTAGAAATAGAGATAGAAGTTGGTAGAGATTGGGTGCAGATAGGTGGTGAGATAGAAAATGCAGATCAAAAGACAGAGAATAACGTAAAAGAGTTTCTGCAAGAAACTAAAAATAAATTGGTTAAAATAACTAGTGGTTGTGAATACGAATTTAAAAAAAAGAGAGTTAAGAAAAAAGTTAAGGAGTATGATTTTAAGGCAGAGATAAAAGCTATCTATAGAGCAATTTTATTTGAAAAGACTATAGAAGAGGGATTCGTTCCATTTGTTATTAACGAGGTGGTCTGTACTAAAATGGGACACATTGAACAAATATATTTTGCTCGGCTAAAGAGTCGTAAGATATACGAGCTACAAGATAAAACAGAACGAGAAAGAGACAAGGCAATAAATTATAAGCGAAGGACAGACAAAAGGGGGAAAGGAACGTACATTAGAGAGTCAGTAAGAATAAAGAAAGAACCGCCTGACCGAGCGTAAGTGATATTGATCGGAGGTACTGCTAAAAAAAAAAAAAAACTCAATGGATTTGTAATTGGACTACGAGTTGAGAATAGAAATTTATTTCGACGTAGGTGATAAGCCTGAATGAATTTTGTAAATAATATTATATAATTACAACTATATATGTGTGTGATAAACAATATTACATTTTGATATTTTGAATTATGTTCGTTTTTATTTAATAAAATGTATAGTGGCTATCGTAATTGTATTACTTTGTTGTAAATAGTTATTTTAATAGATCGCCAGTATATTCCTGAAAATTTATGTTACTTACAAATGATTTAAAATAGTATTCGTTAGGGTAGTCGGACGGATTTGATTTTTTTTTAAAGTGAGAACAAACTTAGAGAAAACTGGTTAGTGGTAGGCAGAGCAAAGTCAGCTAAGTTTTTTTTTTTTTTGTGATGACGGAGAGGCAGTTGTAATGGATGTTTAAGACACCATTACAAAAATTATACTTTTATAGGGGTGAAGAAAATAAAATAAATTTTTATATAAGATTTCGTTTGTAAAACTTGATTAAAAGTTTTTTTTTTAATGCTTGTACAAATATATATGTATGTGCGTGGGAATTATATTTTAATACCACAGTTATATTTGGTTTTTAATTTTGATTTTGAAAAAAAAAAGAAAACTAAGATTACTTTTTTTGTTAAATTTATGTAAAAGTAAAGTGTACAAATAGATTGCTTTTCAGATTTGGGGATTTAGATTGATAAGGCTAATTAAAAAGAAAGAAAACAAAAAGAAAAGAATTTTTCATTAGTTAATTCCTAGATCTGTAAAGGGCAATTTATTTCGTTAATTAGATAACTATTGTTATCTAGATCGAGAATTTTTAAATTTTAATTAAAAAGAAAAAGTTTGGTAATTGGTTTAAGAGATATGATTCAGATATAACAGGCTGAATCAGGCCATTGGATTATCTTGGACTAGCTTTCAATACTTGCATCAGCTAGAATACTTGCACCAGCGCAAAGAGACAGACACCAACTCTGACAGGAGAATTGCACGACTATTCCTGCCAAAATACTTGAAAAGAACGATTCCTGCATATTCTGAAAGCTGATCCAGTAATTATTCTACCTAGAATGAACATTCAACCTACAGCAAGAATATTTTCTTTACCATGATGTGCTAAGCTTCTAGCCAGGACAGGTTCGGACGTCCTGTGTCCCCATTAACTGCCTACAATGCCATAAGAACCGGCTCCAAAGAAACCACTAACCAACTCGCCCAAGCCTACCGTCAGTGAATCCAGAGCAACGGACTAACCTAAGAAGTCTAGTGCACTAGCATTTAAATAAATTATTAAGGTACCTTACATTTTTGCAATTTAAATAATGTTGTCTTAGATTTGTTCCCTTTTTAAATATAAATGTTTTTTTTAAGTTGTATCTTATGTAATTCGATTTCTGTGTGCTTGATAATTTTTTTTTCTTTTTAATGAGTGCTAGTTTCAAACCTATTACTGTCCGTCCTATTTAAGTCTTAGTAAGTAAGATAGTAGTTTATTTTAATCTCACATTCCTTTTCGTTATAGAGCGCAGTCTGGATATTACAGACTATTTTAATTGGCTTTTGGCTTGTGACCCATTTTTTATTAGCCCTACTTATGTCGTGACCTTAATTATTAGTAATAGACGATTACAAAATATAATAGTCTTTAGTTTTATTTCTTCAAGCTTCCAATTCGTTTATTAGGGGCACGTACGATCGTTTTAACCCTCTCTATAGGTAGATCGTGAGCTCCTAGCCTGTCTCACTCAGAGGGAGGTCAATCGATTGAAAGTAATAACTTTCAACACCCTTTTTATTATTATTAATGTTTTGGAAGCTACCTTCGCATTTCTTCTGTTTCGACATAAGTTTGCATAAATCTCAAATACGGAGATCCAGCCTTTTCCTAACTATGGGTTATAAGCAGGAAGCTACCCCCTTGTCTTACGTGAGATCACTGAATACTTGCTAATACTTCTGCTACTGTCAGTATTTTGCACTCTTTCACGCACAGAAAATCGCTCTCAAAGCCATATAAATATTTAAATTCAATTTTGACGAATGTACGTGTAGTACATATTTTAAGTGTGCTTTAAAGATTATTATTTAGATTTATGTTTATTTAACCATACTTCTAATAAAATTATTTATTTATTTACTTAGTTGATTTTGTTTTCTGTTGCTACCTTTCCAACTCACTGAACAAAACATAGATCTCATTTGCTTGATTGAGCTAGTCCGGCGCATTCGATTCGCATATCCTGTAACCCCTTAAAAATAAATGTCTAGTTCCAAATTTCGGACTAGTGGCGCCCTGGCGGTCAGTTTATGCGAGTCTAAAGCTTTTGTCCGGTATAATATATATATATAATATTCAAATATGTTTTCTGGAATTATATGATACTTTTGTAGCATCTGATAAGATTTATCAATTTTTGACATTCTAGAGATTATAATTCTTACATTATGATAAGCTTTATTGATATGTGTTTTAATTATGCTTAATTAGAATAAGAAGTTATTTATTTATTCATTTATTTTAATATTTTTAATGGACTTCATTCATTTTTATAAATAAATTATTTGATTTGATCTTCTGGTTTAACTATTAACTACAATTTTAATAAAGCTGAGATTCCATAGTTAAATATAATCTTTTCTCTATTGATAATATAAATTGCCTTTATACTTTTTTATAATTAGTAATAAAAATCTTTTTTGAAAAATTATCATGAATAATCAAACTAGGTCAAACCGTTTACAATGTCTAAAAATCTATTTCTAAATCATGTTATCATTAAAATCCACAGTAAATACTTTTTTTTTTGCTTAAAAAAAATCTTCATGCAATAATGTAAACAAAATTTCTAAAATTTTCCCATTTACTATCCTCAGACTATAAATTATCATTTCTTTTTTCATCTAGTAATTTTTCTCTGTTTCATTTAATATACATATAAAATGAAAATACTGAACAATGCATAACTATATTCAAGGAATATCCTAGCAAAAGAAAAAAATTCTCTTCAAAAATAGTAGGAAAGGTTCACTGAAGCAAAATTTTAAAACATATCAATTACTACTGTTAGCTTCCATCACAACAGAAAACCTTGACAATCATGCCATTAATGGTGTAGTCATAAAATTCTTACTATAATATATATATGCTTTCACCCACCAGAATGAAATCTCACTGGTGTTGATATAGCTATGATTAAATATCATAAAATTATTTTATGTTGTTTCTGTTCAATAAGACATTAAAAATATATAACTAAAACAAATTTTTAAAAAATAAAATAATAAATAAACATATAGACTTTTCTTCAAAAGATTGTTAGAGAGGGTAAAACATGATATAGATTTCAGTATAAAAGGCAGACATATTATCAATAGAGAAAAGATTATATTTAACTATGGAATCTCAGCTTTATTAAAATTGTAGTTAGTAGTTGTGAAGCCAGAAGATCAAATCAAATAATTTATTTATAAAAATAAATAAAGTCCATTTAAATCTATTTATAAAAATAAATGAATAAATAAATAACTTCTTATTCTAATTAAGCATAATTAAAACACATATCAATAAAGCTTATCATAATGTAAAATTATAATCTCAGAATGTCAAAAATTGATAAATCTTATCAGATGCTACAAAGAGTATCATATAATTCCAGAAAACATGTTGAATATTATATAAATATATTATACCGGACAAAAGCTTTAGACTCGCATAAACTGACCGCCAGGGCGCCACTAGTCCGAAATTTGGAACTAGACATTTATTTTTAAGGGGTTACAGGATATGCGAATCGAATGCGCCGGACTAGCTCAATCAAGCAAATGAGATCTATGTTTTGTTCAGTGAGTTGGAAAGGTAGCAACAGAAAACAAAATCAACTAAGTAAATAAATAAATAATTTTATTAGTAGCAAGGTTAAGTAAACAGAAATCTAAATAATAATCTTTAAAGCCCACCTAAAATATGTACTACACGTACATTCGTCAAAATTGAATTTAAATATTTATATGGCTTTGAGAGCGATTTTCTGTGCGTGAAAGAGTGCAAAATACTGACCGTAGCAGAAGTATTAGCAAGTATTCAGTGATCTCACGTAAGAAGGGGGGTAGCTTCCTGCTTATAACCCATAGTTAGGAAAAGGCTGGATCTCCGTATTTGAGATTTATGCAAACTTATGTCGAAACAGAAGAAATGCGAAGGTAGCTTCCAAAACATTAATAATAATAAAAAGGGTGTTGAAAGTTATTACTTTCAATCGATTGACCTCCCTCTGAGTGAGACAGGCTAGGAGCTCACGATCTACCTATAGAAAGGGTTAAAACGATCGTACGTGCCCCTAATAAACGAATTGGAAGCTTTAAGAAATAAAACTAAAGACTATTATATTTTGTAATCGTCTATTACTAATAATTAAGGTCGCGACATAAGTACGGCTAATAAAAATGGGTCACAAGCCAAAAGCCAATTAAATTAGTCTGTAATATCCAGACTGCGCTCTGTAACGACAAGGAATGTGAGATTAAAATAAGCTACTATCTTACTTACTAAGACTTAAATAGGACGGACAGTAATAGGTTTGAAATTAGCACTCATTAAAAGAAAAAAAAAATTATCAAGCACACAGAAAACGAATTACATAATATACAACTTAAAAAAAACATTTATATTTAAAAAGGGAACAAATCTAAGATAACATTATTTAAATTGCAAAAATGTAAGGTACCTTAATAATTTATTTAAAAGCTAGTGCACTAGACTTCTTAGGTTAGTCCGTTGCTCTGGATTCACTGACGGTAGGCTTGGGCGAGTTGGTTAGTGGTTTCTTTGGAGCCGGTTCTTATGGCATTGTAGGCAGTTAATGGGGACACAGGACGTCCGAACCTGTCCTGGCTAGAAGCTTAGCACATCATGGTAAAGAAAATATTCTTGCTGTAGGTTGAATGTTCATTCTAGGTAGAATAATTACTGGATCAGCTTTCAGAATATGCAGGAATCGTTCTTTTCAAGTATTTTGGCAGGAATCGTGCAATTCTCCTGTCAGAGTTGGTGTCTGTCTCTTTGCGCTGCTGCAAGTATACTAGCTGATGCAAGTATTGAAAGCTAGTCCAAGATAAACCAATGGCCTGATTCAGCCTGTTATATCTGAATCATATCTCTTAAACCAATTACCAAACTTTTTCTTTTTAATTAAAATTTAAAAATTCTCGATCTAGATAACAATAGTTATCTAATTAACGAAATAAATTGCCCTTTACAGATCTAGGAATTAACTAATGAAAAATTCTTTTCTTTTTGTTTTCTTTCTTTTTAATTAGCCTTATCAATCTAAATCCCCAAATCTGAAAAGCAATCTATTTGTACACTTTACTTTTACATAAATTTAACAAAAAAAAAAAAATCTTAGTTTTCTTTTTTTTTCAAAATTAAAATTAAAAACCAAATATAACTGTGGTATTAAAATATAATTCCCACGCACATACATATATATTTGTACAAGCATTAAAAAAAAAAACTTTTAATCAAGTTTTACAAACGAAACCTTATATAAAAATTTATTTTATTTTCTTCACCCCTATAAAACTATAATTTTTGTAATGGTGTCTTAAACATCCATTACAACTGCCTCTCCGTCATCACAAAAAAAAAAAAAAAACTTAGTTGACTTTGCTCTGCCTACCACTAACCAGTTTTCTCTAAGTTTGTTCTCACTTTAAAAAAAAATCAAATCCGTCCGACTACCCTAACGAATACTATTTTAAATCATTTGTAAGTAACATAAATTTTCAGGAATATACTGGCGATCTATTAAAATAACTATTTACAACAAAGTAATACAATTACGATAGCCACTATACATTTTATTAAATAAAAACGAACATAATTCAAAATATCAAAATGTAATATTGTTTATCACACACATATATAGTTGTAATTATATAATATTATTTACAAAATTCATTCAGGCTTATCACCTACGTCGAAATAAATTTCTATTCTCAACTCGTAGTCCAATTACAAATCCATTGTTTTTTTTGTTTTTTTTTAGCAGTACCTCCGATCAATATCACTTACGCTCGGTCAGGCGGTTCTTTCTTTATTCTTACTGACTCTCTAATGTACGTTCCTTTCCCCCTTTTGTCTGTCCTTCGCTTATAATTTATTGCCTTGTCTCTTTCTCGTTCTGTTTTATCTTGTAGCTCGTATATCTTACGACCCTTTAGCCGAGCAAAATATATTTGTTCAATGTGTCCCATTTTAGTACAGACCACCTCGTTAATAACAAATGGAACGAATCCCTCTTCTATAGTCTTTTCAAATAAAATTGCTCTATAGATAGCTTTTATCTCTGCCTTAAAATCATACTCCTTAACTTTTTTCTTAACTCTCTTTTTTTTAAATTCGTATTCACAACCACTAGTTATTTTAACCAATTTATTTTTAGTTTCTTGCAGAAACTCTTTTACGTTATTCTCTGTCTTTTGATCTGCATTTTCTATCTCACCACCTATCTGCACCCAATCTCTACCAACTTCTATCTCTATTTCTACCTTGTCTGTTCTAACGCTATCCTGTTCTAATTCATCTTTTACTTCTTTCATCTCTTCCTTTATTATTTCAATTTCCTGAACCTCCTTATTCCTATCTTTCTCTATGACTTCTATAGTTGCCTGATTTTTGTCGACTTTCTTCAATATTTCCTGTCTCATTCCTTTCATTTCTGCTCTCAGCTCCTCCAGTATTGTTTGTTGACTCCGTTTTATTTCTATATTTTGTTTCATTTCCAGCAACTCCTGTCGTATTTCTTTCATCTCGGCTTGCTGATTTTGTTTCATTTCTATTATCAACTTCATCATCATCTTCATCATCGTCTGTGTCTCGCTCTCTTCTTTTTCTACTATCTGGGGTTGTTTAAATAAAACTGGGCTCTCTTCCCAACCTGCCTCTCTATCGCTTTCTTCTTTAGCTTCCATTTTCAAAATAAACTTAGCTCCGTTAAATCTAATTTTTTTTATTCCAAATTACCAACTGAACTTTTCTTTTAAATCTGTTTATTAACATTTTTTTTTTATTATTATTATTATTTATTTAATCTTCAACAGCTAACTTTATTTTATTTTTACCAAGCAAACTTAAACTCTTTACTTTTTTAAAAAACTTTTACGAACGTCGAACTAATTAATAAACTCTTTTTGAATATCAAAACATTAAATACGGACAGATCCGAAACTACCTGCATCTTTCCATCAACTTCTATTCTACCACTAACTTTATTTCACCTATTTTCGCCTACCGTTTCTGTTTATTTTTCCCAACCATCCGAACAAAACATCTCACGTAGTTTTAATATCAGCTCCCACGTTTGGTTGCGCCAAAAATTACTATAGCTATGTGCCGGACGAAAGATTTTTGTTTCATACATCCTGACCATGAGGGCGCCACTAGTCCGAAAACCGGAACTAGACATTTATTTTAAGGGTGGGCAGGATATACAAACATGAATGTGCCAGACTAAACCCAGGGAGAGCAAAAGCTAATGAAGGTGGTTCAGACAATTGAGAAAACACTGAGTTAAACGTCAGCCAAAATACTTATAAGAACTTTGTAAATTTATTAAACATAATAACAAAATAAACATGAAACTTGATATACATTTACTTAGCAGATCTTAACATTGAGTGTATGCGAGCAGAACTACATTAAATACCCAGGCAGACACGTTCATTTCTTATCTATGACACAATAATGGCTTATATCTTCTTGCTAGCGGTTCACCCAACCAATTCCCTTTTCCCTATAGAGATTTAGTAAGATGGATGTTTGTGGAGAATAACGGGACAGCGCAGACGAGCTTTTCTTCGTCCAGAAAAGAAATGTTGGAACCAAGAATGTCATAATTCTGCAAAACGCTCATGGACAAGTACATTGAAACGAGCCAAGGTTAGTCTCACACAAGAAAGAAACATGAATTACGCAATCTGAATTATAGCAAATAAATCTCTACCAAAAATAAATAAATCATATATCCTCGCAATCGCTAGCCAAAGCCAAGTTTGATTTAGTTTATGCCGAAGCAAACAAACAAACAAAAATAAAAGAAAACTACTAAGGTCGGTCTGAGCATTTAACAAGGGTTAATCATAAAACTGAGAAATTATTAAGCACATAAAATATCACTCGCCCTACACTCTCGAACAAGCAACATTTTAAGATTGAAAATCTTGCTACTAAGATTGTACTGTAAAATAAACAAAAATGCATTAATATTTAAATTGATAAATTACACATCGTAAATATAATTTCCTTTTAAGATTAAGCTGAGATCTGCGAGAGACTTAATTAGAGATTTAGCCCTGATTTTGACATGGAAAGGTAAGTTACCTCGAGATAATATTAAGTTCTGTTGTTCACACAAAGCTCGGTTTATGGAGTCCTCTACAACGGATGTCATTTACTACAGGTTCAGAAGTCTGGAGGAATTATCGGGATCCACTCTGGACTTGACAGTTAGGTCATGATGAAAGTCACAATTTGGAGCTCCGGCGGTTCATCTTTGGAAAGGCTCAGCCCATCGTGTTGTGGAGATTCTTCGTGGCGTATATTAAGGCATGGCGTCTGAATGACTGCTATTATCGCGGCAAATAGTTATTGTCGGTCAACGGAAATTCAACTTGGTGATTCCCATAGCACCAATATCAAAAAAAGAAATTTTAGTCACTTTCACAATGCAACAGTTCAATAACAGCTAAAATCTGGATCGATCCTCAATAAGAAGAAGGTGAGCAATAAAAAACTGAATGAACAGAATAGTCTCTTTGAATCCTCCTCTCTAATCAAACAAAAAATAAATTACAGCTATTTATGTCCTTCGTTATCTCCCGCGCAATCTTAATTAGAAAACAATATCTTACAGGGCTTAATCTTACAAAAATGATTATTATTTTTTTTTTATAAAAAAAAACACAAAACTAAATCTCAGCTTTAAAATACATCAACATTAAATTTTTTTTTTTTAGTTTAAATAAAATACATATAAGAGCACTAATTAAACCTTGTTTGCTTTTAATTATTTTAAAAGAAAACAAGCGTCATAAAAAAAAATATTTTATACTAAAATCAACTTAGAATTAAAAAGATAAGATTTCAAAATAAATAAGTATGTGTGTTATTGCACATATAAAACTTGGGGTATTTTTTTTTCCAATTTACATGATAGAACCCTTGAATCGGATAAAGTATCCAGTTCAATATATTAATAATATATAAGTATAGAGGATTTGAACTCAGATTTTCAAGCACCCTTCAACTATCCACACTATCTCATACAACCGATACACATGATCACACACATGTAGAAAAGATTAATAATCACCAATATATGTATTTCGTGCTAAACCAGCACTCATCAGTTGGTCCAGACTATCATCTCTCACACTTATATATAATCAATGCTCAGTTTATATTAAGATAGCAAATCTTCACACTTTAATGGACAGGCTTCAATCCACTGCAACCTCCAACTTTTCAGCCATCCATATCATTGAAAATCTGATGATGAAAACTCAAATCCCATGCTGATGCTAATATTATTGCCATGCCCATGTTGACCTGAAGTCACTCTGACCCCTCATGTACAGGACAGTATCCATTAAATACATATAAGAGGGATGGACAGGATACAAGCTTAATATGTAAATATTTGAAACCAGGCACTCTTCACAAACCTGGGAGCTTAATTGTAAGTATAGAGGATTTGAACTCAGATTTTCAATAATATTAGCAATAATATTGGCAATAATATTAGCATCAGCATGGGATTTGAGTTTTCATCATCAGATTTTCAATGATATGGATGGCTGAAAAGTTGGAGGTTGCAGTGGATTGAAGCCTGTCCATTAAAGTGTGAAGATTTGCTATCTTAATATAAACTGAGCATTGATTATATATATGTGTGAGAGATGATAGTCTGGACCAACTGATGAGTGCTGGTTTAGCACGAAATACGTATATTGGTGATTATTAATCTTTTCTACATGTGTGGTAATGTGTATTGGTTGTATGAGATAGTGTGGATAGTTGAAGGGTGCTTGAAAATCTAAGTTCAAATCCTATATACTTACAATTAAGCTCCCAGGTTTGTGAAGAGTGCCTGGTTGCAAATATTTACATATTAAGCTTGTATCCTGTCCATCCCTCTTATATGTATTTAATGGATACTGACCTGTGCATGAGGGGTCAGAGTGACTTCAGGTCAACATGGGCATGGCAATAATATTAGCATCAGCATGGGATTTGAGTTTTCATCATCAGATTTTCAATGATATGAATGGCTGAAAAGTTGGAAGTTGCAGTGGATTGAAGCCTGTCCATTAAAATGTGAAGATTTGCTATCTTAATATAAACTGAGCATTGATTATATATATGTGTGAGAGATGATAGTCTGGACCAACTGATGAGTGCTGGTTTAGCACGAAATACGTATATTGGTGATTATTAATCTTTTCTACATGTGTATGGTCATGTGTATCGGTTGTATGAGATAGTGTGGATAGTTGAAGGGTGTTTGAAAATCTGAGTTCAAGTTTGTGAAGAGTGCCTGGTTTCAAATATTTATTAATAATATATATATATATATTCTCTTCCACCAAATAATTACATAAAAAACATTTGATTTTTCAAAAAACAGTTATAAAAATTTTGATTGTGATAAAATTTGATCAGTTATCAACAATAATAAATTAATTTTATCACTTAAAGTGTATACCTCCAACTGAAGAAAAAAAAATCAGACCTAGTGCTGCAAACTGTCAAAGAATAAAAATAAAACTATTAATCACACTACTATCATGCAAAGTGCAAAGAACATATATTCTTTGTATAGTACAGTGCTTCAATAACTGCTTCAGTCATTTTGTTTTCCTGATATTTTTTATTTACTAATATATGACTATATTTTGCATTTAAATAACCAATTTTCTAAAGTGTGGTTATATTTAATTTTAATTTTTATATTGATAAGAAAATTCAACTTTGATAACCATGAATTAATTGTGATAAATTTTCTTGACAATCAGTAATTTCTATTTTTTAAACTTCTGCCAACACTAATGATTATTGATGCATAGACAATTTTTAATTCTTACTTAATATGCTCACTATTAATTACTTGTATATATTTGCAATAAATACATCAACATTTAGCAGCAAAAGAGAAATACATGATTAATATTATCCTTCTGAAAAAAATTCTCAAAAAATTTATTCATTGTAATAGTCAATGTGATAATTGATATCATAGATATCAATTATAAAAATGAATTAAAAACTTACAAAGCCAATGAAAATGTAAACTTATTTCTCTTTTTTAAGCAACTAAATTCTCAAACTCTGCTTTCCTGAATGGGACAATCAAAATTAATAGAAAATTCTATAAATTTTCATTTAATTTCTCTTCTACTAATTCTTTTAGATTGAATAATTTACATTTAATACATTTTATATCTTGCTTTTCAATACGATTAACAGCTTGATTATTTTTTGTCTTAAGAATGAAAGGAAATATTTCAAGAAAACATTCCTCCCCCCATGTGTCATAGCATCAGCCAGGAAGCGAACCTGCTAAACCGGGTCGCTGACCTCTTGACCACCAATGCTTGACCAGAAAACATTTTATATCTGAAAATTACAGCTTTTAGTCATACTTTTAAGGAAAGCATTTAAAATATAATCTCAAACAGCTTTTCACAAGCGTGAAAAAGAATCTTTTGCACCTTTTCCACTAATTCTGTTAGCATCTTCAGAAAATGAGCATTAATGACAAAATCGCTGGATTATTTGTGATTTCCAAAAAATAGCAAACCTTAACTATTGTTTCACTTTTTTTTAAAAAAAGAAAAAGATTGATCTTTCAACAAATTATGAGATGCATCTAAAATTGATAAAATAAATTATTAAGAGAGTAGCAAGTAATAGTGAATTACCACTGATAACAAGTATTACCACTTAATCATCATAAAATCTATTGCCTAGTTATTTTATATCCCTTCAGACAGAGAACTTAACATACCTCAATTTCATCAAAAATAAACAGAATATGGTTAGTAAATCACTGATTAAAAAAAAAACATCAAAATTTAATTTTCATTACTTAAAACCTGACTTTAATCATTTTTCATTTACAATGTTTGATATATTTTAGTCTCATTAAATATTATTTGAGGGGAGGGGGGGTATGCTCATCCTTCAAAGCTTTTTTTTTTCTCAATATGATTGTTCTACAAGATTAGTAGTAGCATTTTTATTTGTAGCATCTCCCAACAAAACATTTTAGTGGTTTTATAAGAATTAAAAAATGTAATAAACTCTTTAGAATCTCTAAAGCATTTTGTTAAAAAAAATCATAGTGATTCATATGACAATCAAAGTTGCATTTAAAATAAAGCTTCATATGAAGATTTGTATAATTTGTTTTCATTTATCACTCTTATTTTAAAAATAAAAAAAGGATTATGACAACATTATAAACTTGAATTGTTTGTAAATACAAGATTGATTAGCTGATGAGCAACTGATGAAATTAAAATTTTCTATTTCTGTTTGTAAAAGAAAAAAAACTGGATAAAAAAAGACAGATTTTTACTGATAATGTAGCATAATTGTTTAGCATAAAGACTGTCCAATGATCATATAGCACTTTTAAACATTCAAATTCAATAAAATTATATGCAGTTATGTTTCCATCCATGGCATCTTGAACCAACATAGAAATAGACAACAAATTTGATAACTAAAATATTAATCAGTCTAAAAAACTGATAATTAAATTCATGATCATTATTCCCATCACATGGTATAAAAAACTGAATTGAATGAAAAGATTATGATTACACTTTTAGACCAATGATGTTTTATTAATATAATTGCTGCAGGGTTTTTTTTAATCCTTGCCTTTCATCACTGTGCTTCATAAATATTTTGTGAAAAAATGAAATATCATGATCTGCAACTACAATCAGAATATTGGTCCAATTTCAATGAGGAATAAAATAAAAATGTAATTCACAAAACATCCAAAAATGTATCAATCTCGAAAAATGCATAAACTTTAATGTTTTTCCTATCATTTTATATTGCTCAAATGATTTAAAACTTTTATATGTAGAAAAAAAAAATCATAACAACCAGAATGAAACAATGGTGCTGCTTCAATAAATTTACAAAACAAAACAAAAAATTGAAAATGTATTTGAATGTATTCAAAAAAATGCTTGTGAGTTTTATTCAAAGTTTGAAAGCAAAACTCGGGTTTATTTAATATTATTTTTTCTTTTATTTTTTTTTTTTAATTACATAATATTATTTTTTCTTTTATTAAAAGCAAAACTCGGGTTTATTTAATATTATTTTTTCTTTTATTAAACGTAGTTATTTTCAAAACTATAAAAAAAAAAATGCAAGTTACCATTTTCAAAAGTTAAATTTTAATGTTTTGGAATGATATAAACATAGTATGAGAAGAGTGGATCCATTCATAATTCTTCTCCCATTTCAAAGGAGGAAAAAAAACTGCAAACTAAATTAAATTAAGAAATATTCCAATAAAAAATAAAAAATAAAAATATCTAAAATTTTCCAACCAGATTTTTAAAAAAATTAAAACATGCAAAGATGAAAAGAGAGAGAGAGAAAATCAGTTAAGGCATCATACAAAAATGAGTTATTTTTACACTCCATAGAAATTGGCAAATAAAGTAATAATTTCAACTAACTGGTAACATATGCCCTATTACCAAATAGTCTTCAATGCTGCAATGCCTTCATCTTTTTCATAATCATATTTTAATAAATAAATATATTCATTACATATATATATTTATTATAAAAGTTGATGAGCGATACATTTATATAAAATAAGAATACATAACTGTTTATATATATATACATGTGCAAATCCTGTACATTTTAATCTACTTACTATAAATAAAAATGTTGCTTATAAAAATTATTTAGATACATTTAAAAAACAATATTTGCTACTTTTTTTTCCATATGTCATAGCATTGGCCAGGAGGCAAACCCGCAACAACCGTCTGCAACCAACTGCTTGCTTGCAAAGCAGGTGCACTGACCTCTTGGCTAGCAACGCTTGACAATTGCAACTTTTAAGTCTTTGTTTTTACTATTTGTTTGCACATCAAAGTCTTGAAGATGGAAAATATTTTTAACAAAGCTATTTAAATCATTTACTTGATTTAAAAAATTCTTAATATTTTGTTTAAATATTTGAAATCACTGGTTTGAAGAAAATTACACCTGATATTTTTTTATATATAAATGACATGAAATTCAAATTAAAGAGACTAATAACTCCCAAAAAATATAATATTTTACTTCTGCCAATTGTAAACCTAATTATTATACTGCCATAATGAGTTAACATCACATCTGAACAAGTTAACATCACATCTGAACAATTTCACTGTATATTTAGAATATTTTTAATGCAATTAATTTTAAAAAATTATTAATTATATATTTAAAAATAATGACATTTCACTGAATTAAAAAGAAAATTGGAAAAAAGAAATATTTCTGATAACAAAACTTAAAAAGTTGTATCCATTGTCTATCTCTCTATATATATATTCTGGTTTTAAATATTTTTATTTATAAATAACTCATAGCTGTGATACCAAACCATTTATTTGATAAATATGAAATAGAATCATAAATAATATTATATAAAGAATATCAAATATACATAAAAATAATTACATAACGACTACTAGGAATTCTACTTGATTACAAACTATAACTACCATTTTTTTAAAAATAATTAATTCAAATATTATGAACATATTTTTTAAAAAACAGCCTCAATACAAATGACATATTGTTATTAATAAAAATATTTTTATACTAATATAATAAATAAAATGTAAGTTCTTTTATAGCCCCTAGATGGGAAATAATTTATTTATTATATCTGGAATGAAATGTCTTATAAGGAAAATAAATTATTGCATTTTTAATATAAGAAATACTTTTAATAGGATGGATAGGAATAGATTGGGAATAAATATGGTTATTAAAAATAATAAAATCTTTAGAAGAAGAATTGCCATAAGGACAGTTGAAGAATACAATAAATAGAAGATAAATATGAAATTGAATAGAAACAGAGATACTCATTATCATCTTTAATATTTATTTTGTTTTTAAGAAAACTGGAAGTTGAGATAGAAAGGTTAAGGCTAGAGATGGAAAATTCTATAGTAGAACCAAGAGAATACATAAAGCAATAGTTCTCTGTGTGTGTGTGTGTGTGTGTGTGTGTGTAAATGAACAGCATTTTTTTCTCAATAGTATATGAAGTGGAATTGTTATTTAGAGAAATTTGGCTAGGAAGTAATTTAAAAAATAAATCAACAAAAAATATATACAAGATTCTGTCCAGTATTTAATTAGAAAGATAAAAGTGAAGAATAAAAAATGAGAGATATTTGTCTTGAAAAAGTGGAGGAGCATAGATACTTAAGTATTTTGTTAAATGGATAAAAAGAATTATATAGATAATTGGGAGTTAGAGCTGAACAAAAAAGAATGAGATTGATACATGTTTCTCATATAATAAATATGAGGTATATAGAATTATTTGGAAAGGAATGGTGGTGCCTGCTTTAATGTCAGAAATTTTCAGAATAATAAAAGAAAGAAAAAAAGATGCATTGGGGTGATGAAGTGTGGACAGGTAATGAGATTATTCAAGGTGAAATGAGATGATTTTTTTCTAATATGGAAAATCAAAAAAAAAAATTAAAATATTTGAAACATTTCAATAAATGAATAAAAATTAAATTAGTAAAAATAGTGTTTAATTGGATTATATGGAGAGAACAATAAAAACTTGGGGCAAGAAAGATTTTATAATAGGCAAAGTTAATAAATAGTCAACTTATTTCTATGCAATTGCATTAAAAAAAAGGCATAAATATATAGAGAATATATTACAAGTATATAATTGAGGAGTAAGAAAAAAGAATACATAAGATAATTAGAGAAAAAGAATGATAAAGAGAATATTATTGTCATTTGATGCAAGAGCACAAGCTTTTAATATGGAAAAATGGAATGATTTAGATTGTAGATGTAATTTATGTAAAGATGAGAGAGAATGTTGAAGAAGATTTGAGATAAAGTGTACTGAAAATAGAATTTAAAAAGAATGAAAGGGATAGCGATTTTATTATTATTTTATATTTAGATCTTTATGATAAAACTAAGGAATACAAGAATAGAATATTGGAACTATAAAAACAGCTTCTTCTTTTTTTAAATGGGATAAAAGAAAAAAAGGAAAAAACTTAAAAGATAAAGAAATAATTGGGTAATAACAATTAAGAAATGGATGAGTTGGTTTCGGAGGAAGGAAATGTTTAACTTTGTTAATGGTATTTCAGTGCATATAATCTAAGCACAAAAAATTGTGATTTTGTTTAAAAAGCTGTTTTACATCATATCATTATATTACATATTAATAGTATGAAAGGCTAAAACCGTCGACAGAAGCGCCTTAAAAAATGCTTATGTGACAGCCAATCAGATGCGATAATCACTGCACGTGGAACTCTCAATTCAAGAACACAAGCCAGAACTACAAGAAAAAGATGGGACCCACCTTCTTCTCTACTTAAATTTATATGTAAATCAGTCAGACTCAAGCATTCCAAGCTAAGTGAAGCTTAAAACACCACATTTAATTCACTAAATCTTGTTTTAACAACGCGAAATCTTTAGATTTACAATGAAGCAATTTTCAAATCTAATAAAATGATAGTAACAAATGTAAATATATTAAATTTATTAAGCGCTAGCAGATGATCTAATAATGTGAATGGCTAAAACCTTCGACAGAAGCACCTTAAAAAATGCTTATGTGACAGCCAATCAAATGCAATAATGACTGATGTGGAACTCTCAATTCAAGAACACAAGCCAGAACTACAAAAAAAAGATGGGACACACCTTGTTCTCTACTTAAATTTATATAAATAAATCAGACTCAAGCATTCTGAACTAAGAGTGTGGTGGGTCCCCTCTTTTTCTTGTAGTTCTGGCTGGTGTTCTTGAATTGAGAGTTCCACGTGCAGTCATTATTACATCTGATTGGCTGTCACATAAGCATTTTTAAAGTGCTTCTGTCGAAGGTTTTAGCCTTTCACATTATTATTAGAATCATCTGCTAGCACTTAATAAATTTAATATATTTACATTTGTTACTATCATTTCATTAGATTTGAAAATTGCTTTGTTGTAAATCGAAAGATTTTGCATTGTTTATTTATATATAAGATTTAGTGAATTAAATGTGAAGGTGTTTTAAGCTTCATGCTCTTAGTTCGGAATGCTCGAGTCTGACTTATTTATATATAAATTTAAGTAGAGAAGAAGGTGGGTTCCATCTTTTTCTTGTAGTTCTGGCTTGTGTTCTTGAATTGAGAGTTCCACGTGCAGTCATTATTACATCTGATTGGCTGTCACATAAGCATTTTTAAGGTGCTTCTGTCAAAGATTTTAGCCTTTCACATTATTATTATATCATCTGCTAGCACTTAATAAATTTAATATATTTACATTTGTTACTATATTACATATTAAAAAAAATGTTTATTAATTTTTATTAGTCGTTCATTAGACTAGAGATTATCTAATAATGAGTAATATTTCTGTAGTGTAATTTTCATTTCACTACTCTCATGTAGGATAGGGACTGGTTTTTATCCACTTTTAACATAGTCAGAAACATATGACCAAAGATGTGAAAAATATGTATGATCCCCAAGATGCACATTTCATGCTGAACCAGCACTCATCAGTTGGCCCAGACCACAATCTCTTGCACATATCCTTATATCATTGTTCAGTATATATAGCTAGCAAACTACTACAGTTTAGATGATACACAATTATGACACAAACTATTTAATTAATACACTTGTCAACTAACCTGTAGTAGTGTGCTATCTATATATACTGAACAATGATATAAGGATATGTGTAAGAGATTGTGGTCTGGGCCAATTGATGATTGCTGGTTCAGCATGAAATGTGCATTTTGGATATCATACATCTTTTTCACAGAATTTTTGGTCATATGTTTCTGATTACATCCCTCTACAAGGTGTTAAAAGTGGATAGAAACCAGTCCCTACCTTGCATGAGAATGGTGTAGCGAAAATTACACTACAGTGATAAAAAAAATGTTATTCCTAAGGCTTGAAAGTGATTTATTTAGAAAGTAAAATCAAATCCATAGTTATAAATATAATAATTAAAAATGATGAAAATAACATGTTCATTAAACCAAACCAATACCGAATAAACAGGTCCAGTTTTATATTTTGTGTAATAAATAAAAATATTTCATTTATGAAAAAATATAAATAATCTAGAGATTGCTTTTTGAAATTTAATATGTTATGTCATATTTGTAGTGTATGAAAATAATTTATTTAGCAAAAAAAAAATAATATCTGCAGTAATAATGTAATAATTAAAAAACTGAAAATAATAAATTTAGCAACCAATTTGATGTAATAGCTGAAAACATGTTCATTTACAAAAAAAAAATTCATTGCTATCAATTATTTTATAATCAAAATTACCCCAAATTCACAACTCAACCAAACTAGCCAAAAAAATAAACACTAAAACACTACCAATGGTTTCACTGCTACAAGCAGACTTTTCAAGTGTAGAGTACTACAAAATAACATATTTAAACTAAACATTACCATTAGTAGTATTTTAGAGTTTATTTTTTGGCTAGTCTGGTTGAGTTGTGAATTTGGAGTCGTTTTGATTATTTACTGACTAGTTGAGCTTTATGCTTTCAATGTTTACAATTATTTTATGTATTGCTTTGCTTATTAAAACATTTATATTCATTTTGCTTTGGTCACTATATATATTATTGTCATGTTTTTATGTATTAGCTTCATTGCTATGAATTACTTTTAGCTCACCAAAATTTAATTTTTCCATAAAAGACTATATTCATTTTGGATTGGTTTATTTACTAAATATATCTCATATATATACATTTTATTTCATGGGTAGCTCCAATTAATAGGAACAATGAAATTTATGTACTTAAAGTTTTATCAATTATCTGCATACCTCGATGCAAATTATTCTATATCTAAAAAGTAATTTTAAATAATATTAGAAAATAATTTTAAAACAGGTAAAGTATGAGATAAATATAAATTAAAGTTAAATTACTGTTTTTTAAAAAAAAAAAAAATCATGTTTCTTTTAATGATTCAAGATATTGTTGTTTCTCCATTAAAAATCTTAGTAGTGAACTTTTTTTAAAAAAAATCTTTTTAAATAAATTTTGAAAATCATGTTATCTGTAGTCTTCATTTATATTTAAAATATCTAGAAATTCTCTTTAAATCAGAAATCTTTTTATATAAAATTACAAATAGAAGTACATAAACAGAAAAACAAAAAAACACATCAAAAGTATAGACTTTTTACAATATAATGAAAACAGAATTTTCAATAATAGATTTATGTCTAAAATTAATCTTATCAACTACATAGCTTTGATGGAGGCAATATAGCAGTAAATCTAATATATTCTGAGTTTTTAATGAATATGTCATGTATTATTAACAAACATGAAAGATGAATGATATTTTAAATATTGCAAATATATATATATACACAACAAGAATATTCTAAATTCTTTAATAAAACATTATTGCCAGCAGCATGTTAGTAAATACCTCTATTGTACTAAAGGCATCCTAATAATAGTATTTTTTTTTAATATGATAGATGATTAAGTAATTATACAATAGAGGAAGTGTAGTGTAACAAAAAAAAATCCTGACTATTCATAGTACAAAAAAATAATAATAATAAATCCTTGATATCAATAAATATCTGATAGTTTTACAACTTATTGTTAATATGTTGGCTACATATTTTAAATATTTTTTTTTGTATTACATATATACATGTGTGCAGTTATATAGATGTGAGTTTGTGAATATTAACATTTCTACAATTTATCAATAGCAAATTATATTATTGTGTTTCAGGTATGGAGTTGATAGTTAATAATTTTTATAAGATTTGATTATTCCACATCATTGTAAAAAAAGCATGCCAGAGGAAGATAAATATTAAAAATTTTACAGTAATAAAACGTAGCACTTATATAAAAATATATCTTCAACAAAAATAACTAGGTTTTATTATGAACAAAAATAGTAAACAATCTTATTTCAAAATGCACCAACATTCACTATGAATATAATATAATCTTAATATAAAAGTTCTTTTTTTTTTTCATATGTCAAATGCATTGATGGGACACGAACCCGGGCCAGCTGCTTGGAAGGCAGCTATGAGAACAATTAGGTCATCAACACTTGACTAATCTTAATATAAAAGTTCATCAAGTAGCCATCTTACTGTAATTTTTTTTTTTTTCTGTATGTCATAGCATCGGCCAGGAGGCTAACCCACAACCATCTGCAACCAACTACTTGCTTGCAAGGCGGCTGCAATGACCTCTCGGAATTGCAAATAAATAAAGCAAGTAAAAAATGTATTTTAATATAATATGCATTGTTCAATTAACTTTTCTGACATTATTTTAAATAATTATACACTTTCATTGTAATTACAAAGATATTAAATAAAAATTAAGTAAATAAATCATGTTAATGCATATTTTCTAGTTTATTTTTGCAGAGTTTTTTATATGATGATTTTTTTTTTTTTTTTTTTTTTAAATTCCATAATGAATAAAATTTTAATGTTTTCCTGAAGATTTGTGATGATGCTATTTTAGTTGTATTTAAATATTGAACTATTTCTATCATAATATTTAGTATTGAATGTCTTTAGAAAAAATTAACTTTATTTAAATATTTCAATTACATTCAACTGTTACTAATAGCACACAGGTTAGCATATGCACATTTCGAGAAGTATTATTCTCTCTTTTTCAGGTATTGCTAGCTAGACCAGTAACAGTACTAGCTTGGAAATTGAACCTGGGCCCTTAGACTCTTGAATATTGAATTTTAAGATAACATTCTGAACTAACTAAGCCATCCTGCCAAAAGCAACTGTCAGTAATTCCTGACTTTTCTACTTCTTCCTAAGAGCAAAAGCTGATTAGTGGTTTCCATACATTATGTATAAGTCACAGAAGATTGACTTACAAGGCTATTCACTCATTATCGCGTGAGTAGCTTTTTTGAATTTTCTTCTTGGTATCCCTTCCTCTTTTATCCAATATTTTTGTATTTTTCCAATTGAACATATGTTCATTGGTACAGTCATGGTCTGCTATCTTAGACACATCTGTTTTCTCTTGTCTGATCATCAGTTTCAAAGTGCTCTTGAAATCACTTTTCAATGGGGGGACTGATCTCTATTAACATACATCCTTCTGCTAGGCATTTACATGGTATTTCATAGGTGCAGTTTTGCTCTTCAGCATTTCAAATTTAGGTTTTGTAGGAATTCCTCAGAGAGTAGTAAAAAGTAGGTCTGGAAAGCTGATCTGATGTTATACTGATTGCAGATTTTCCTTAATTTCTATCCTTATTTTTGGTAAGGCGTATGCGCATATACAATACTCAATAACTTTTTTCTCTTGTTTGTTCTTTTTGTTGCCTATAAGGTTTTCTTTAATAACAGCTGATGGATAACCATTTTCATAAGAGAGCAAATGTTGCAATCTGAACGAAGTATTA